>CAMZMU010000027.1:15184146-15784146 GCA_947311845.1 Poa pratensis | reverse complement strand
AGTGCTATGCTTCTGCTTTGTTTTGACTTGGTTCTGGCTAGAAATAGGTTGACTCTAGGAGTCTACGTTAGATGACCTCTGGTGTAACTACTGTAAGCTCTCTTAATTAGGATATATTATGAACCTAATGCCAGATCTATTGTTCTTGATGCTATCATTTGTCCGTATCCACTTGTTCTTATCTTGCATTACCTCGTAGGAATGCTATCTGGTGCGTTGATATGTGGCAGCACTAGAAGTTGGACAATATTTGCCAACTTCTGAATTTACCTCATGCAGTTGAATCTTTGAACATGTACCGTCATGTTTTTCGTGGGTTTTATAAATTCTGCAGTGTCCTTCTGATGGAAGAAACATGTTTAGTTTTGCTTACTGTTGGTCTGTGGAACCGCTTTCCATTGCTGCCAGGGAGTTCAGGTGTTTTACTTTCACATATATACCGGGTCCTGCTCTGAAGTAATAGGAGTTGATTGAAACAAAGTATGAATAAAATGCCATGTTAATCACAAGAGCATGAACTAATCACCAAACTAGAGATTAAACTCAATAAAAGCAAGAATTCAAACTTCTCTCTATAATGCAGGCACAGAACATTAGTTAGAAACCTCCACCTGGTAGGCCCTGGTTTGGGGGCTTCTTTGGGGACTCATCTTGAGTGACTTTGTTATTAAAAGTCACGGCTAAACTTTAGTGGAATCTTAGCCTTTAAAAACGAATCCAACGGACACGGATAGATCTATGCAAACAACTCAAAATCCGAAGTGCCCAGAAAAATTTGAAAATTTTCCAGTAAATGTTATATGTCGCAATATACATTCTGGAATTTTTTTTGTTAGATTCGGACATACGGGTTGTGAATAAATCGTGTTTGAAGTTCCACACAAATTCTGAATTTAAAACGAGATTTATTCACAAACCGTACGTCCAAATTTGATAAAATTTTCCCAGAATATGTAATATAACATATACGATTTACTGGTTTTTTTTCAAAATTTTCTGGGCACTTTGAATTTTGAGTTTGACTGATACATCAATCTGTGTCCGTTGGATTGCTTTTGAAAGGCTGAGATTGGATCAAAGTCCAACCGTGACTTTGAAGCACAAAGTCACCCAAGCTGTGTCCCTTCTTTGGGTACTGGTAAGGGTAATCCTTAGCTAACCGCTGGAACTCTTGAACTCCTGGATTTTTGCCAGTGACATCATTCAATGATTCAATTCATTGAGTCAACAACTAAACAAAAATCACTTTGATTCACTGTGTTTCATTCAGTTAACAGCTGAACAACATGATTTCATTCACGTAGTAGATGATCGGCGCTTCAGAGGTCGAGTGTAACTTTTAGTACTGGCTCGACGAGCATCCACTACTCCCTTTACTTTTCTACTACTACGAAGCTCTCATTTCATTTTGAAAGGGATACATCTGAAACTCTGAATGACTGCTTGTTGTGATGCTTCTACAAGATTGCTTCGGACAGCCAGGTCCGGGTGCCCCTCTGCCGCCAGTTTAAATTTGATAGCATCCTGCTGCATACAACCTGACAAACAGAGCGCTGGGTAACAATTCCAGAGCTAAGGATTCCATGAAGAACCCACTAAGGTCAAATATTTGATTCTTGGGTGTGTACCTTTCCGCTGATGTATGAACAATTGAAAACCATGGCCTTATATTCTCATGGAGATCAATCTATGCAGTAATTCATTGTTTCCTAGTACCATATTATTTCAGTGATTGAATGCAATTATCAGGGATGTACTTTCTGCACCTTGTTAACTGCATTTCGCTGGCCAGCATGTGAAATCAAATCAACTACAATCTAGCTTACAGACTGACAAGAGCAAGGAAAAATAAGGCAGAGAACTGAACTGAATGTTCTTGAGGTGTTGAATAATTGCAAGATGCTCAATTCTGAAGTTTCCCAACTCTATAATCTCGTCAGTTCGGGGATCCGCACCTCCTTATCTAAAAAAATAATAATCTCGTCAGTTTGAAATTCAGAACACTCTAATTATTTCTTCAGTCATTGTCCCACCAGAAATTATGCATATAATGCCACTGCACCTTTACACCTCCATCACCACCGTCAGTCAGCATGAATACGCCTACAATCCCTATGCTATTTCATCGCCGCCACGACGCTGCTCCAGCTCTTGCAGACCACGCTCGTTGTTGTCTCCGGCATTCTTCGCCGCCGCCATAGCTTCATGCAGCTCCTTTCCTTTCCCCCACAGAAACGCGTATAGCCCCACAATGATCAGCAACGTCCCCATTATGCTGCAGACAGTCATGGTATGTGCAACTGAGATTTGCCGTATTTGCTACAGTGCACAAGTACACATGTCTGAATTGAAGTCGATAAGGTCGACACCCTGCTCGAGAAACTCACCTTCCTAAGAAGATGTTGGTGCCGAGCAGCGCCGAGTCCATGATCACCGTTGCTACCATCGCCAGAGAGTTGAACATCGAGGGATAAATCGGCCCGCGACGCTTCACCGCCCACGACATGAGCACAAACGAGACGCCGGTGTTGAATATCCCCTTGGAAGCAGAATACAAAACATCAACAAAAATCCCATATTCCATCCATCGGTTAGATTTTATGACTGGAATCCACTGTCAAGTCTTACAGAGTAGACGACGGTGAGGAGCTGCAGGTCCCACTTGAGCCTCCATGCTGACGTGTCGTGGTCGATCAATACACCGATAGCGAAAGCCTGCATGCTTCCCGACAGACACGTCAGCGTCGTCGCCCAGTACCTAGATGGGAACACCTTAGAAAGCCTAACCTGTAGACGCAATTGCAGAAAATGTTACTCCTACTACATGCTAGAATGAGGCAGGAAAGCCCAAAATAACAGTCAGAAAGGCAAATGATCTCTTTTCCAGCTGGGACACTGTAACACTCGTTCTGAAGCAACGACATACAAATATGGAAGTGAAGAAGTATTATCACAATATATCGTTTTAAGGAGGGTAGTATTGTCATTATGATTGGCACCTGTATGATGAACCAAAAGGCGTATCCGAGGCAGCTGCCGCACAGGAACAGTGTGCCGGCGACCATGTTGTGGTGAACCGCCGGAGTTGCTGCTGCCTGAGCATGGGGCCTCAGCACGTGGATATGCCAAGGATGGTGCAGCATCTTGCCTTTGTAGAGGGTGACCAGCATTGTTCCCCCGACGCACGCCACGATGCCGAAGAGCTTCGCCTTGCCAGGCCAGCTCGTGAATGCCAGCTTCTCTGCCCTGAATTAAGAACCAAAGATGCATTTCATGGGGAGCTTGTTGGCAAATGTTAAACATAGTGCCATGGTTTTCTCGTGTCAACATTACGCGAGCAAGTACCTGAGTGTGATGGCGACGATGGAGGTGACGATGGGGATGAGGTTCAAGAAGACGACGGAATAGGTGGCGTTGGTGCCGCGCAAGCCATAGTAGTACAGCCCCATTGCCAAGATAACCCTTTTACATGTCAGGAAAACAAAAGTTAAAGAGTGAGATTACAGGACATGGACAAGACAGCACCAGAATCCAAGAATTATTATCATGCTACATTGGTTTGTCTCTTGCTTTGCGAGTGGCTTTCGTCATCTGTGTGCTCATCGTCAGCAGGTTGACGAAGCAAATATAGCATGGATAACATTGCCATTTGCCTGCCTATTCCCGTGATGATAATACGCATGTCTGCTCAAAATTACATTGAGCTTACAGGGAGTAGTGAAAGACAAATGCTAACCCGAAAGTGGCGTTTATGGAAATCCAGCCACACTCTACGAGGTTGGGGATTTTCTTTGCTTTCCTGTGAAACAAAGATGATGCATGCATGTCAGGAAATGACAAATCAGCAACGTCAGATAAGGCACTCAATCCTTCTAAATTTGAAACGGAAGAAATTAGTGTGCAAGGTTGGTAACGCCAATGCAGAGTAGTTGTCTATATCTATTTTCGTAACACCACTGCCAACAAGCAATCACTGGAAATATTTAGTAAAAATAGCCGTCTTGAAAGGACTAAGGCGTCAAGCATTCGCTAACCACAACATCTTTGGGACATTCTATGCAAGCATTAATTGTAGCAGGTACTATTATTATGAGAAAAGGAAATCAATCTACTATCTCCTGAATATCTCCTGCTATATCTTGGCTTAATTTTTCACGCACTGAACATTAATTGGAAAATATTGTGTTCAAAACCAAATTACTCGATCGAAGAAAAGGAGGAAATAACAGGCTGATGGCTTGAGTGTGTGAAGGTGCCACTTACCTTCAAGAATGGATCGCGTGCACTATGTACGTACTTATGTGTATGCACGAACCTCTCGAAGACGAAGGCGAGGGGCGCGACGGCGGCAGCGCCGATGAGGTTCCGGTAGGCGAGGAGGACGAAGGGCCGCATGCCGGTGTTGAGCGCGAGCTTGGAGAGGAGCACCAGCACGATGGAGAAGAGCTGCACCAGCACCATGCTCGCCGGCAGCATCACGCTCTCCGCCGGAAAAACGCCCTTGCAGCCGCCGCCCCCACCGCTACTGACCTCTCCATTGGCGCCCATGTCTTCGTCGCCGGCAGGTCCTCTCCTCTCCTACGTCCGGCAGAACGAGAGTGGCCACTGGCCAAGCCGTGGAGGTTTTTATCATGTGTGTGCTGGGGGTGGGAAGAATTAATGTCATGGATCACTCTCCTCGTAGCACGACACGTGTTGGTAGAATACATCATCATCATTATCTAGAAAAAAATCAGAACTTTTTGAAACTTTAAAATGACGTTTTTCAATTGTTTTTGAAAAACAGGCTACATGTAGCCCGGAAGATACTTGGACTTTTCACTCTCTGACCCCTTTTTGGAAGCGGCACCCTGAAAGTCAAAGTTGGGGGCTAGAGCAGAGGCTCTCCTGCAGATGGTCCTTGTATGGTCCAGATCTGTCACATAAACGAGATTGAAGTCCAAAATAATTCCTTTTTTTGAACTTGCGCCTTATATTAACTCAAAAAGAAGAGTTCTGATTGCAACCTTGCTCATTCATCTCCACTACGCACGGAGGAGCATAACCAAGCATAACACGCTCAGCTCGCTAAGCCCTAGCCTAGTTGCTGATTCATCAGCTATTCAGCTACCTTAGAGCATCTCCAAGCGGAGTTGCCAAACCGCCCCCAAACGTCCGGGCGGACAGACCGGACAAGATTTGAGGTAAAAACATGCACCCAACCATGGTCTCCAAACACTCCTCATAGGTCCGGGCTGTCCGGCAACCCCCAAACCCACCCCATATGTGGGGAGGGTTTGGGGACGACCGGACGCGACCGGACGCGTCCGGGCGGACAGCTTTTTCTTTGTTTTCTTTTCTTTTGTCCTTCATTGATCCTTCTTTTTCCTTCCCCACCAATCATATGCAAGTGATCCCATAATTTAGGAGGATTTTGGGTTACATGGTTGGAGGAGGTCACTTTTAGGGGCTGTCCGCGGACGCGTCCGTGGACAGTTTGGGGGCTGATTTTGGCAATCGTGACTGGAGATGCTCTTATTCCAGGAACCTCTGAGAGACGATTATCAGGAGAAGACAGCAGCAGGTTTTTATGCGTGGCTCATTGTCGTTCTTTTGCGCTCTCACTCTTTGACAGAACAGCACGTTACCCTTTTCCCCGTTCGATTGTCTTTCACAATCAAAGGCCAAAACAAACCGTTGTCAGTTGCTCTAGAAAGACAACCATCCTTTGACCTAAAAAAAAAGAGACAAACATCCTCTCTTGACTATATCTAAATTAAACTGTCTTTCGTGGACAAAGTACTATGAATGTTTTTACTATTTATTCTTCTGTTTTCTTGCTGAAAGTACAAGGTACAAGCAAAGTGTATATTCCTGTTTACAAACTGAAGCCCCACGGACGATGAAACTAATGCAGCACTACGCCCTTCTGGGCCTTTCCCCTACTCAAGAAAAAGTGTATATTTATGCCTGGCTTCATTTACCGAGATACATTTTTGATTATAACATACTAATCCTATCTCAACTGTAAAAAAAATCCATCTTAGTGTCGTTGGTGTCAAACAAACCGAGGAGGGTACCGTAGTGTTATCTGCTGCTTATGTAGCACAAAAGTAGTTGAGAAAGATTCCCATTGGTCAAACAAAACCAACTTTGGTATTCTTAAAAAAACAAAACCAACTTTGCACTATAATATATTACTAACTATATAAAACTTGGGCATATCGGCGGCCTGTGAGGGCATCAGCGTACTGTAGATTGCTGTAGCATTCTACAGTGTTCTACAGTGCCGGGGTAGGGCCCACCTGCCAGCCTCACGTTGCAGTAAAAAAAAAAAGTCAAAGTGGTGCCACAGAAGAAAAGACGGCCACGGCTTCCCCATCCCAGCTCTCCTCCCCGATGCGCTCGCATCCACTCCGCCGCCGCCGACCCCTTCCTCGCCCCTGCGGCCGCGCCGGAGGAGAAGGCCGCGCGCCGGCCACCGAGCTGGCGGCTGCCGTGCCCCTGCCCACGCCGCTGAATCCCTGCGTTGGAGGACGAGAAGGCCGCGCGCCCGCCGAGTTACTGCGCCCCGCGCCACCGTCCTCTCCATCCTCTCCGGCCGCCACCGTCCTCTCCATCCTCTCCGGCAGTCTCCTTGGTTCTCCTCCCAGGCCGCGCTCCCGCCCCCGGTCGCAGAGCTAGAGCGCGTGCGCCGCGTGGGAAGCGGCGCGGGCGGCACCGTATGGATGGTGCGGAGGCGGCCCGTGCGCCGCTATCCTCTGCAACGCCAACCACCACGCGGTCGTTCGCTGGCACGGTACGTACAAGCGCGCCGGGGAGCTCCGGATTTTGGGCGGCGGCTCCCTCGACGGCCGCCGCATCGCCTCTGAGCTCTTCCTCGCCGACATCGCCTGCCAGGTGCTCTCCATTCTGGGTTTCGACATTGGTCACGGTTCCAAATTGTATATGAAGCCATAGCTTTCGATTTGGTTGTTTCTTTCTATGAAGGTAGTGCATTTTCTTCCTTGATGTTTCTGGCAGATTGTCATCTCAAGCTTTATTGTATGCAAGGTAGACTTATTGCTTTCTCAAATATCTTGGTTCCGCTCCTTTGTGAATTTGCAGGTGCCTCAGTGCGTGTGTCCTCAGGCCAGATTACATATGCGTAGTTGTTTGCTAATTGATCAATAAATACAATTCATTTAGCTGAAGCATACTTCTCTATTGAGGTGACGCAAGAGCCGGATACAATCTTGTGAGAAACGTTTGGTGTTGGCTTTAAGAAATTAAATTGAATTCATTTTCTTCCGAATTAATTGCCATCTAAGTATATAAACTATCAAAAGATTGTTATGTTGTTATAAGGGAAACACATAATCCTGCAAGTTAGATATTTAGGAAACCAATGATTTCTTATGCTCTTCCTTTTGTTTTCTGAAGGACATATATGTAGCTGATATACTAACTAATTTTGTTGCAGGCTGCAGCTCAGCTGATAAGAGGAGTTCGCTTTTCAATGATTCGTATCCTCAAGAAATAGACTGGAAACTAGATGGGAGGGGTGGCGTTAATACACCTAGAGAATGCAGTGCGTATGGCTCTGTCATTTTCTACTCGATATCTCTGATGTTATTTGTTACAGGATTCAGTTCTAACTTGCTATTCATTTGTTTGCCCATATATGTGTGACTAAATTCAAGAATGGATCTATGGACACTCGCCTCCTACGTCTACTACCTCAACATCACCTCCTCCAAGCGCTGCCTCATCTACAACTTTTCAAGATGAGTTCTCTTCTGTCACTTGCCAGGTACCGATGAACTATGCTGCTTTGAGATCGTGCTCATGATGAACTAGCTTACGATTTAGGTTGTGCTGTTTATTTTCCTGTTATTCTCTTCCTTTCTTGATTTTTAATATGTATTTGCATTTCCCCTTCATATTACTATGCTAGATTCTGGGGTTATTGTGTGATAGCCACATGGTTTTCAGGTTAACTTCGCTTGCCGCTTTAATCAGATGTACTATTGTTAATATTATTATTATTATTTGATCTTTTTATAAATTTAGGAGCTACCTTGATTGATTTGTGTTTACAAGAAAAGCTATGATTTGTTGATCTATTTTTTAGGATTTCATGGTAAAAGCTAGATCAATAGTGTGTGTCACATCTGTATAATGCAATATTGGCTGTTTAGATCATTTAAACATAGGACCATGTATCGACTATGTTTACTGTCCATGTGTCGTCATAATTCTGGAATAGATTGTCTTTGAAAAAACATACATGTACTACCAGTTGGTGTATTGGCCTTCCAATAGATACACATGTGTGCATTTGAAGAGTTAAAAATTATGTGTTTTTCTCATTTTACGGTCAGGAGCTAACTAGATAATTTGGAAGACTACTATTCCATTTAATTATTGCACTCAAAAACCCACTTTTGACACGATCATGAGATGCAGCAAGAAATCATTGAATGATCAAAATTGATAATTTTTTTAGAATATGGCTAAATAAATAGGAAATTATAGCGATTGAAATGCCTACTTCAACTCGGCCTCCAGCGTCAGGAGGATGGCGTCACTGCGCCGTTGCCGGTAGGAACAGCTGGCTCAGCTCTGCCCTTCCTCTCCTTTGCCTCTCCCCCGCCGGCCTCGGTGTCGGCAGCCTTGGCCAGCCTCTACTGCTCAAAGACATCACCAATTCATCATCGTGCCTACAAAGCATAATTTCCAATTGCAATTTTAGGGGAAACTAATAGGAAGATTGAAGTGTATTCTTTTTAAGCACGCATGTGTTAGAAGTTATGAGTTTGCATGAATGTATTTAGAAAGGTGACGTGAAACCCATCCCCTTATATTCTGATGTATACTTAAATGTTACAGTTTGTAAGAGATACGTATATGCGATCTCATTTTCTGCTGTTCGTACTACAGGCTACAGCACACAGGTGACCTCTCTTTCAGTCTGACATTTTGTCTTGAACATCCTAGGAAGAAGATGCTCTTGATGCCCATAGAACCTTCTGAACCAAATTAAATCATGTTATGCCTGCTCGCAGGTATTTTACAGTGTGGCATAATATGCTTACGTGTTATTTCTGTATTTTGGTTTTGACATGAAACGAAAACTGAATGTGCATCAGACCCTTTATTCTGATGGACGTTAACACAAAGGAGACGATAGTTCGAATGATTCTTAGCTTCACGCATAATAGCTCAATTGTAAGGGTCAGCTATTTAGACAGGGATTTTCCAAAATGAACTATTTCTGGTGGAAGTACCTTAGCAGTTGTAGGGGTCTTAAGAAGCATCCATTTTAATGCAAGTCGAACTTAAAGCTTGGGTTGGGAGAGGGGCAAAGAGGAAGAGAACTCTAAAAGCTTATTTCTAATCTGTTTTCTCATTACTATTAAACTATGGCTGTGGTTAATCATGCGCAGGAAAAAAGTTCATCCTCGGTACGCTTGCAATATTAATGGATGAGTACTGATCGTCATAGCCTCGGGGGCACGGTGCGACCACACACATTTACGAAGAAAAAAGATACCTAGCTAGGTAAACAAAACCCTGCCGATTAATTATGCCTACTCTATTCTTTGATCTTATGATTGTCACATTTTTACCGTTGTGTTGACTGATCACTTTTAGCATTTGCTTCGGCTGGTCGTTTGTGCTTGGATAATTAGCTATCATTACACATTATATACCATCATCAAACTATTTGCTTTAGATCGACATCATTGTATGGATATGTCCATTGCGTCATTTAGCTATTCGTGCTATATAGTCTTTTGTCGTCTTTTGACATCCTTTGAGTATTTTTTGACGTTTCCAGACAAGTTAAAGACAGTAGCATCAATGTGGGGGTTTTACTTACTCCGGGTATGTAAATTTTTCATGTTGTGTCCTTATGAGTGTTGTACAAGTTAATGTTTTGTGTGGCATTCGCTCTGTAGGTATTTTGATGTCAGCCAAACTAAGTAGCTTTTTACTAGAAGCATGTTTGCAATTCTGGATGCCTCTTGGCCTCCTGATGTTCATGGAAACTGCTAGAGCATGTTGATTGCAAAGTTAGACTTATCTCTTTGCTTTAGTAGCTGTATTATGTATACTGTATATTCACCGGTGCTCCTGTGGTATTTCGAAGCATATTTTTTGTTGGAACATATGGGAGTATAATTCTGACTGGTAAGTATCATGGATTAATTTGATGACTGCCCTTCCTGCACAATAATTAGTTTTCTTGCCATTAACATCACATTCTGTGGAACGCCATTACCATCAGATTCTGTGATACCAGAGGATTACTTTAAATCATGCAGTGCTTAGGAAATGTATAAATAATTTGATTTACTTATACTCTCCTTAGGACAACACATCTACTTTAGATGGAAAGAAAAGAAAAGGCTCATCAATAGGACGCGGAACGATTCAGCTTCTGTCAACTCAGGAGAGGTGAGCATGACACAGTAATATTTAAATCATGCAGTGATTAGAAAATGTATAATAAATTGATTTACTTATACGCTCCTCAGGACATCACATCTACTTTGGATGGAAAGAAAAGAAAAGGCTAATCAACAGGATGCGAAACACTTATAAAAAAGGGTATGTTCCTCATTTATTACCAAGGATAGCCGTTGTTGAACGGATCAAACAGTGGTGGCAACGGATCAGCTAGATCTCTGTTTCAAACCAACCAACAGACTTAGCTTAGTTAAGTAATATTCTAAATTTAGTTATTTTAATGCTAACTATATCTTTTAGTGCAGCTAAGAGAGCCAGATATAGCCGGATACACCTCAATGTCTATATGGTATGATGTACCTTCAGTTTTGTTTTCACTTTTGGCACTTATTCATTCAGAAACAGCAGTGGACACTATAGGTTACAATTGCTAATGTGTGCATACAGATGATGTGAATGTATTTGATTACCCTGTTAATTCAGATTTCTTATTAACTGTAGTCAAAATGACTTCGGCTTATGTTCATTCTATAGAAACTGATGAGTTCATACTTGAGTTGACCATTCTTTTTTTACATATTCGGATGTTCCATCTCTTTATTACCTCCAAGGGTGCGGCGTGTCGCCGCACCAAATTCAATTAGTACTGTACTGATACAGCTTCACTCGTAGGTTTCAGATATTATCAACTGTACGTAACAGGGTAACAGAGCTAGATCAACCTGAACAGAAGTATTCCCCTGGTAACCTGGGAGCAACGTTACAACCCCAATGCTGGAACATTAGAGCTCCTCTAAGTGTGAAAGAACTTCATAGTTAAAACCTGATTCCTGAAATATGCTTTCATGTGTCTAAATTACATGCAGGGTAGCTCTGTTAATCCCTTTTTTCCTTTTCTCAGCCAAATGCTACTCCCTCCGTTCGGAAAGGGATGTCACAAAAATGAACTATAGATAGACCATTTTTGTGACATCCTTTTCCGAACGGAGGGAGTAGTACATAAAGAAAACCAGGATCATGTTTTTTCTTTTTTTGAATTTTCAAACACTTGATTTATGATAAGAGACCCAGCGCTTGGTACAAAATTCGATCCGAACAGTAAGCAAACAGCTTTATGTGACTCGAAGTTGTAAGAACTGTGTAACTATTTATGCAGTTGGGTTGCATCTTCAGGTTGTGTTTCTCTCCTTTTTTTTTTTGCCGGGATCAGGTTGTGTGTTTATCAGGTAAATAAATGGAAATTTCTGCCATTCTAGCCTGACCTCTTACTAAAGTTTAGGCATAAGTGAACAATGTTGGGGTGGAAAAGAGGAACAAAAACACAATTTTAGTTATTCAAAAGAAAGCTCCCATGGGATAGACCAAGTTCCTCACATTTTGGATTAAGGAACTATGTTATTGACCGATTTTTCTCGGGACAAATAGTTCTCAACTGCTCAAAAACAAAATATCTTAACATATATCACCAAGAGAAAAACTCCTTACTTATTATTTTCAGAATGGAGAAATTCTTCTGTGCTCAGGAAAAAAATTGAAACACGTGATTTGCCATTTAACATGAGTGCAGGTAGCGCATTTTCCCCAAAAGGAAAAGAAATGGGAATGTTATCCGGCTTATTGTTTGTATTTTCCTGAATGTAAATAATTGAAATGCATAGAAAAACTCCTACTGTGGTAATAAACCACAAATGTAACTTCTATTTCATCATGCACCGTTCGGTTCCCTGCTTTCCACGAGTGTACCTGCTGATTTATCCAATTTGTCCCACTTGAAACACAATTGATTACCTTGCTAAGATAACATACAAAAGGGGAAGATATTATAATGGAAGGAAGCCAAGGGTTGAGATTAATGCAAGTTTGGTTCAGTCAAATATATGAGAACACCGGTATTAATGAAGAAAATAGTTTGTTTGCCAGTTAAAAGTGCATAATTCATGTAGGCCAAACAATGATTGAATACCTGAAACAAAAAGAAGAAATTCCAACTAAAGAAGGCATACTATGAATTATAGGTGTTCAAAAATGTTTCCAGCAAGCCGTGCCAGCAGTCTTATAGCTCTTTTCTTGAAACAGTGATGCCACTCGGATAACCAGCAATGAAAGAAAGTGAACTGGATCTGTGCTGCACTTATTGTCTGAAATCAACCTGTGTTGAAGCACCATCACTAGAGTGGAAAAGTTTTAATATTTACGATAACGCACAAAATAAAACAAGTGATGGCAGATATGTCAAACCCTTTTGGTGACTAAAACTACAAGAAAAATGAAGCTGACATGGATCATTGAAAATATAGCAAAGACAAACAGAAACATGATAACGAAGACATAAAAACGCACAAAATAAGGCCCTGTGTAAATAAAAACAGAAGGTTCTATGTTACATCACACGACTTATAGATGACTTAAATAAGGCCCTGATGTAGAAATAAACGGTGACAGTCTGGATGGAGATGCATTTACTGAATCCTCTCTGCAGCCAGCTCGCCGTTCCTGACGAAACCGACATAAACTCTCTGAACATGAGATATGTTCTTTTCTTTCTTCTGTTGAACCCTGTCCACAAGCTCTTCTGCTGTAGAATTCAAAGTCAGCTCTTCAAGAGTGCTCACATGTTCAATGCCACCTGGCAACAACTTCAACTCCGGACAGAGCAGGAGCTTCAAATCAACCAAGCTGGGCATTGCCCCTTTCTATCGTCATCTGGCTGAGATGTGGAGCTCCCCAGATTTTTAGTACTCGAAGCTTCCGAAATGACGTTGCCGGATGTACAGCTTATCGCCATCAAATGCATCATAAAGCTGAAGCTTTACCAACTGATGTAATTCCTCAAGATAGCAAAACATATCTTCCTGAAGTTTTGACCAGACGAGCCGCAGAATGGAAAGGCTTTTCAGTTTACTAATCGACAAGAAAAACGAGGTAATGATTCTGTAGCTAATGTTCCTAGCAAGAAAATTTTCTGAAGTAATGGAGGTGGATTGAGTGCATCAAGTTGCAGAACTTCCTCATCATCATTTGTGTGGATCCCAAGCCGGGTTAGATGAACCATATTGTAATAGCTCGGAATAGCTTTTCACAATGGCGACCTTGAACTTTACTAATACGGAATGATCTCAATAGAACTAAAGCACCAAGGTAATTGACCATTTCGGAACTAGATTCCACCAGCAATAATGTCTGCAGACTTGCCAAATAACACATGCCACTAATAGGTGCTGGTACACCAATAGAAGGAACATACTGCATAGATGGTATCAATGGTTTCACAGTGACAATAAGGTGTGTCAACTTACAGAGCCTTGTAATTTCTGCTGGTAGGTTGGTAATTTTGCTTTTCCAAGCATCCAAAACAAGCAGATTCTGCAGCCTTCCAATCAACCGAGAGATGTTTGCAATTTTAGTTCGTCTAAGTCCCAGATAACGCAGATTGAATAAGTCAAACACTTCATTTGGCAAACTCTCAATTGAACTATCTTGCAGATTCAAGACAGACATTAACTTAACAGACCTTGAGAATGAACGAAGTGAACCAAAAGATAGCGAGTTTTGGAAAACAAGCAAGGAGCGGAGATGTGGCACGGATTCTGCAAGGTGTGCAATATCCCCTCTTTGAATTGATAAACGGCGTGCTTTCACAATAAGATGAGTCCTTGAGTAATCAAGGACAGTGCAAAAATTCTCTTCGCGTGCCTTAGAGAGGGCTAATACACGAAGGATATCATGCATTTGGAACTCATCAACATACCCTGTTTCATTCCTCTTAACCTCTACTAACAGACATCGATTGATGAGCTCTGTCAAGTAATCTTCTGCAACCTCCTCCAGTGTCTTATGCTCACTCGCTTCAATAAATCCTTCTGCAACCCAGAGCCGTACAAGCCACTTCCTTTGCATCACATGATTCTCTGGGAACATGCAGCAGTAAAGAAAGCAGTTTTTCATGTTGTGTGGCAAGTCTTCCAAACTAACCTTCAAGATAATGTTCATATCCATGATGAAATTGTTTGTAAATTGCATCTCAAGAGTTTTGTATACATTCTCCCACTCCAAAAATGTCGCGCTCTTGAATGACAAGAGGCGCCCAATGCACACAATAGCAATTGGCAAGCCATTGCATTTCTCTACAAACTTGTGCGCCCAATCGTGCAATTCTGGTGGACAGTCGCTATTTTCATTCTTCCAAAATGCCTCTTTACAAAAAAGATCCCATGCATAGTGATTTTGCAAGGGTTGCAAGTTAATCATTTGGGCTTCGGAAGCAAGCAGTGCGACCTCGTAGATCCTTGATGTGAAAATTATCCGACCAAGTTTGCCACCAAAAAATGCATCTTTGCTGTCAAACCAAACATTCACACTCCAAACATCATCTAATACAAGAACATACCTTTTTTTCTCTAGGTAACGTCGGATTGTCTCCACTAGACTTCTGTAATCTGTGACATCAACATCCTTTGGAAATTCCTTCTTCCTGTCATTCTTTCGGAACTCTTCAACAACTTGTTTTAGCAAATCATCAGCTTCATAGCTATGAGACACAGTGATCCAAGCACAAGTGTCAAAGTCAGTCTTGATGGCGTTGTAGACATGAGCAGCAAGTGTTGTCTTACCAACATCCCATGCCCCAAACAGAGATTATCATGTGTCGCTGCTCCTCATCTTTCATCCATTTCATCAGCAAGTTCCTATTCTCCGCAATCCCCACAAGATCATCTTCCTCTTAAAATGTACAGACTCTGCAGATCTTCTATTTGAGCTGCCTACTCTCGTCAGTTTTGCATCCCTATCAACACCCTTCAGGTCATACTGCGCCTTCTCTCTGCAGCACGCTTGAGGTTGGTTTTGATATCACGCAAACTGTTGGCTAGTCGATACCATGTCTTGATTTGCCTGACCCTCCTAATTGCTTTCAACAGAAACATCCCCTCACGGTCTTCCCCCAACTTGTAGGTGAACTCGTCAATAACATCCTCGATGTTAAATGCGAGACCCCTGATTTGCTTCACGAATGCAACAGTTGTCTCATCCGCATCCTTGAACCGCTCGGCAGTTCGAAGAAGGCTGCATGCTCTCCAACTCCTCCTTCATTTTCCGTATTTCACCAAATAGGTCTTGCAGAGCAGATGCTTCATAGGAGGAACGACTCCCTAGCTCAACTGCTTCATTTGCCAGGCGTCCCTAAGCTTCAGGATTAGCAACCAGATTACACCCTCTAACATGGTTGCGTAAATGGAGCTATGCGACCTTTGCTTGAAGGATGGATTTGTAAGCTAATGAGTATGCTACCAGGATCAGAAAGGATTATATCTTTGGTTAGTGGACAGCTCCTTGAATTAAGAATGTAAAATGAGTGTGGGGGTTTGAGTGGGTAAATGACGACTCCACAAAAGTCCTGCATTGCTTAGTAAGCATATTTCCAAACTAATCATCCAACCATACAGGGAGCCTGAATCCAATTATTTAACTGTAGCCCACCCACTAAGTACCAACCTTGGCCAGTTGGCCTGTTCTGAAATGGAATCTTTTGTTTTTGCAAGAAGATCCACCACCAAAACGGTCAAAAGTTTACTTTCGTGTCTCTTGTTATTGTCCTTGGTTGCTATTTACAACCGCACCATCGTTTTCCAGCTGATGTGACCTCGAGTATCCAGGAATATTCCCCATCAATAGGACTAGTAAAATATACAGGATACTTTTTTTTTTTGCGAAAAGAGATACAGGATACGGTTGATGATGTACCCATATTAATTTAGTATTGTGACCCAGTATTCTTGTTTATACCAAGTTCACCGACACCTGAGTATCCAGGAATATACCCCTTAAATAGTACTAGTAAAAGATACAGGCTCGTACTAATTTAGTATTGTGACCCAGTATTCTTGTTTATACCAAAGTTCGCAAACATAGAAACCGATGAAAAGATGAAGAAAAAGGTTGAAAGAACCACTAATGAATTGCCGTTACATTACCGAGTCTGTGGCAGAGGGATGAATTATTAGTCTTTCATCTACAAGCTTTTCTGACCAAAGAGAGGGTCTTCGTGCAAGTGCAACTTACTGATAGATACCCATGTTCTGGGCATTCTGTCGAACACGTTCTGGGCGTCATTCCACCAGAACCGCTTTGCTTTGCCGATCTATCTGACGCATTAGAACCAGAAATCCGTAGTTAAAATAAACCAAAGATCGGAACCAAAGAGTAAGCAACCGAAGGGAATTGCGTTCTGATATGTTGTTACTTACAGGCGGCTGAGCGCAAGCTTTTTTTTGAGAAAAAAGAATTGAGCTCAACCTTCTCGGGGCGGGCAGACGCATCCTCAGGGCTCAGACCACGGGGCACCGTCGTTCCCGACCGGCGATCAGCATGGAGGCACCGCATCCGTGAAGTGGTGTCCGCCGGGGACACGAACAGTCGAGCACCACATTCAGGATTCGGCGGCCTCTCCCCATCCCGCCGCCGTCTCCATGGGCCAGCTCACCAGACCCGGTTGCCCCCGACGAAATCGAGAGCTGAACGAGGGTTTCGCGCTCAAGTACGAGAATGGGGTTGGGGTTTGTGGTCTTGTGGAGGATCCACTCCGAGAGCGCCATGGGACATGGGTGCGAGTCGCCATGTCTGCCAAGTACGAGACGGTGGGCTTCCCCGGTGGCCAAGCTTAACTACTGCTGAATGGTGACCTGCAGCTTCACAGAACTCAATCCTCATTCAGCGAACAAACCGAGACTTCGATGCAGCAGTTCGAGGCGAAGAAGAATTTACAGAGGTACGGCAAGTACCGCAAGTGCACGCTAATCAATACTTCACCCACTGCTCTATGTTACTTCCAGCCAATGTTCTCTGCCTACTATTGCAGCATTACAAGGAGATTCTGAGCTATCGATATCAGGTCTCTACTTCTCTGGTTCAGTGATCAGTTACACTTACTCCTCCATTACAACAACGTTCATTTGAAACAACTTCGTTTCATAACTATGACCCAATCAGTACATTGTATTCTCTAAACAGGATGCAATCTATGCACAAGTACAACACCTGCCCACCGAAAATATTTTTATGCAGAGGTTTTTTAAGTTCGTTGCAGGAATGAAAGCACACCCTCGATTCTTAAAAGCAATCGTGCTACAAATTTTGTTCCTGCCCAGAAATGCAAACGAGTAAAAGGAATGGAAACTTAGACCCCAGGGAGCATTACAAGAACATATTAAACATCACTTTCCCACTCTGGTCTAAGCCTCGGCGGCAATGTACAGCAGTTCCACAGGAAATTATATTTCAGTATTTCGGAAATATGTTCAATCATAAATATAAGCCCAACGATAAAAACGTGGGACATAAATATGTTCAATCATCCAAGTGCAGGAGCTAAAATCAGAAGTTGGCAAAAATTCAGCCAACGTTTACTACTGCCACAAATTTATAAGCACCAGCTTGGATTACTATGAAGTAAGACAAATACTACAAGAGAAGAGCAAGTGGACACACTTATATATAATAGCATCAAACACAATAGATTTGAATTAGGTTCATACCATGTCCTAATCAAGTGGGCAAACAGTAGTTCCACCTAGAATCAACATGCTTCTTTCCGGTAACACATCAGATATATCCAAACAATAACACAAATTCTAGAGAGAAAACACGAACTGTTACTTAGCAAAAGAACAGCACTGTCGATTATCGCCCAAAGTTGGAACAAGATTCTTTGGCCCCTTACGACATGTGTTGCAAGGCCAGTTGAGAATCCGGGATGTTGATGGTGTAGCTGCAGAGAAGCTGGATGATGGTGAAAGGACGGTCGGCCACGAGGACAAACTTTGTGTCCCGCTTCACGAATTCGGGGGCTTCAGAGATCCTCTCTACTTGCTTGTCCTTGATGTTGTACTTGTAGATGTGAGCCGATGAATTCAGATGTTCAGTGTAGTACACGCAGTTTGCCTCGATGCCTGGAAAATCATATGCATCGACTGGTAGGCATCTGCGGTGCCCAATGAAGATGGCAAAATTGTTGATGCTCTGCATTTGCACGAGCTTACCTATCTTGGTGTTCATCTTGTACACAAAGAGGAGTGTGCGGAACTTCAGGACGAGTGGCATACGTGTCTCCAAACCCACTGGAAAACACCGGATGCAGTCGTCGTTTGCATCTCCAGGAAGATCAGCGGAGAAAGCCTTGGCAAAGTCACCATGAAGAAACCTCACCATATCGCCTAACTCATGAAAGGCACCATCAAACCCGGGCCCAGAAGAGAGGTGTGGGTTGGCACAACCTACGACTTCCTTCCGGATAAAGTTATAAACTAGTTGCTTAAGCTCTCGAGAGACGAAACTTTCACTTTCTGAAACGGCCGTGTATTGCTTGCGAGACGAGTCTCCGAGCAGAAAGAGGCCAAGCGAAGATGTTTTCCTACTGGAACAGACAAAGGCGACTGTAACCTCGGGCGGCATAGGAGCCGCAAAAGAGACCAGGTGGCCAGTGAGAGGGTTAAACACAGCAGCGGCATGAGGAGGGCTCCTGTCCGCCAGCACGAAGAAGGCGCCGTGGGTGGCCACGACATAGTAGTCCAGCAGCAGCGGGAGCTTCTTGTGGAGGAAGTGGCCGGTGGCGGTGTTCAGCAGGATCCGCCTGTCGTCGTCGCTCCGGAAGAGCTCGTCGTCGAGGACTATCCACCGGCGCGGATGGAAGCAGTAGTCAGTGTTCGGATCGTCGGTGGCGCGGCGCCAGTTGGGGCAGACGGCGCGGAAGCACACGTAGTAGTCGAGGTCATTGGTGGTCAGGAAGGAGTCGGCGATGCGGCGAACCAGGTCGTCCGGGAGCGAGGACCAGCCTCCTGCAGCCGCGATGGTTTCTAGACAAGTCGGAAGAACCCCAGCGGGTGCGGCCGCCATTGCTGCACGGGTTCGAGTTGGCTCTGGGATCGATTGCACAATCTGGTCCAAGCACTAAACCTGCTGCGGACAAGGAAAACCCCATATCACACAAAGCTACGAATTCAGCACAAAATGCACATGTCCGGACCAAAGAGATGAGAATGTACCTTGGGGATGCACACAGAAATTACGAGTTGTTCCTGGAACCTGCACACACAAAAAATCGTGGTCAAATTGGAGGTCACAGCAGGGCAGAAGAGGGGTCGGTGGGAGCAGGAAGAAAATGCATCCATGGAGGAGCAGGGAGAGGATGGGGACCCAGTCCACCCATCGCCACGCCCGCCGCCGCCCTTCACCTCTCGCCAGTCGCGCCGCCGTTCACCCCTGGCCATGCCGATCTAGGGTTTCTGGAGATGGGGACGCAGTCCCGCGCCGAGGACGGGCGGAGGAGGAGGAACGAGGGAGGGAGAGGACGGCGGGGAGAGGTCGCCGGGGAGCTGTGAGAGGGAGAGGGGACGTACCGCCGGTCGCCGCCGCCGTTTCTTCTCCAGCTCCAGAGCGAGCGAAGAGGTTCGCTCGAGGCGCCGGCGGACACACACACGCGCGGTTCATCTACTGCAATACTCGTATTACATTTTCTCAAAAAAAAAAATCTACTGCAATATTACAAATTTATTTTTGAAGGCCGGCATGGATCACCCATTTATAGAAAACTTTGGAAGTGCAAATGCTTTCCAGAAATTGTATACTTTCTTATCAGAATCAAAGTGGGAGCAGAGAGCATCTATTCTTCAGTTTTTCCTTTGCGGCCGAGGAAATGACGAATAACCACCACAATTGGGACTAATTTGTCTGAGACCACCGAAATTGAGGCTAGGGACACAAACCACCTATCTTTGGGGCAGGAGTGTGACAAGGAGCACTGATTCTGAATTTTAGTTGTCTTAACAGCATTTCTGACCGCGCGGTCCCACTGTCAGGCCTAGGTGGCAAAAACAAAACAGAAAAAATAAAAAATATCTCCAAAGAATAAAAAAAATATTGCGCGTTGACCCGACCTCCCCTGTCCCCGACCTCCGGCAGACCCCGCCGCCCAGCTCGCCTCCCACCTGCCGGCCACCCCGCATCCCATTCCCTCCTATGCTTTACCGCTCGCGCCCCCTTGCTGCGCCGCCCGCCCTGCTCCCTCTCACGCCAAGCTCGCTCCACCGCCCGCAAGGTCCCTCTCGCGCCCAGCTCGCTCCGCTCCCTCCCATGGTGGGCGTGGGGAAGAGCAGGGGCGGCGCACCCGTGGGGGAGCAGGGCAGCACGCGGGGAGGGGCACGGCGTGCGCAGGTGGAGGCCGAGGGCCCTGGCGCTGGCATTGGGGGAAGGGCCGTACCAGGGGGAGGAGGCGACGAGGGAGAGGTTGTCCTCCTGCACGCCGTGCACGGCGCGTCGAAAGGCGACGAGGTCATCGGCGGCGGCGAGCTCGAGGAGGTAGGAGGACGGCTGCTGCTGCTCGTGGCTGCGGGGAGCTGCTCAAACAACTGGTGATGCGGCGCGCGTGCGCCTGTGTGGCTGCC
The DNA here is from genome assembly GCA_947311845.1 of Poa pratensis. Taxonomy (NCBI): domain Eukaryota; kingdom Viridiplantae; phylum Streptophyta; class Magnoliopsida; order Poales; family Poaceae; genus Poa; species Poa pratensis. The sequence goes on along the minus strand of CAMZMU010000027.1, from coordinate 15,763,279 downwards.
GGCGGCCGTCCTCGGCTCCAGGTCCTGTGGGCGCGCGCGGCCGTTGCTCCGACGCCGACGTGCGTGTGTCGGGCCACGGATTTTGGGTATTTGCTAGCTGGTCGAACATGGCCGTCTCCGCGGCGCCTGCGCGAGCAGCTCCCGCACGAACGCGGCCGTCTCCGCGGCGCCGTCCTCGTCTGCCGGCTGGTCGAGTAGCTCTCGCACGGACACAGCCGTCTCCGCGGCGTCGTCCTCGTCGTCCGCCGGGTCGAGCAGCTCCCGCACGGACGCGGCCGTCTCCGCGGCGCCGTCCTCGTCGTCCGCCGGGTCGAGCAGCTCCCCCCGCACGGATGCGACGAGAAGCAGGGGAGGCGGAGCTTGGAGGCGTTGACCTCCCGCCGTCCCCGATTTGGTTTATTTTTTCCTTTTCTTTGCCACGTGGGCCTGGCAGTGGGTCCGCTCGGTCAGAAATCCTGTTAACATCACTAATCTGTGAAATCAGTGCAACTTGTCACACCTCTGCCCCAAAGATAGGTGGTTTGTGTTCCTAGCCTCAATTTCGGTGGTCTCAGACAAGTTAGCCCAAATTGTGGTGGTTATTTGTCATTTCCTCTTTGCGGCCAGATGTTGGAGGATACTGGATTATTTTTTTGAAATAAACATACGCTTTATTACTTAAACCAGGGGCATCTCACCCACTACAGCCGTGGACACATGAACCGGTACATGATCCTCCCAGACACAAGCTTCGTTTACATTACAGGATTTGCCCAATTTAGCTAACTCATGAGCAGCAAAGTTAGCTTCATGTTGACAGGAGAGCACATCACACCGAGAAAACCATGTACGTAGCTGGAACTTGAGGTCAATTAGCAGGGGGGAAATACCTTTGCCTAGCATTAATTTCCATTGAATTCATCCACCATACATTTTCTATAACACCACTGTATTTTTTGGCTAATAAAATACAAAAGTTTTATCGATCTCAAGGGGTACATATCCATAATTGACATATAGAGATTATTATACACCAAGTAACATCAAAATTGCCAATAATGACAACGGTTAGTAAGTAAGCAAGGCAAAATAAGGTTGTAGCATACAGAATTCGGAATTCTCAAAAGGATATTAACAATCACTTCAGCATCAGGAAGGATTCAACAGTTGAGTGATCTGGTTATTTGCCATGAAGCTAATGCATGTGAAATCTTCTTATTCTAAAAATAAATAACAAAGTACTTAGAACGGACTAAAGATCCCCTTCCGAAGTTTCCTCATATTAGGATTCGTAAAGGTCCATGAAAGGAAAGAAGACCGATTTCCCTTGCTTTTCGCACCTTGTCATGGCCCTGAAAGCTCACCGAGGGTTGTATGCGAGAAATAATTGCTTTTACTTTTGTTTACTAAATAATATATTGTCATTTTGCCTATATATTTGTGATACTGTGGAATCTGTTGTCAATTTTTTCTTGTAGTTTACTTTTTAGCTAGACAAGGCCAGAGTCAGCCAGCATTACGGTCACGTTACATCCAATCTAGGTACGAGATCTATGCTCATGGTCCATACAGAGCGGTCTCACGGTACTTCGTAACCTTATCCCCTCGCGTCGCTCCCCCAGGCGACGCCAGGGGCACATCCATCGCCGTCGCAGGCTCTCCACGCCCAGCCTCCCTCGGCCGCTGCCGCCGCCGGCCTCCGCCATGGTGGTGGCGGCCCGCCCGCGCTGCCAAAGGTGGTCAAGGGCTCGTCTTGTTGCAGGGGCCGCTGGAGCCTGGCGGGTGCGGCTGGGGGCGGCCATCGGAGCTCGCAGTGAGCGTAAGCCGGGGCGGCGGCCTCGGAGCTTGGCCGGCGCCCCTCCGTGGTGGTGTGCCGGTGCTGGGAGTCCCGGGCGGTGAAGATTCAAGGCGCGGCGGATCTGGGAATCCCACGCCCAGATCTCACGCCGGCGGCGGTGCTTGGGGTGTGCTCGACGGCACGTCGTTGGGGCTGGTTGGTGCTGCTGGGATGATCTTCTCCGAGCAGGCGTGGTGGCTGGTGGGTGCGTCCAGTCCGTGGAGTGGTGGTGCAGGCGGACGTCGAGATGGCTCGCAGCTGGGCACTTGTTTTGGCATGTGGTAGTTTGCCGGCTGCCGGTGGTGGTCGAGCTTGTCGGAAACGGTGGTGACACTGGTGTTGGTTCGCTCCGGTGAAAGCCTAGCACCGATCTCGGTTAGTGCCGGCGGCGGCAACGTCTTTGGACGTCGTTCCCCTCATTGGAGGCGTCGTTGTGGAGCGCAAACCACCCTTTGGCACCCCAATTCCCCGAGATTCTCCGGGTGAAAACCTTGCATTGTCGTCGACAATGCGGGCGACGACGGCGTTTTCGTCGTTTTCCTCCTTGGGGGTGTCGTCTTGGAGTCTCGGTACCCATGTTCTGTGTGGCCATGCTGGCTTGTCCCATCGGCGGGTGTGTGGACGTCGAGGCGGCGGCTTCGAGATGGTTCTTGCATGTCGGGGCGGCGGCCCCGGATTGCTTTGTGGCTGTGACCCAATGAGGTGGGGTTACGGCTCGACAAAGTGGGAGTGGCATCTTCGTGCTACAAGGGTGGCGAGGTTGCCGGCTCGGTCGATGCGTTCCAGCGAGGGACGATCTTCAGTACGTCGAGGCAGCGGCATCGGATGTGGTGTGGCGGTCGTGGTCTGCGGGTAGTTGCCCTGGGCAGTTTGGACTGCGGGAAGCTAGGTCGTGCGGCATTGCAGCTCGAGCGCGAGCGGTGGCATGTCGGGGCGGCGGCCCCGGAAGGTGGTTCAGGTGGTTTGCGCAGGGCGTGATGGAGAGTTGGATGTTGGGGCGGCGGCTCCGAGTTTTCTGCATCATCGAGGACGTTTCACCTTGTGTCGTGTGGGCGACAAGGTTGCTCTCGATGTTATTTGTCGTCGAGCCTCCCGGTGGTGGCCGCTTTCATCTACGATGGAGTGTCCCGTAGTTGCTCCTCTCATAGCAGCTGTGGATTCTTCACTTCGGTAAGGGTGGTTTGCGGGTCGGCCGGCCGCGGAGTGGGTGTTGTTTGGGCTTTGCCCCGTGGTGTTTGTTGTATGGTTTTTGCCCGGTTTCTTTCGTTAATAACCCGGGCACCTCCTGCTTAATTAATGAATAAGACAAAACTTTTGCCTTCGTTTCAAAAAAAATTAGGTATGAGCCACTTCGGGTCTAGTCCCGGCCATACATGCACACCACAGGACACGGTTGGTACTTTTGGGGTCCTGGGGCGCATCCATGCTTGTAGAATGGATCCTCATAATACGATTTTCTCACAACATAGGAGGGTTAGTGTTGGAAATATGGCTTTTTATACATGATTTGATATAGTCATACCTCCGAAGCGGACCCCTCTTTATAGTACGAGGTTCTTAACGACACAAATCGTCGAGAAGCTGGCTATATTCACCCAAATCGTCGATGCGTTTCAAACTATTTGTGTTTCTCTTCAGACGTGTGTAGTCACTTTCAAATAGTTCAAGCGCATGGTTAGTTCCTTAATCAAGTTCTAATTAAAACCAAAACAAATTAGGGAGGGAAATGCCCAACTCAACTCCGGCTGGATAAATATGTAATCGAAACTCAATAGCCCATTTAACTCCTAAGCCCAACCCATGACGGCCACAAGACCACCACAAAGGCACAAAGGCAAAGAGCAGAGAGGAAAGAAACCTCAGGAAAACCCAAGAACTCTCCTTTTGCGGCGGAGGAGCGGTCGCCGGCGAGGGTCGGCACTCGGCAGCGCCATCTCGTGGACCCCCCCACTCTTCTTGGTTCGTGAATCCGAACTTTCCTCGACTTCGTGGTGCCACATTTGAGCACTGAACAGTTGGTTTGGTTTGGTTTGGGTCGGGTTCGATTTCTTGCAGCAATGGCGGACGCGAGTACAGAGGCCGCCGCAGAGGGGACCGACCTGCGCTCCTTCCTCGCCAAGCGCGGCGTCACCTTCGACCCTGCTGCCGTGGAAGAGCAGGCCCTCAAGGAGCTGGACCAGAAGTACATCATCGCCAGGCACCTGGACGCCGACACGGTGCTGGCCAAGATCCAGGGCGTCGTGGGGCTGGAGCACAGGGGAGACGAAATCGTCGCCCACGAAGGGTTGTCCTACCAGATTCCGTCTCGGGACCTGGATCAGCAACAGTACGACCCCCTGCTCCGGCAGGTGTGCCTGCGCCGCGGCGGCAAGGTCGATTCTTGCGCGGTCGGCGATCCGGCGACCTCGCGCTGGGCTAAGATCGTCACGGCTGTGCTCTCCCATGTCCAGGACCTACTCCTCCGTAGCAGTCGCATCAGCACCGACTCTGTGCGCTACTGGGACAAGCTCTTCGAGATGGACAAGAGGATCGTGGACGACGCCGTGCTCGACATATGCTGCCTGCTCGAGTGCACAAGGACATCTCTCAACCTGTATGACCTGAATAACGGCATGGTCATCGGGCCAGTGATATTCACATTGGAAGATGGCGAAGAGCACCCTTGCAGCTCGTATGGCCCGGAAGGAGCTCGAATACACAAGGAAATCTCCAAGATCAGAGTCATGCCAGATGCAGAGGTCAAGTGCATCCTACTAGTCCAGGGAGATTCTGTTTTTGACCATTTTAACCATGCACGAGGTGGGCAGATCCGCAAAGAGCTTGGCTGTGTGATCGTCACAGGCGGCGATGGGCAACCAGGTGTCATGGCACGAGCTTTCTTGCACAAACTCAAGGATTGCCTGTCTGTACCTGTATATGCGCTTGTCAGTCCTGATCCGGAGGGGATTTCCATCTTCTGTACCTACAAGTTTGGATCATCGGAGGAGCCATTTGACAATGCTGGTCTTACAGTTCCTGACATCAAGTGGATCGGAGTGCAGTTAGGTGATGCCCTTGCATCTGACATTGAAGATGGGATGCCGCTGACCAAAGAAGACATGTCAATTCTTGAAGGATTATGTGCCAAAAAGTATGTGATGGATGATGAACTATTGAGGACGAACATACATTTCATGATGTACAGGGGGTTGAAGAGCAAGATCGAAGCTTTGTACTATCGTCAGTACCTCCTACTGACTACATCCGAAAGGCAATAAACAATCTGGAAGACATCTAAGTAGTTCGCTGTGTTAACTTTGGTAGAGAGACATGTGCGTAGTTTGCCATGTTGACTCAGGAAGGATAGACATTTAAGTCAGTTCATGTTGAGTGTGCAATCTATGGTTGCTACTAAATCATGGATAACTCCTGGTGAACTGTATGCACATTCTAGGTTATGGGTTATGCTATATGACATTAACCAGCTTCCTGGTTCTGCTTTTTTAATGACGATTGAGGAAGCCATGGCATCACCTTAAATCATATTGCAAGTTGAGCATTTTGGCAGGTTTGCGATGAAAGATTCAGAGTGAGGTGTTATCTTCAGGTTGGGCCAAGAAACTCAGCTCTTCTAAAATTATATATCTTGCAAATGAACCATGTAATTCACCACTAAAAAATGACTAAAATAATGCTATTTACGTCTTGTTGGTACCACAACCCTTTTTAGGCTGGTTAGTTGCATGCATGCTAAGAGCCTAACATTTCCATCTTTAACTACTCCCAGTTATATCACCTTTTTGGTCCCAGTAATTGTAGTAGTATTGATCAATCTAAACAATGTTACATTTTTCCGGAGTGTTTATTTGTTGAGAATAATGAACTGACCTCCTCACCTCCATGTTTATTCACACCATATTTCTGGAAGGAAACTTTGGATTGAGTTAAACTTAGTTCAGTCAGAATGAAAGATAGTGGAAACTCTTCACAGCAACGAAATGCATCAGTTTGAGTTTCGGCAAGGTGGTTAAATCAGTGGGAATTAATGCTACGTACGTCGTGGCAAAGGTCCTTGGGGTCGGGTTGGACATTCTCTAATACATGCTGGTTTGTGCTTGCAAAATTGCAAGAGCTCTTACTGTTCTGTTTTTCTCCTAGGACATGCTCTCTCATTCAGTAGAATCCTTTATCTATTAGACCCTGGTATCTTTCGACTTGCATTTTTGCTATTTTTGTCAGCTTCAAGTTCTAGTTAATAGGATGTTTGCTTCAGTACAATTACTTTATTTACTGCACATCTGACCCTGGCACACTGTATCCACAATATGCTATATGGCATTAACCAGCTTGTTCCTGGCTCTGATCTGTTTGTAATGAGCATATTGCAAGATGAGCATTTTGACAGGTTTGTGATGAAAGTTTCAAGGTGTCCTCTTCAGGTTTTAGTTATGCTATATGGCATTAACCAGCTTGTTCCTGGCTCTGATCTGTTTGTAATGAGCATATTGCAAGATGAGCATTTTGACAGGTTTGCGATGAAAGTTTCAAGGTGTTCTCTTCAGGTTGGGCCTTGAATTGAGATTTTGAGCTATCATTCCTGGCACCACCGGCGTCACAGATGTCAGATATTCTTGGAAAAACCATTTCAGGTATTAACTCTTTTGACAATTCTTATCTTGACAAACCCTCGCAATCCATCAGATTTAACAATCCAAGAAGCCTGTCAATTTGATCAAAACATGTCTGTTGAGGCTCTGTACGGATTATAATCTATGGTGGACAAAACTAAAAAAAGAAAAGCTGTGAACTAACAAAATATAGAGATGATCTGTGCGCTAAAGAATTGCATGCATGTCTTCCCAAGAAATTCAGTGCTTCTAAAATTATATCTCGCAAATGAGCCTTGTTAGTTAACCAGTAAAAGACCCACTTTAAAAAAGGTTATAACCTTAAATAATGCAACCTCTTGTTGGTACCACGACCTTTTTTAGGCTGTCTAGTTGCAAGCATGCTAAGAGCCTAGCATTTCCATCTTGAACTGACCTCCATGTTTCTTCAGACCATATTCTGTAAGGAAACTTTGGATTGATTTAAGCCTTTTTTTTAGAACCATGCAGGAGGACTGCATGTGTTAAAATAGATAGAAGAGAAAGCCATAGAAATGGCTGATGTCCTACAGAAGATGACGTGAAGCCAAACAAAGAAGGAAGAAGAAAAAAACAAAAACAAAGGTAACAGCAGATACTTTACAACGACCCAAGGCGACCAAACTAAACTGCCACGCCCAAGCTGTCCCTAAACCTCGTGTAAAATCAGTTTCCCTGCGCTGGCTTGAACCCACTGATTGAGTTAAGCCTAGTTCAATAAAATAGAAAGATAGTGGAGATTCTTCGCGGCAACGAAATGCATCAGTTTAAGTTTAGGCAAGGTGGATGAATTCAGTGGGAATTAATGCTACATACGTCGTGGCAAAGTTATTTTCCCTCCTGTTACCCAATTCAGTATCCATTCTCCTACATCATCTGGCCGCAAAGGAATAACTAAATAGTAGATGCTCTCTGCTCTCCCTTTGATTCTGATTACATAGTATACAATTTACCCCATACTCTTCAATTGCCGGTGTCTTCGCTCCATCATGTCTCTGGTATTTAAACGATCCACAAGAAAAGGTCATGTAAAAACTTGTTGTTTTGGCAAGCATTTGCTCTTCCAAAGCTTTTTGTAAATGGGTGATCAGCCTTTCGAAATAAATTTGTGATATATGCAGCAGACGAATTGGCCGAATCTCTCTCTTCAGGAAAGACCAAACATCAAATATCTGTCTACCTCGAGTATCTTCTTTCTTGCGTCGAAAATATATTCCACTTGATGTAGTTTCTGTAGCTTGTTCAGATATAGAAATAGCTAAACGCTGCTGTAATTGTTGAGTCCTAGCAGTATAAGAGTGTCCTAAGGGGCACATCTGGTTCAAGATCGAGACCGAAAGAAAAAATTCTGGGAATTCACTCACCGTCATGTCTTGCCATCGTAAATCTTTCCAAAACAAAATCAAAAGACCAATTCCCGTCGCGCAATAGCGAATCACATCTGAACGTTTTGAGCAAACTGCAGACATCACGACACCAGAAAGACGCAACCATGCCTACCAGCTTGGGCGAACAGATTCCTTGTTGGAAGCTTGCCAAACCATGCTCACCCAGGGCGTATCCTCATGCTTGGGGAACTTGTACGGACGACGTTATAAAGCAACGAATCGTTTTTAGCATTAGGTATACAGACCAAATCTAACGCTGCCAATGAATCGTGTCTGCAAGCCAAATCCTACGCTGCCAAGGAATCGTGCTCCTCACAGCGACTCCTGACGATCGTTTTGTTCAGTTTCAGCATGCACATAAACGACGGCAAAGAAGACAGCATACAAACCCCGTTCCACACTACTCTAGAGGTGCAAGCTCCATCAGAGTAGGTCTAGTATTGCCTACGTAGTTAGTTGCCATGGGATCGGGCCAAGTGGGTCCAACTTCTTTTCTAGGATGACTTGTCAGATAATAAAACGAGATTAGAAATTAAAACTGTTACAAAATCCTCTCGTTCCTTGTCGCAGGAAGGTTTAGGGCTTTGAACCAGATTTTGTAACCGATTCCGTCCTTAATTGAGATCCAGAACCAACTCCCTCGACTACTCGAGCCCGTGCAGCAATTAATGGCGGCCGCGCCAGCTGAAGTTCCTCCGCCGGCGAAAAGGATGAAGCAGGATACGAGTTGTCTAGAAACCATCGCGGTGGCAGGAGGCTGGTCCTCGCTCCCGGACGACCTGGTCCGCCGCATCGCCGAAACCTTCCTGCCCACCAACGATCTCGACCACTACATGTGCTTCCGCGCCGTCTGCCCCAACTGGCGCCGCGCCACCGACGACCCGAAGAACGACGGCGACCACCGCTTCCATCCGCTCCTATGGATAGTCCTCGACGAGGTCTTCCAGAGCGACGACGACGACAGGCGGATCCTGCTGAACACCGCCACCGGCCGCTTCCTCCACAAGAAGCTCCCGCTGCTGCTGGACTACCACGTCGTGGCCACCCACGGCGCCTTCTTCGTGCTGGCGGACATGAGCCCTCCTCATGCCGCTGCTGTGTTTAACCCTCTCACTGGCCACCTGGTCTCTTTTGCGGCTCCTATGCCGCCCGATGTTACAGTCGCCTTCGTCTGTTCTTGTAGGGAAACATCTTCGCTTAGCCTCTTTCTGCTCGGAGACTCGTCTTGCAAGCGATACACGGCCGTTTCAGAAAGTGAAAGTTTCGCCTCTCGAGAGCTTAAGCAAGTAGCTTATAACCGTCTCCGGAAGGAGCTCGTAAGTGGTGCCAACCCAACCCTCTCTTCTGGGCCCGGGTTTGATGGTGTCTTTGATGACTTAGGTAACCTGGTGAGGTTTCTTCATGGTGACTTTGCCAAGGTTTTCTCCGCTGATCTTCCTGGAGATGCAAGCGATGACTGCATCCGGTGTTTTCCGGTGGGTTTGGAGACACATATGCCACTCATCCTGAAATACCGCACACTCCTTTTTGTGTACGAGATGAACTCCAAGATAGGTAAGCTCGTGCGTATGGAGAGCATCAACAATATTGCCATCTTCATTGGGCACCGCAGGTGCCTACCAGTCGATGCATATGATTTTCCAGGCATCGAGGCAAACTGCGTGTACTTCACTGAACACCTTGGTTCGTCCGCTCACATCTACAAGTACAACATCAAGGACAACCAAGCAGAGATGATCTCTGAATCCCCTGAATTCATGAAGCGGGGCACAAAGTTTGTCCTCGTCGCCGACCATCCTTTCACCATCATCCAGCTTCTCTGCAGCTACACCATCAACATCCCGGATTCTCAACTGGCCTTGCAACACATGTCTTAGGCGCTGAGGAATCTTGTCCCAAACTTGGGCGCAATGATCTTGATAATAGACAATGATGTTCCTCATATGAGTAACTATTCATGTTCTCTCTCTACCCTTTTGCTTTGTTATTTTTCGGATATGCCTTGATGTGCGACAAGCAAGAATCATGTTGATTCTAGGTGGAACTATTGTTTCCTGACTGAATTAGGACATGTTATCAACCTAATTTTAATTTATTGTGATTGTTGTTATTTTGTACGTGTGTGTCCACTTGCTCTTCTGATGTACTCTCATCTTACTTCATAGTAATCTGGTGCCTAATTTCTGGCACTATTAATTGTTGGCCTAGTTTTGCCATCTTCTGAATTTAGCTGCTGCAATTGGATAGATTGTTGAGCATATTTCCATTCCTTCTTGTTCTCATTAGGCTTAATTATATCATTTCGCAAGTCATGCACTGGGCAATAAATACTGAAATAGCTTTGGGTTTTCTTACTGGCGGCCTGTGAAACTGCTGTACATTGCTGCCAATGCTTAGAACAGAGTACGAAAGTACTGGTTGGGCATTACTGCAGGAACAAAATTTGCAGCACAAATTCTTTTTACGAATTGAGGATGCGCTTTCATTCCTGCAATGAACTTAAACATTCTTCGCATAAATATTCTTTACATATTTTTGGTGGCAGGTATTGTACTTATGCATAGATTATATCCTGTTTAGAGAATACATGTGCTAATTGGGCCATGAGATGAAACAAAGTTGTTTCAAATGAACGTTGTTGTGATGGAGGTGTAATTGATCATCCAATCAGAGAATTAGACTTGATATCAAGAGATCAAAATGATCTTGTAGTGCTGGCGTGCTGCAATAGTAAGCAGAGAACATTAGTTGGAAGTAACATTGAACACCGGGTCAAGGATTCATTAGCATGCACATGCACAACTACGGGTTCTTGCCGTACCTCTATAAACTTTCTTCACCTCGAACTGTTGCATCAAGTCTCGGTTTGTACTCTGAAAGGATTGAGTTCTTGTGAAACCGTAGGTTACCATTCACCAGTAGTTAAGCTTGGCGTGATGAATCTGAATGTGTTTTGGTCCAAACCTTCCTTTTGTTTTTGACGGACACATCTCAAACTCTGAACGAAAATCCTTATGCAGCTTCTACCTTCTCTGCTGCTGCTGTCTGCTCCGTTTGTGTAGTCTTACCTAGATACACCTAGTAAGTCTTTCGGCCGATTGTGTTTTGGTAAATTATGATATTGGAGCTTGCTGTGATCGACAATTGAAGGCAAAGGCACTGTCGCGTTCGACTGTTCTTTCTATGAAGCTATTTGAATGGAAGGCACCCTCATGAAGATTCAGGTGGTGTTTCTCTCATGGTCGGCCACATTGAACGACTAAGACACCACCTGTTAAGTATTTCACCTTGACTCTACTGTTGACCAGCAAAGTGTGGATGCATGCACCTAATGTTGCTTTTGCTGGGCCTTGTGACTGTGCTCGAGCTCGGTCAGCCGTAACTTACTGCATCTACCATGTGGAGGGCATATGAGTGCTCACCAGCTTGGTTTATGGTGTTGGTGAGTGATCGTTTTTACTCTTTTCTGCGGGGAATCAATTTTTACTCTAGAATACTACATAGGCTTCCTTGTGCGGTCTAATCATGTAAAATTTCTTAGTTTCTTGACTTGGCATCCAAGTATCCTGTGAAATTCTTTTAGTCTGTAATGCATTGTGGACTATAGGATCGTTTCCCTGCATCATGTTTTCTCTTCTTCGTATGCACTACCTCCCAGTTCCACTCAGGAACTGCATCCTGTAGCATCACGGTACATGTGTACTATGATTATTAGAATGGAAATCCATTAAAAAAGTAGCGTTTGCTACATGATACACTGCTGGCACATATTGAAAAAAGATAATGCATGCGGAGATTCTCTTGGCAAGATGAAAGCAAAAAAACAAATATCATATGGTGAAGTGGTTCTTGTTGTATAAACCTAAATCAAAAGGCATTCTACGAGTGAAATTTATTACTGACCACCAACTAAAAACTACCATACAAGGTATTATTATATACTACAGTAATACTATTATTCCTTTTCTAAAAAAAAGTTATACTATTATTCAGTGCTTATGTGTGGGTCTTGGCTGACGATCAATCCAAACAATTCCCCAATGTCCAGTCGGCATACTCCTTCTCAATACTGATTGTCATTATTTGGTTGAAGCCGCATCCTTGATCATCCGGAGGGACTCGGTGAAGTCGTCTAAAAGTTGACCATGATTTGGAAAGTGCTCATCATCGACCGATAGAATTACCTTGATGGTGTTACTATAACTCTGGTAATGTACAAACAAAGCCTGTATGTTTACAATGCAAAAATATTCATTAATCTTGAAGTACTCACCGATCCAGCTAATCAGACCTATTTAGTTGCAAAAATATTCATTAACTTTGGTTAAATAGGTCTGATTAGCTGGATCTAAGTGAAAAGCAAAGCACCAAAGGAACCCAAAAAGGTAGACTAATTTAGTTATCCCATATTAACTAATCACAATGCATGAATCAAAATAGGTCTGATAAATTATTATTCACAAACACTCGGTGGTGGTCTGTAACAAAAAGAACTAATAACTAACCACATGGAAAATCTGGAGAGATATACCATTGAAAGAAAACACGTAGCAATTTTCCTGAAATTTCATACTTCTCTTAGATTCCCGATCTAACTGAACCCGCACATGTTTTTTCGGTGGTTTTCCGGTTCGCCTCTGTTTTAGGCCATTAGAGCATCTCCAATCGGCTCCCCCAAACCTCCCCGAAAACGTCCGGGCGGACAGCCCGCACATAGCACGCGCCAAAAATGGCCACCTAACCGGCTCCCCTAAACGGTCGGGTTGTCCGGCATATCTCAAATATAGCCATATGTGGGGCGAGTTTGGGGCCACCCAAACGCGCCCGGACGCGTCCGCCACATCGGTCTGTCAACACGGACCCACCCAAATTGAACCCAATATCTCTTGATCCTCCACCCTCCCGCCTCCCATTTTCATTACTCTTGTGGCGTCCAACCGCCAAATCTACGTGCCCGCCTCCGTTCGTAGCTATCGACGCCGTGAAGAAGAGAGAATGGATGTGTGCCCATGGAGTCCTCGGAGAAGGGCACGTCGTCGGAATCCGTTGACCAACGGTTGGGGTCCGAGCTCAAGCCGGAGACCGTCATCCGGAAGTTGAGGCGGGACAAGCAGCACCAACGCGGGCAGGTGGAGAATCGGAAGGTGAGGTTGCCGAAGAAGGAAGCGTGAGGAAGGAGGTGGCGGCGCAGTATCAGCCCGATGGCATGACCACGCCCATGGCATCGCCACCGTTGCAATGAACAAGCTTATATATGTTGTCACACACGTAAGAGTGGCAATGTGTAAGGTATGAATCGGGTAGAGGAATACCATAGAGTAAAACGCTTGGGAGGTCGTCATGTTGCGACGAATGAGTGGATTGGTCACCAACCGAAGATTATTGTAATTTGTTATCAATTCCATCACCATTGTTGCCGACATGATATGAGGTGCCTTTTAATTGTATACACGAAGCACGGAGCAGTGTTGTCATGGCAGATAAATAGGTAGTCACTCAGTTTTTTTTTATTGTTACAGTTTGCTCAAAGATGGTGTCGGTGTTTGATTCAAACTTGGTTGATCTTTTTTTAATATTCAGTGATGTGATTTTGACACTGTATTATACAGTCAGACAAAATCCAACTCTTTGACAAAGCCCAGCCCGTTCAAGGGAATGGTGCTCAGCCCAGCCCGTTGGTTTCCTTGAAAGAGAAAGACCTAACATGCCCTCCCGCAGCCACCGCCGTCACAGAATCGAGCTGCCAGCGACCATGGCGGAGGCCGCCGATGCAGCAGTACCGGAGCCTCTCCTCCCCGGCCTCCCGGATGATATCTCCATGGACATCCTCGTGCGCCTGCCACCCAAAGCCGTCCTCCGCTGCCGCGCCGTCAGCCCCGCCTGGCGCCGCGCCACCTCCGCCCGCGACTTCCTCCTCGCCCACCACGACCGCCAGCCCTCCCTCCCCATCGTCTCGGGCCACGGCGAATACGACGACGCAGACATAGACCATTATGGCGACCAAGGCATCCTCGCCTTGGATCACCGGGCCGCCGACGACCAGCTCCAACTAGTCGCCCAGATTTACAATACCTCTGCCTGTGCGCATGCTCCGCTCTTGCGGCTCAGTTATTCCAGTGTATTGGGGTTGTACATGCACCGCCCTACCGGTGAGTACAGGATGTTACTGCACCGAAGGGCTGTCGGATCTGTGCGGCCTGAAGGTAAAATGGGCTTCTATGTCTTCGCACTCGGCTCGGACCAGCCACCCAGGTACATTCAGGGGTCGGATGAAGCGGCGGGGTTGCGCAATAACACACCTGCCCTGGTACGTGATAGCCTACATTGGTTCCCAGTGAAGCATGAGAACGGAAGCAGACATGAGAGCGGAAGCAGACTGGTAGTGGTATTTGACACCACAACCGAGTTGTTCCGGACGATTGATAGTCCAGTTGCTCGCCCTCGGTACAATCTCTATGACCATCTCTATGACGATGATGGCACGATGCATCGCAGGCTCCTCTTTAGGTACAACAATGTCTTTGAGATGGATGGCGTGCTTGGCATCTATAGCTGCAACAAGCCAATGGAAGTTGTTTCTATATGGATGTTGCAAAACTATGATGATGAGGTTTGGAACTTGAAGTACCAGGTCAAATTGCCGGTCACATGTATCGAGCCGCAGTTCTCATGTTGCTGTGGATTGGTATGTGAGCTTTGTTGTGAAAACACTGAGGGCGAATTGTATGTGAGCATTGTGTCGGTGCATGGTGGTGGCGTCCTCATCTTGCTGTCCAGTCACGGGCGGGGGCGGGTGTTTTACGTCAACACTGAGGGCCAATTGGTTGGCAGCTTTCATCGCGATGGCCAACACATCTATGCTAGAGAACTTCGGCTCAAGCAAACTCTTGTTCCACACAACTTCTTCACGGCACTTGAAGGTTCTGATGTCAGCGACTCGCCTTTCATCATGGACTCCTCGTCGGACTCCGAATAGCCGAGGTGGTTCTTCTCAACAGCCTAGTTGTCATATCCTCATGAGCTGCAATATATATGAATTGGATCAAGTATAAGCCTAGTTTTCATATCTTCTAGGGCTGGGAAATCGACATTTCTTTATTTTATTTATCTAGTGCTTCTCACTAGTACCCAATTTGTTAGCACTCTATAGGCCTCATGCCCCTATTTATTGAGCTTAGGTATTTTATTTATCTAGTGCTTCTTCTTAGTACTCAACTGTTACCAACCTATGTTCTCATGTCCCAGTTCCTTGAAGTTAAGATTTGGTTTTGCATTTTTATATAGTGGTCTTCCTAATAGTCAATATCATGAGAACATGGAGAATTTACTCTTTGGTGACTTGCAAGTTGCATCTGATTTTTAGAAGATGGTTGGAGCACTACTCTTTAACTTCAATTGTTGCATCATAAGGCGATTTCTCAATGAAAAGCTTTGTTATGATTAAAATCCTTCATGATTCCATTGCATTTGATTAGTTTGTGGACACTAATAAGCTCATCGTTATGGACATGGTTATTGTTTTCTGATTCCGAGGAGTTGTATTCTTGTACTAGTACTGCAACCTAAAAATTATAGGAATACCTTTTTGTGCTTCCATCCTGACACCCTTTTCTCTGTTGTATTCTTTGGAATGATATAGTTTTGGTTCACTTTACCTGCTAACTATGTTAAGGGTTAGTGCTTCATGTGATGTTTGATCTTATCATAAGTCTCAGAAATAGAACTTTATGTCTCGAGTAGGACAGGATTCTACGAATTGTGTGACAGTACATGGGTAGCAGTAAGCACTCTGTTCATTTGTTACTGGCTTGCTAATATATAAAGCACAAAAATGGTTTGTCATGGTCTGGCTCAGGTCCCAGATTGTGTTCATACCTCAAGTAGGATAGTACCAGGGCAATTGTGTGACAGTCACTTACTCACTTGATCATTTGCTTCAGAATGTAGAAATAGGTTTGTCGTGGGATATAAATTAAGCAAACAAAATGTTTGTCATGAGTCTTACCTCGTTACCTTGTACTAGTTATTTCAGTGACTGAATGGAGCTAGCTGGGCATGCATGCGAAATGAATACACACTCATAGTTCACAAATCGACACCAGCCAGGGTAAACAATGCAGAAACCTGTACTATTTTTTTTTCGAGAGAACAACAAAGAATATAAAGGATTTTGACCATGCTTGATCATTCTTTGGTGACTGGATATTATGTTCCTTTTTTTTTTGCAAAACCTCGGTGGAATCCTGACAATGGTTTTGATAGTAGGAAAAACTTTTGTACATGTTTTTGTGATGGAATCTTACATACCACCTCTTGATGTTTACTCATGCTGCTTCTGGGTGGTAGTCCTGTGCTCTCTTCTCTCAGCTTAATTCTTTTTAAAAGCTTAATTACGTATCACCTTTTCAGCCTACAGAACAGAAGCAGAATATTGGTTAGCGCCAGAGGTTTTTCCTGAAACAGTATAAGGTCCACTGTTTCACGAGGATCTAGTCCTTTTTGTTGGTGCTGAGTGGTGCCTAAACATCTTTTGTTACCTTGTACACGTATATAGGTGATAAATCAATGAAATTAACTCAAGCTGTGTCAAAAAGAACAGATCAAACATGTAGTCTGGCTAGTAATGTAGCGCTGAGATTTTCTACAAGTATATTATGGTCTAAGTTCAACGAGTACCACTTAGCTGCATACAGACAGCGCTTTTCCAAAGTGAGACAAATTTATGGCCACAGTCAAGCTGAATCCAACTAGATTTTCTAGGTTTCCCGTTGTATTTGAGAACCCAAGTGATGTAGGACAATTTAACCAGAAACATAAAGCGTTTGTACCCAAAATCTAACCAGCCTAGCTTCCACCTGGAAGCTTTGCAAGATGCTCTCCAGCTAGCAACACAGTAGCCAGGGATTAGGACACGTTTGAGAACCTGATATTCTTTTGCCTTACAAGAACAGATATAAAACCTATAGAAAGTTACACAAGGTACTTGTTGATTCTGTTCAGTGGAAGGTCCCGGTCGATAAGAGTTTACCCTGTAACCTCTTCCTCTCCTGCTTTCTTTGGCGTTGTGACACGCGAATCCCGCACGCGGCTTGTGACACTCGGTGTGTACTTATAGATGTTGGTATGAGGAACCAAGAAGTGGCCACGGGAAAGAAGATGAGGAGGGGAACTCTCATCTATTTCGTTCATTTCTTGTTGAGGTAGACGGCTTAGATGCATGCTGGCACAGATTTGTGACATGGAATGGAAAGCAATTAAACAACACACGCGTAAACGGATCGGTGACATGGAATGTGATTGGTATACGTGCTTGCATGTCCTGGTTTTCTGGCGCCGGAGTTATCGGCAAGTCATATTTAATCCTGTGATTGGAACCGTTAAGTCTTCACATGGATTGGTAAATCTTTCTTACTCGCTGCTTTACTATCATATGGATTGGTAAACCTTTATTGCTCGATGCTTTACTTAAGCTTGCAGCAGCGGGTCTTGTCGTTTATAGGGTATCAAAATTATAACATGAAAAAGTCACAACAATTCCATCTGTGTGCATACATAGCTTGCTAAGCTAGAGAGATGTCCAGCCCAGGTGAAGGATCGACAAATAATAAAATGGAGACCCAATATGCTTCCAGGTCAAGAACCACAATTTATTTCCAGCTCCAGAAACACAACACAACAATGTAAACAGATTATGTGCAAATCAATTCTGTTTATCTCAAATCATTCATCAAAACATAAAGCTGACGTTCTTGTCGCTTTTACAGGTTTTATGTCGCTACAACTATCAGAAGTTTCAGAACCATGAGCGACAAGACTTTCTTCAGTTCAGCCTACGTTAGATAGATGCTCCAGGCCAGACCACTACAGCGCTCCATCTTCAGCTCACTAGCTAGCCACTACCACGGCATCATCCAAAGAATAAACGATGCCATCCTGCCCATCCATGGCTCCCTGCGTCCAGGCTAAGCTCACCCTCCACTTCTCCCATTACGAGCCCCACCGCAACATTCTGCTGCTCCACACTTGCGTCTGACCACAAGAAGCTCCTGCACAACAATAAACAAACAATGGTTCACTAATCTGCTTAGCAACCAGGCAGGGCAACACCAAACAACGAATTGGACGGAGTATCATATGAAGCAGATTGCACAACCTAAATCCACAAATCAGCATTGCAAGCTGAACACAAGCAACCACCCTGGAGTTTTAACTCGGATTGCTAATAAGAACAAGAATAAAAGTAACTCCAAGAAAAATGGCCTGTGCAAAACTTAAAACTACGGTAAAGAACAAACAACGACCTAATCACTACCTTCCATAGCAACAACAAGAGCACGACCAAAAACATGCCTGATCTAACTACAACAAAATCACAAAAAATCATTCCCGCACTAAATCACAGTACTGAAAATAATGCACATGACCTATTAAACACCTTTATGCTGCACTTTTGGCTTATGCTTGTTGAAAACATATATGTACCTGGTCTGATGGAATAAATCATGTGTCCCATGACTATACAATCAGGGAATCGCACCACACAGCAAGACAAAGTTGTACAATTATAGCCAGTAATACAGCGAGATACAAAAGAAACCTCACATTACAAAGTAACACTACCAGAATATTGACACTCGGACCACCATGATACAATACGAAATGCGGTAAATGCAAAAATGTAAATCCCGTTTAGATATAGCATGCCAAAGCGATAGCTCAAATTTTCATTAATTCTCCTTCACTATCTTCTCTACAAAAAGTCAATAACATTTAAATGGTTTCACGGTTGTTCTGTCTCACTACGGGAAGGAAATTCAACGCCGAGGGTTTTCCCCCTCGGCTTAGCGCTGTCACCATCGGCATAGAACCCTCAGCATAGATGGTCCTCGGCACAGCTGAATACCTTCGGCGTTGCTTCGGCCTTCGGCGTAGACACTTGTGCCGAAGGTTTACTTTGCCCCTCGGCGCAGTTTAGCCGTCGCCGCAGAGAGTTAACGGGATGGAGATGACGGCGCCCAGGATCAGTGCCGAGGGGAATACTCTCGGCGTAGGTGGCCACGTGGAGCACATTGGAGGGCTGCGGTGAGGAGCTGTGCCGAAGGGGAAACGCTCGACGTTAGTTTATCAGTGCCGAGGCGGATACTCTCGGCGTAGGTTGCAACGTGGAGCTGCAGTGGAGGATCTACGCCGAGGGGATTACCTTCGGCTTAGGTTGGTCGCGATGTGCCGAGGGGTTTACCTTCGGCGTTGGTGCAGCTACGCCGAGGGGTTTACCCTCGGCGTTGGTGTTTACTGGCTGGGAAAAGACCAATGCCGACGGTTAAACCTTCGGCGTTGATGTGCACAGTTTTTTTTATGCTTTCTATTTGCACCTAAAAGTTCCAGCAAATGCATATACATATATATGAATTCAGTGTAATAATCCAAAAACATTGGGCATAGACGATATACACAAACATATCACATGGGCTAGCATCAAATCTCGATAAACATGTAGTCATGGATACATATCAGTACAAGTTCATTACACATAGTCATCACTACAAGTTCATTGCACATTGTCCTCGAGAGCATCATCACTAAAAAGTTCATTACACATAGTCATGAGATAGAAGTCACATGGCAAC
The DNA here is from genome assembly GCA_947311845.1 of Poa pratensis. Taxonomy (NCBI): domain Eukaryota; kingdom Viridiplantae; phylum Streptophyta; class Magnoliopsida; order Poales; family Poaceae; genus Poa; species Poa pratensis. Next base: position 15,743,823 of record CAMZMU010000027.1, on the reverse strand, counting down.
CAGTCTTGAACAGCCTTCGAGCACCGGCACAACAAACACTTTGTCTTCGAGAGCATCGTCACTACAAAATGGAAGAAGACACGCCCGCTTAGCATGGGAAAATGTCTAAGTCAAAATTCATGCATGGCAAGTTGAGCAAAATTAAAGTTTTTGCATGTCAAATTATTCTAATGGAAGTTTAGCATGTTGAATAATTCTAATGAAAGTTTAGCATGGTGAATTGTCTAAGTCAAAGTTCATGCATTGTAAATTGTGTAAGTGTTGGTTGCATGCAAGGGGTTTGCTTCGAACTAACCAGGATCGGCATGGAAGTTTAGCATGGTGAATTGTCTAAGTCAAAAGTTCATGCATTGTAAATTGTGTAAGTGTTGGTTGCATGCAAGGGGTTTGCTTCGAACTAACCAGGATCGGCGAGTCATGGGCAGAATGACCGGGACTAGGACCTCCTTGGTGAAGTGGAGTCGTCTCGGGCGACTCGCGGGGCGAGGCGAAAGCACGGCCAAAGAGCGTATGTGAATGAGCTGATCCCTACATATGTTAGCACAATAGTAACTAGTAACTTAGTAGTTCTTTTGTGACCAGTAACTAGTAACTTAGTAGTTACATGAAGTACTAACCGGAGTCCCCGTGGCTGGAGTCCCCGGAGTCCCCGTGGCTAGACGTGCGAGGAATTCGGCCTTCGTCGGCATCACCGGCATCGGCGGTTTTGGTGGAGGATCAACATAAGGCGGCGGTGGAGTACCGTTCACCTGAGCCATGTACAACGCCTGTAAATGAATCATATGTCACGTGTGGTCAAGGAAAATACAACATACGAACCGTTTGCAAGTAGCTGAAATGGGCAAGAAAATAACCTTATGTGCCGCTTGAATGTGCTCCTCGTGGGCGTCAACTGCAGCCTGCCATTCATGCATCCTTTGGTGATACTCGTGGCAAACCTCCTCGTAGGCATCCTCATACTGGCGCTGCAGTTTGACATAATGAATCTCATCAACATACACTACATGATCAAAAGTCTAGATTTCGATAAAAATGAGAAAAAGCTTACATCGCGACGTGGTGCACGAGGTAGGGTAGAAGCCACCTTGCCCGTGGTATCTTTGATCCGTGTGAGAGTGCTTGTAGAGGGCACCACCCCATTGAACGTCTTTAAGCGGCCATGTGGCTTGCCGCCCCCTGCGAGTATCGCCGCCCTCTCGTCGACCGGCTCCTGAAGTGGATGAGAATCCTCCCCATTCAACTCTTTGAACCTACATTTAGTCAACAATTTGTAAGCAGAAATTATATATTGATGTCAATGAATAAACATAGTAGTAATAATTAAGCATGGTAGGAATTAGTACGCATGGTGGCAATGAATAACCTGCTCGAGTACTCGCTAAGGTTTTCACTGGTGGAGCCGTAGTATGGATCCTCGTTGGGATTTGGGTTCTTCTTCTTGTGAGCATCTTGCCACACTTGAGGGTCAGGAATGTCAACCCCCCCCATTAGCTGCCACCTGTTGTGCATAAAACAAATGTTATGCGTTACAAAAGGAACATGTCGAGAAATAGAAGGAGGTTGTGCCAAATATATACCTTGTGGTCCTTGAAGCGGTGGTAGGTCCTGTTTCCTTGAACGTGTGTTCCCCCATGGCCGCGATTTTGTTGGTTTTGCTTGCTCCTGGCGATGAACTCTGGATCGCTCGTCCACATATCCACCAACGCTTGCCAAACATCCGTCTTTCCAAAGCACCACTTTGGAACACACTAAGAAATGAAAACATCGCAAATCAAGAAGAGATAGTGCAATTTAGGATGAACATAGAATAAAAGGAGAATTTACTCACCATCAAGTAATTTTCCACCTCGAATGTTTCTTGGATATTTTCGCTAACAATCTTTTTCTTCAATTTCCTCTCCCCTTGTTCGGCGAAGTAGTGCGAGATGCAAGTTTTTCTAGCTTCATATATCAATTGTTGTACCTTGCTCTTTGCCATAAGATCAAAGACCTCGTCTGATGTAACATCCCAAAATTTCAACCCTATTTTATTAGTCAAAAATGTGGGCCAACAAAATTTTTCTGTTACTTTATGTGTGCTTGCTTATGTTTGCTTGCTTGAGTTGTGTTTGCTTTAAATAAAAATATAAAGAAAGGAAAAGAAACATAATAAATTGTTTCCCACATAAAATCATGTGACAAAAGTCACACAAATTCTTACCTCATTAAGAAAATCAAATTTATTCAAAACAAAACTTCAGTGGGGTGACATGATGATCACTCCCACTTACCCTTACGTTCTTTTCCCTCTCTCTATTTTTAATTCTATTCTAAATCCTATTTTCAATTTTTTCCAAATGTTTCTTTAACTTTGGAAAACCACCAAAATCATCAAGCAACACTTCCAAATTAAATTATCCAGTGGTGCCACCAACCTTGGAAAAATATTTGGAAGCAAGTTATGAAAAGAAAATTCAAAATTTCAAACTTGGTTTTGGTTCGGGAGTTTGAACGAACACATGGTGGTCACCACCGTGTTCATCTCCAAACCGAAAATCAACTTCCAAATTCAAGCTCGATTTTGAGCAATCGAGCTGTCCAGTAGCCTCCACTCCCTCACCTCACCTCACTCACTCGAAGCATTGCGTTGGAAGCAAGCCAGTTGACCCAGAGGAGGCAGGCCGCTTGCGCCACGCCATTGCCGTCCTTGCCGAGCTCCAATCAGTCGATTGGATGGATCCCTGCGTCCATTGCTTGCTCCACACCTCTCCCTTACTCCCCTCAGTCATCAGAGCAAGAGGGAGACGTGCTCGTTGATCCAGAGCTGGTGTGTGGGCGACGCCACGCCACTGCCGGCCATGGCGCGCTGCCGCACGGGTCACCTCCGTGGAGGGGGACGACGCGACCGTGAGGCGACGCTGCGCTGCGTCCACCGCACCGCACCCCACCCTCTGCTCCTGCTCGACGAGACCAAGCCGCCGCAGACGCCCCCTAGCGTGCACACCGTCCATGCCGTACACGCCGCTCGCCGTGGCGGATCGCGCACGGCATCGTTGCACGCCGCGCCACCCTTGTCTCCCCCTGCCCAACTGACCACCCTGCAGCACCCCCTAGCTCCAAGCTACCTCCTAGACGCCTCCAGCCGGACCCCGCACCCCTCCTACCCCCTCTGCACCTCCGCGCCATTGATGGCCGTGAGGGAAGCTCCCTATAAAAGCCACCCCGCACCACCCCTTCTTCCCACACATCGCCACCACCTCTCCCTCACACACCTCACTCCAGTGCATCGCCTTGCATCCCAGCCGCCGCGCACCAGCACGGCAGTGCGCTGCCGCGTCGAGGAAGAGGCCGACCACGGCCAGGTCGCGCCCCTCTTCCCCTGATCTCTCTCTGGCCCCTGCTCGCACCACCATTACTCCCTTGCTCACCCGCCGCATTTTGCCGGTGTTTCTTGCACAGCAGCGTCGCGGAGGACTCGCCGGAGTTAGCGCACGGCCGCGGAGGAGAAGCTGAGCACGCCGACGTCGATTGGAGCCGTCCCAGCACGCGCAACTTGTCCCAGAAGCTTCCCCACTCCCTCCGCCGTCGAATCCGAACATCTCCGCTACCTCCCGAGCCCTCAGGTGAGCTGTCCGTGCTCGCCACCGTCGCCGGCGCGACGGCGCCGCCCGTTTTTGGTCGTCGCCGTTCGCGACCGCTGTGAGCCGTTGGATCTGGATCCAACGGTAGCATACCGCTTCGTTTCGTTAAGACGCCGACAAGAGGGACCCACCCGTCGGCGTTTTAAACTTTATCCACACGCGGGAAATGTTCCACTGAGTCACTGACCACCCGACCCCACATGTCATAGTTTTCAACATTATCCAGAGGAGATGATTTTCCTAATTCTTTTTCTCTGGATAATTCAGTACTGGACCTAGTTTAGAAATTCATTATCTCGAGTTCTAGGAATCCAAATAAATCAAACTCAACTGTTCTGGAAAGCTTATAAAATTCTTAACTCACCAAAGTGGTCTCATCTCATTTAATAAATAATAAAAATGTATTTAAAAATGCTCCAGAAGGTTTGAAACACCAAACCATTTGTTTCTGGAGTTTATTATCCAAATAACTGAAACCAATTTTGGTAGCTTTGTATTAGGATCCTTTAGCTCCCCAAATTTTGGTAGAATTAATTGAGTAGTGTAAACTCCTTAGCCTTTGGTTGAACTTCAGTGCACCCTTCTGCACTAAACCAATTAGTGTGATTTAATAGTAGGTCCAATTAAACTAAAACCAATTTTGTTAGGTCACATACAACCAAGGTTAGTTATCCCTAAAAGGATTTAATTTTTGGAGCAACCTAATTTGTTTGGTAGCTAAAACTTGATTAAAACCTTCTGAACTAAAACAATGTGTAGGGAGTTTGGTAACTCCAAATGACCCCAATCCAATTGGGTGATCTTCTACACATCAGTAGCTATCCATAGAATTTAGTTTGAAATTTTGTGACCAACATAGATTAAATGGTGAATTAATTGGTGTACAACTAGTTTCTGCCTTAGTTTGAAAAAATTAAATAAAGTTAATTCAATTAAATTAAAACCACCTTGTGTTGCTTGATGTGTGCAGTAGCTAATTATAGCATTTGTGATTGTAATGATGTGATGATGCTTGAGTTAGTGTAGTGATTGTTTGTTTGCTTGTTTAACGTTTAGACGATACCGTTGACGGATTTATCGAAGAAGGAGGTTTCGTTGAACCCGAAGATCAGGACCAGTACCACTGTGTTGAACAAGGCAAGCTACTTCACTGAGCTTGCATTTATATACATCTATTTTAGTCTCAAGAGTTATTCCAAGGAATCAATGATTTTAGAAAAATCCCTTTTGCAAAATACCTGAAAACTATTTTGCCACCTTATGTAGAAGTATAAAGTAGTTATTTAAAACTATAAGTTGGGAAAAACAATGTTTTTCAAAACTCCTTTGAAGGTACTTGGATGAAGGTGAAATGCCGAAAGGTCGGTATTAAGTTGGAGAATGGTGGTGTTGTTTTGGAAAAGTGCACATTGTGTCCTAACACTATGGCGACCAACCAATAACCGGTGCGACCACATTTACCCACATATGGGCAAGGGCGTAGTCATATAATTTGCTCGTGTTAGTACTGGATGCCTCAATAACGAGGATAACCTCGTTCCATGAGGGGATGGTCTGAGGACCTACCCCCTGACCTGGGTCCTCTTCATTGAAGTCTACCGGAAGCCGGTATGAACGTGTCGGAGGAAGAGGATTGAAGGGCTCCCTTGGGTCCGCCGGACAGAACTACGAGTCCTCACACTTAGTTTCTGAGGATTTAAGTGTCGATGGAAAGTGTCGTAGAGGCAGGGTCCTATACTAGCATGAGCAAAGGACAGGCTATGGCCGGGAACTCAACTTCGCATACCTCTGGTATGGCGGGACGTGGCTGACACGATGAGTGACCGGATGGGTGTGGGAAAAGCGTGCTACCTCTGCAGAGGGTAAAACTATTCGAATAGCCGAGTCCTCGGATATGGACAGTTGGGAGGCTGTCTTAAGACCATGTGCAAGTTTTATAAAATATTGAGTTTTGAAAGGAAAATGAAGTGGAAAAGGTTGCATACCTGTACCAATGAGTTGGTACGAGGTTGTGATGGGTTTGGGAACCATGATTGGAATGTGGTTGGATACCGGAGGAGTTTCGGGGAAACAGCTAAAATGATGTCTTCTTAAAGGATAGTTGTAAAAATTTCTTCTTACCCCTTTTCAGAAAAGGCTTTCTTTTAAGATGTTTCAAAGCTAAGTAAAAGTTTTCAAACTAAAACTAGTGCTTACTCTAGTTGGGGTAGTTTGCGAGTACATTCAAATGTACTCATATTGGTTTCGTCCCTGGCTATTGTCTTAGCCAGATTTCGAGGAGCCCTACGTTGAAGAGGAGTTTGGCGACGTCTATGCGAACTAAGATCTTCATAAGTCAGCTGCCTGTCGGGTGTTGTTAGGATGGATTAGCCCTACTACCGTAGCTTCCGCTGAATAAAGATGATTTGGCCCTTGAAGGCACCTATGTATAATTAGGCCAGTATGGCCATGTGTGTAAGACTTTAAACTCGGTATTGTATGGATGTAAACTTTGATATTCAGTTCGGATTATGTGCAACGACAGACTGATCACGGGATCGTTGTGTTAAGCATAATCGGGTATTTCGGACGGCTAGTCCGGGGTCCCCACAGAGCTGGTATCAGAGCCATCCTGACTTTAGGAGACCTTAGTTAACATGGGCGTTAGTTAGGAGTTACAAAAGTTAATTCTAAAACAAGGAAGTGGAGTATTTTCGAAAATTTCTTATCTCCCCAACCCTTCCATTTATGTAAAAACCTTATACTCATTAAGAGTTGTCTTTTCTTGAACCCTTAAAATTTTGCACACTTGTTACTCCATTAAGTTTACATTTGATACTCATGTCACTTAACTAACTTAAAATTTTGCTTAAACTTGTAGATGGCACCCAACGTCACCGAGTTCGTCCAAGTTAGGAAGGACGGCCTGCTGATGTTCGAGCAGGACTTGTACGAGTTGAGCCAGACTTTGGGACGCCCTGTTCCAGAGTTTGAGGGAACTCAGGTCGATTCCCTCGGTGATGGGAACCTGTCCTGGCTCATCAAGTCGTCCGTCCGAGGCAGGATTCAGCCACCCCGCTCCAAGGACTTGGTCTACTCCACGATGGACACTACTTGGGTTGACGGTCTGACCCGAGTTATGCAGAGGCTGCTAGCCCGCCTTTGTGAGGAGCACAAGGACGAGCTGGTTGGCACTCGTTTCCAGTACTTCGGGAGGCGTGACGATGAGGGAAACCCCACCTACCCCGCGCAGCACACTCTCTTCGGCGAGTACATCACCGACATGGAGGTGCTACTTCACGACACCCAGGAGAACCTGCGCGATGCTAGACTCAAGGTTCACTTCCAGCGTAGCTCCCTCGACGATGCCCGAGTCCGTGAGACCCAGCTGAAGTGGGAGAATGACAATCTCCGCCTGAAGCTGGCCCGTCAGAGGAGGACTATCGTCAGGCTCCGCAAGACGGTAGCAGAGCAGAACGAGATGATAGACGAGATGGAGCAGCAGGCGAACGAGATGGAGGAGGAGGGCGAGGATCTCCGCAAGGAGAACAGTGCCTTCATCAGCGATGATGAGGACTACTTAGAGGAGATGGACTATGGGGAGGAGGACGACGAGGAGGAGTTAGTTGACGAGGAGGAGGAGCCGTCTGAGCCAGTTCTCGAGGAGGAGGATCCCGAGGAGCCACCCTACGACTCAGACGTTGAGATCGTCGAGCCTGAGGTTCCACCTCAGTAGTTGAGCGACGAGAGCACTACCTTAGGACTGTGTCGACCCCCTATGCGAGTAGAGTTTATGTGTTGGTTCCTAGAGAAACCATGTTGTATGTACATTAGGTGTAGTAGGATGTTGTAAGCTTGATGTGTGAACTCCTTGATGTGATGATTGTGTTGAATAAATGTGATGGTCTTGTTTGACTAGTGTTTCATCAACCACCCCCTTTGTGACTTCATCGTTAGCCAAAGCCTTTTTGCCTTGCCTCTTATATCGTATCTATTCCAGGATGACGAACACTCGCCACAACCAGCACGCGACACCACCACCACCGCCGGAACCCACCGCTGCTCAACTGCTTGCGATCATCATGGAGGATCGCCAAGCTGCCCGGGAAGAGCGTCAAGCTCATCTCGCCGCCCTGCAGCAACTTGCCGCTGCCCACGCCAACCAGAACACAATGGTGGCAATGGCAATGGCGACGAGGGTGGAAACCAGCGCTCTACCCTGAGTGACTTCCAGAAGACCACACCGCCTACCTATTCCAAGGGACTTCACCCCTGGAAGCAGATGACTGGATCCGCACTATTGAGAACAACCTGGAAGTTGCCTCGGTGGGAGAGAATGAGAAGGTCCTGTATGCTACCCACTACCTTGCTGGACCTGCAAGAGCTTGGTGGGAAACTACCAAGACCCTCCAGCAAGCGGTCATGTCATTACCTGGGAGGAGTTCAAGGACAAATTCCGCAAGAAGTTCATCTCTAGCGGTCTTATCGAGAGGAAGAAGGATGAGTTCCGTAAGCTAAGGCAGGGAGGCAGAGATGTGGTTGGTTATCTGGATGAGTTTACCGATCTTGCTCGGTATGCTCCTGAAGATACCGACACGGAAAAGAAGAAGATGGAGCGCTTTCTGAACGGACTCCATGATGAGATGCAATGTGCCTTGGTTGTCCATGACTTCCGTGATCTGGAGTCACTTGTGGACAAGGCCATTCAGCTGGAGACCAAGCGCAAATCCATGTTTGAAGGCCGCAAGAGAAGGATGAATATTCAGGAAGGTTCCAGCAGCCAGAAACCCGCACCTTCCAGCCAGCACCCAAGCCAGTTTATCGACCACCCCCAGCTCCACGTCCCAACTATCCCAACCGTCCCAACACAACAACAATGTCCCCCGCCCAAACACCAACAACTACCACCCCAATGGCAACAATCGTCCCGGAGGAAACACCACACTTTTACCCCTACTGCCAGCGTTGTCTGCTTTGAATGCGGCAACAAGGGTCATACTCCCGAGATGCCCCAATCCCAAGAGGAATTCAGCGCCCCAATGCACCAGCACCCAACTCTGGACAAGGCCGTAATGGAAATGGCAAGAATGCTGCACCCCGTGGCAATGCTGCTGTTGCAGAGGCCGTCTGAACCACATCAACACTGAAGAAGCCCAGGAAGCGCCAGATGTTGTGCTGGGTACGTTCCTTGTCAACTCAGTACCTGCAACTGTCCTGTTTGATTCTGGTGCTACCCATTCCTTTGTTACCAAGGAGTTTGTTGTTAAGGGAGGTCTAGTCGGGAGCCTCTTGTCCAAACCCCTGCTTATACAAACCCCAGAGTTCCTAGTAGAGACCAAGCTGTTTTGTCCCGACGTCTCTCTTGAGATCAAAGGAGAAAACTTTCCAGCTGACCTAATCATCTAGGAACCCAAGGCATAGATATCATTCTGGGTATGAATTGGTTAGCAAAGTATCATGGTCGTATCGACTGCGCCAGAAGAGCAGTATCTCTCACCACAGACCAAGGAACCGAAGTGGAGTATGCATCACAAGCCAATCAATCCCAACCCGTTGTCATGAAGGTATAGCCCGACCAGCTCTAGATGAGATCCGTGTTGTCCACCTATTCAAGGATGTTTTCCCGGAGGAATTGCCTGGTATGCCACCAGACCGGGATATTGAGTTCGTGATTGAACTTATTCCTGGAACAGCCCCTATATCCCAGAGACCCTACCGGATGAACCCAGAAGAACTGGTGGAATTGAAGAAGCAGTTAGCTGATCAGCTCAGCAAAGGTCTGATTCGCCCAAGTGCATCACCTTGGGGATCACCCATCATCTTCGTGGACAAAAGAGACGGTACCACACGCCTGTGTGTGGATTATCGCAAGCTCAATGATGTAACCATCAAGAACAAGTATCCCTGCCCAAGATCGAGGATCTGTTCGATCAGATGAACGGAGCCCGAGTCTTTTCTAAGATCGATCTTCGGACAGGTTATCACCAGTTGAAGATTCGAGAGTCTGACATTCCCAAGACCGCCTTCACCACCCGATACGGATTGTTTGAATACACCGTTATGTCCTTTGGCTTGACCAATGCCCCTGCTTATTTCATGAATCTCATGAATAAGATTTCATGGAGTACCTCGACAAGTTCGTGGTTGTCTTCATCGATGATATCCTTATCTACTCCAAGACGAAGAAGAGCATGCTGAACATCTGCGTTGGTTTTGGAGACCCTCAGAGAACACAAACTGTATGCCAAACTTAGCAAGTGTGAATTTTGGCTAAGTGAAGTGGCATTCCTCGGACATGTTGTGTCTGCAGGAGGAATCTCTGTTGACCCCGAGAAAATCAAAGCCATTCTAGACTGGAAATCCCCACCAGTGTAACGGAAATCCGAAGTTTTCTCGGACTAGCAGGTTATTACCGCAAGTTCGTTGAAGGATTCTCCAGTATAGCCAAACCCATGACCCAGTTGTTGAAGAAGGATAAGAAGTTTGAATGGACCCAGAAGTGTGAAGATAGTTTCAAGAACTGAAGAAGAGACTGACTTCAGCCCCAATCCTAGTCATGCCAGACGTCACCAAGAGTTTCGACGTGTATTGTGATGCTTCACGTCTCGGACTTGGTTGCGTTCTGATGCAAGAAGGAAAAGTTGTGTCGTACCTGTCTCGACAGTTGCGACCGCATGAGGAGAATTACCCAACCCATGATCTGGAATTAGCAGCTGTGGTTTTTGCTTTGAAAACATGGCGACCCTATCTTGTGGGTCATCGCTGCGAGGTCTATACAGATCACAAAAGCTTGAAGTACATTTTCACTCAGAAGGAGTTGAATCTGAGGCAGAGAAGGTGGATGGAATTGATTAAGGACTATGATGTCGGAATTCATTACCATCCCGGAAAAGCCAATGTGGTAGCCGATGCCCTAAGCCGGAAGCCATGCACCCTGAATACCCTAATCCAAGCAGAACAACCAGCCTTGTTTAAGGAGTTCGAAGATTTCGGACTTGAATTGGTTAGCCATGGATATCTTGCCAACCTGGAGTTAGCCCCAACCCTGTTGGACCAAATCAAAGAGCCCAGAAGGGTCATGAGAGTATCGAGGGAATTAAAAGAAGCTACCCTCGACAAAGCACCTGGTTTTGCCGTAGATGCTGAAGGAGTTCTGAAATTCAAAGGACGCCTATGTGTGCCCGATGATAAGGAACTCAAGGGTCTGATCCTGAAAGAAGCCCACGATACCCCATACTCGATCCACCCCGGAGGAACCAAGATGTACCAAGATCTTCGTGAGAAGTTTTGGTGGCATGGAATGAAGCGAGAGATTGGTTCTTTCGTGGCCAAATGTGATATCTGTCAGCGAGTCAAAGCAGAGCACCAGCGCCCTGCAGGATTGCTCCAACCCCTTAAGACCCCCGAGTGGAAATGGGATGAAATTGGAATGGATTTTATTACCGGACTTCCTAGGTCAAACCGAGGCCATGATTCAATCTGGGTCATCGTTGATCGGCTGACCAAAGTTGCCCATTTTATCCCCGTCAAACCACTCACACTGGACACAGTTAGCAGACTTGTATATGTCCCGGATAGTAAGCCTGCACGGAGTGCCTAAAGGATTGTATCTGACAGAGGCACGCAGTTCACCTCACGGTTCTGGAAAGCTCTTCACGAAGCCCTCGGAACCCACTTATCATTCAGCACAGCCTATCACCCTCAGACCGGAGGACAGACTGAGCGAGTAAACCAGATTCTGGAAGATATGCTTCGTGCATGTGTCCTAGCCTATGGCTCTAAATGGGAAGATTGCCTTCCATTTGCAGAGTTTTCCTATAACAATAGTTATCAGTCCAGTCTGCAAATGGCCCCATTTGAAGCACTTTACGGCAAGAAGTGTCGTACACCCTTGAACTGGTCCGAGACCGGAGAAGGAAAAGTGTTTGGACCAGATACCCTCCGTGAAGCCGAGGAGCAAGTCCAACTTATCCGTGAACGTCTCAAAACGGCCCAATCCCGTCAGAAAAGTTATGCTGATCCCAAGCGTCGTGACGTCACCTTTCAACCTGGAGATTTTGTCTATCTTCGGGTGACACCACTCAAAGGGATGCAACGTTTCCATGTCAAAGGAAAGTTGGCACCCAGATATATTGGACCTTTCAAGATTCTTGCCCGTCGCGGAGAGGTAGCCTATCAGTTAGAGTTGCCCCCAGAATTATCGGAATTTCATGATGTTTCCACATCTCTCTGCTCCGGAAGTGTCTTGAAGTTCCTGACCAGCCGACGTTTTCAAGAACATTGACCACCACTCCATCGACCTGAACCATGATCTGACTTACCGTGAGAGACCATTCAAAATTCTCGACGAAGATATTCGTCTCACCCGGAGGAACAAGATCAAGTTTTATAAAGTCCAGTGGACTAACCACTCCGAAGAGGAAGCAACTTGGGAACGTGAGGACTATCTTAGAAGCGAGTTTCCCAACCTCTTTAGCACCTAAGCCTAGAAAATCTCGGGACGAGATTTATCCTAAGGGGGGAAGGATCTGTAACATCCCAAAATTGTAACCCTGTTTTATTAGTCAAAAATGTGGGCCAACAAAAATTTTTGTTACTTTATGTGTGCTTGCTTATGTTTGCTTGCTTGAGTTGTGTTTGCTAAATAAAAATATAAAGAAAGAAAAGAAACATAATAAAAGTTTCCCACATAAAATCATGTGACAAAAGTCACACAAATCTTACCTCATTAAGAAAATCAAATTTTATTCAAAACAAAACTTCAGTGGGGTGACATGATGATCACTCCCACTTACCCTTACATTCTTTTCCCTCTCTCTATTTTTAATTCTATTCTAAATCCTATTTTCAATTTTTTCCAAATGTTTCTTTAACTTTGGAAAACCACCAAAATCATCAAGCAACACTTCCAAATTAAATTATCCAGTGGTGCCACCAACCTTGGAAAAATATTTGGAAGCAAGTTATGAAAAGAAAATTCAAAATTTCAAACTTGGTTTTGGTTCGGGAGTTTGAACGAACACATGGTGGTCACCACCGTGTTCATCTCCAAACCGAAAATCAACTTCCAAATTCAAGCTCGATTTTGAGCAATCGAGCTGTCCAGTAGCCTCCACTCCCTCACCTCACCTCACTCACTCGAAGCATTGCGTTGGAAGCAAGCCAGTTGACCCAGAGGAGGCAGGCCGCTTGCGCCACGCCATTGCCGTCCTTGCCGAGCTCCAATCAGTCGATTGGATGGATCCCTGCGTCCATTGCTTGCTCCACACCTCTCCCTCACTCCCCTCAGTCATCAGAGCAAGAGGGAGACGTGCTCGTTGATCCAGAGCTGGTGTGTGGGCGACGCCACGCCACTGCCGGCCATGGCGCGCTGCCGCACGGGTCACCTCCGTGGAGGGGGACGACGCGACCGTGAGGCGACGCTGCGCTGCGTCCACCGCACCGCACCCCACCCTCTGCTCCTGCTCGACGAGACCAAGCCGCCGCAGACGCCCCCTAGCGTGCACACCGTCCATGCCGTACACGCCGCTCGCCGTGGCGGATCGCGCACGGCATCGTTGCACGCCGCGCCACCCTTGTCTCCCCCTGCCCAACTGACCACCCCTGCAGCACCCCCTAGCTCCAAGCTACCTCCTAGACGCCTCCAGCCGGACCCCGCACCCCTCCTACCCCCTCTGCACCTCCGCGCCATTGATGGCCGTGAGGGAAGCTCCCTATAAAAGCCACCCCGCACCACCCCTTCTTCCCACACATCGCCACCACCTCTCCCTCACACCCCTCACTCCAGTGCATCGCCTTGCATCCCAGCCGCCGCGCACCAGCACGGCAGTGCGCTGCCGCGTCGAGGAAGAGGCCGACCACGGCCAGGTCGCGCCCCTCTTCCCCTGATCTCTCTCTGGCCCCTGCTCGCACCACCATTACTCCCTTGCTCACCCGCCGATTTTGCCGGTGTTTCTTGCACAGCAGCGTCGCGGAGGACTCGCCGGAGTTAGCGCACGGCCGCGGAGGAGAAGCTGAGCACGCCGACGTCGATTGGAGCCGTCCCAGCACGCGCAACTTGTCCCAGAAGCTTCCCCACTCCCTCCGCCGTCGAATCCGAACATCTCCGCTACCTCCCGAGCCCTCAGGTGAGCTGTCCGTGCTCGCCACCGTCGCCGGCGCGACGGCGCCGCCCGTTTTTGGTCGTCGCCGTTCGCGACCGCTGTGAGCCGTTGGATCTGGATCCAACGGTAGCATACCGCTTCGTTTCGTTAAGACGCCGACAAGGGACCCACCCGTCGGCGTTTTAAACTTTATCCACACGCGGGAAATGTTCCACTGAGTCACTGACCACCCGACCCCACATGTCATAGTTTTCAACATTATCCAGAGGAGATGATTTTCCTAATTCTTTTTCTCTGGATAATTCAGTACTGGACCTAGTTTAGAAATTCATTATCTCGAGTTCTAGGAATCCAAATAAATCAAACTCAACTGTTCTGGAAAGCCTATAAAATTCCTTAACTCACCAAAGTGGTCTCATCTCATTTAATTAAATAATAAAAATGTATTGTTAAAAATGCTCCAGAAGGTTTGAAACACCAAACCATTTGTTTCTGGAGTTGTATTAGTCCAAATAAACTGAAACCAATTTTGGTAGCTTTGTATCAGGATCCTTTAGCTCCCCAAATTTTGGTAGAATTAATTTAGTAGTGTAAACTCCTTAGCCTTTGGTTGAACTTCAGTGCACCCTTCTGCACTAAACCAATTAGTGTGATTTAATAGTAGGTCCAATTAAACTAAAACCAATTTTGTTAGGTCACATACAACCAAGGTTAGTTATCCCTAAAAGGATTTAATTTTTGGAGCAACCTAATTTGTTTGGTAGCTAAAACTTGATTAAAAACCTTCTGAACTAAAACCAATGTGTAGGGAGTTTGGTAACTCCAACTGACCCCAATCCAATTGGGTGATCTTCTACACATCAGTAGCTATCCATAGAACTTTAGTTTGAAATTTTGTGACCAACATAGATTAAATGGTGAATTAATTGGTGTACAACTAGTTTCTGCCTTAGTTTGAAAATAATTAAATAAAAGTTAATTCAATTAAATTGAAACCCCCTTGTGTTGCTTGTTGTATGCAGTAGCTGTTTATAGCATTTGTGATTGTAATGTGATGATGATGCTTGAGTTAGTGTAGTGATTGTTTGTTTTGCTTGTTTAACGTTTAGACGATACCGTTGACGGATTTATCGAAGAAGGAGGTTTCGTTGAACCCGAAGATCAGGACCAGTACCACTGTGTTGAACAAGGCAAGCTACTTCACTGAGCTTGCATTTATATACATCTATTTTAGTCTCAAGAGTTATTCCAAGGAATCAATGATTTTAGAAAAATCCCTTTTGCAAAATACCTGAAAACCATTTTGCCACCTTATGTAGAAGTATAAAGTAGTTATTTAAAACTATAAGTTGGGAAAAAAAACAATGTTTTTCAAAACTCCTTGGAAGGTACTTGGATGAAGGTGAAATGCCGAAAGGTCGGTGTTAAGTTAGAGAATGGTGATACTGTTTTGGAAAAATGCACATTGTGTCCTAACACTATGGCGACCAACCAATAACCGGTGCGACCACATTTACCCACATATGGGCAAGGGCGTAGTCATATAATTTGCTCGTGTTAGTACTGGATGCCTCAATAACGAGGATAACCTCGTTCCATGAGGGGATGGTCTGAGGACCTACCCCCTGACCTGGGTCCTCTTCATTGAAGTCTACCGGAAGCCGGTATGAACGTGTCGGAGGAAGAGGATTGAAGGGCTCCCTTGGGTCCGCCGGACAGAACTACGAGTCCTCACACTTAGTTTCTGAGGATTTAAGTGTCGATGGAAAGTGTCGTAGAGGCAGGGTCCTATACTAGCATGAGCAAAGGACAGGCTATGGCCGGGAACTCAACTTCGCATACCTCTGGTATGGCGGGACGTGGCTGACACGATGAGTGACCGGATGGGTGTGGGAAAAGCGTGCTACCTCTGCAGAGGGTAAAACTATTCGAATAGCCGAGTCCTCGGATATGGACAGTTGGGAGGCTGTCTTAAGACCATGTGCAAGTTTTATAAAATATTGAGTTTTGAAAGGAAAATGAAGTGGAAAAAGGTTGCATACCTGTACCAATGAGTTGGTACGAGGTTGTGATGGGTTTGGGAACCATGATTGGAATGTGGTTGGATACCGGAGGAGTTTCGGGGAAACAGCTAAAATGATGTCTTCTTAAAGGATAGTTGTAAAAATTTCTTCTTACCCCTTTTCAGAGAAGGCTTTCTTTAAGATATTTCAAAGCTAAGTAAAAGTTTTCAAACTAAAACTAGTGCTTACTCTGGTTGGGGTAGTTTGCGAGTACATTCAAATGTACTTATATTGGTTTCGTCCCTGGCTATTGTCTTAGCCAGATTTCGAGGAGACCTTCGTTGAGGAGGAGTTTGGCGACGCCTATGCGAACTAAGATCTTCATAAGTCAGCTGCCTGTCGGGTGTTGTTAGGATGGATTAGCCCTACTACCGTAGCTTCCGCTGAATAAAGAGGATTTGGCCCTTGAAGGCACCTATTATAATTAGGCCAGTATGGCCATGTGTGTAAGACTTTAAACTCGGTATTGTATGGATGTAAACTTTGATATTCAGTTCGGATTATGTGCAATGACAGACTGATCACGGGATCGTTGTGTTAAGCATAATCGGGTATTTCGGACAGCTAGTCCGGGGTCCCCACATCTGACTTCTGCTCAAAGTCCTTCTCAACTCTATAATATTCCTACAATCATGGATAAAACATTTATCATGAGAATCATAAGTTAGCATGGTGGGTAATGAACCATGAACAGAACTAGACAAAGAAAGTCTTACCCAAAACTTTGTGTGCACAACTTGTGCCAAGCTAGGCACAAAACTATCACCGTTCTCATCGGTCATGAAGCCCACCGACTTAACGACCTCATAGTCCTCCCATTTGGTGGCTAATTTCTTTTCCTCAGAGTCAGGGTTGATCTTGTAGAGGCCTGGCCAATACTCCTTCAGCAAACACGTAAGAATACCACCTGGAATACCGCGTTTGACCGACGACTCATCAACAAACTTAAAATTCCTGTACATGAATCAAAATATTAATATGCGCTAAAAAATATTGGAGGACTATGATCGAGAGATATCCACTTACGTTTCTGTCGGCTCAAGGCGGATTTTCTCCGCTTCAGTTCTTGGTGGCTTTGGGAGCTTATTTGGTCCTCGAACCCACAACTTGCTCGGCCTCTCCGACCCGCTCTCCTGCTGCCTAGAAGAGGGTGCCTCCTCCTCCTGCACCTCGTCCTCCTGGTGCTGCTGCAAATGCAAATTAAAATTACAGTGCAAATTAAAATGCAAGTGAATGAATGGAAGTGGGTGGAATAGGAGAAAAAACGCGTACCTCCTCCTCCTCAAGCTCCTCGTCATCCTCGTCCTCGGAAGCTGCGGAGGGTACCTAAGGAGTATTGGCAATTAGTGGAGGGTATTTAAGGATAGTAGTAATGATAAGAGTTAGTAGGCATATAGCAATAGGCACCTCACTAAGGAGGGCGTTGAAATCCGACAGCGTCGTCGAGCACTCTGTGAAGGTGCAACCTCCACAAGTGTAGGTGCTCGTCCTCCTCGTCCTCGTCCTCCTCGTCCTCGTCCTCCTCGTCCTCCTACTTCTCCTTCTCCTTCTCCTCCTTCGTCGGCAATGTAGCGAGTAGGAGGTCTTCTTGGGCGACCACTTGTTTCTGGTGGATCGTGGCCCCGCTTCAACCTACTTAGCACGGCTTTTGCTGAACTCTTGCTCATGGTTCAATCACCTGCATTGAGAACGAGTAAACAATTAGTAATGAGCATACATAACAATAATTAGTAAGCATGGTAACAATCAATAAGCATGATAGCAATTAACAATCATGGTAGCAATTAATAAGCATGATAGCAATTAATAATCATGGTAGCAATTAATAAGCATAATGACACTAAAATACATAAAGACCCTCACCGCTAATCATCAGTCTCGTACTCACTATCACTATCACGTGAGAAGTAAGGTAGGCCCTCGAACGGTGGAGGCTCATCATCATCATCAACATCTTGATGGAGCTTGGAGAGCATATCTATGTCCTTTATATTCACAACTGGCTCACCGCGAATTTGTGCATCGTCCTCAAGGTCCTCATGACCACCCATAAGTACATCAAAGTCCGCACCGTCCTCTTCCTCTTGGTAGAAATCTCCCTCGTATGTGATGGGGTTTATGTTGTTGTAATCGTCCTCGTTTGGCATGGGCAACTTACCATGTGGCGACACCTTGAACACAACTTCCCATCCCTGTAGTTCCTCTTTCTGGCATGGGTAGGGCAAATAATAAACTTGTGTTGCCTGGTGAGCCACAACAAAGACATCGGACCCGAGGTAGGTGGTTGAAGGCCTAACTTCCACTAACCCGATGGAAGGGGTAGTTTTTAGTCCATCGACTGGGTCAAACCAATGGCATTTGAACACAACAAGAGTGAGATGATGGGGCCCTTTAGCGAATTTCAGCTTATATACGTTTTGTAACCTTCCGTAGTAGTCAAAAGTATCTTGACCGAGGGTGAACACTCCGGTATTTACTGTTTTGGCGTTTGGCCGAGTGTTCTGGTGCTTCTCCGTGTGGA
The DNA here is from genome assembly GCA_947311845.1 of Poa pratensis. NCBI lineage: Eukaryota > Viridiplantae > Streptophyta > Magnoliopsida > Poales > Poaceae > Poa > Poa pratensis. The sequence goes on along the minus strand of CAMZMU010000027.1, from coordinate 15,725,537 downwards.
AGCGGTACCCGTTCACATCATACTTCTCATACCTCTCCACCGTACGGTCGAAACCCTGGGAAACCCATCTCAATTCATCCATCATATTTGTGTTAGGATCATTTCCCTACAAGTTCAATCGAAATTGTTGGGTGCATTAGTTTCGTGTAATATAAACTACAAATGTTAAACTAGGTAAGAGAGATGAGTTAGAAATTACTTTCTCCATGAACCAAGCCACGAAATTTTTCCTTCCGGGGGCACCCTCTCTTAGAAGAGTATCATACTCCTTTGGACTAGGATCCCCCATTTTGTACCACTCTTCATCCAGGAATTGTCTAAAAGAAAGAAACACGTATTAGCCTAAACCGAGTTACTAGTTACAAAGTAATATGTTCACCATTTTACCTCATGAAAGGCTCCTCTACTTCCTTGATGTTCATCAACACATAGAGCATGATGTCTTCCCACTCTTGCATCGTCACGGTATACAGTTTTTTACCACCGGACTTGCCACCTTGCCCTTGGAAGAGAAGGAGCTTGGGTTTATAGCTGGGCTCGTCGACATTGTATCGAGAGAGCTTATTATGTAGAGTGGGAACATGGCCGGGATAGTACGTTGTGCTGACAGCTGACACCTCCTCGATAATATATGCCTCGGCTATGCACGCTTCAATCTGATTTTTGTTTCCACATTTCGTTCGAATGTGCTTAAATTCTCTCTCAATAACAAACTGCCAACGGAACTGGACCGGCCCCCCCATGACTGCCTCGTAAGATAGATGCAAAATGAGATGTGCCATCGGAGTAAAGAAGCCTGGCGGAAAGATAACCTCTAGCTTGCATATCAACTCCGGAACTTTCTTACTCAGACGTTTCATCATCTTCTTACATATTTCTTTAGCACAGAGCGTGCGGAAGAAATGGCTCAACTCCGCAAGCGGCCGCCAGACACGATCAGGGAGATAGCCCCGAACCATCACCGGCATTAGCCGCTCAATCCATATGTGATAGTCATGACTCTTAAGACCGTGGACTCTGCCTGTTGAAAGATTAACTCCATTGCTGATATTCGAACAATAACCATCTGGGAACATCACGAGGTATTTGAGCCAACTGAATGCCTCCTTCTTCTGGGGACCTAGAAGGCAAAAGTCGGCGTTTGGCTTGACCCAATTTCTTCGATTGGGCTCAGGAGGCCGCATGTTTAGTTTCTTTCTATCACATAGCTTCTCTTGATCGACTCTAGCCTTGACATTATCCTTTGTCTTCTCAGGAATGTTCATGACTGTATGAAATAGAGACTCTGCAACATTCTTTTCTGTGTGCATCACATCGATGTTATGGGGAAGTTTGAGGTCCTTGTAATAGGGGAGCTGCGTTAAGCCTGGAATGTGAGTCCAGTTGTGCGTCTCACCATATCCCACAAAACCTTTGCCATTGGGATTAGGCTTTAGATCACGTAGCTCGGCACAAACAGCTACACCGTCGAACGTTGGTATCTTCTTTACTTCCCTCACAACTTTGTCTTTTGTGAAGTGCTTTTTGTCCTCTCTGAATCGATGTCCTCTTTCGAGGAACAGTCGATGCATGTCAAAGGAGGAATACTTGCCACCCTTCTTTAGCCACATGAACATAAGAGCATGCCTGCACACTGGGCATGGCATCTTCCCGGCTGTACAATGTCCACAGAATAGGGCGTACCCGGGTAGATCGTGCATGGAATAGTGGAACCAAACTTTCATGAGGAAGTTTTTCTTCGATGCTGCGTCGTATGTCCACGTCCCGTGTGTCCAAGAATGGTGCAACTCATCGACAAGCGGCTGCATGTACACACTCAAATTCTTCCCCGGGTATTCAGGCCCTGGAATGATAAGCGTCATGAATATGTTCTGTCGTTGCATTATGACGCCGGGAGGGAGATTGAGCGGAATAACAAACACCGGCCAGCAGCTGTACGATCTAGCCGACATACCGAATGGATTGAATCCATCGGTTGCTATCGCAATCCTGACATTCCGAGCCTCTTTTGCTTCATCTTTGTAAATGGAGTCGAAATACTTCCATGAGTCACCATCAGCTGGATGTTTCATCTTCTTTTTTCCATCAAACAAATCAGGATATCTCTTCCCATACTTGTGCCACCTCATCTGTTTGGCAGACTCCTCACTCATGTAAAGGCGCTTGATTCTTTTTATGAATGGGAGATACCGAAGAATCTTTACGGCGTACTTCGTCTGCTCCATCTGACCATCAGCACCCTTCACCTCAAGATACCTAGAGGCCCCGCACTTGCTACAATGGGTGTGATCCGCAAACTCCTTCCGAAACAAAAGGCAACCCTTAGGACAGCAATGTATCTTCTCATAATCCATGCAGAGCGCTTTCATGATTTTCTTCGACTCGTACATGTTTCGAGGCAGACAATGTCCTTCAGGGAGCATGTTAGAAAATGTTCTCAAATTGTTTTCATAGCTTGCTCGGTTCCAGCCATTCTTGGCTTTATCAGCTAAAAGTTGCGAGACCGCATCTAGCTGGGAGATAGGTGCATTCGGGTAAAGAGGTTTCTTTGCTGAGGCCATCATATCAAGAAGGCCTTCGCGGTTGCCTCAGGTTCCTCCGGCTCACCCGTTTCCTCCGGCTCCTCCGGTTCACCCGTTTCCTCCGGTTCACTTGTTTCCTCCGGTTCCTCTGGATCCTCCTCTCGAGGTGGCGAATGTGCCTGCTGTGCATAGTGAAGATCATGAAGCAAGTTTCCAATGCCATCGTCCTCATTGCCATCGATGCGCTGGCGCATCACCTCCTCTCTAACACGGTCATGCTCGGGGAAGTTGGTCAGCATGGCAAAGTCAGGCATATACCCATTCTGCCAAAGGTGTCTAGTCATGCCAAAGGGACCCTCGCGGTGATTCATCTTGCACCGAGCACAAGGGCAAAGTGGACGAACTGACTTAGAACCACGGTTTGCGTCCTTCACAAAATATTCGGTTTTCCATTCCCACTCAGCTGTTCTTTCATTAGCACTGATACGACCACTGTACATCCACTCATTATCAGCCATCCTCTGCTTTATTGGGAGCCAAACAACAATACAAATTATAATATACACCAAGTAATAATAAATTTATTCAGTGTCTCCAGATTAATTACGACCAAATTTTATCTTTTACAGCATGCAAGGGTTCAGCTACACTTCTAATAGGTAGGGGCCTATCCCACCCGAGTATGTGTAGACCGAGTCGTGTTCCATGTTCTACCCCGACCCGAGACGGAATTTCGGCAGCACCTCCCCGCTGTTCTTCAGAATACACGTCTCGAGCTTGTCAAGCCGAGAGGGTGTGCATCCGAAGAACAACTGGGAGATGCTGCCGAAATTCCGTCTCAGGAAGGGGTAGAACATGGAACACGACTCGGTCTACACATACTCGGGTTGTCCAAAAACGTGGACAATCCGGAAGAGGTACGTTTATAAATATGCAAAGATGGACAATCCTGCATATTTATAAATTTGTAACCCTTCCGGATGGGATCTGACTCGGGTTACGCGACTGACTTGGTGATCTAGACCAAAATAAACCTATGCAGAAGATTACAAGAGAGGGCGAAAGATTTATACCCTCGAAGCGTGATCGATCGTGCAGGATGTCAGGGACACGCTCCGGACGGGGACACCGAGGCGCCCTCCTTAGTTGGAGAAGAAGCCCCGCAACAACACGCAGGACCGACGGTGGTGGCGGGCGGGAAGCTACGTCATCTGAAAAAGCACAAACAACAAACATTAGCACACATGTATAAAAAACAAAAATATTCATGAAAAACACCGACACAACTTGTCCACAACATTCCATCCAGCAGCCATTCTTGAAACTAGTCTACGACTACAAAGTTGGTGTCATGTAGCATAATTTTGTAGATTACAAATTTAGCAAATTCCATTACTTTACTTTCACACCATAATTTTGTTTGTAGGAAGTGACTACAGATAACAAATGGTGTACATAGAAATGTTACACACTACGCAAGCAGCTGGCAATTGAGGCATCGGTATCAAGGAGCAATTTGAGCACTAGCAGGTTTTAACAGTGCAAGCAAGCTATTTGAGACAACCATCTAACAAACTAAAACCATATATGGTTGCTCTGTAGTTCCTGGTACCGGGATTAATCCTGCCATTGTTTGAGCATTAGCAGACATAATTTGTATTGAGTGATTGATCATTGTTACAGAAAGATGATTGGCTTGTGCATACAGAAAGATATTGGCTTGTTACAGAAGTGCGTCTGCCAAGCTCACCTCGAGTAGGGATGCGGGAGGTCGAGGTCGGAGACGGGAGCAACTGTTGTGGAGAAGGAGGTGCGGGCTGCTGCTCGCGGAGGAGATCCGGGGTGGCGCCGGTCGGAATAGCTGGGCGGAGGTCGGGGAGGCGACGGCCGGAGTTGCTGGGAGGAGGTCGGACTCGTGGAAGGCGGCGTGCTGCGGGGACGGGGTGCTGTGGGGACGGGGCAGGGTTGAGGGGAGGGAGACGGAGAGGGGCGGCCGGAGAGGGTGGCGTCGCGAGGGTGCGGGACAGCGACGGGGTGCGCGGCGCTACGGCGGCCGGACGGAGGTAGGGGAGGCAACGGCCGGAGTTGCTGGGAGGAGGTCGGACTCGTGGAAGGCGGCGTGCTGCGGGGACGGGGTACTGTGGGGACGGGGCAGGGTTGAGGGAGGGAGACGGAGAGGGGCGGCCGGAGAGGGTGGCGTCGCGAGGGTGCGGGACGGCGACGGGGTGCGCGGCGCTACGGCGGCCGGAGAGGGTGGGCGGGCGGAGCAGCAGGGGATCGACGTTCAACGGGACAACGACGGGGAGATGGTGGCGGCGCGGGCAGGGTCGATCGATCGATGAATGGGGTGGGTCGGGTGTGGGCCGGGTTGACCTACCTAAATTACCTAGATGGACCTGTGCCGAGGGGAATGCCCTCGGCATACCATTAGTTGTTTTTTTCATTTACTAGTAATTACGCAATATTAATTATACCTTCAACTATATCTAAGAAATTAGCCCATAAACTTTTTTAGGGGCGAGACACACGTGCAATGTCAAAATCGACGGTAAGGTCAGGTCGTATACTTGCATTTTAACGAACAATAAAACCAGTATTATTCAGACCCAAACAATAAAATATGTGACCAGAGTTAAATGATATTGTACAATTAAGTTTTAAGTTGATACAAGAACTATACGATAAGCACCGTGAATTCTCTTGTAGCTACACCTCGACGTCTCTGCCTACATCTAACTCCGACATCAATTTAGAGATTGGCCTTACATTGTACATGGCCTTATGAGAGGCACCACAATTGATGAAACAAGAGAGCAATTAGTGACACCACTGGGGTTTTGGTGGGGTTCCGACGCTCCGGATCCCCGCTTCGGCGAAACCCCGACCCCGCTGGAAAAAAGTCATAGTTGCTTGTCTACCCCTTTGACCGGAGTCGAAAGGGGGTAGGCCAGAGGACTTTTTTGCTTGGTTGTGTTAGGTTAGGCCATAGGAACACCCCAAAACAAGATCCACCCAAGCCCTTGCAAAGATTCCATCCGTTTCGGCCGAAACGGGAGTTTCTTGCTATAAGTCCAAGAACTCGGTATGGAGAAAGTGATGTCGGTGAAGCCGGTCACGCACCGGAGTGGGATCTTGGACATTCAAGACACCCAACACACTTTTATACATATGGTATGGAACCACATAGGTTTTGGTGGGGTTCCGACGCTCCGGATCCCCGCTTCGGCGAAACCCCGACCCTGCTGGAAAAAAGTCAAAGTTGCTTGTCTACCCCTTTGACCGGAGTCGAAAGGGGGTAGGCCAGTGGACTTTTTTGCTTGGTTGTGTTAGTTTAGGCCATAGGAACACCCCAAAACAAGATCCACCCAAGCCCTTGGAATGATTCCCTCCGTTTCGGCCGAAACGGGAGTTTCGAGCTATAAGTCCAAGAACTCGTATGGAGAAAGTGATGTCGGTGAAGCCGGTCACGCACCAGAGTGGGATCTTGGACATTCAAGACACCCAACACACTTTTATACATATGGTATGGAACCACATAGGTTTTGGTGGGGTTCCGACGCTCCGGATCCTCGCTTCGGCAAAACCCCGACCCCGCTGGAAAAAAGTTAAAGTTGCTTGTCTACCCCTTTGACCGGAGTCGAAAGGGGTAGGCCAGTGGACTTTTTTGATTGGTTGTGTTAGGTTAGGCCATAGGAACACCCCAAAACAAGATCCACCCAAGCCCTTGCAAAGATTCCCTCCGTTTCGGCCGAAACGGGAGTTTCGTGCTATAATTCTAAGAACTCGGTATGGAGAAAGTGATGTCGGTGAAGCCGGTCACGCACCAGAGAGGGATCTTGGACATTCAAGACACCCAACACACTTTTATACATATGGTATGAAACCACATAGGTTTTGGTGGGGTTCCGACGCTCCGGATCCCCGCTTCGGCGAAACCCCGACCCCGCTGGAAAAAAGTCAAAGTTGCTTGTCTACCCCTTTGACCGGATTCGAAAGGGGGTAGGCCAGTGGACTTTTTTGCTTGGTTGTGTTAGGTTAGGCCATAGGAACACCCCAAAACAAGATCCACCCAAGCCCTTGCAAAGATTCCCTCCGTTTCGCCGAAACGGGAGTTTCGAGTATAAGTCCAAGAACTCGGTATGGAGAAAGTGATGTCGGTGAAGCCGGTCACGCACCGGAGTGGGATCTTGGACATTCAAGACACCCAACACACTTTTATACATATGGTATGGAACCACATAGGTTTTGGTGGGGTTCCGATGCTCCGGATCCCCGCTTCGGCGAAACCCCGACCCCGCTGGAAAAAAGTCAAAGTTGCTTGTCTACCCCTTTGACCGGAGTCGAAAGGGGGTAGGCCAGTGGACTTTTTTGCTTGGTTGTGTTAGGTTAGGCCATAGGAACACCCCAAAATAATATCCACCCAAACCCTTGCAAAGATTCCCTCCGTTTCGGCCGAAACGGGAGTTTCGAGCTATAAGTCCAAGAACTCGGTATGGAGAAAGTGATGTCGGTGAAGCCGGTCACGCACCGGAGTGGGATCTTGGACATTCAAGACACCCAACACACTTTTATACATATGGTATGGAACCACATAGGTTTTGGTGGGGTTCCGACGCTCCGGATCCCCGCTTCGGCGAAACCCCGACCCCGCTGGAAAAAAGTCAAAGTTGCTTGTCTACCCCTTTGACCGGAGTCGAAAGGGGGTAGGCCAGTGGACTTTTTTGCTTGGTTGTGTTAGGTTAGGCCATAGGAACACCCCAAAACAAGATCCACCCTAGCCCTTGCAAAGATTCCCTCCGTTTCGGCCGAAACGGGAGTTTCGAGCTATAAGTCCAAGAACTCGGTATGGAGAAAGTGATGTCGGTGAAGCCGGTCACGCACCGGAGTGGGATCTTGGACATTCAAGACACCCAACACACTTTTATACATATGGTATGGAACCACATAGGTTTTGGTGGGGTTCCGACGCTCCGGATCCCCGCTTCGGCGAAACCCCGACCCCGCTGGAAAAAAGTCAAAGTTGCTTGTCTACCCCTTTTACCGGAGTCGAAAGGGGGTAGGCCAGTGGACTTTTTTGCTTGGTTGTGTTAGGTTAGGCCATAGGAACACCCCAAAACAAGATCCACCCAAGCCCTTGCAAAGATTCCCTCCGTTTCGACCGAAACGGGAGTTTCGAGCTATAAGTCCAAGAACTCGGTATGGAGAAAGTGATGTCGGTGAAGCCGGTCACGCACCGGAGTGGGATCTTGGACATTCAAGACACCCAACACACTTTTATACATATGGTATGGAACCACATAGGTTTTGTTGGGGTTCCGACGCTCCGGATCCCCGCTTCGGCGAAACCCCGACCCCGCTGGAAAAAAGTCAAAGTTGCTTGTCTACCCCTTTGACCGGAGTCGAAAGGGGGTAGGCCAGTGGACTTTTTTGCTTGGCTGTGTTAGGTTAGGCCATAGTAACACCCCAAAACAATATCCACCCAAGCCCTTGCAAAGATTCCCTCCGTTTCGGCCGAAACGGGAGTTTCGAGTTATAAGTCCAAGAACTCGGTATGGAGAAAGTGATGTCGGTGAAGCCGGTCACGCACCGGAGTGGGATCTTGGACATTCAAGACACCCAACACACTTTTATACATATGGTATGGAACCACATAGGTTTTGGTGGGGTTCCGACGCTCCGGATCCCCGCTTCGGCGAAACCCCGACCCCGCTAGAAAAAAGTCAAAGTTGCTTGTCTACCCCTTTGACCGGAGTCGAAAGGGGGTAGGCCAGTGGACTTTTTTTCTTGGTTGTGTTAGGTTAGGCCATAGAAACACCCCAAAACAAGATCCACCCAAGCCCTTGCAAAGATTCTCTCCGTTTCGGCCGAAACGGGAGTTTCGAGTTATAAGTCCAAGAACTCGGTATGGAGAATGTGATGTCGGTGAAGCCGGTCACGCACCGGAGTGGGATCTTGGACATTCAAGACACCCAACATACTTTTATACATATGGTATGGAACCACATAGGTTTTGGTGGGGTTCCGACGCTCCGGATCCCCGCTTCGGCGAAACCCCGACCCCGCTGGAAAAAAGTCAAAGTTGCTTGTCTACCCCTTTGACCGGAGTCGAAAGGGGGTAGGCCAGTGGACTTTTTTGCTTGGTTGTGTTATGTTAGGCCATAGGAACACCCGAAAACAAGATCCACCCAAGCCCTTGCAAAGATTCCCTCCGTTTCGGCCGAAACGGGAGTTTCGAGCTATAAGTCCAAGAACTCGGTACGGAGAAAGTGATGTCGGTGAAGCCGGTCACGCACCGGAGTGGGATCTTGGACATTCAAGACACCCAACACACTTTTATACATATGGTATGGAACCACATAGGTTTTGGTGGGGTTCCGACGCTCCGGATCCCCGCTTCGGCGAAACCCTGACCCCGTTGGAAAAAAATCAAAGTTGCTTGTCTACCCCTTTGACCGGAGTCGAAAGGGGGTAGGCCAGTGGACTTTTTTGCTTGGTTGTGTTAGGTTAGGCCATAGGAACACCCCAAAACAAGATCCACCCAAGCCCTTGCAAAGATTCCCTCCGTTTCGCCTGAAACGGGAGTTTCGAGGTATACGTCCAGGAACTCGGTATGGAGAAAGTGATGTCGGTGAAGCCGGTCACGCACCGGAGTGGGATCTTGGACATTCAAGACACCCAACACACTTTTATAGATGTGGTATGTAACCATATAGGTTTTGGTGGGGTTCCGACTCTCCGGAGCCCGCTTCGGCGAAACCCCGACCCTCCGTTTTGCTTGGGGGAAGTGATGCTCGCACCCGAGAGCTAGGAATTGCTTAGATAGACCTTACACCACACTTGTAAATGTATGTTGGGCCCACTTGTAAGTTTTCGTGTCATTGTGACACCATAGGGATTACCTTTGGCATACGTGAAACAGAGCCGAGGGGATTACCCTCGGCATAGGTGCAGCAGTGCCGAGGGTATTACCCTCGGCATTGCTATGCCCAGATATGCGCCGTTAACTCTCTGTACGCAGCGTTACGCCGACGGCAACCCCCTCGGCATTGCCCTGGGCCGTTAACTCCTCTCCACCGGTAGTCGCCAGCGCACGACGCGATGAGTGGTATGCCTACGGCTAGCCTGTGCCGACGGTTACCCTCGGCGTAGGTCCATCTATGCCGAAGGTTATTTTATACCGAAGGTTACGCTCGGCGTTGCGCATCTATGCCGAAGGTTAAGCTACGCCGACGGTTGTTTTCCAGCCGTGGGCAGTGTGCGAGCTATACCGAGGGTCCCGACATTTCCCCCTCGGCGTTGAAATTACCCTCAGCATCCTTGTGTGTTCCCGTAGTGTCGTACCAATAAGATTTTACTAGAGTTTATTTTCATTTTGCAAGGAGAAAAAGGTGTGGTAGATCACATGCGGAAGGGATTTATCTAACATTTAGGGTCTTACCAAAGTTATTAGAATCAAATTTGATTACCTGGGTGCCACAGTCACATGCTTAAACTCTGTTTATTTTTAATTTCACTGTGCACAAACTAAAAACTGCCTAAAATGGGTCGCATAAAATTCAGGCAGAATTAATGGCAGTGATGGACATACATGGTAGTTCATACTTTAAACCCAGTAGGCGAGATGAATTTGCTGACCTATGTTTTTAAGCAGCATGCCGAGAAGGTAGAAGTAGAACTGGCCACGCCAATAACCACTCTTGAGGCGTGGGAAGCCACGGCCAGCCCAGCAGCAACAACATTGCCGAGCCTTTGCCGGCAGCAGGAGCTCAGGCATGGCCAGCGGCAGGCGCAGCACTTGGAGTTGACCCCATCGGGGACGTGGTCAGAGGAGATGCCAGCAGCAGCTGCTCTGGGACGTGGTAAGGGAAGACGCTGGCACCAGCTCCAGGTTGTGCATAGAGGCAACGTCCGAGAACACCGGCAGTCTACGCGCATCATTGACCTGCTAAAGGCACACAAGGAGATGAGGTTCAGAATTGGTGTTCATTCATAGAAAGACATGATCACAGCTAAAGGTATATCTCATTGCACACTTTATTTGCATCATGGCTGTAGTACTACTATCTAAGCACGGTGATCCAATGAAACAACATGCAGGTGGGATCAAGACATGATCAACTACTCCATATAAATCTTTGATCCAGTATGATCCAGCATTAAAAATGGTGAATCAATGAAACGACATGGCACTGATTACTAGGTATGCAAATACACAATGCAACACATAGGTCAGCTTGCAGTATGATCCAGCGATAAAAGTCAAACTCACGGTTTCAGTCTTGCAGCGATACAAGACAACAAGTGGACCTACTCTCAAATGGCTGCCATTAAAGCTCGTGCAGTACTTGTTGGTCTTATGTTATCAGATCCACATATGAAAAGCATAACTCAAAGTTTACACAGACGTGGCACTTTTCTAGATAATCTAGAGATACCAAACCGAGATAAGAGAAAATTATGACTTCTAATTTTATTTATATTTTCGAAATCAATACTGCTCAGATATGACATGACTTGCATCTATGAATTAACAAGACGCAGCCCAGGTTGCATACAAACCAAAGAGTCCGAATCAATGTGTGTGCATGCTGTAGCACTCCATCAGGATATGATCCATTAGGTGCTTTGCCAAAACACATAAATAAACACTTCCATTTAGGGATTTATACCTCAAAATGGCAGAACAAGCTTGACAAAGACAGGGAGCAGCTGTAGCAGCATCCTTGGGTCGTCAGCTAGGACGAGGCAGGGGCTGCATCAGAGGTGCCCGTACATGCTTGGCGCTAGTGCAGCTGCTGGGAGACGTGGTCAGGGTAAGACGCCGGCAGAAGCTCCACTCCAGGTTGTACATAGAGGCAACGCACGAAACTACCGGCAGTCTACGATCGCTTCATCAGTCGCGGAGACCAGTGGTGGGCACCAGGGGTGCATCATTGACCTGCTGAACGCACACAAAGGAGATGAGGCTCAGAATTGCAGTTTGTTCACAGCAAGACATGATCATAACAAAAGGTATATCCCACTGCACACTTTATCTGCATCATGGCTGTAGAACTACTATCTAAGCATGGTGATCCAACGAAATGACATGTGGGTGGGATCAGTACATGATCAATTAATCCATATAAATATCTGGTCTGGCCTTAAAAATGGTGAATCGATGAAACGGCATGGCAGTCAGTACTAGGTATGCAAATACCTATAAGCTCAAGTATGAGAGGGTGCCGTATTACTGTGAGCACTGTGGGTTTATGGGACACAAGAAGGATGTTTGTGAAAAGAGAAGAAGGGGTGTTCCCTCGCTGGAGTATTGGGCACACAAGCTACGTTGCTCGCCGTATAAGAATTCCGAACATAGAGCTAAATTTGTCTCATCAGCCGCCCAGCCTACAGCAAGGCGTGGTCTCAGCTTTGCCAGTTTTGGTACTGCAGACTCGCACACATCCTTTCGGTCACGTGAGCAACCAGGTGCTCGGAAAGAAGGTATGCATGAGCAGCATAACTATGTGCCGAACATGTGGGTACACATGATGGATTTGAGGAGGAGGACAACCAAGTCTTGGAGGAAGTTGAGCAGGATTTATCTGAGAGGGTACGTACAATGAAGATGCACCTGGCTAACCAAGAACCTGAATGCAGCAAGGTACAGGAGATGGCTGCACGCTTTGAAGCTGAGCAAGTAAAGCAAGGCAAGGCAAAGGAAAAGAAGGGGAAGAGGATCGTCAGTAAGAAACCAGGGTACAAGCCTGTCGTTACTAATCAGAAAAATGCTGAACCAGGCTCATCTGATATGATCTCTGCACTTAAAGGATTAAGTACCATGGTGGTCTCGTATGGCGGTTCAGATGATTCAGTGGTGGGGATCGATCAGACCCCAAGGAAGCGCACGGCCACAGAACAGGACCAAGCAGACCCCAGCCAGCATGGGCATAACCTGGTCATGGTTCCTTATGAGAAGGAGCAGAAGGGAAGAGAGAAGAAACGCGGGAGGATGCAACCCAGGGAGTGTGTATACAGTGCTGAGGATGTGTCGATGGCGGAAAGGGATGATGAGGGAGCGACCGGCCAAGGGGCTGCCGCAAGCTGATGGGGCCAAGTGTGGCGCCCCGTCAGCAGCAATGAATTGCCTGTCTTTCAACTGTCGGGGAGCTGGAAACGCCCCGACAGCTCAGGAGCTCGTTCGTGTTTCCCAGTCTTTTAGTCTTCGTTTACTTTTTCTTTGTGAAACTAGGCAACATAAAGATAGGATCCGTCGTTTGCGTCATCGTTTAGGTCTCAAAGGTTTTGCTGGTTTTAGTAGTGATGGTCTTAGTGGTGGTTTGCTTTGTTTTGGCATGAAAGTTTATGTGTTGAAGTTCAAACTATTAATGAGAGATATATTGATGCGTATGTCCGAGATTCCCCTAATGCACCTCAATGGCGGCTCACTTGTGTTTATGGAGAACCTCGCACTGAAAACCAACACCGTATGTGGGATACACTAAAAGCACTTAAAGCTGAATCTAATTTACCTTGGCTGGTTATGGGAGATTTTAATGAGGCTCTATGGCAGCATGAACTCCTGTCCTGCACGCCTAGATCAGAAAACCAAATGTCAGCCTCTCGTGATACTTTGGCAGTGTGCAATTTGGTTGATTTGGGGTTTTCTGGCCTGCCGTTTACTTATGATAATAAACGGAAGGGCAAGGCCAATGTCCATGTGCGTCTTGATAGAGTGTGGCTACTTCGGACTGGCGGGATTTATTTGGAGATACATGTGTTGAGCATCTTGTGTCCCCTGTCTCTGATCATTGTCCTGTGCTTGTTCGCCTTTTGCAGGAACCTCCTAATCCACGGCGGAAACCAAGACGCCACTATGAAGTGTGGTGGGAGAGAGCTGCAGAGTTGCCCGAGCTCATTGCCACAGCTTGGGCAGATTCTGGCCAGATGGATGACCTTGGGGCTGTGCGAAAAGGCCTTGACAATGTTATGAAAGTGTTGCAGACTTGGAGTAGAAAGAAATTTGGAAACCTTCTCACTGAACTTGACAAGTGCAGGAAGCAACTAGAGGAGCTTATGGGTGCTAATGCGGACCGTGCTGAAATTCGCAAGGTTTCAGATCATATGAATGAGCTCCTATATCGGGAGGAGATGTTGTGGATGCAACGTTCTCGTATTAATTGGCTGAAGGAAGGGGATCGAAATACCAAATACTTCCACCAGAAGGCTGTTTGGCGAGCACGTAAGAATAAGATCAAAAAGCTAAAGGATGAAAATGAGGTGTGGAGAGATGCCCCTTCGATATGGAGAGGATGGCCTCGTCTTACTTCAAGGAGCTTTTCACTCGTGACCCCAACCTCAACTTTGGTGAGTTAATAAACCTTTTCCAAGAACGAGTAACCAGTGATATGAATGATATGCTATGCAAGGATTTCACTGATGAGGAGATTGGAGATGCATTGTTCCAAATTGGGCCGCTGAAAGCTCCTGGCATTGATGGTTTTCCTGCACGCTTCTATCAGTGGAATTGGGAGGTTCTAAAGTGTGAGGTAGTCAATGCGGTTAATCTGTTTTTCCTCACTGGTACTATGCCTGATGAAGTAAATGATACAGCTATTGTGCTCATACCAAAGGTTGATCATCCTGAGACACTGAAGGACTTTCGGCCCATCAGCTTATGCTCAGTCTTGTATAAAATTATTGCTAAGTGCTTGGTTAACAGACTGAGACCGATTCTAGGGGAGATCATTTCCATCAACCAGAGTGCCTTTGTGCCGGGGCGTTTGATCACTGATAATGCCTTGGTGGCCTTTGAGTGCCTGCACTTCATTGAGCACAATAGTAAACCGGAAAATAATTTTTGTGCTTATAAGTTGGACTTGTCTAAAGCCTATGATAGGGTGGACTGAGATTTTCTTAGGAACGCGATGCAAAGATTGGGTTTTGCTCACAAATGGGTGGACTGGATAATGTCATGCGTCACCACTATGAGATATTCGGTGAAATTCAATGGAACCCTTCTGGATTCATTTTCCCCTTCTCTAGGTCTTCGACAAGGTGATCCCTTGTCCCCCTTCCTGTTCCTTTTTGTTGCTGACGGTCTCTCTGCTCTGTTGCATAAAGAAGTACAGGACCAACAAATTAATCCTCTACGGGTGTGTCGTCGTGCTCCTGGTGTGTCACATCTCCTGTTGCGGATGACAGTTTGTTATTTTTCAAAGCAAATGCGGCAGAGGCAACACGGGTCCGAGCGGTTCTTGATGTCTAGGCCAACAGCACAGGTCAACTCATCAACCCCAGCAAGTGCTCCATCCTCTTTGGCTAGTCATGCAGCCAGGAAACAAGGGAGGAAGTCAAGAGTGTGCTTCAGGTCACACAAGAAACTTTTGAACCAAAGTATTTGGGTCTGCCCACCCGGAGGGGCGCATGAATAAAGGCAAGTTCAAGAGTTTACAGGAGAAACTTCTGAAGAGATTAATCCAATGGGGCGAAATATATTTGTCACAGGGGGGAAGGAAGTCTTGATTAAAGCCATTGCACAAGCTATACCAGTGTATGTCATGGGGATATTCAAATTACCCTTTGGATTGCTGGAGGAACTAACAAAGATGATCCGGAACTTCTGGTGGGGTGCGGTTAAGGGTAAGCGAAAGACCCACTGGGTCTCTTGGGACAGCATGCTCAGACCAAAGACTCAAGGTGGCATGGGTTTCAGGGCATGAGGTATTTAACCAAGCGCTTCTTGCTCGCCAAGCGTGGCGGCTTATCCAGCACCCAGATACCTTGTGTGCACAGGTTCTAAAAGCAAAGTATTTCCCAAATGGGCTTATCACTGACACAGTTTTTGCTGGGAATGCCTCTGCAACTTGGAGGGCCATTGAGTATGGCTTAGAGCTGATCAAGAAAGGGTGTATTTGGAGAGTGGGCAATGGCTCCAATATACGGGCATGGCGTGATCCTTGGATACCACGGGCGTTCCATTTGAAGCCGATTACACATCAAGGAAGGTGCAGGCTGCGCTGGGTTTCAGATTTTTAAAACCCTGATGGGTCTTGGAATGAACAACTTGTTCATCGCTGGTTCCTGCCCATCGATGCAGAGGCTATTTTGAGAATTCGAGCGTCGAGGCATAATGATGCTGACTTCATTGCTTGGAATCCTGAGAAACTTGGTGTCTTTACTGTCAGGAGTGCATACTATCTTGCCCTTGAGGAGAATCTATGCAGCGATTGGCGGCAAGCGACAAGTGCGAGGCCAGGTGGTGAGAGCCCAGACTGGAAACTTATCTGGCAGTGCCCGGTTCCTCCGAAGGTCCGCATCTTTGCTTGGAAACTGGCAAGGAATGCTCTCGCGACTCAGTTGAATAAGCATAGACGCGGTATGGAGACCCTTGCTACGTGTCTGATCTGTGGGACAGAAGATGAGTCAAGCTTTCATGCCATGGTCAAGTGTCCCGAAGCCCATAATCTTTGGCAAGCAATGCGGACTGTCTGGGACCTGCCTCCTAATGAATTGTTATTTGAACAAAATCTCAACTGGTTCATGCATGTGCTAGCAGGATGCACTGATGACCAACGAGCCCCACTCCTCATGCTCTTATGGCGGGTGTGGCATGTGCATAATGAAATTACACATCACAAACAGCCAGCTCCGGTGGAGAGTTCAAAACAGTTCCTTATAAGCTACCTGAATTCACTTATGCTGATCAAGAATTACCCGGTGGTGGACATCGAAAAGGGTAAAAGTGAATATTGCCCAGGGATGGAGTAAAAAGAAGCACCAGGCGGATGGACGACAGAAGAACAAGCAGAAATGGTTGCCTCCGGAGATTGGGAGGGCCAAACTGAACGTCGATGGAGCTTTTTCTTCAGACGGAAGCTGGTACGGGCATGATCTTACGTGATCATAACGGTGAGGTAATAGCTGCTGCCTGCAGGAACCTGGTGACCTGTGAGGATGCGCTTGAAGCCGAACTGCTAGCTATGGAAGAGGGCCTGACACTAGCACTCCATTGGACGTCAAGTGATATTGTCCTGGAGTCTGACAGTGCGGACGCTATCAAGCTCGTCGAGGGGGCGACGCCAAACTCGTCGCGATATGCTATGAGTATCACTGTAATCCGTGATAGAATTCGGGAAAGGGAGATAAAGGTCCAGAAGATAAGCCGGGATGCGAATTTCGCAAGCCACGGCCTTGCAGCTTTGGGCAGAGTACAGGGCAGAACTGAGCAGTGGTTACGTGCTTACCCGCCTGACATCGCTGATGTGATTAAGGCCGAGTGTACTCCTCCTGGGATGTAATGACATCCCTTTCCCCTCACAAAAAAAAAGGTATGCAAATACAAAATGCAACACTGTAGCTACAATCCAGCGTTAAAAATAATATAATAATAAAAAGAAACTAGAGCAACATTCAAGGTTTCAGTCTTGCAGCGATACAAGACAACAAGTGGATCTCTTCTCGAATGGCTGCCATTAAAGCCCTTGCACTACTTGTTGATCTTATGTTATCAGATCCACATGAAAAGACACTTTTCTAGATAATCTAGAGCTACCAAACCGAGATAAGAGTAATTTTATAACTTCTAATTTAGTTTATATTCTAAATCAATGCCGCTTAAGTATGACATGACTTGCATAGGTACCGACATAAGATTAATGAAACAGATTACTCTGGGCCCCTTAAACAATACGAAAATAGAACATCATAGGCTCTGAACTGTCAAAGAATCAACAAAGTATTATTAACTTGGGGATTATCTTTCTCAGTTCTCAACTGATTCTCATTTTTACACAAATAACTCACTGACAAACCATCTACATAGAAAGCAATTCATATGAAGCAGATACCTGTGGTGTCTTTCATGCCACAGGTCCCCATCCAGCGTCCGTGAAAGGGAAAGTTCCACCATGCTCACCACCCTCCAGCAAGCTGCACACCTCCTCCCATTTGATCTCTCTCCTACAGGTCCTCAATGTCTTCTACAGTGGCGTGGATGACTGGGAGATATGAGCCTTCCGGGCTATGCGGTTGTCTGCTCAACCAGTGAAGCCAAGATCTTTGGCTTGAAATTGAGCACCTGACAAAAAAACAGGACAGACGAATAAACCAATCAGAACACAACATTACAGAGCTGGAACCAGTTGCATAGCAAAAAATTTAGATTTTTTATCTTCTTAATGATCAAAGCACAAGTAACTCCCTTCTTTATCTCGTGCTTAATCAATCAAAAGATTTCCACGTATTGCAAATTTTGTAGCTTGCACAACAAAGGAATAGCATATTCTAGATTAATAATCAATTACTATATGGTAACCAGATGAATAAACAGTAAGACTATGATGTGTCATAGTTTAAAACTTTAATAAACAAGACTAGAGGAACAACATGAGCTTGAGTAGCATCTAGATTCAGAATCCCTCTAAGCTTGTTGAAAACTAAAGTTGCCAAAGCATCACCAGATACATCCTCTGCAGTTATACATGGCGCTCCCAACTAATTATCCCCACCCAGAAAACATGTATGGTTTGTGCATGAGAATATAGACAATGTATTATCTTGGAGAAAACTATGCTTACTTGACAAGTTACAGTCAGCCACACGTCGTTGATCACTTTGGGGCTGTCAAACTCGACGTTCCTTCCTGCAAAATCAAGTAATGAGAAACAGATGTCAGGTGAAGGCCTTGTAGAGCAAGAGGGGGGGGGGGGGGGGGGGGGGGGGGGGGATTATCAGATCATAATATATCACAACAGATGTTGTTGTTGACTGTGATTGGTTTCTAAGAGTTCGTTCCTTTCATATATAGTACTATTCATATAATGACAACAAACTAGAAAAGCCTGAAAATACCAAATAGAGTAACTAAAAGTAAAAAATCACGCCGCCCAAGCCGGTCACGGTTAAAAGACTTGTAAAGCACATACAACCATTTTTACGAGTAAAAGATGCCAGGCCTATCTCACAGACAATCAAATTAAATCACTAATCCACCTACTATTCTTTAGAAAAGGACGAAATGAAAATGCATTTAAACTTGTTCATGTTACAAACAAGGATTCATTTGAATTTGCACGGTGGGAATCAGGACACAAATATATTCAGGTGGTGCAGGCCAACTCGAGATTCACCAGCTATGCACTGCGTGTGAGTACATATTACCTAAGAAAGTATGGATTACTGGGAACATAAAAGATCCTAAAATACAAACTGAACAATTCTTTTGTTATTATCAAGTAACAGCTCATAGAAGACCATGCGGCTTCCCTAAAAACAAAATATGTGTCATCTTCACTGCATTTGGCACTCACAAATACAAGGGTTTGCTCGTCTAGCTTTGCTGCTACATCATAATATTCTGAATATAAGTTAGCACATCAATTTGACAACATAAAATGACAATTAGGGGTTTAAGTAGCACACCACTTGTGAAATCGGTGTGTTGAAGCGTACAAGCAACTTAGACAATGCGGTCAGCTGGCATAGACCACACAAAATGAAAACTAGAGGATGACTACTCTTCCAAGATGGAGATAGACATGACTACCTTCCCTGCCTAGGACCAGCGGCGCCGTTCCGTTTCCACATGCTCTGAAAGACATCATCTGCTTGCCCCAGACAGCGGCGCAGACTCAGAAACCAAGGTTGATGAGCTCCGTGCACATTGCATTTCACATCAATGCAGCAATACATTGAATCCCTAACTCTCTGTTGCGAGTAGAGCACATAGCAGAGAACATTACAGTCGGGAGCGGACCTTTCCAGTGGCGCGGAGACTAGGTCTTTTTCCTTCACAGGCACGGCCGTCGTGGCGGCAGGACAGAAGCGACACAAGTAGAGAGAGCGACCTGAGAGCTAGAATCCTTGTTGAGATGAACTCCTGCAAACAAGATGACCACCATCACAACACTTCAAAATATATTTCATCAGCTTGATGGCCCGAGCACACTACAGCCATGGCTCGAGGATACCAAGGAGATGCACATAATCACCTAAACCATCACACGTCAGAGAGGGAGCAAGTAGTCCACGAAAGCATGGGAAGAAGCTCTCAACATAGCACAAGCATGCTCTTGGGCTTGAGAGTTGGGAATGTGAGTTCACCTACAGGAATAAAAAATGGTCTGAGTATCAAATTCGTGCAATGTTCAAGCAGACTTCAACCAACGTGTTCTTACTGAGACAAACAGCTCGCATCGCAGGATTAAAAAGGGCAAAAATTAAAAGCTAGTAATAAACAGGCAATACCAGAAGATGCCAGCAGCACAAGGTAATTAAGATGTAGAGCATTTAAGCATGCAATAATATATAGCATGTTGAGGTAGCTTGAAATTTACATAGGCCGGTACTTAACTTCATTGATTGTAGATTAAAAAAACTTGTCATTTCAAAGAAGGATACATGCTGATGATGTCCATTGTTCAATGAAATGTGATTTGGCAAGTAACTAAATTCCCCTTAGAACTACATATATGTGTCGATTAGAAAGCCCATATAATTTATCTTAAATGACAAACAGAAATTTATGTCCGCCCTTTGCAGAACAAGATCACTGGGTCTACAAAGCAGCAACCAAATCGTGTTACTAAGAGAGCAGAGTCAAAGTGAGAGACGACCTCTTCGACATGCTTCTTGTTGGACACCCAGTCCTCAGCGCCAAGGGCGTGGGGTGGTGGGGCGGCCATATCAGGCCCCTCCTCGATGTTGCCGCCGGTGCTGGGGGCCTAAGCGGCGTCCCCGGACCAGCAGCAACCCGTCTTTGGCATCGTCCTTGGTATTGGAGAAGAGCCACAGCAGGTCGGCCTCCTTGTCGTCGCGGCGGAGGCACATCTGGACGACCTGCATTTTTCAATAATATGTCATGGATTTGAACAAGCTAGGAAGTTTTCATGTAACTGAAACTGTGAAGGTAATAATGGAAATTATTGTCTGAAACTTATAATTGCTTGATAAGCTACTTGTGAAAAGAAAAGTCATGAGAAATTAATTTGCATTGCAAATTTTCAACATATGGAAGCAGCCAGTAAGCAAAACTTGGCAGTAGCATTCTTCAGGGCATGTTTTTTAAAAAAATAAGCATGTCGTGAAGTTGAACAAGCTGTACCAATGTGTATGTTGTTTTCCACCATGTGACTGTTGATGTGTCTCCAACTTGTGTGTGCTAATAATAATACTGCTACTAGTCTCGATCAAAGTAAAAAATAATGCTTGACTTGCGTTGCAACATTAAAGAGAGGAAGTAAAGCAAATTTGAGTGGAATATCAGGATCACAGTTCCTAGCTAGCTGTTTTTGCCTAGGGAAAAATCACCTTGTTATTGCACAAACCAGTATCGTATGGTTCTTGACATGAAAATGTTTATTCACAGTAATAGTTTGCCAAGGTTTTCATGTGGGTACAATCATATTTCTGGACATGAAAAATGTTTCCAACATTTTACATCTGAAGACCTGAGAAGCAGATCGCTAATGTACAAGCAAGGAAGGGTATGTGTCCATTTAGGATTTAGCTAAGAGCAATCAAACAAACAGAAGCAGGTACATAGTTGATGCACCCTATATTTAGCTAGGAGCAGTCAAAAGAAAACAGAATCAGGTACAGATTTCATGCATAGTGTGCCTTGGTAATTGGCGTTTGCAAGCAGACCGAAGCTATTCAGCTAGACTAGTAGCTGTTCTGTCCCCGACGACGACAGTTAAAGGATCGATTTTGATAGAGACGGATAGAGGGAGATTCGGGTCGGTTATACCTTGAGCATGCTGCGTGCGGATACGGGCGCCGGGCGGAGCGAGCTAGGGTTCAGGCTGCTAGCAGGTCGGCCTGGATCTGGATGGGACGCGTAGGAGAGTAGATCGGGGAGGGAAGGTACCTGCTTTTTGAACCGGGAGAGAGCTCCTTCGTCGCTTATGTCGCCGCCGTCACCGGCTAGAGTCGGATCTTGCAGGTGGCGGGGCGACCGAGAGGCGGCGGGAAACTTGGTGCAGGATAAGCACCCAGCCAGATGGAGTAATTTGTCCTTTGGAAAATCATACGCGGGAAAACAGTACTCCATCCCTCCACCTTCATATCAAGGTAGGCCTCCCATCAGCTCAATTATCGCTAAGGCCTTGTTTGGTGCAAGGGATTTTGAGTGGATTAGTGGGGATTATCCCCGCAGGGTTTCGGTGAAATCTCTCCACTCACCCAAACCCTTCAAACCCCTCAAACCGCTTCCCACAGCCCTACAACCCCTAACCTCATTCCGATTGTTTGGTACAAAGGGATTCATTCACACATGGATTCATAAATTTGAGAACCAGATTGACCAGTGCATGAAAAAAAATAAAATTCGAACTTTCATCTACTACACATGCCATTGTCGACACTTCTTAAACTTCGTTAACCGTAGAACTTTGCATCTTCTATCTTTTCCAATCATGTACCTGATTATAAAAAATAACTTTTTTTTAGATTTTCAACACTTTATTGCTCAAATATAGTCAATACAAAGCTTGTCGCGGATGCAATCCGGGACAGTATCACAAAACAGGCAACCAAAGAGTTCAGCTCTACGGGCTAAAGTATGTGCTGAATTATTACAGAGATGATTAACATGACGAAAAGTCACAGATGACATGGACTTGGCGAGGGTTTTGATGTCCTCGATCACAACTCCGACGAGCGACCTATCTGATGCTGGCAAAGGATGTGTTGTAAAACAGATTGGGACCCGAGACAGGGTTCCCCACCGCAGCCGTCTGGCTCTTCCCCGCCGCTCGTCGATCATCCGCCATCCGTGCAAAACCCTGAACCAGTTCCCCGTACACCACCAAAGGTGGGTAGCAAAGCAAGTTTGCCCCTTGATCACCCCGAACGAGAACATGAAGCCGAGACGAGGAATCACCGGAGGGGATAGGGGGGATGCTAGTTATAATTGTGCCATATTTGCCAGTCTACTCAAGGTAAGAAATATATGTGCGACGTGTCGACGTGTCATCTAAGTAGTTGTAACGTTTGGTGTTGGCGCCATGTTTTGGTGTCGTCAGAAAAAGCTCTGATGATGCGTAGAAGGTTCTTGTAATCTGTCCTTGTTTCGACATGGTCGAGCTGGCTGATTTGTTCGATACACGGAGGCACGGAGCACTGGTGTCATGGTAGATTTTGTTTGTCCTGGTAGCTCGCTTGTGTAGCTTATTCTGTACAACTATGTTTTTTTTTTGCGATGTGTTGTACAACTAAGTTATAATCAAATTGTTCAGAGTTCGTCCAAGGATGAAGTATGTAGTCTGGTACTCATTTTTTTTCCTGTAGACAGGACTTCTTACAGATGTAATCGACATCTTTATTTGTGGAGATTGGGTGTATAATGCATATGACGCTGTGAATTAATCTGCTAATGTTACCTCAATTTCACCTGGAATGTCAGCCTCAGATTTTGTTTCTTTTGGCGAGAAGCCTCGGATGTTGTTAGTGTCTTCTGAATTTGACATGTTGGCCTGCTAAATTTTGAGAAGAAAGGAGCAAATGTTTCAGAGACTATAGTGCAACATAATACACGGCATGAAATTCTAGTGCAGTGGAGATGCCGACCTATTTTTCTTCGAAGGGAAGAGGTCTCAGATTGGGGATTTGCCTGTGCCCATGATTTAATGGAATTAGGATGTTCCATATAAAGAAAACTCTCTTTTTGTCGACTTCTGTTCGGTTTAGGAATTGCAAACAACCTTAGCTATAAAGCCCAAGCCCCCGCCCGTTCAATCTCAAAGAGAAAGACGTGCTTCCCCCGCCGCCGCCGTCACCAATCGCCCGCAATACTTCCACGAGGTCTGCACCACTCCTCTTTCCTCCAGAGTCCAGTCCAGCCAACGGCCATGGTGGATGCAACAAGTGCAGGAGCAAGGCCTCTCCACCGCGGTCTACCGGAGGATATTGTCATCTGGGAGATCCTCGTCCTTCTGCCACCGAAACCGCTCCTCCGCTGCCATCCCGTCTGCCGTGCGTGGCGACATGCCACCTCCAACCGCGAGTTCCTCCTCGCACACCACGGTCGCCAGTCCAGCCTCCCCGTTCTAGCCAGCTTCGAACACGGCGGCAGCCACATCCTCGCCTTTGATCACCGGCCGCTGACGACGCCCAGCTCCATACCATCGCCCGGCTTGTTGATGGTCCTTCTATCTAGCGGCTGCCTGCGACGGCCTCCTCGTTCTGTCCAGTCATAGTATGACCGAAACCAGCTTCTCCATCTCTAACCCGGCCACTCGTCAGCATGTACCCCTCGGGAGAGCGTGGGACTTGACGGTTATAGGGATGTACCTGCACCGCCCTTCCAGCGAGTACCGGTTGTTATTGCACTGTAGGACCAGCAGGAGTTGGATGCACACGAATCTGCTGCCTCAAGGTCAAATTGGCTGCTACATCTTTACGTTGGGCTCCGGCAGCGTGAGGTACATCGGGTCACCGGAGACAGGGTCAGATTTGCGCTTCCTTACACCTGCCCTGGTCCGTGATAGTCTGCATTGGTTCCTCGTACAACATCAGAGCGTGATGTCTTTCGACACCATAGCTGAATCATTCCGGCAGATGCGTGCTCCGGCTGCTCCCGCCGAGTCAAATATCTTTGAAATGAACGGCACACTCGGTATCCATACCAATAACATCTTTGTGACAGAGATTGTTGATATATGGGAGTTACGGAGCTACGAAAGCGAGGTTTGGGATTTAAAGTACCGAATCAAAATTCCGGTTGCAGAAATCATGGGCCAATTTGAAAGCCACGAGTAGCTTTGGGATGTGAGAGTTGTTTCGGGGCACAGTGTGACGAGGGATGTCCTCGGCAATACCCAGTTATGTAGAGAACGCGTAGTATATAGGTAGAATCGTCGGCTGACAAGCGGGATTTACCCAGGTTCAGGACCTCGACTGAGGTAACACCCCTATTTCCTGCCTGTCTGTATTGATTGTGGACTATGATGCGGTTACAAGGGTCTAGCAAGGTTTGATCTCGCTAGGGTTTGAGGGTTATGGTGTTGCGTGTCCTTGATCGGCCACCCTCCCAGTGCTTATATAGGGGGCTGGGTCTCGGGTACGTAACCGACTAGACTTTTACAGATAAGGAAACTACAACCGACTATGCCTAACTTGGGAAGTAATCTTCGTCTTGGGCCTCCCTTGCTGGGCTTCATCGGGCTGTTGACAATTGGGATTTAGTCATCACGTGCACCAGGTACCCTCATGGTAGGGTACCCGTTTGGTATAACCTCGTCACTAGCCCCGAGTGCTTGGCTGACTCGAAGAATCAGGCATGGACTCACTCGATAGTGCACGTTCCATGCTTATGCCTATGCTTTATGTCTCATATCTTGATTTCGACTGAGATTATGCGTTTTGACAAAGGATTATAGCTTAGTAGGCCTGGATTTACTCGACTGATCAAGACCAGTTAACTGCGTATTTGGGCAAAACCTTACTAGCTTTCAATCAAATTCGAGTCCTCGGACTCGAACCTGGAACATACTGGACAGATTCGACTCAGGCTGTTGAGGTCTTACTAAATCGTTCTGCAGTTATTTTTTGCTACCTAGCGCGTCCGCCAGGATTTTCATCATGTCTGCTGACACGGGAAATTTTTAAGGACTCGCACTGCCGGAGTGGTCCTCAGCCCAGCTCGACTAATCGGCGGGTCTTACCTTTGCATTTCTTGCATGCAGCATCCGAGTCATTTGCGACTGACGTTACTCGGGCATCTTATGGAACATGTTTTTTGGCTGTTTTTTATTTTGTATTTTCGACTGAGTCGGATCTGTTCATCGACTGTATTTGAATCTATCGGGTGCGCGACAGCGCTCCCGATGGGAGTAGCCCCGAGATTGTGCTTTATTACTTGTAATGGAGGATAATCTCAAATTTCATTATATCCTGCGCATATTAGTCGAATTTTTTTTTGATACGCTCCCAATGGGAGTAATATATTATACTCGATAGAATGTCGAGTGCACAACGTCATCTTAGGCGACAGACGTTACACACCTTTCGTTCTTGCTTTAGTCGAACTGCTTTTGCCTTCCACATTTTGCTTGATAAGTGACGTCATGCATGACGCAATTGGCGTGCGCGCAGAATTTTGACAAGACATGTCTGTGTGGACCTGTTGTCAGGATTTGACCACAGAGGACGCCGCTTCGGTTCCGATTTGACCGGACGTGGCGGAAACTTCGCCGCGTAATAATAACTTCCTCGTTTTACATGCGTAGTGGGCGGAGTGGCCTACGACGGTTGTTCTCCAAGCACGCCACGTGTCTCGCAGAGTGCGCATGGACGTTGGGATTGATTTTTGCGGGTTGGTAAATACCAATCTCTTTTCCGCAGGATTTTTACCCTGTCTTTTGCCTCCTCGCTTCCCTCTCGCCTCCTTCTTTGCGCCCTTTCCGCCATTGCTGCTACTCCCCAAGCTAATCACTGCTCCTTGCGCTGCCATGGCACCCAAGAAAAGAGCTACTGCCGCCCCTTCCTCCTCTGCTGGCACACGGGGAAGAAGTTGAAGGAGGATGTTGTTGTTGCGGCGGCTCCCGCCGCCGATTTGAAGAAGGTCTCCGGTGACTGGTCAAGATCGACGGTCACCAAGAAGAAACTGGCTTTGTTTCGCCAGCAAGGCCTACTACCTCCAGCGGATCAACTCGCCGCTCGCGCTCCGGCGAACAAGGAGGTAATCCCGAACCTCGCGCCGGCGAACGTGTTTGTTTTGCGGAGTTTCTTCCCGTGGTTTCGCCCTTCCACTGCACGATTTTGTTCGTGGACTTCTGTACGCATACGGGGTGCAGATTCACGATCTCACCCGCAACAGTATTTTGCACATTGCATGTTTTATGGTTTTGTGTGGGTGCTTTTTGGAGGTTTCCCCTAGTGGGCATTGTGGAAGTCCATCTCCAAGTGCGCCACATGTGCCGAGGTGGACGTCCCTGCCCAATCGGCGGGTTTGGGGTCCAGGTGCGCAGCGACTGCCGCTACTTAACTTGAAGGCAGTCGACTCTGCCCAAGGCTGGAGGAGCAAATGGTTCTACGTCAGCGTCGACCAGGAGGTGCTCCCAGCGTTTTCGATTGGGAAACCTCTGCTGAAGACGAAGGCATGGGAGCATGCTCTCTCAACTGAGGAGAAGGCAGAGGTTGCGCCTCTTTTGACCAGAGTTAGTGAACTACTGGGCACCGTCGCTGGCGTTCAGCTGATCAGTACTTTTGTCAAGATGCGAGTGTGGCCACTTCGTCTCCGGGTCATCCCCATGTGGCGATACGAAGGCCCACTCGACGCCCAATGAGCTGGATTCTCATGTGAAGGGAATCACCAGCATCAAGGCCGATGAGACAATCGACTACAATTTTCCACATGCTCCATTTGGTCTGGAGAATGCCTTCCTGTGGTAAGTGCACCACACTATGCTGATTTTTCGAGTGATGCTACTCTTTGCTTCTGGTGTTTATACCCTTTTTGAGTATCGTTGTCTTTTGATGTGTAGGATCACTCGACTGAATGCGCCCTTCCTCCTCTTCCCGAGTCTGGTCCTACGGAAGAGGTAGCTTTGCTAAATGAGGGGAAGAAAGCCACCCTATCCCCCCTTCTGCAACTACTTCTGCCACAGAAGAAGGCGAAGTCGAAGAAGTAAACCAGGCGCCGAACGACGGCGAATTGCTATAGAGCCGTCAGCTAAACGCCGTCGACTGCGTCGTCCCTCTCCTTCAACTCTCAGTCGGGAGGTGCAGAGCCAAAATGATGAAGATTCTGGCACCTCCCCACCCGCTAGGAGCGCTCCTCTGAGTATCTCTCCTCTGGCGTCACGCCCTCCTCCGACTGTGAATAAGCCTTTGAGCTTTGGAGTCCCGTCCATTGGAGCTAAACCAGAATCAGATGAGGAGGAGCACAGGTATGTGTTTATGTTTTGCCTATACCTGCATTTTGTTTGCTACTGTTTCTCTGATGCTTTTTGTTACCCTTTTTGCAGTGCTGGTGATGCGCAACGGCGCTCACCACCAATTGTAGAAGAACCCATAGTGGTTCCTCCTCAACCCACTCCTACTACCGCCGAAACCACTCTAGTGGTTGGAGCGACTGATGCGGGGAAGACAGCGTCTGCCCCTGCTCTGGACGCTCGTCCTTCGACTTCCAAGACCTCTTCCTGGACTGAGCATGTGAGTACTGTATGCTTACTTTGGCGTAGTTCAAGCCTATTTTGTGTTTAACTGACACGTTCTGATTACTATTTACAGCCTGTCTTCCGCAACATTGTTGCGGCTGGCGAAGCTTATGTCCAGATGGAAGAAGAGCTGGACTCACTTCGCTCCAATGTCGACCAGCTTAGTCGTAAGTTATTATAGCCTTATTCGAAATTATTCATCCATTTTTCCGTACCTTGTGGCTGAGCTGATCTTTGCCCATCTCAGGCGACAAAAACTTGGCCCGAAAAACGAGCAGCTGATCTGGAGAAGCAACTGAAGAAAATGGAGAAGCAGCTTGCCGATCATCAGACTGGCTCGAAGAAAAACTTGATGAAGTTCGAACCTCGGCCAATTTGTGCGAGAAGGAATATGCCAGGCGACTGTCAGGCCTTGCGCGTGCTGTGGAAGGTTAGTAACCTTCTTTCTTGCTTGTGGTTCCTTTTCTTTCCTTTTTTGCTAATGTTCTGCATGCTTTCTTTTTTACCATATGAAGGAACTGCTGATGCGCCAGCACCTGCAGGTGTGGCGGGTGACGCTTTGTCGCTTGACCATGCATTCGAGGAGCTGAACGCTGCCATTATCAATGCGAAGAACTCTCTAGCCACCTCCACCAACACTCTTGGCGCCGTGTTCCAGGAGGTGCTTCAGTCGAGTGATGTTCCAGCGACTGCCCAAGGCTTTGCGGACGTCCTTGGACCTGGCGCATCGACTATGGCGCTTTTGCCCGCGATCTTACGGTACGCGGCTCGGAGTCCACCCTCAAGCTACTCCTTGGTAATGGCGTAGCCATTGATTATGAGACTGTCCTGGCTGACTTCCGAAAAAAGCCAGACTAGAAGCCATTGTCTCTGAAGGGTGTAACCGATACGGCCGTGCGACTGTCCGACCTTTGCATTCGCACTATGGAGCGCAGATCAAATGAGATCGCTGCTCAATCGCAGTCGCGTAGGGCTAGGTCTGAGTCTGTGTCCCATGTTAGGGAGTTTTCATGATTTTTGTAAATATAACTTTCACACACCATGTGTGCTTTTGCCACTTTCTCAATGTTATTGAATGTTATGAAGTAATTGTTCCTGTTTTTGTATCACTTCGATTTGCATCCTTATCTGAGTGTTTGTGCTTATGATCCTGACAGCCAGTTGATAATAACTCGGCCGAATCTTCACAACCCTGGGTTGATACCAGATCACCTGCTCAAGAGAGAAATGACACCAGGGTACTGGCTTTTGCAAAGAACAAGGTGGTGCAACTGACTCAAGAGCTAAAAACGCCCAGACCGAGCTGAAAATGCTCAAGGGGATGCCAGCGTTTGCCACTCAACGAGAGGATTATGTACTTGTTGAAGTAGAGATCGTGAACAGTCAACTGGACGGTAAGGATTACCCTTTTGCATGATGCGTTAGTTGTAGCATCTTTGTT
Organism: Poa pratensis; assembly: GCA_947311845.1. NCBI lineage: Eukaryota > Viridiplantae > Streptophyta > Magnoliopsida > Poales > Poaceae > Poa > Poa pratensis. Next base: position 15,696,435 of record CAMZMU010000027.1, on the reverse strand, counting down.
TCACTTACTCGACTTGCTTCCTGTAGTTTTTGTGCAAATCTTCAAAGAAGAAGAGGAACGCGTCAACGAACGCCTGGATAACGCGACTGATGATCCAAAAACTGGTCGCCAGCACTTCTGGTTGGACAGGTATCGCGCCTGCAAGCTTGCTACCTTGAAGATCGAGTATTTCACGGCGTCGTTCTACTCGAGAGGTGCAGGGCGGCATTCCTACGCATTAACTACCACCTGTTTCCAACCGGGCCACAGCCACAAGGGATCCACGCCCTAGTTGATATGTTCCAGTCTGTCGACTCTATCCGGGATGCAATAACTCGCAAAGTTTTGCTTGGAGCCAATGCTGCTCTGGCTTACGTCCGTAGCCGAAAACCTACTCTGCAGCTTCCTCCACCTGCAATTGGCTCGCAGCTAGATCAGTCGTGTTTAGACGGGACCATAGATGCAGTCAACACACTGGTGGAGCGATTTTATTACCAGCTCGTTGGCCCGAACTTGCCTATGAAGGATGAGCCCATGTAATTTTGATACTTTGTATAGTAGAGTGTTTAAAGATGTGCAGCCCCTGAGCTGTCCATGGGTGTATGTGGCAAATGCTTACTTACTTATGTAATTACCCAGCCCCCGAGCCTGTCGAGTGGGTGGTATGTAAGTAACATTTTTCTAACTCATGTTTCTTCCAGCCCCCGAGCATGTCGAGTGGGGTGTATGAGATAACATTGTTTGAACCTATGTCTCTTCCAGCCCCCGAGCATGTTGAGTGGGGTGTATTGGCTTTGCCTTGGTTTAATGTCGGTTGTTTCTGCCTTTTGAGTAATCAAATTCTTCTTTTCAAAAATACAACTTTTGTTGCCATTATTGTTTAAGACCCAGCCCCTGAGGACTTCGGGTATGGCTGAGTTTTTACGGCCCAGCCCCCGAGTACTCGGGTGGGGTGTGATTTTGTTATGATTTGCGAGAAGGATTTTATGATCGTCAGTTATGGAGACATAAGAGATTATGCGAACAACTGATACCCGTAGATGTGATAGCCTTCAGTAGTTACCTGTAAGATAAAGTATACGGGGTTAGGTTGAGCCTCCAAGTGCAGAGTATGTAGTAAGTGGAAGACGTGTTTTCCCCACAAGGGTGACTCGAGGGTTTAATATCGAACTCTCGGGGAATCAGTAGTGAAAGATTTATCTTCCTATCCTTCTTTTGGTCACCTACAAAAAAGGTTAATTGTTTTGGTCCTCAACCTCACATGTGGTTGTCAAGCACAAGGTGTATGAATGATATCAAGATAAATATGCAATGCAAACAAAAAATAAATATGCAATGGTGGTGGATGAATGTGCAAGGATGATGATAGCAATGATGAATGATATTTTTGGGTTTTTTATGATGAATGCAAGATGGAAAAGTGTTTTTGTATTTTCGGATTTAATAATGGCAGAAAATGAAAAAGTGATAAAAGTTGTTGGAAAGGTGTTTCTTATGATTAAAAATGGACCGGGGTTCATGGTTTCACAAATGCACTCTCTCTTTTAATGGTGTGGCAGACAATGAACACATAGAGTTGACATATGAGATTGCAACACAAAGTTTGATATCAAGTTACTAATTATATGGGCATCACGTTCTAACATAGAGATCTTTTGTTATTAATCTCTCTTATACTTCACCAAGACGCGAACTAAATCATAACACCTTAGCAATTAGGATAAATTAGAGTATAGCTTTAAGTATCATGACATGAAGTGAAAATAAGAACATGCTAGATCTAGTCATAGAGTAGTGGCGATGGTCACACCCACATCTCCGGTAGCATGGTATTTTTGTTTATCCCTAGTGAGGCAACAAAGTAAGGTAAACACCCAAGTGGATCGCGATATTTGAGTTGTCAACTTACCGCACTCACCATCCCCCGTTACTCCAACTAATGCACACATCACCCCACACGCCCTCATAAACATGCTTGATCATAATAAGTATATAAGAACGGGGTACATAATATGCATCTATACTCATAACTGAAACAAACATTGCAATCTCAAACATATATTAACTCATAAAAAGATCCACCACATAGGAATTACATATACGATCGTAATCATGTTCAGCAGCTCATACGGTACTAATTAGTGAAGCTCAAAGAGAGGAGAGATACATATGTTACTTCCACACACCCATAGTCCAGAGGTGGACTACTCCCTCTTCATGGTGGAGATGGTGAAGATGTCGATGGAGAAGATGGAGACCACGCCGGCAGCGCCCCGCCGGAGTTTTCCCCCTCCAATCTGCAGCTCCAGATCTTCGTTTCCGTGTTTTGTGATATGGCGGCGCTTGTTTTCGAGAACGCCGTGGGACTTCTTTTATAGGCGTTTTTAGGTCAAACGAGGCGGTGGAAGAAAGATCGACGGCTGCGGAGCTCCGAGGCCCAAATTGGTGGGCCCCACGCCGCCAGGTACAGTGGCCGCGTGGGCCACCCCCTTTTGGCCTTCCGGGCTCCGTTTGCTTGATTCCTACGCTCCTACGTCTTCCTCCTTCCAAAATAATGACAGTGGGGTGGCCTTATATGATGCAAATATGATTGGAATATGAGTGATATAGTGCAAAGTTCATGTATGCTTTTTACATGCATCAACATCCCCAAGCTTAACCAATACTTGTCCTCGAGTATGAAGGTGATAAAACTAACATGGGCTTTGCAATATAGCACTAACAATGGATATCAAAGATGGTTGCTACTGCTACATAGAGTCAAATGATTCATTCTTCAATGGGGTAGCAATATGCAAAATAGTTTATGAAGTGATATCAAGTATTCAATGCAAGGATGTTCAATGATAGTTCACAAAGTGTAACATAGAAGATAGTAATATGAACCACATGTATGCATAATGATAAGTAAGAACATCCTACATTGGTCATAGAGTGTAGATGAAAATCTCAATATAAAAGGTGGACACTTTGGAAAGATGTATATGTGAGTAGAGGTAAAGCATGCATAAGTTTCATCTAACTTCCAAACTCTTCTACTTAAGTTAATGATTGCAATGTGGAATTCTTGGTGTCAAGCTCTCATTACCCCTATCATAGCATCTTGAATGATTAAAGTTTAATGTGAAACAAATATGAGTAGTGTGCTTGATAAAGTAAAGGTTAGGTGTCTCATGCCCCTTGAATACAAGTACATACACCATGATTACTCAACTTAGGAAACAAAGCAAGTTCAAGTTCTATCATTGTAAGTAATAATAGTATCATCAAGAGCATCAACTGGGGTATCTCTTTTCCCAGGATATGGAACAAAGCCCATATCAAAATGACAAGACAAACAAACAAGATGAACAACCTCAAACCCTTTTTATTTACCAAACTTTATTTTTATTGCATAAATAAAAAATGACCCATTGTGATTAATAATATGATGCTAGTGGCTTGATAAATGTCCAAGATTGGGAGTTAGCCCATATGTGATGTCACATGCAAAGCTTTCAACATGCTCCTTCATCTCATTTAGTTGATATCATGTACTTTTGTTTATGGATGGCTATCATGGTGAAACGAGGTGGAAATGAAGTAGTTTAAATGATCTTGTATAAATGGTTAGAGAGACGCCTGGGCCGCTAATCTAAGTCATGCATCATTCATGGTGCAAATTTATTTACATGCTATGGTGAACCGTCTGTGATGCACCTTATAATAAAAAGCTATCATGATATACATACTCGGAATAGCATAAAGCTAATAGGTAGATATGGTGGACAAACTGGAATAACTTTGGTTGAAGGTGTTGGAAACAAGTTTTTGCTTGTTGGAATGTTTGGGCTAGCAAGAGGGAGAAAGTTGACCATCTAGATGCATGCACGAGTGTCCATAGAACTAACTAATCCATGTTAAACAAAGTAAAATAAATTTCAGCATCAAAACATGAATAAGTGATAGATCTTGATAAAGCATTTGCAAATTATTACTTATAAACAAGCTCATGAATCATGCAACTATATGTATCATTAAAAATCAACTCAAACATCTCTTTTCCCAATATGATAAAAGCATCCAACATATTTCAACCCATATTTCCAGTAGCTCGTTCTCCTATAAATGATAATGTGGTGGTCTCACAAAATAACAAACAAACCAAAAACAAACAAAAAGACGCTCCAAGTTTATGCGATAAAGTGTTTCGATCAAAAACAGAAGTTAGACGTGTGCAAACCGAGAGTGTGTAGGTCCAGTGGGGTTGTCTTCACATCCCCAAGATTATGGTCTTCACCATCCTTGGATAACTCTTGGTGCATCTCCTCCAATCCCTGTGAAAAAACTTCAAAACACCGTTTCTCCCATTTTCTTTTCTGTGGGGTGCATTAGTAGTGATAAACAAATAGGTTTCTTTCTGCATATAATCCTTAAACAAAAACATCATATGAATGTCCAGAAAGTATATAATGTTGTATTCCTACTCATAAACTCATTTGAATAAAAAAGGTTCAAGATAAAAGTTCAAAACATGCATAAAACAAAATGGGACATAATCTGTCCAGAAAAACAGCAGCAAAACGTATTTTTCTACCGTATCAAACTTTGCCGAAAAATTCTGCAAAAATTCATGCATATAGAGGATGAAAAGTTGCAACTACAGCTCAAATATGAGCTCATTCGGAGTTACAAAATAAAAATTAAAAATCATACCGTGCACAGATTCGTGTAGGAATAAAATCTCCGAACGCTATAAGCAACTTTTCAAGACCAAAATGGGTAAAATTTGGCACTTTATTAAAAACTCCAGAAACTAAACTAAAAACAAACTCTCTTGATACAGCAAGAGGACACAAAGAAAATCACACGTAGAAAACATGGATAAGATGATGCTCACGTAGGTGCAACCTCCCCAAGCTTAGGTGTTAGCACAAGTTGGTGATGTTGGCTTTGTTGTGATGAATCCGGCGCTAGAAAACATGACTAGTGCAGGAGCTTCCTTGGATAAATCTTTTCAGCTATGATTCCCCGGCAACGGCGTCAGAAAACAGTCTTGATACCCGTAGATGTGATAGCCTTCAGTAGCTACCTGTAAGATAAAGTATACGGGGTTAGTGTGAGCCTCCAAGTGCAGAGTATGTAGTAAGTGGAAGACGTGTTTTCCCCACGAGGGTGACTTGAGGGTTTAATATCGAACTCTCGGGGAATCAGTAGTGAAAGATTTATCTTCCTATCATTCTTTTGGTCACCTACAGAACAAGGTTAATTGTTTTGGTCCTCAACCTCACCTGTGGTTGTCAAGCACAAGGTGTATGAATGATATCAAGATAAATATGCAATGCAAACAAGAAATAAATATGCAATGGTGGTGGATGAATGTGCAAGGATGATGATAACAATGATGAAATATTTTTGGGTTTTTTATGATGAATGCAAGATGGAAAAGTGTTTTTGTATTTTCGGATTTAATAATGGTAGAAAATGGAAAAGTGATAAAAGTTGTTAGAAAGGTGTTTCTTATGATTAAAAATGGACCGGGGTTCATGGTTTCACAAATGCACTCTCTCTTTTAATGGTGTGGCAGACAATGGACACATAGAGTTGACATATGAGATTGCAACACAAAGTTTGATATCAAGTTACTAATTATATGGGCATCACGTCCTAACATAGAGATCTTTTGGTTATTAATCTCTCTTATACTCCACCAAGATGCGAACTAAATCATAACACCTTAGCAATTAAGATAAATTAGAGTATAGCTTTAAGTATCATGACATGAAGTGAAAATAAGAACATGCTAGATCTAGTCATAGAGTAGTGGCGATGGTCACACCCACATATCCGGTAGCATGGTATTTTTGTTTATCCCTAGTGAGGCAACAAAGTAAGGTAAACACCCAAGTGGATCGCGATATTTCAGTTGTCAACTTACCGCACTCACCACCCCCCGTTACTCCAACTAATGCACACATCACCCCACACACGCCCTCATAAACATGCTTGATCATAACAAGTATATAAGAACGGGGTACATAATATGCATATATACTCATAACTGAAACAAACATTGCAATCTCAAACATATATTAACTCATAAAAAGATCCACCACATAGGAATTACAAATATGACCGTAATCATGTTCAGCAGCTCATACGGTACTAATTAGTGAAGCTCAAAGAGAGGAGAGATACATATGTTACTTCCACAAACCTATAGTCCAGAGGTGGACTACTCCCTCTTCATGGTGGAGATGGTGGAGATGTCGATGGAGAAGATGGAGACCACGCCGGCAGCGCCCCGCCGGAGTTTTCCCCCTCCAATCTGCAGCTCCAGATCTTCGTTTTCGTGTTTCTGTGATATGGCGGCGCTTGTTTTCGAGAACACCGTGGGACTTCTTTTATAGGCGTTTTTAGGTCAAAACGAAGGCGGTGGAAGAAAGATCGACGGCTGCGGAGCTCCGAGGCCCAAATTGGTGGGCCCCACGCTGCCAGGTACAGTGGCCGCGTGGGCCACCCCCTTTTGGCCTTCCGGGCTCTGTTTGCTTGATTCCTTCGCTCCTACGTCTTCCTCCTTCCAAAATAATGACTTCTGTATTTTTCCAGATTTTTCTGACGACGTTTGGGTCCCTGAAACATAAAAGGAAAAAAATAGGGTTTTCTGCCTGCGCAGGGTTAATTCCATAAAAATAGGAAACAATTATTTTATTTCCTAAAATCATTAAATAACAGTGGTATAACCCTTATATGATGCAAATATGATTGGAATATGAGTGATATAGTGCAAAGTTCATGTATGCATTTTACATGCATCAACAACTCATAGAGGAACATTCTTTTCATTCAAAATATAGACCAGTAGGCTGCCTCATTAAAACCTTCCAGTCCCCTTAGGTACCCTGGTAAGGGAAAGAGTGCGTCTGAAACCTGCTGGCCGTTTGACATTGTGCTCTATTACATGTGTCGACTAGGAGTCTAAGCGTAGAAGCAACGCAAGTGCGCCACATTCTGTGGTTATTTGATATCTCTCCTATCTTCGCGTGCTTCAGTCGATAGGCACCACCGTCGATGACCTCCATAATGATGAAAGGTCCTTCCCACGGAGATGCAAGTTTGTGTACCTTCTTCTGCTTCAGTCGAAGTACCAAATCTCCTACGATGAAGGACCTCGTACGCAGTCGACGACTGTGGTAGTTGCGAAGATCCTGCTGGTAGATAGCTGTGCGAGCAAGAGCCGTATTGCGTGCTTCTTCGAGTAGATCGGCAGAGTCTTCGAGTGACTCGTTTGCGTCATCTTCATCGTATGCTTCTACCCGAGGTGCGCTGAACTTTACCTCTGGTGGCAGTACTGCCTCTGCACCATAGACCATAAGAATGGTGTGAACTGGGTCGAGGCGTTCGGAGTTGTGCGTAAACTCCATAGTACCGCTTGGAGCACATCGACCCAGGCACCCGGAGCCCTTTTGAGTGGCACCAGCAATCTTTTTTTGATGCCCGTGCATACAAGACCATTCGCCTTTTCGACTTGTCCGTTGGACTGTGGGTGCGCCGCCGATGCATAGTTGAGCGTGATATTCCACTCTTTGCAGAAGGGGAAAAATTCCTCGGCTGTGAAGTTTGTGCCGTTATCCGTGATGATGCTATTCGGGACACCGAAGCGATACACGATAGATCTTATGAAATTGACTGCTGTAGCGGCAGTCGAGCTTGTGATGGGAACTGCTTCGATCCACTTTGTGAATTTGTCCACCGCCACAGTAGGTGAGTATGTCCTCCAGGTGAAGATTTTTTGAGTGGTCCACCATATCGAGCCCCCATTGGGCGAAAGGCCACGCCAGTGGTATGGTTTTTAACGCCGATGCGGGTGCATGAGGTTTGGTGGCGATTTTTGACACCCGATGCACCTTTTGACTATGTCTTCCGCGTCTTTGAGTGCTGTTGGCCAGTAAAACCCTGCTCGAAAGGCTTTGGCTACGAGTGATCGACTGCTGGCGTGATGCCCACAGGTACCTGCATGGATATCACGGAGTATTACTTTGCCATCCTCAAAGTCGATGCATCTTTGAAACATACCTGAGACGCTGCGTTTGTACAACTCACCGTTAATTATGGTGTATGCTTTGGATCGTCGAGTGACTCGCCGGGCGTCTGTTGTGTCTTCGGGTAGCTCGTCGCGGAGCATGTATGCCAAGAAGGTTGAGTCCATGCTGGTATCACCAGATACCATGGCTTAAGAATACTTCGACTGGTGGATCATCTGTACTAGGTGTTTTACCCTTTGATGTAGCAGGCGAAGCGGCGGAGGCTGTGTGGTTTGATGGACCTGTGCTCGATGCGCTCTAAGAAGACACCTGGTGGAATTGGTGCCTTAGTTGAACCAATGTTGGCTAACCTGTCCGCTTCTTCATTACTTTCTCGCCCAATGTGCCGTAGCTCGCATCCATCGAATCCACCCTCCAACGTGTTGTAGAGGTCTCGATATGCGATCATGTTGTCAGCTATGGCATCACAAGCTTTCATCGTTTGCTGCACCACCAGGTTAGAGTCACCATAGATCATCATCAGTGCATCCTAGCGCTTTGGCCATTCGCATGCCGTGGATCAGGCCTTCGTATTCTGCTTCGTTGTTGGACGGGAACTCGAAATCCATCTGCAACACATAGCAGAGTTTGTCGCCCTTGGGTGATATGAGTATGACGCCTACGCCTGCGCCTTCATTTTTCTTGGGCCCATCAAAGTACATTGTCCAGGAGTTAGATACATCAGGAACTTCTGGCAGTTGAGCTTCGATCCACTCGGTTGTGAAGTCAGGTAAGACTGTGCTTTGATGGCCTTCGGGTGATCATACGTGATTCCAAGTGGCCCGAGCTCGATGAGCCACTTTGCTACTCGCCCAGTCGCATCGGGGTTTGTGAGGATGTCTCCAATTGCAGATTTGCTTACTACTGTTATCGGGTGCTCCATGAAGTAATGACGCAGTTTCCTGGAGGTCATGAAAACAGTGTATGCCAGCTTTTGAAAGTGCGGGTACCACTGTTTGGACGCGGAGAGGACTTCGCTGACGTAGTAGACTGGCTTTGCACACTTTGAGCTTTTCCTTCCTCCATGCGCTCGACTACCAAGACCGTACTTACCACTCGATTAGTGGCTGAGACGTACAGGTACAAATGGCTCTTTTTCTCTGGGTGCCGCCAGTATGGGAGGATTTTGAGGAGCCACTTGAGATCAACGAATGCTGCTTCAGCTTTGTCCGTCCACTCGAACTTGTCTGCTTACTTCATCAGTCGATAAAGCAGTAAGCTTTTTCGCCTAACTTGCTGATGAAGCGACTGAGTGCTGCTACTCGACCTGCTAATTGCTGCACTTCGTAGAGCTTTGTAGGCCTTTGCATGGTGAGTATGGCCTGTATCTTCTCGGGATTTCTTCGATTCCACGTGCTGACACCAAGTACCCCAAAAGTTCTCCGGCTGGGACACCAAATGTACACTTATCTGGGTTAAGCTTGATGTTGTAGCTTTTGAGATTGTCGAAGGTTTCTCGCAGATCTGCGAGTAATGTGCCTTCCTCATTCGACTTGATCACTATGTCGTCTACATATACTTCGACATTATGACCAATTTGCTTCTTGAAGCAGTTTTGCATCATACGCTGGTATGTAGCACCTGCATTCTTGAGCCCGAAGGACATTGTGGTGTAACAGTATACTCCGAGTGGAGTTGTGAATGCTGTCTTTTCTTCGTCTTCAACTTTCATCCGTGTCTTTGGTACCCCGAGTACGCGTCCAGAAAGGATAAACGCGCACACCCTGCAGTGGAGTCGATGATCTGATCGATTCGCGGAAGTGGAAAGTGATCCTTGGGGCAACACTTGTTGAGCCCCGTAAAATCTATGCACATCCGAAGAGCTGCTGTTTTCTTCTTCTCGATGAGCACGGGTTGGCCACCCAATCTGACTTCTTGATTTCTTGAATGAAGTTTGCTTTGAGTAACCTGTCGACTTCCTTCTCTATGCTTCTCTTTTGGGACCGGCGACACGACGTGTTGCTTGCTTGACTGGCCTTGCGCCTGGAGTAAGTTGAAGGGAGTGCTCGGCGAATTTCCTAGGAATACCTGGCATGTCGGCTGGACACCATGCAAATATATCCCAGTTCTCACGGAGAAATTCGATGAGCGCGCTTTCCTATGTGGGAGGCAGGCTTGTGGACACCCGAACTGTCTTTGACGGATCAGTCGGATGGACCTGGTGCTTCCTTATGTCATCTGTGGCACTGAATGCCCTGTCGACTGCTTGCTTCTTGTGCTCAGGCATGAGTGTATGGGCATTGGTGATAGAAAGATCTTGCTGAAATCTCGGTCGCAAGCGTCGGACCTTTGGAAGTTCCCAGTGACTGTGATGACTCCCTTAGATCCTGGCATCTTCAACTTGAGGTATGCGTAATGTGGCACCGCCATGAATCGAGCAAATGTTGGGCGCCCCAATATGGCGTCGTACTGTGACTTCCAGTCGATGACCTCGAACTCAATCGATTCTGTTCTGAAGTGGCTTGCATCACCAAATGTAACGTCGAGTTGTATTGTGCCTTCTGGGTCAATAGCTTTTCCTGGAACGATACCATGAAAAGTGTTTGTGGATTTGGGTAGATTTTTGACTGACCTGTTCATCCTGTGTAGCGTGTCAGCGAAGATGATGTTGATGCCGCTACCTCCGTCCATGAAGACCTTTGTCATAGCGTAGCCACCAATCTGAGCGTCGAGTACTAGGGCTGCATGGCCTAGTCGATAAACCCTTGGTGGGTGGTCCTCTCGTGTGAACGTTATTGGAATCTCGGATCCCCTTAAGTACTATGGCACGGCTGGTGGCGCCATGACTGCCATGTTGACATGTCGAGTGTGCAATTTTTGCTGCCTGTTAGAGGGACGCCCTTTTTGTATCATGTACATCTGTCCCTGAGGCTTGGGTATTGATCTTCTGCTACTTGTGGAATGTGGTGTATGGCTCCTGCGACTTGGCTTCCTGCGCTATGCTGTGGTGGTGCTGTGAGTGCCTGGACTGGTTGAGCTGGTGGCGCTACGGCGGGGACTGGCTGAACATTCGAAGGTGTAACTCTTCTCATCTTCATCATGTAATCCATTGCCATTTGATCGAACTCTCTATAATTCCCCATGGTGTGATTGGAGACTAGCCTTCCATCATCCCCTTTGAACAGATGGAGTCTGCAATAGTCATCCATCTTTTCTTCGAATGTCCTTTCCGGCCTTGCATCTGGACGCCTGCGCCACTCTTCCCTTCTGCAGTTGCTCGTGCGAGGATCACGATCTCGGTTGTCACGGTGGTCGTCCGTTCGACTGTCACGGTGATTCTCGTTTCGACTGTCGCGATGCTCTTCAGGCCGCCTATCATCTCTGCCATGATTATCTTGCGGTTGGGTGAATCCTGCCGCCATGAACTTTACTCCATCGTCGTCGCTGTAACAGCTTTTGCGTTTGCGCCTCCGATCATCTCTATGACTGTCGCGGTGATCTCGACTGTACCGACGATCGGAGCGTCTCATCGGACCTTTGTGTGCAAGCTTGCAATTCTGCGAATGTTTTGGGTCGCTCACACAAAGGATCAAAATATTTGATAAAATCTTCTCGGAAGTGGTCCCAGGAGTCATATGATCCTTCGGGTAGAGCTTTGAGCCAGTCGCGTGCTGTGCCCTCCAGCATCAGCTGTATGTATTGTAGCGTTGTTGTAGTTGTGCCGCGTTGGCATACGACTGCTAGCTTGTAATCCTCGAGCCACCCAGATGACTCTTGTCTGCAGTTGAATTTCGGAGTTGTTGGTAACCCAACTTTTTGGGCATCCGGGCTTCTCGGATGCGTCGAGTGAAGCATCGAGCTCCGTAGGGTCCTGTGTCTCGACTGTCGCCTGAATCGCTGCTGTCTGATCTTCTGGATCTGCTCCGAGATCGACGGCGACCCAAATCTCTTCTTGCGCTGCTCCTATGAGGGCTGCGACTGCATGATCTCGCGATGTACGACGTGAGCGGCTCCTGCTGCGCTCTCTGCTCTTCCCTGTCTGAGTCCTTTTGCTGCGAGTGCGAGCGCCTTCAACTGCTGTTGGTGCGCTTCCGCCGCTGGGTCGTCTGCCAGAGGTGCAGTTGCTTTCAGGTAAGCTCCGATCGAGAGCAGAGCACCTTCGGCTGTCTTGGGTACCAGCACTCCTTCCGCGTCCAGCGTCATGAACGAGTGTTCTAAGTTGCGAGTAAGGGCACCTCCAACGGCCCAGCGCATACGGACAGCCAAAGCGGACCGATTCTGTCCGCTTTGGGCGGACCGCGGACAAAATTTGGGCCTTTGTCCGCTTTGGGCTGGAGGTGCCTCCAACGGCCGGGCGCAAAACCAGTCCGTTTAAAAAAAATAGATTGGCTCCTAAATCAAATTTGAAACAAATACAATAGCACAACAACATTCAAATAATAATATGAAAATATATCAAATGATAGAAACTAGAAACAAGATGCAAATCAAACATCGCCACGGTCACGAATGATTTTTTGCTTCTTGAGCACCCAAGCTCATGTCTCCGGGTCCATGATGGTCAAGTCGGCCATCATGATCCGGTTCTCCTCGGCCATCACCGCAAGCTTGTTGCGCTCCGCCTCATTCTTGATTCGGTCGGCCTCTATCTCAAGCTTCTTCTTTTGCAACTCAAGATAGCATGCCATGGCCTCCTCCTTATCTTTGCGTTTCTCGACATACCTTGCGGCGATGGTAGATTGGTTGGTTTCGAGCAACCCCTTCAACGTCGCCTCCAATTTGGCCGTGGCCTCCTCGCGCTTGGCATCTTGGGCCGTGGACTTGTGTCCTCTTGGCCGCACCGCCCGGCCATTGGAGCCTTGGCCGAGCTCAACCTCTTCATCACCTTCAAGCGCCCTTTTCTTCGATCCATTCTTCAAAGAGTTGTATAGCTCGATCCACTTGGGGCAACCTTTGATCATCTCCCAACAATGCGTCAAGTTGAACTTGGTCTTGTACACCTTCTTGAAGAAGTCCATTGCTTGAAAGCCAAGGGCATCAATGCCAACCCCACTCACCTTCCGGGCCTTCATACGATCATAGGAGGCTTGAAATTTGCTACATTCGGTTTGAATGTGCGACCACCTCTTGCTAAGCGACCCGTCGGTCCGGTCACTCTCAATTTGGTAAGGGCGCAACTTCCTTATCACATGGAAGTGCTTGTGCACCCGAATCCAAAACATTGTGCCCTTTTGTTGAGCACCAATGGTGGCATTTTGGCTCACCGTCATCCATGTCTCACAAAGGACTTTATCCTCCATGTGCGTGTATGATGCCGTGCGGGCATTCCTCTTCTTGAGGTTGGCGAGGAGTGCGGCGTGCTCCTCATCAAAGTCGAGAGGCTCTTCGTCAATTGAGACACCCTCGGCCGGTTGGGTCTCACCCATTCCGGTTGCGTCTTGTGTCTCGGCGTCTTCGACGTTGACGTAGCTTGGGCCGGTGAAGATCATGTCGTCCATGTAATCACCACCGTCGTCCTCCTTGAAGAAAGCCGGGTCGGACGGCATCAAGGGTGGCTCCTCGAAGTCGAGTACCCGAGGCGTGGGTACGGAGCCCGCCGCCAACATCGACCGGCCCTTCAGCTTGACGCGCTCGCGGCTCGCGGCCGGCGTGACGTTGAGGTCGATGGGAGCCACAGGGGCTGCGGGGACAGGGACATGTGTGCCCATCTCCGGTGACGCCTCGCGGGACCCGAGCCGCGAAATGCCGGCCGTGGCAGGATGCCCGGCCGGCGAGGCCGAAGAGAGCACGGGGGATGCTGACCTTGGAGGCTTCCCTTTGGCGGACGAGGCCGAACTCGCCGCCGAGGCTACGAGTTCGGGGACAGCGGACGGGATGAGGCCGCCGAGAAGAAGCACCGCCCGGGCCGCGGCCTGAGTGGCTATGAGGTCAGCGGCCACGCGGGCCTCGATGGCGGCAATCCGCTCCTTCTCCTCGGCCGCCGCCACGGCCGCCAAGGCCGCGACGTCCTTCAGCCACTTCTTCTCCCTCCGCCCTGCCCTCTTCTCCGACGCCGGCAGCCTCTCCTTCTTCACCTTCAACAGGGCGGGCCGGAAGCGGCAGTGGCCGCCGAGAGTCCGTCCTCCATCGTGGGCGGCGGCGCTGGGGCGGTGGCGGGCGGAGGGTGGGAGCAGGGGAGGGTTTGTGTGGATTGGGGTTTTTTTGGCTGGCCACTGGGCCAGGCGCGGACAAGGGAGGACAAGAGGTTGTCCGTTATCGCCCCCAAATCTGGACCAAACTTGGGCCAGGTTTGGGGCCGAAAACATGTCCGCGCGGACAGTTGTCCCTATGCGCCGGCCCGTTGGAGAGGGTCCTCAGTCCGGAAGGACAGATTAGGACAAGCCATGTCTATATGCGCTGGGCCGTTGGAGGTGCCCTAAGTCCCAATCTTTCTCCTTTTGGGAGATTTGCATACCGAGATCGGTGCCTGGGCTCTGTCCCACCCGTGGAGCCGAGGGACAGCTGCCTTCTTCGCACACTCGAAATACTGGCCTGCTTTCTGCGTTCTTCGAGTGTTGCTCTGTACTGCTTTAGGCGCATCGTCCCTTGCCAGTTGAAGTAGTTGTAGGCCATCATCTCCTCTGGAGTCGCGTCTGCTGGCATCATTGTGCACTCCTTGATGACTTTGTCCACTTTTGCTGCCATCTCGGGTGTGATAGTCAATGTTTAGACACCATTTGGTAAGGTGACCGTGCACGGGAATTCCGTAGGTCTTCAACTGGCCGCTGCTGCCGAGGCTTCTGCGCTGAACGTGACGCAGACTTGACGGGGTATGACTGGAGGACAGGTGTATGTGCTGTCGATGCCAGTCATTGACTCGAACTCATCGTCCAAGCTCATGTCAGAGTTGTTGCTTTTGCTGATCTGGGCATCGGTGTCGACGTATGCTTCGAGTGTCTGCTCAGGATTGTCTTCGTTATTGGAGAAGATCTCGTGATCTGCTTGGATCTCTGGGCCGCCGAAATCGACGAGGCAAATGCTGTCGTTTGCGTCTTCAGTTTGCATGTAGTCGTGAACCACGTCGAGTGATTCGGCGTGTCCGACTGTGCCGCCTTGATAGGTGGATTGTACCTCATCATCTGGGATTTCCTGCGCCATGAGTTCGTTGAACTCTCAGGTTGACATCGATGAGCCTGGTGATGCTAGCGGCGAGATCGAATCGATCTGCGATGAAGTGGTTTCCATAGCTGCTGGTGATGGAATCGTAGTCGATGGAGCGTCGAGTGTCTCAGCCGTGATCGGATCTGTCAAGTCCTGCACGCCAAACATATCAACGAAAAAATTGTGCTTTCCAACAATCAGATCCAAACCTGAGTCGAGGCTGGCAAAGGCCTCTTGAGCTTCTGTCGAGTACGGTCTGATCCGTTTTGGTGATGAGATTTTTGAAGCTGGCGAGTGATCGCCCGATGATCCGACGTTAGTCAAGCTTGTCGACGAGTGGCCGTTTGCGGATGTGGCCGACAAGTTGCCGTTTGAAGATGGAACCGGCGAAACTGTGAATCCAACACTACATGTTCCCACAGACGGCGCCAATTGACGAGGGGTGTCCTCGGCAATACCCATGGTAGGGTACCTAGGGCTAGAGTTATGAGGTAGAGAACGCGTAGTGTAGGTAGAATCGTCGGCTGACCAGCGGGATTTACCCAGGTTCAGGGCCCTCGACTGAGGTAACACTACCACAAAAAGGGCTATCCGTGGCGCACCAAATTGCAATTCTATGGCGCACCCACAGAATTCTCGCCACAAAAATTATTTCTGTGGCGCACCTGGCTTGGTGCGCCACAGAATTCTCACATTTCTGTGGCGCACCTGGCCTGGCACAGAATTCTCAAAAAAATCAAAAAATGCAAAAAAATATAAAAAGTTTCAAAATAAATCAGAAAAATCAGAACATGAAATAAAATGAAAAATCCTATTTATTGGAACTATTTTCATATTTTTTGAATTTTTTGAACTGATACCTTCTCGCTAGGTCACCCATCCTCAAATTGCTCCAAGCCTGTCACGCTTAAATTCTAAGTTCCACCCAGTCCAGCTACCATTGTGCTACTCAAATTTTTATAGATATATATATATCATATGAACCCTCTTAAGACTTGTATATGTATATGTGTGGTATGTGTTATAAATGTGTGTTTTTAAATTTTAGATTTTTCAAAAACTTTTAATGTTTCAAAATGAGATTCAAAAGTTTCAAAAGATCCAAAAAAAATTCAAAAAACTTAAAAAATAAAAAAATTCAAAAAATTCAAAAAGTCAATTTTTTTCAAAAAATCCAAAAAAATCCAAAAAATTCAAAAATCCAAAAAAATCCAAAAAAAATTAAAAAAAATTCAAAAAAGTCAAGAAAAGTCAACAATCTTCTTTGTTATATATTTCTGTGTCTTTTTTGGACTTTTTGAATTTTTGAATTTTTTTTATTTTGCTGTGAAAAATCGTCTGTTTGAAATAACTTTTTTTTCTTTTGGATTTTCTCTAGTTTTTTTTGGCATATAAAACGCGTTATTTCGACGTCGTATGCAAAAGTTATGGCCATTACAAGATTTATTTTTCATTTGTTGCAGAAAAGGTCAAAATTCATATTTCAAAATTTATATACCTACTAGACACTCATACCTAACTACATGTCAAAGGATTTTATTTATTGAAATTTTTATCATTTTCTTTTACTTCCTGCAAGACTAAAAAGGCGATCCACCGGGGGGGTGGTGGTGGTGGTGGTGGTGGGGTGTGGGTGGGATTTGGGAAAAAATTCTTGGTGCGCCACAGAATGTCACCTTTCTGTGGCGCACCTGCTGACATTCTGTGGCGCACCTGCTTTTTAAAATTTAAATCCGCCTTGACTTTCTGTGGTGCACCTGGCCATTATGTGGCGCACATGGCCAGGTGCGCCACAGAATTCTGACTTTCTGTGGCGCATGGGCAAAAGATGCGCCACAGAAAGTCCAAAATTTCTGTGGCGCACCATCATCCATGCGCCACAGAAATAATTCTGTGGCGCACCAATTAGGGGTGCGCCACAAGCAGCCAAGTCTCCTATAACCCTTTTCCTAGTAGTGTAACACCCCTACTTCCTGCCTGTCTGCATTGATTGTGGACTATGATGCGGTTACAAGGGTCTAGCAAGGTTTGATCTCGCTAGGGTTTGAGGGCTATGGTGTTGCGTGTCCTTGATCGGCCACCCTCCTTGCGCTTATATAGGGGGCTGGGTCTCGGGTACGTAACCGACTAGACTTTTACATATAAGGAAACTACAACCGACTATGCCTAACTTGGGAAGCAATCTTCGTCTTGGGCCTCCCTTGCTGGGCTTCATCGGGCTGTTGACAATTGGGCTTTAGTCATCACGTGCACCAGGTACCCTCGTGGTAGGGTACCCGTTTGGTATAACCTCGTCACAGTGGCACGCTCTTGCTTGTCAATTTCGGTTGGTGGCTGCTTCTCGTTGACAGTGATGGAAAATTGGTTGCCACTTTCCGTAAGGGTAGCCGAGGTCTATGTCTTTCCAAATTTTGGCTCAAACAAACTCTTGTTCCGCATACCTTCTTTACGGCACTAGAAAATCATGGTGTTAACGCTTCGCCTTTGAGCTGACGGCTGTTGAGCGAGGTGGTGCTTCATAATGGCCTAGCCAGTGAAAATCCTCATGACATGGAATACTATGAACCGAATAAAGTATGAGCCTACTGCCTGCTGGTTTCGTTTCTTTGCTTTGATGTATATCTAAAGTTGTAATCAGAAACTCCTATTGTTAGATGTTTGCACCGTAGTTATTTTCTCTTCTTGAACCCATTGTATCTGGTTAGGCTTAGAGACTATGCAGATGCAAACATGCTTATATTTATCTCTTTTCATTCAGTAGTATTTTTCGAGGAAACAGTTCTTGTACAAGTCGATTATATTTATCTCCTTTGAGACACTAGTAAGGTAAGAAATCAACATCCATATGGATAAAATAGTACTCTCTTTTCTTTGAAGTATGTTTTGCGCAGCGTTCGTCGCGGAGCAGCAGTGGGAAGCCCCATGTTGAAACTGACTGTGTAGACCTGGCAACATTGTTGCGTTTCAGGCTATTTAGTGTCGTGATGAGCATGAGATAATTGGGCAATGCTTCCTTAGTGCTTGATAGATTTTCTATTGCTTGGTGCCATCACCTATCTTCCCTTCCACGTTTGGCCCGAATTTTGTACTACCTTCCTAGGTTTCTACGCTCATCCTCCACCTCACATGTAGCCCTCTCGGTGAAAAGATTGCCTGAATAGCTTGTCAGCTCCTCTATGTTCCCTCCAGGTGAAAAGAGTGTAGACTAAGGGCATGGCCAACGCGTAGCCCCAACCCACCGCCCCGTCAGGCCACCTAGGCTCGGATGTCAGACCTCAGCTTCGGCAGTCGCTTCGCAGTGTGTCAGGTAGCCTGCAGAGGAGGCCGCCTCCTCTGACGAAAAAGATCGAAAAAGGTGAAGAGAGAAAGGGAAGAACACGGAAAAGAGAGGGAGACAAGCCATGCAAGACTGCAGTAAAGTGGGTCCCATTAGGGGTGTAAACAAATCGGATCGGATAATGCTCTTTTCATATCCTTTCTCATATTTATTTTTGTCGGATTCGGAGCGGATCGGATAACGACCAGATTCGGATACGATACGGATAATATCGTACTACGGATACGGATCGGTAACGCAGCGGATGCGGACTGGATACAAATACTAAGTAGCGGATAAATAAGTATAAAGAAACAAAATTTTACTGTGGAAAAACTTTTGAACAAACGAATTATCCTAGCACATAACACTACATAGTGATCAAAATGTACGTGTGCATAATGCAAGTCATGGTTGGACGTCATAGAACGAATACTCCTATTGTATTACTGAGTATAAATCGTACTAGGGCATAATTAGTTATATATGGAGAGACGTAAACGGGTGATTAGTTGAATGTGCTAATGAATTTGGCTATTTATACTAACTAAATAGGCTAATAAATCGGATTATCCTAATAGAGTATATCGGATAATCCACAAAAAAAGGCGGATAATCCGCATCCGTCGGATAATAGCAGTACCATATGCTCTACCATATCCGCCGGATATTCGCCTAAAGAATATCCTTATCCGCATACGTATCCGGCGGATTTCCATAATTATATACCACATCCTTAAAAACGGAAACGGATGCGGATTCAGGGCGGAAATTATGCGTACCGTTTACATCCCTAGGTCCCATAAAAGTGGTGGTCTGCGTTGTGTGATTTTTGCTCCCACCTACTGCTTCACCTTGTTTTATTATTTTTTCTAACGTAAGGCAGCATCGGACTAATTGCTTCAATTGCTCGTGCCCTAGTAGTCTGAGATTTTTACATGAACGAGGTGCCCTTTTTATTGAGCAGTGTTGTCATGGCAGATAAATAGGTATTTACTCTGATTTTTTTTGTTACAGTTTGCCCAAATATGGTGTTGGACTGTCGATGTTTGATTCAAATTTGGTTGATTGTTTTTTGTCAGTCATTGGATTTTAACATGTTATACAATCAGACAAAATCCAACTCTTCGCAAAGCCCAGCCCGTTCAAGGGGATGGTGCTCAGCCCAGGCTGCCCAGATAAAGACCTAACAGTCCAGAGGTCGAAGGAGCCTTATCCTCTCCCGCCACTGTAGCAGAGGAAGGCGATTTTTGGGCGTTCTCAGTCGATCCACCGCGTACTCGCCGTGGTGCCGTGGGATTCCTCCCCTCCGTCGGCCGCCTCGGCGGCGGGAGGGTGGGGGATCCCCGGCCCCGGCTTGTATATATGGTAGGATAGGGGTGAGTTCTCGCCGGCGGTCCTTTGGAGGTGGTGGTGCTGGCGGCGGGTGGTTTGGGGTCGGGGCGATCCCCTCTGGCGGAGGAACTCCTGGGAGTTCGTCGTCGTCGCTCTCGACTTGCGGGGGCTCGAGGCCCGGCGTGGTGCTCGAGTCCTTCGGCCTCCTGTCAGATCCGGGCTGGCGGTGGATCTGGCAGCTGGAGCGCAGAGGAAGGCAAGCGCGGCGGATCTTGCTTGCTTCGAAGCCGAAGACAGCTGCGGCAAGGTGGAAAGTTTGGAGCGGGAGGGCTTTCACCATGCTCGTTCATCGGCAAAGTTTCCGCCGCTGTGCGGCGGACGGCTCTTGCGGCGTTTTCAACCACAGAAGGAGCTCTCGGGGCATGGTGCGAAGGAGGACGGCCGCCTTCGTCCTCGACGCCGGTGGTGATGCCGTGCTTTGCTTGTTCTCTGTATCCCCTACGTATTTCGTGTTCATTTTTTTTTCTGTACTGTGTACTGTGTACGTGGTATAATGTGGAATATACGTGGGTGTTTCAAAAAAAAAAAAAGATAAAGACCTAACCTACCCTCCCACGGCCAGCCACCGCCGTCACTACCACGAGTCCACTACACCAGTACCACTCCTCTTGCTTCGCTCCTGGGACGGAATCGAGCTCCCAGCCGGCGACCATGGCGGGGGCAGCAGATGCGGCCGTACCAGAGCCTCTCCTCCACGGCCTCCCGGATGTGATCTCCACCTGGGAGATCCTCGTCCGCCTGCCCCCCAAAGACCTCCTCCGCTGCCGCGCCGTCTGCCCCGCCTGGCGCAGCGCCACCTCCGCCCGCGACTTCCTCCTCGCCCACCACGCCCGCCAGCCAACCTCCCCCCTCCTCTACGAGTGCTACTACTACGGCTTCGACGGCGACGACGGAAGGAATCAACTCATAGAAATCATCCCCTTCGACCACCGGGCAGGGCTCACCGACGCCGACCAGCTGCAATCCGTCGCACGACTTGACAAAGCTTTTTACTATAGGGAGGCCTCGTGCGACGGCCTCATTGTCCTCTCCATCAACCACGTGCAATTCGGCATCTACAACCCCTCCGGATGCTTCGTAGTGACTTCTGGCTATTGGGGATGTACCCGCACAGCCCTACCGGCGACTACCGGCTACTGCTGAAACCAAAGGATGGTGAAGGGCCACCCACCTGCCATGTCTTCACAATAGGCTCCGGCCAGCCGACAAGGCGCATAGGATGTCCCGATGCGAGGGAAATGTTATGCGTCAGGGCATCTGTTCTGTTACATGGTAGCCTGCATTGGTACAATGGCCAAATGATAATGACATACGACACCGCAGCTGAGTCGTTCCGGCAGATGCGCTCTCCGAATTGTTCCTGACTACGCTGGCCTGTTTGAGATTGATGGCATGCTTGGCATGTCCAGCCTTAATGATGGATTGGTGAATGTCTGGGTGATGGAGGATTATGAAGGTGAGGTCTGGGCCTTCAAGCACCGTGTTGAATTGCCGTTTGCACAGCTCAGTCTGCAGTTTGGAGAGTTTAACAATCGAGGATGTGTTGTGGTTCCATCTGGGAATGGTGATGTGCTCGTGCTGGTCAATTTTGGCGATTGGCTACTTCAGATTGACACCTCTGGCAAGCTGGTTGCTAGTTTCCGTCACATTGGCCTCAGTCCTTCTGAAGTTCGGCTCAAACAAACTCTTGTTGCGCATACCTTTTTTCCGGCACTAGAGGGATATGTTGTTAACACTCCGCCTTTCACATGACGGTCTTTGTTTATGCACATCAAGTTCTGATCAAGAAGCTCAACTGTTGCGTGGAATCTATGCTTGTTAGTTATTAGAAACCCTTTCAGTTCTAAGGGAACTATTGTGGTAACAATACTAAAGTGTATGTACCAACTATTCTGTCTCATGTATCTGTTTTCTGAAGCTGGAGAAGTGACTTTGCTTTTTTATCTAGTGGTCTTCTTTGAACTTATTACTCCCTCCGTCACAAAAATCATCTTTTTGTGAAATCCTTTTCCGAACGGAGGGAGTAGTTAGCAATTTGCCTGCCTCATATCTATATCTTGAACTCAAGAACTGACTTTGCCTTGTCTAGGTCTTCTTTCTTTCTAGGATTGTTTGGTGGTATTCTCAATGCTCAATATAAAGCAATACATCTATTTCCTATTTCTGTCTTTTGTTTCTAGCCGATGATGAGATGTGGCAAACAGCGACCATGATTGAGGCCAACTGTGTGTCCTCTCCGATGTCCATTCCGTACATGTGTATCCTGGTTTTTTTATTTCTTTTTGTTAATGATGAAAACTGTGTCCGAATGTCATGTTAGTAGACTTGCAAGTTGTAGTGAATCAAATTTTTGTAAGAAATTGTAGACTGCTCCTTCAGTTAAATAATTTTACCACATTCAATTTTCTTCATAAAATCCATTGCATCTGGTTAAGTGTGGACACTAGGCTTCACCATTGTAGCATGAGTCCACATTAGCAGACATTGTTGTACTCGTCTCCTTTTAAGCAGTTGTTTTATTTTCTAGGAAATAACTGTTGTACTATCAAGTTAGCAATGATATCCTTTTTAATGCTCCCATGCCTTACTGTTTCCTTGTATGGATTTATCTCCATCATCTCACCCCAGCTGCAAACCATTATAAGGAATGCTCCACGTAATGGTTTGATGGCCATTCTACTGTGAGACATATTGTTTACATTTCACCTGTGACAAATCCTCAGGTTCCACATTCTTTGTCAGTCTTGAGCCATGCTCATTCTTATGTCTAAGTAGCGCAAGACCATTTCGGTTACTAATTATTGAAAGCAGAATTATGTCACGATACAGATATTTAGAAAGTTGAAAACTCACCCTGATCGGTTGCTACTGCGTGCATCATGTGCTACTGAAAGGTAACTTATTATCCCTCGTTGCATATGTATTATATTCCACTGCAGAGCCATTGCTCAGATGCTCAAATTCAGGCCACTCAACAGCATTCTCCTGCTAACATTCAAAAAAAAGGCCACTCAGCAGCCAATTTTCTACTGTATGACCCTTCTGGAGTGCCTGGTTACGATTTACTCTATAGATGCGTATATAAGTTATGGATACAGATTATTAATGTATTCCAGTATGTCAGGGATGATGTGAAACTGGCGATCGAAAAGTCATCGGCATCTGGAACTGCATTTTGTGCTCTTTGGGTGCTTTGTTGCAGTTCTAGCAGCTGTTTCACAGCACCTGGGCTAGAATTAGGATTCCCAGTTCGTCTAAGCCTAGCTCACATAGTTATTAATGAATCCAAAATATTCAAACTGTAGTCTAGTTTTACAAGATTCTACCCATTCTAAATTACCAAAACTAGTGCAAATGCTCTGACTTGATTTTGGAGGGTGGTTTTGCCACATATGCACAGCTGTGGCTTGTGGTACACAAAAAACCTATAAGAACAAGAAAGGCTTTACGTGGTCTGGCTCAGGTCCCACGCTGTGTTCCTGTCTCAAACACACATCACCAGTCCTGTTGTGTGACAATAAGTAAACTGAGATTTATTCTTGCTATTTGCTTCAGAATGTAGAAGTTGTACAAGATCATCCACCAGATTGTTTGACCCTGCTTAGTGACCTGATGTGAGGCACGAGTAAGCAGAGAATTCAGAGTAGTAGCTTGACCATAGACCAGTGACGTGAGAGTAGAAGGTAATCCATGTAATGGCAGTTGAATGTGCAGCAACTAGTTCTCACTGTGCATCTATAAATTCTCCACCTCAAAGTCAAAGATTGCTGCATCAAGCCTTGGTTTGTGTCCCGGTTGAGTTCTTATGAACCTGTGCTTTGCATTCAGTAGCAACTTCTGTTGGTCAAATGGATCTGCACAGGTCAGGAGTTGGTGTGAGTCATGTGGTGATCAGATGTTGGTGTGAGCAAGGTTTCGGTTACCGGCCAGAATTCTGCGGTAACCGGATTTATCGGACACACCCCCCCCCCCCCCCCCCCCCCCCCCGGGAATTTGCGTATATCAGATGAAAAATCTCGGATTAGTCAAATTTGAAACAAATTCGTACTCGAAAAATTTACATTTAAAAAAAATCGATGTTTTAAGTTTAAATCATAAATTCTTACCGAAATTTTGGGCCGGTTACTGGCCGGTATTTTCTAGTAACCACGGTTACCGGAAATATCGGCCCCCTCCGGATTTTTTTTTGAACCGGTATCCGAAACCTTGGGTGTGAGTCATGTGACCTTAAGTTCTTGTAAACCAAAAATGATTTGTGGTCTGCGTGACAGCAAAATAAAATGAGCTAGAATTGCATTTCTGGTTGTGAAAAAGGTTTTGTTTTTTCACTGCTCACAACTTAGTTGTGATGTTCAGGGAACTTGAAATCTGGAAATATTATGGAGTCATTTACATGTGGCTTTTTCTTGTTGAAATTTCTTATGACAATATTTCTTCAAAAAGAGAGCAAGTGGTCCCGAGAATCATTGGGGTATTTTGGTCTTACCTAGTACTAATGTTATTTCAGTGACTGAATGCAGTCATTGGACACAATATGTCGCTGTTGTTTCCAGATGGTTTTGTAGATTGAGCTGTTTACTGAATTTTGCTGGGCAGGCTGTTTACTTTTACATACACTGTATGCTGTTTGGAGGATACATGTGTTGATTAGTTTAGATCAAACCATACCAGAAAACTAAAAACACATTTTTACTTGTACATACACTTCTTTTAGTTTCACATATACTATGTATAGGCCGGGATTGCATATGTAGCTCATATCTATCGCTGTGCATCTACGTACTATTTTCATACACTTTTTGTTTTGTTTCACATGTGCTGTGTATAGGCCGGGTTTGCATATGTAGCTCATATCGCTGTGCATCTACATACTATTGTCATGCTGGTGCCTTAACTAACAGGTAACGGTGCATGATCTCATATGTTTCTACACCAAAAATCACGCCTATAATTTATTGACAGTTTGATTCATATTTCTCGCCATTTCGCCATCATGTAAGCAACGCACTATGGTTTCATGCCTTGGGGACATTAGAGTGCATGTTTGTTGCTAACAGCGCAACAAACATTTATGTTCATTCTCTTTGCCAAGCACATCTAGAGTGTACTTCTACTGGTTGTCTTCTACTTGGAACTTCTCCGTCTCTTTTGGTTTGTTCTGCTAATCTGCTCTTTTTTATTTCTTTTGGGAGCCTCCACAACCAATTAAAGGACAGTCAGCTTGACAATATCTTTCAGATTTCTCTCTAGGAGCTGACATGTTGGCAAATATTCCCTGTTTTTTATTTTACTTTTGAGAGCGGAAGTGATAGAGATAGATAATCTGTACTGAAAAGGATAATCTGTGACATCCTTTTCCGAACGGAGAGAGTACAAGATTATGCACACGCTGCCCAGGGTGGAATAACTGAATTATGTTTGTGAGGTACTTTTTCCTGCATTTGTGTATCTGTGCAGCATGCTAGAAATTATATGACAACAATGGTTCTGAAACTCTTGAGTGGCTTACGAGGTTTTAATCCTGACATACTATAAATGTGGTTTAATGCCAGCTAAAAACCTTGTGCCTGTTGAATACTTGAAAACCTTATATGCCAACAGTAATTCTGAAACTTCCGAGTGTGGAGGAAAGCACAGTAATTCTGAAACTTCGAGTGCTATCTCCTTCCTGTGCTACAACTCTCTCGTTGCCGAATTATGTACGGTCTAGGACTTGCAAACGAACCTCAGAGAAAGCCCAAGCCCACCGACCGTTCGAGATCTGGTGCTCAATCGCGAATACAAAGACACCGGCCGGCGCCGTCACCAATCGCCGGCAATATTGTACAAGTCTGCTCTTGCCTCCCAGTCCAACCGATGGCCATGGTGGATGCAACATGTGCAGGAGCTACGCCTCTCCACCGCGGCCTGCCGGAGGAGATTATCATCTGGGAGATCCTGGTCCTTCTGCCACCGAAACCACTCCTCCGCTGCCGCGCCGTCTGCCGTGCCTGGCGACGTGCCACCTCCGCCCGCGAGTTCCTGCTGGTCCACCACGGCCGCCAGCCTAGACTCCCCGTCGCAACCATCTACGAATACGGCGTCAGCCGCATCCTCACCTTTGACCACCGGGACACCGACGGTGCCCAGCTCCATACTGTCTCCCGGCTTGACGGGGCCTTCCTTGTAGAAGCCTCCTGCGACAGCATTCTCATCCTCTCCAAGCATGCATCGTTTGAAACCTTCTTCTCCATATATAACCCGGCCACTCGTCCTATCGGCTCTTCTCCGGCGTGTCCTTGGGGTTGCCTCGGCGTGTCTTGTTGTTATGAAGTCGAAGCTGCTGCAGTGGGTTCCCGGTGGTGTACGATGACTGGCGACAGATGTTCCTTTCGGCGAGTTTCCACGGCGCCAGCCTGCCTGGTTCTCCTTCTTAGATCTTCTTCAGAGTCGGAGCTGCGCTGCCTCTGCGCTGTTGGGGGAGCTGTCGCAGCTCCCCGGAGGGTTGTTCTTTGTGTTGCGGCGGGCGTCTTTTAGGCCGGGGCGGCGGCCCCGGATGTTGGTTCGACGTCCGTGGTCTGCGAGCAGCTCTCCCTGAGCAGCTTGGGCTGCGGGTGGCTGGTTCGTGCGGCGTCGTGGCTCGGTTGCGAGCGGTGCTATGTCGGGACGGCGGTCCCGGAAGGAGGTGCTGGCGGCGAGGCTGTCAGGGCTGCTTGGGCAGCGGCAGCAGCGGTTGCCTTTTAGGCCGGGGCGGCTGTCCCGGATGTTGGTTCAGCGGCCGTGGTCTGCGAGCGGCTTACCTGGTGCAGCTTGGGCTGTGGGTGACCGCGTCGTGCGGCGTCGTGGTTTCTCGAGGTTGTGGGGCTTCGCCCCGTGGGTTGTGTTGGGTTGTGTTGTGTTGTGTTGTTGTATGGTTTTCGCCCGGTTTCTTCCATAATAAACCGGGCACCTTCTGCTTAATAAACGGTGAGACAAAGCTTTTGCCTCGGGTTCGGAAAAAAAAAACCCGGCCACTCGTCAATACGCACCTCTCGGCAGAGTGCGGGACTTGAAGATCCTAGGCATGTACCTGCATCGCCCTACCGGCGAGTACCGATTGTTATTGCACCGTAGGAGCAACACGAGGTGGACGCTCCTCGCGGATTTGCTGCATGTAGGTCAAATTGGCTGCTATATCTTTGCGTTGGGCTCTGACCAGCCCCCAAGGCACATCGGGTTGTCGTGGACATGATCGGAGTTGCGGTTGGAGACACCTGCCCTGGTCCATGATAACCTGCATTGGATCCCTGCCCAACATCAAAGCGTGATAGTATTCGACACCATTGCTGAGTCGTTCCGGCATCTATACCACAAACAACGATGCGGTGGAAATTGTTGATATATGGGTGTTACAGAACTATGAAAGTGAGATTTGGAAATTAAAATACCGAATTAAATTGCCGGTCGTAGAAATCAGGGGGCGATTTGAAGGCCATGAGCACCATCGGAATGTGAGACTTTTTTCAGGGCATGGCGGCCTACTCTTGCTGGTCAGTTTTGGTTGGTGGTTGCTTCACGTTGATAGTAATGGAAAATTGGTTGCCAGTTTCCGTAAGGATAGCCGAGGCTTATTTGTTTCTAAATTCTGGCTGAAACAAACTCTCGTTACGCATACCTTCTTTATGGCACTAGAAGATCATGTTGTGAGCCTTCAGCTGACGGCAGTTGACTGTTGAGAAAGGTGATTTTTCCTGACCCACAATATGTATGAACTGAATAAAGTATGAGCTTGCTGGTTTCGTTTCTTTGTGTTGATGTGTAATTGTGTATATAAAGTTGTTATCCGAAGCTCCTATTGTTAGATGTCTGCACCGTAGTTACTTTTTCTCATGAATCCACTGAATCTGGTTAGGCTTAGATACTAAGCAGATGCAGACATGCTTATATTTCTCCTTTCATGTAGTTGTATTTCGAGAAAACAGTTGGTGTGCAAGGCAGTTATATTTATCTCCTTGGAGATACTAGTTAGGTAGGAAATCCACACACATGGATAAATTAGTGGCCTTTTTTTTTAGGACAAAGTGGTCGATACCACCGCTCGAATAGATAGAAAGAATTGACCCAGTTTATAAGGAAAACCGGGTCCAAAAACCATACAAACTATACAAAAAAATCACACAGACGAAGCGACCCACCGCCCACACGGCACAAGTCAACAAACGCCACAACACACACCACCCGCTCCGGAGCCGCCGCCCCGGCGTAGCAACCAGATCGACCTTCGCATTGCCCGAAAGTGATCCAGTCATGGTCGACGAACCCTCTGCCCACACAGTTTTCATCCAGGTTGCCACCAAAACCACCTGTTCCAGGACCGCCGCCCCGGTGTACCAACCACATCGACCTTCGCATTGCCCGAAGACGATCCAGTCGGGTTGACGAACCTTCTGCCCAAGCAGTATTCATCCAGGTCGCCACCCAAACCCACACTAAAACAACGGTTCTGCCTCCTAGAACCGTCGTAGCGTGGGAGATCGAGGCCGCCGCCTCGACGCACCACCTCCTTCCGGAGCCACCGCCCCCCACGCACGCCGCCTGCGCCACCCGCGCCTCCATCCGCACGCCCTGGGGATCCTCACGCCGGCGGCCTCCTGCAGCCCGCGTCGACCTCCTGCTGCGCCCACCTCCCTTGTCTCGGCCCGCCGGCCCTCCATGGCCCAGATCGAGCCCGGCCATCTCCACAGCAGCGGACGGCGCCCCTCCGACTCACGACCACCACGCCGCAGCGCCTCCACGCCGCTGCGCCGCCGCGCCACAGCTCTGCTTCTGCCGCCGCGCCTCAGCTCAGCACCTGCCCGCCAGTGTGCGCCGTTCGCGGGAGAGCCGCAAACCAGAGAAAAACCGCCCGCCGCCACCTTCCCGGGGTGCGCCCGGCATTGCCGGCGCCCCCTCCGGCGGCGGCGATGCGGAGGGAGGGGCGGGAGGTGGCCGGCAGCGGTGGATTTAGGTTTCCGCCCGTGCCGTCTCAGAGGAGATGACGCGGGGGCCCTGTAAATAAATAAATTAGTGGTCTCTGATGTATGTTCCATGCCTATAATATTTCCTGGAGACTAGCGCCTCAACCTTCACTCTGCACTCTGGAACTCTTTCAGACTTTCAGCTATCCACAACAGGGGCCTTCGATTACCTTTGCAACAGTAGTATTTTTGGCACTGCTTTGCATTGCCTTTGCAGGGTGCACCAGTTGATTTACTTAGGACTGAGCGTATATGTGATTTGGCCAACTTCTTCATGTTTCTTGGAAGAACTTGGAGCACTTCTCTTTAACTTGGATGTTTCCATCATAGTTAATTTTTCTTCATGGTTCTATTGCATCTGGTTAGGTTTGGAGACACATGCAGACATTCTTATATTTATCTACTTGAAGGCGTTTAAATATCTTCCTAGGAAAAAATTGTTGTACTAGGGAGTGATATTTATACCAACGCGACCCCCACGGGGCCGAATTTCATTACCAACAGATAACGAAAATACAACCACTGAATACCAGCGTCCACGAGCGCATTGATCCTAATCTGACAGAAGAAAAACGCAGCCACATCCACAAAGCAGCGTGGATTGGCAAAGAGGCCCAGCCCCCAGTTCACTGCTAGAGTGACCACCTGGGGGAGAGCGCAGGAAAGTAAAATATTTATGCATATTACAAAGCCACATCGGGGCCAAAACCAGCTAGATCAAGCGCGAGAACAGTAAAGAGGTAAGCAACGACTTTCATGACTCATCCTTCAGCAGCATTAGAAGTTTGTCAGGAGGAGCATTTCTTCATGGTTCCTCCAGGTTTCTGGCATCAGCAGCAGCTCGGCGGTCGTTCATGTATGAGGCAAAGTTCACCAGTGTGTTTGCTCCAGCTCACAGGGCTTCTTGATCAGCAGTATCATGGAGGCCTGCCCAGTATGTAATGAAAACACAGGAGTAATGAATCATCTCAACAGGATTGTGAATTAATTTTCCTTCAAAACAAGCATTGTTTCTAGATTTCCATATTGCCCAGCACACAGCAGCAACCAGAGCAATCTGGACATTCCTGCTGATGGGGAGGTATTGGGGGATCCACCAGAAAAACTGGGAGCAGGAGCCAGGTCTATTTGGGGCTCCCACTTCTATTGCAATCACGCTCCAAACGAATTTGGCAGCCGAGCAGGTGAAAAAAAGATGATGAATAGTCTCTTGTGCATCACAGAACTGACAGGTTGTGTTCCCCTGCCAATTTCTGGCAGCAAGGTTATCTTTAGTTGCAATTGCATTATGCCAAATCAGCCATAGCCAGATTTTGATCTTTAGAGGGACTTTGGCTTTCCAGAGTTGTCTAAAGGATCTATCCACACCATTGTTACTGATCATTCTGTACATTGATTTTACAGAAAAATGCCATTTTTTGTCCATTTCCAGACAGGCTTGTCCGTGTCAGAGTTGAGAGCTACCCCAGTCAGGAGGTTCCTCATCTCTCTGAGCTGAGACTGCAAAGGTTCAGTGAGCCATCTTCTAAATGCCGGATGCCAACTTCTATGTGCCGCATCTGCAACTGTGATTTGACTCTCATTGCAAATTTCAAACAGGGCTGGGAACTTGATTTTGAAAGCTGTGTCTCCACACCAAGCATCAGACCAGAAGTGAGTAAGTTGACCACTGCCCATAACCATTTTTCTGCCACAAAGGTATACATCTCTGATATGAAGTAAATCAGACCAGAAAGCAGAGTCAGAGGCTCTGTGTTTGGCTGATGAGATGCCAGAGGTGCCTAGATATTTCCTTCTCATGAACTCTTGCCAAGGACCAGTTCCAGATTCTAATCTCCACCACCATTTGCACATCAGGCTGATGTTGAAGAGGGAGAGGTTTTTGATTCCCAGTCCTCCTTTTCTCCTGGGAGCACAGATGAGGTTCCATTTCACCCAATGGTACTTCTTTTTCCCAGTATTGGCAGACCAGAAGAATCCTCTCATTTGTTTTTCAAGCCCAACAATATTTGTTTTGTGGAAAATCCTCAGTCCAAGTTGATATACTGCAGTGGAGGCCAGACAGGCATCAATTTTGGTGAATCTACCTCCAATGGACATAGTACATCCCATCCAGCTGCTCATCTTCTTTTTAAATGAGTCTTCAATGAAGTTCATTTCAGACACTGAGACTCTTCTGGCACAAATTGGAGTGCCTAAGTATTTGATTGGCCAACTCCCTTTCTGACAGTTAAAGAGATCCGATATATCTGAATTTTCTCATCATCATCTAGTGTTAGCAGCACCTCTGTTTTGTCAAAGTTTATTTTCAGCCCTGACATGGCTTCAAAAATGTATAAGAGGAGTTTAAGATTTCTGGCTCCTTCCACATCATCTTTGATCATGAGAATTGTGTCATCAACATATTGAAGGATGGGGCAGCCCCCATCTGTCCATCTATGAGCCAAACCAGTGAGTAAGCCATTTGTTTGAGCCAGGTAAACCATCTTAGAGAGACAGTTTGCAGCAATGTTAAACAAGGTAGGAGCCAAAGGGTCCCCTTGCCTAACACCTTTGAAGCTCCCAAAATAAGGACCCACTTCATCATTCATCTTAACTCTGAGAGTACCACCTATCAAGGTTTTTTTAGCAGATCTATCCAGTGTTCACTGAAGCCTTTTTGAGAGCAACAGTCAATCAAGAAGTTCCAGTCCACCTTGTCATAGGCTTTCTCAAAATCGATCTTAAGTATCACCCCTTGTTCTTTCTGAACCTTTGAATCCCTGAGAATTTCATGGAGCAGTGAGACACTGTCATTAATGAATCTGCCTTTGATAAAAGCATTCTGACATGGACGAGTGATTTTTTTCATCACAGTGTCCATTCTGGAATTCAGAACTTTAGTGATGATTTTGAAGAGGACTTGCAACAGGCGGATTTTGAAGAGGACTTGCAACAGGGAGTGATATTTATATCCTTCATCATGTATGAATTATTACTAATAGCTGGGATATGACACTGTGTTCATTGCTGGCATTGTGGTTGCTGTTAGAGAGATATTTGTATATTGTAGTTTCCCTGTTAGATAGGGGGCTCCCTGCATATTTACACCTGTACATGTACTATATATTGTGGCATTTGGTCCCCGTGGAATACAAGTTGCTTATTCCTAACATGGTATCAGAGCTAGATTAGGGTTTCCCGCACGCGCAACTTGTGCAATTTTTTTTTTCTCGTCCCCGAATTCACGTACAGATCGATCTCGATCTCCTGTTCCCGGCCGACGCCGCTCGATTTCCGGCCGCCGCCGTCCGTGCTGATTCCTGCCTTGGGCTGCCGCTTGCTGCAGCTCCCGTCCCCGGCCGTCCCGTTTGCGGCCGCCCGTCCCTGGCTGCTGCTTTTCTCTCTTCTGCTCTGGCCTGTTCCCGTGGCCTGCCGTGTCGGCTACCTCTGCTCCGGCCGCCGATCTCTCCTTGGGCTGCTGCGAATCCGGCCGCCGCTGCCAGGTCGCTGCTGCTCTAGGCCGATTCTCTGGGCTGCACTAGGCCACGAATCCGGCGCTGCTCTAGGCCGCGAATCCGGCACTGCTCTGTCTTGTTTCTCTGCTGCCGATCGGATCTGCTCTTTTGGTTCTGCCGCCGAAGGAGTCCTACTGCTACACGATTGCTCCTGCTTGATTAGTACTTACGTATTTGAGCTGAATCAGTTTGGATCACGTGGCCTTGTGTTCCACGATTTGGAGTACTAGTTGGAAGTATTGGAGTACTACTTGAATATTGGCCGATTCCTCCAGGCGTCACTCTGCTCGACGCCTTGTGCTCGCTGGTTCGTGCTCTCGGTTTGATCCCGATCCAGATCCCAGAGCGTTGACTTCCTTTCTCAAAAAAAAATAAAAATAAAAAAATAAAATAAATAAATAAATCTGATCTCGTTCCACAATGTCGCTGTCTGCTGCTGATCCCGTTCTAGGCTGTCCCGAGCTTCCGTCTTTGCTCGGTGCTGCTCCGGGGTCCTTGTTGCCTATTTCGTCGTCTCCCTCGATGACGTCTGCATGTCGCTCTACGCCGACTATCGGGCCTTCTGCCCGCTGTTGTAGCCGCTCTACGTCGACTCGTCTATGTCGACTCGCCGCTCTACGTCGACTATCGGGCTTCTGCCCGCTGTTGTGGCCGCTCTACGTCGACTCCATCTATGTCGACTCGCCGCTCTACGTCGACTCTCGCGGCTTCTGCACATGGTTCTGGCTGCTTTTCTTCGACTCCTCGCGTGGCGTGTGCACGCACTTGTGACCGCTCTCCTTCGACTCCCCATGTGGCGACCACGTATTGTGATGATTGGTCCTCCTTGGCTGACGCATCTACCTCGACCTCTTCAGTGGCGTCTTTCACTGCGCGTGAGATCGCGCAACTCCGATGCCTGCTTGCTACTTGGGACTCTTCACCGACAGGTTCTGCTGGTTCTGCGACTGACTTTTCTGGCACCGAGAGACCACCTTCTTCTCATTCAGGTACATCCCCTTGGATTCTTGATACTGGAGCATCTTTTCATATGACTTACGATTCTTCCGCCTTGAGCTCTATTCGACCTGTCGAGTCTCCTGTCTCTGTTCGTACTGCCGATGGTACTCCCATCCCCGTTGCTAGTCGAGGCACTCTTAGCAGTCCCGCGTTTCATGTTCCTTCTGTCGCTCATATTCCTCGACTCACCATGCAGCTTTTCTCTGGTAGTCAGATTGTCGATTCTCGTTGTAGGGTCACTCTAGACTTTGATTCCTGTTCTGTTCAGGATCGTTGTACGGGCGCTTTGCTTGGTGCTGGTCCCCGACGCCATGATGGTCTATGGGAGCTTGACTGGCTTCGTCTTCCTTCCGCTGCCACCGCCGCCAGTCTCTCGACCCAGGTTGCCGCAGCCACCAGCTCTTTTCAGCAGTGGCATCATCGTCTTGGCCATTTATGTGGTTCTCGTCTCTCGTCTCTAGTTCATCGTGGTGTTCTAGGGTCTGTCTCCGGAAACGCTTCTTTGGATTGTCTGGGTTGTAGGCTTGGTAAGCAGATTCAGCTACCATATCCTCATAGTGACTCTGTGTCCGAGCGTCCTTTTGATCTCGTTCATTCAGATGTTTGGGGTCCGGCTCCCTTCGCTTCGAAAGGGGGTCATCGCTACTATATTATCTTTATAGATGATTACTCACGATACACTTGGATTTACTTTATGTCCTCTCGTAGTGAGGTTCTCTCTATCTATAAGCGTTTTGCTGCCATGGTTCACACTCAGTTCTCTACACCTATTCGTGTGTTCCGTGCTGATTCTGCTGGTGAGTATATCTCCAAGCATTTGCGTGGTGTTCTTGCTGAGCAGGGCACTCTCGCTCAGTTCTCTTGTCCCGGTGCACATGCTCAGAATGGCGTTGCTGAGCGTAAGCATCGTCATCTTCTAGAGACTGCTCGTGCGATGATGATCGCTTCTTCTCTCCCGCCACATTTCTGGGCTGAGGCTGTCTCTACCTCGGTCTATCTCATTAACATTCAGCCTTCTGCCGCCCTTCAGGGTGGTATTCCTCTCGAGCGACTATGTGATCGCTCTCCTGACTATTCCATGTTGCGTCTGTTTGGTTGTGTTTGCTATGTTCTCCTCGCTCCTCGTGAACGCACCAAACTAACCGCTCAGTCTGTTGAGTGTGTTTTTCTCGGATATAGTGATGAGCATAAGGGCTATCGATGTTGGGATCCCGTGGCTCGTCGGATGCGTATTTCCCGGGACGTGACGTTTGACGAGTCTCGTCCTTTCTTTCCACGCTCGACCTCCTCGACCTCTACTGTGGAGGATCTCTCTTTTCTTACTTTTCCTGATTCTCCTCCCGATGTCCCTCATATTCCTCCTCCTCCCCCTGATCCGGTGCCGTCTACTCCGATGCCTTCTTCTCCTCCTTCATCGACGCCTTCTTCTCCTCCTTCGTCGCCGTTTCTTCATCCTCCCCGCCTCCGCCTTCTCCTGTTGCTCCTTCTCATCCTACTTTTCCTTTCTATTATACTCGTCGTCCACGTGTTGTGACCGAGTCATCTGATGCACCCTCTACTTCTGGTGCACCGTCTCAGCCGACTTACTCTCTTCGTACTCGGCCTTGTCCTTCACCTGATTTCTTTGATCCCGCTACCTATAGTGTTTCGGCTGTCCCAGAGCCGACTACGTATCGTGAGGCTGTTGTTCATCCTGAATGGCAGCTTGCCATGGCTGAGGAGATTGCTGCGCTTGAGCGCACTGGTACGTGGGAGATCGTTCCTCTTCCTCCTCGTGTTCGTCCTATCACCTGTAAGTGGGTCTATAAGGTTAAGACCCGCTCTGATGGGACTCTTGAGCGTTACAAAGCTCGTCTGGTTGCTCGTGGCTTTCAGCAGGAGCATGGCCGTGATTATGATGAGACTTTTGCTCCAGTGGCTCACATGACCACTGTTCGGACTCTTCTTGCCGTGGCATCTGTTCGCCATTGGTCTGTGTCTCAGCTTGATGTTAAGAATGCCTTTCTTAATGGTGAGTTGCGTGAGGAGGTTTATATGCAACCACCACCGGGGTATTCTGTTACAGATGGCATGGTCTGCCGTCTTCGTCGCTCTCTCTATGGCCTTAAGCAAGCCCCTCGTGCATGGTTTGAGCGCTTTGCTTCTGTGGTCACAGCTGCTGGTTTCTCTTCCAGTGCTCATGACCCTGCGTTGTTTGTTCACTCTTCTCCTCGTGGTCGCACTCTTCTTCTTCTGTATGTTGATGACATGATCATCACTGGTGACGACCCGGAGTATATTGCCTTTGTCAAGGCACGTCTGAGTGAGCAGTTTCTTATGTCGGATCTTGGTCCGCTTCGTTACTTTCTTGGGATTGAGGTTTCGTCCACCTCTGATGGTTTCTTTATATCCCAAGAACGGTATATTCATGATCTTCTTTCTCGTGCCGCTCTTACTGATGACCGTACTGCTGAGACTCCCATGGAGCTCAATATTTCTCTTCGTGCTTCTGATGGCGATCCTCTCTCTGATCCGACTCGTTATCGACATCTTGTCGGGAGTCTCGTCTATCTGGCTGTTACTCGCCCTGATATTTCTTATCCTGTCCATATTCTGAGTCAGTTTGTTTCTGCTCCCACTTCGGTTCACTATAGTCACCTTCTTCGTGTTCTACGCTATCTTCGTGGAACGATCTCTCTTTGTCTCTTCTTTCCTCGTTCCAGCTCGTTACAGCTTCAGTCCTACTCCGATGCCACTTGGGCTAGTGATCCTTTGGATCGCCGTTCACTTTCTGCTTACTGTGTCTTTCTTGGTGGTTCTCTCATTGCCTGGAAGACGAAGAAACAGACCGCAGTTTCCCGTTCGAGTGCAGAAGCTGAGTTGCGAGCTATGGCTCTTTTGACTGCGGAGGTGACTTGGTTACGGTGGTTACTTGCAGATTTTGGTGTCTCTGTTACGACACCCACGACTCTATTGTCAGACAGTACAGGTGCTATTAGCATTGCACGTGACCCGGTGAAGCATGAGCTTACTAAGCATATTGGCGTTGATGCTTCTTTTGTCCGTGCTAGTGTGCAGGATCAGATTATTGGCTCCAGTATGTGCCTTCAGAGTTACAGTTGGCGGACTTCTTCACGAAGGCCCAGACTAGAGCACAGCATAGATTTTTCCTCTCCAAACTCAGTGTTGTGGATCCGCCAGTTGTATTCTTTCGTGTTGAGCTTACTAAGCATATTGGCGTTGTATTCTTTCGTGGAATACAAGTTGCTTATTCCTAACAGTTGCCTCCCATAAGCCTTGCCGCATTTTTGCTTGGCTGGCGATCAGGGGTCGCTGCAACACTGCTGATGTTCTTGCCAAGAAGGGGTGGCCGCAGGATGATGTTTGTGCTTTCTGTGCTGGGACGCTGGAGACGGCGCAACACCTGCTTGCCCATTGTCCATTCATCACACAACTATGGTGCAGGATCCTACCTATCGCTGGACGGCCACCCTCCTATCTGCCACTGCCAGGCCGCACCCTCGACGCTTGGATCACAGAGACAAGGAAGTCGACGGAGAAACACAAGCGCAAGGAGTGGACAACACTAGTGCAGCTAGTATGGTGGACGACATGGAAAGAAAGGTACGCCCGCATCTTCAACCTCCAAGCCAGCACTATGGAGGTCGTGAAGACAAGAATTTGGCAAGAATCTAACTTATGGAAAGAAGAAGGACGGCAAATCTGCTCTAAATACCAAGGGAGCCTGACTGAGTTTTCTTCCTGGAGAACCTTTCGCTGTAAAATGGCTTAGCCTAGGCAAGTCTTTTCGCTGTGTTTTGTTCCTTTTTTTTTGTGTCACCCTGTAAACTCTCTTCTACTATTTTTTTTAGATCAAAAGGGACCTCGTCCCCGGTTTTTCATTGCAAGCAAAGAGAAACCATCCGAGTTCGGTACCATACAGAAAATACAGGAATAAAAGCTACTACTGAAGTGCCAGCTTTTTTTCTTTTAGGAGACTGAAACAATCAGAACCTCATTACAGCCAGGAGAACAAGCAGAGAAAGAGCGCTTAAGAAGAAGGAAGAACTTCCAGATCGATCATCAGCGGCAGCGATGTATGCTTTAGCTTCTTTGCTGGATTGTCACCGGCAGGTGGAGACCAGCAGTCGAGGGGCGATGCAGGGCTGAGGAAGCTCATCTTCTTGATGCTAGCCCCTCCTGGGCTGGACGGCGATGATGGACGCCGGGGCGTGGCAGAGAGCTGATCCCCGAAAAGCGAGCCTGGAGGGAGCCTCAGCCGTACTCCAGCGTCAAGGGGCTTATCAGGAGTTTGTTCACCGCCAAGCAGAACTTGTCCACCTGAGGCAATGCCTTGTCCTTGAGGAGGATCCTCCAGGCCTGAACAGAGCACAAAATCCGTCTCATCACCTGTTTGATGTTAAGCCAGGAAACACCATTAAAGACAAAATCATTTCTGAATTTCCATATATTCCACATGACAGCAGCACATATAGAGTTAATTGCAGAGTTTTTCTCATTTGACACCCACAATCTAGCTACAGATTCATAAGAGGCGCCTATAGAGATTGCAAAAGATTCAGAAACAACAGCCCAGATGTTCTTAGCTACAATACAGTCAAACAGTAAGTGATGTACAGTTTCTTTTTCTGAGCAGAAAAGACATTCCTCTGGTTTAAAGATCTGCCTTTTCCTAAGGTTGTCTTTGGTCATGATTTTATTGTGCGAAGCCAGCCAAAGAAAGACATGCACCCTAGGTGGTACATTAAGCTTCCAAAGGGAAGGGATGAAAGTAGACGAAACTCCTCTAAAATTAATGACATGGTAGAGAGAACTAGTAGAGTAAACTCCTTTATTCTCTAGCTGCCAAATAAGAGAATCATCAGTTTCATTCAGGTGAATGCTTTTGACGATCTCAACTAGATCATCCCAATGCCTTTTAAGCCAGTCACCAAAATTACGCCTGAAAGTGAGTTTGAGGGTTTCACCATCCCAAGCATCAGCAATAGTTATCCCTTGCTCATTACAGATAGTGTAAATCTCCCAAAAATGAACAGCTAGGGGGGAATTACCAAACCATGTGTCTTCGCACAAACGAATCTTCTTACCATTACCTACGTCCCACCTAAACCCAAATTTTATAGCCTTGACAACCTCCACAACACCCTTCCAAAATCTGGAAGTTTGCTGCGAGTTGCAAGTGAAAATGTTTGGTTTGGCCGTGTTGTATTTATGATCAATGATGGTTTTCCAAAGCTTGCCATCATCTTGAACGTATCTCTTGAGCCAAGACCCAATAAGACACATGTTTACTTCTCTAAGATTCGGGATGCCCAGCCCGCCAAAGTCTTTTTTTGTAGAGACCAAGGCCCAATTAGCTAAGTGGAGCTTCCTATTTCCCTCTAGGTCACTCAAAAGGCAATGAGCCATCTGGGTATTTATCAGTTCTAGGGCCCATTTAGGGAATTTAAAGAAAGAAAGCAAATAAACAGGGATACTTGCAAGGCAGGTTTTAATCAAAAGGATCCTACCAGCATAGGTGAGAAGTTTTCCTCTCCACCCTGCCATCCTTTTAAGAATTTTGTCTATAAGAGGTTGGATGTCCTCTCTCCTAAGTTTATCGTAATGCAAAGGTATGCCTAGATACTTAATGGGGAAATTCCCAACCCTACAACCTAAAACATCTACAAAAGGGGAGAATTCCGTAGGTTCCATGCCTATCGGAATAAGTTCACTTTTGCCATAGTTGATTTTCATACCAGAAACTTGTTCAAAGCACGAAAGAACTATCTTAAGATTTTCTGCTTTTCTTAAGTCATTCTGAACAAATAGGATAGTGTCATCTGCATATTGAAGGCAGATGACACCTCCTGTCAAAGCATCAGGGCAGAGCCCTTGGATGAGTTGTTGTTCAGCTGCTTTCCGAAGCATTTTAGTGACTACGTCTACAACTAGGTTAAACAGGAGGGGAGACAGGGGAGTCGCAGCCCTTTGTCTGTTTTGAAGAAGGGGCCTTCAACTTGATTAATTTTAACACCTACTGAACCATTCCTAACCACGTCCATGATCATTCTAATCCACATGGGGCCAAAGCCTCTAATTCTAAGTAACTCTTCTAAAAAATCTAAGTTTACTTTGTCGAAAGCTTTCTCGTAATCAAGCTTGAGCACGAGACCTTTCTCTTTAGAACTGTGAACAGAATGCAGCACCTCATGTGCTGTAACCACACTCTCAAGGATGTATCTGCCCTTGGTGAACGCAGATTGGTTACTAGCAATAAGCCTATGTAGGATGGCAGCGAGTCTATTGGTAAGGACCTTAGTAAAGATTTTAAAACTACAATTCAAAAGGCTAATCGGCCTAAACTTTTTCATGGTGTTCGCATCTTGTTCTTTAGGAACTAAAGTCAAGATAGCAAAATTTAACCTCCTAATATCTAGTTTGTTCTG
This sequence comes from Poa pratensis, assembly GCA_947311845.1. Taxonomy (NCBI): domain Eukaryota; kingdom Viridiplantae; phylum Streptophyta; class Magnoliopsida; order Poales; family Poaceae; genus Poa; species Poa pratensis. The sequence goes on along the minus strand of CAMZMU010000027.1, from coordinate 15,656,703 downwards.
GTGGAAATCATTAAAGAGCTCCATCAAGTCACCTTTAATGACTGCCCAGAACTGTTGATAAAAGAGAAAAGAAATACCATCAGGACCAGGAGCTCCATCTGAATATGAGTCGAAAATAGCTTTCTTGACCTCATTTTCAGAGAAGGGGGCCTGAAGCGCAGCATTCTCTTCCAGCGAGACTTTCTCAGCTAAACTGAAAAAATCCTCACTAAGGGAGCACCCTTGCCTATCTTCCTGTTTGAACAGGTCTTTATAGAAATTAGTAGCCACTCTAAGCATGTCCTGAATCTCAGAGACCTCACCCTCAGGCCAACTCTCTTCTACTATCATTGAATAAGCAGCTCTAACTGCTCTTTCGTTAAAAGAAATTGAAAATTGTGTGGCTATACAGCTGAAAAGCTTGCTGAAAGCTCACTAGCCACTGCAGCAACATAACTGATCAATCCTTGCTCCATAGTCCGTATGTATGTGCCATTGCAGGAGATCTCAAATTCAAGCTAGCTACCGACAGCCACTCAACCAGATGTTCTACTGTACGGCCTTTCTGAAGTGTCTGGTTGCATTTTACATCATCGATATGCAGCAACTGGTGTGTGGATTGGCGTCTTGATGCACCAGCCGAATCGTGGACCATCTATCTCTCTTTTACCAATACTTTGTTTCTCAAGTAAACAATCGTCACTCTAGTTGGGAGTCACGATCTTAGCACCTGAAAGTTGTTGCTGGTAAATTGAGTTCAGCGAACTCGTTGAGCCTGTAGACAAGATTTACGATGAATGATTCCTCTGTGCTTATGTTATCAAGCTATTTCTGTTAATTTTTCATCTCTGATTCAGTTTCAATCAAGGAAAAATCTGGAGAGGACTTCGATCAGTGCGAATCTTGAATGTCCCAATACGAACCTGGGCTAAGCCCATTACGTCTGAATTATCTGCTGTGTGCCCGTGTCCCTCGAAAATCTTACCTCTCCTCCGCCGCCACCAGCCCAACTCCACAACTCGTCACGTTCTTGGACAGATCGACGTACCATGACTAGCTCCCCGTGGGCGACAATGGCGGGTGCCTCAAGTGCAGTAGCGGCGCCTCTCCTCCGCGAGCTCCCGGATGAGATCGCCATATGGGAGATCCTCGTCCGCCTGCCCCCCAAAGCCCTCCTCCGCTGCCGCGCCGTCTGCCGCTACTGGCGCCACGCCACCTCCACCCGTGAATTCCTTCTCGCCCACCACCACCGCCAGCCTTGCCTCCCCCTCCTCTACAACTTTGAACTGGATCCTTCGGACCTAGACATCGTCCACTTCGACCACCGGGCAGGCGTCGCCGCCGCAGACCGGCTCCAGTCTGTCATGCAACTTGGCAACACTTTCTTTGATCTCGAGGCCTCCTGCAACGGCCTCCTCGTCCTGTCGGACTACGACGGTCAATTATCCGTCTATAACCCGGCGACTCGTCAGTATGCTCCACTCCAGCACACTTCTGGATTCAGTACTTTAGGAATGTACCCACACCACCACACCGGCGAGTATCGACTACTCCTGCAGTCCCCGGAATCTGTTGACGAATATGACTGCTGCCACGTCTTTGCATTGGGCTCCGGCCAGCCGCCAAGGAACATTGCTACCTGGTGTCCGTATGACGTGACAAATGCACGCGTGCCTATCCTGTTCTGCGGGAGCCCGCATTGGCACCTACACGAGCCTGAGAGTGGAAACAACCTGATAACAGTATTCGATACCATGGCCGAGTCGTTCTGGCAGATGGATTCTCCGGTCTGTGGCGTCACCTCTCCGGTTTGTGGCTCCACTACCCTGTTGCTTGAGATGGATGGCATGCTTGCCATGTACAGTTTTAATTGTGCAGGTGAAGCAACAATCATTGACATATGGGTGCTGCAAGACTATGAGAGCAAGGTTTGGGCCTTTAAGTGCCGGGTTCAATTGCCTGTTGACGAGATCAGTATGCAGTTTCAAAAGTTCAGCAGTGCTTGGAATGCGATGGTCATGTCTTCGGATGATGATGTGCTCGTCCTAGTCCTTTTAAGCGGGTGGCTACTTCAAATCGACATTGATGGCAAGTTGGTCGCCAGTTTCCAGCGCGAACGCCTTGGCCTGACTCGCCTTCGGCTCAAACAAACTCTTGTTCCACATACCTTCTTTCCAACACTAGAGGAGGGTTGTGTTGTGAACGGTTCGCCTTTCATGTGATGGCTACTGAGTGCGCTGGTACTTCTTGATGTCCTAGATATTTTGTATCCTCAAGAGCTGAAATATGTATGAAATAGATCCACTATGAACATGATAGCTTATTTGTTGATGCATATGAAGTTCTGACCAAGAAGCTCGGACTGTTACATAGTTGCATAGTATCTACGCTTGTGTCTTTCCGAATGAAAGGACTATTGTGCGTTTTGATTACACCGAGTCATTTTGGTCTGTTTGAAAGATGTGATAACTAGTCTATCTCATGTCTCTGTTCTCTTGAACTGTGACGTTGACATCGTTTTTATCTAGGCCTCGTTTTGTCTTCTCTGTACTTAGTATCAATTAGATCTACTTGCCTCATGTCTCTTTTTTCTGAATTGTGATTATCGAGTGGCCTTTTATTTATTTGTTCATGTTTCTCTGTTTTTGAAAGATTATCTAGTGCCCTTTATTTATTTGTCCCGGTTTCTTTGTGTTTGTTCTTGCTAGTGGCGAAATGTGGATTGTGCCGCGTGACTTCCTCCGGCTACTGCAACCTCGCGATGTCCGTGAACCAGCTCCGAGCGGCCACCATGCACCTCGCTTGCGGCCAGCACGACTCTGATCGGCCCACACAGCTACCGCCAGCGCCAAGCATATCACACGAGCGCACCGCTGCCGCCAAATGACTACTGCATGTTGTAGACATGATCGAGTTGGCTGATTTATTGTATATAGATAATATTTGTCTAGGTGGTCACTTATTTATTCTGTACACATGGTGTATTCTTTTTTTGAAGCTTAAGGCGGGTGTTCTGCCATTTGGTTAGATAGAAATCAATTCCTTTACATGAAAGCCTCAAGGAGGAAAGAAACGAAAAAAAGAATGCCGACAAGCGGCGAAAGAGAACAAAAGAACTCCAAGAGGCTACATCTCATGGTCCTTCCATCTTATTTGCGGATAATTGGTGTAATAGGGCATGGCAGTGTGAGATTAATCTTGTAATGTTTCCTCAGGTTTCACTTGGAATATGAGCCACAGATGGTGTTAGTGTTTGATTCAAATTTGGACGATCTGTTTATGGTTCACTCCCAGTCATATTACTGATATATTGGCGAGATAGATGAGTTTGTCCTTCTTAAATAGTACAGGATCCAACAACAAGAAAAGGAAATATTTCAGATTATAGTGCAACATAAACACACGACATGATATTATCTCAACAAATAAAAAAACAGAATGTACGCCAGGAGTCCACCTCGACGCCGCCGTTTAAAACTCTCTCTTTCTTGTTGTACTACAAGTCTACAACTCTATATCGTTGTCGAGTTCTGTACGATTGGAAATCAAAACCTCTTAGCTAAGCCCAAGCCGACCGCCTGATCGTGAGCTGGGGTTCAATCTCAAGGTACCTCCGCCTACACCAATCGCCGGCAACACAACTCCTCTTGTCTCCGCTCCAGACGACCGCCATGGTGAATGCAACGAGTGCAGGAGCGACGCCTCTCCACCGCGCTCTACCGGAGGATATAATCATCTGGGAGGTCCTCGTACTTTTGCCCCCAAAATCCCTTCTCTGCTGTCGCGCCGTCTGCCGCACCTGGCGATGCGCCACCTCCACCAGCGAGTTCCTCCTGGCCCACCACGGCCGCCAGCCCAGCCTCCCCATCACAGCCATCTACGAAGGCGGTGGCAGCAACATTCTCGCCTTTGACCACCGGGCCACCACCGACGCCCAACTCCATACCATCGCCCGACTTGACTGGGGCTTCCAGGTAACTGCCTCATGCGGCGGCCTCCTCGCTCTGACTAGGTTTCTCAATACTAAAGCCTCCTTGTTCATCTGTAACCCGGTCACTCGTCAGTATGCACCCCTTGGAAGAGTGCAGGGCTTGACAATCTTAGGGATGTACCTTCACCAACCTACCGGCGAGTACCGGTTGTTATTGTACCGTTGGAACAACATGACGTGGAATCAAATGGATCTGCTCCCTGAAGGTCAAACTGGCTGCTACGTCTTGGTGTTGGGTTCTGACGAGCCCCCGAGGTACATCGTGACTCTGAAGGCAGGGTTAGAGTTGCACTTCACACCTACCCTGGTCCATGATAACCTGCATTGGTTCACAATGGAGCATCAGACTCAAAGGAGAGTGTTGATAGTATTCGACACCATAGCTGAGTTGTTCAGGCAGATGCATGCTCCAATTGTTCCCGTCGAGTAAAAAATCTTTGAGATGGATGGCACGCTCGGTATCTACACTAGTAACATCGACACCACTAAAATTGTCGATATATGGGTGTTGCAGAATTACGAAAGCGAGATTTGGAACTTAAAGCACTGAATCGAATTGCCAGTTGCAGAAATCCGGGGGCGACTCGAAGGCCATGAGTACCTTTGGGAGATGATAGTTGTTTCAGGGAACGGCGACTTTCTCTTACACGTCGGTGTTGGTTCGTGGCTTCTTTACGTTGACCATCATGGCAAACTGGTTGCGAGTTTCCACGAGGATAGCCGACACCTATGTGTTTTTAAATTTCGGCTCAAACAAACTCTTGTTCCGCACAACTTCTTCACGGCGCTAGATGGTCATGTTGTGAACCATTCGCCTTTCAACTAACGGTTGTTGAGCGAGGTGGTGTTTCTTAACAGCCTAGATGTCAAATCCACATTACCTGCAATTCCTATGAACTGAATAAGTATGAGCCTGCTGGTTTGGTTTCTTTGCACTGCACTGATGTATATAAAGAAATAATCCGTTAGGTGGTTTAATGAACGCTATGCTTTTTTCATACCCTTTGGGGTAGTAGTAGTACTGTGTGTTGATGCTAATTAGTTACCAAGCTCATACATTGCTTCTGAAACATTTTACAGATTATCGAGTGGCCTTTTATTCATTTGTTCCTGTTTCTCTGTGTTTTGCTCTTGAAAGTGGTGAAATGTGGATTGTCGTCTACGTTAACTTGAGGTTGCACTTGCTTTTCGTAAGAGCTTGGAACACTACTCCTTGAGTTAAATGATCACACCAGAGTCAGTTTTTCGTTGTAATTCAGTTCCATCTGGTTAGCTATGGAGACTGAGCACAACATTGTAGGCGAGTCCATACTAGCGGTAAGCTGGACATAATTATATAATTTATTTCCTTTGCGTTTTCTAGGAAATAACTGATGTACTATCAAGTTAGCAACGATTTTCTTCTTGCAACATTGGTGGATCCATCGATAAATCTCACCGAATGGGCCATTGTATCCGTTCAAGTGTTTCTGTTGCCTTGTTTGGAATTAGATCTCCATCATTTCACCTCGGCTGCAAACCATTTCAAGGAATGCTCCAATGTTGCTGCATAGATGTAACAAGTGTTCAGGTCCCGATGATAGCGTCCATGCCGCCGCCGGCTGACTCGCCGGCGGTCATCCTCGGGGGGTTCCAGATTGAGGAGCACCTGCTGATGTTTGACCTGGAGAAGGGCACGCTCGGGTTCAATGGGCTGCTCTTCGGGATCCGCACAGGGTGCCACAACTTCAACTTCACCATGGGTACTACGTACTCCCTCCGTTCCCAAACGTAAGATGTTTTAGGTGTTACATATTTTGTCTACATGCATACTAAAATCATACACATACAATATGTTTAGATATATTTGTATGCATATGAATATGGACAAATGCTACAACATCTTATATTTGGAAACGGAGGGAGTACTTAATTCGCGCCACAATGACATTTATAATTTTATATACGTGCACATTGTGGTGCGGCTAGCGTGTTTAATTTGCCCACGAAATAAAAAAAATGTTGACCAACGGGGAAGGAACCCTCTCTTTACTTTACATTGTTAGGTAGATGAGACTTCCCGTTTAATTCGAATATGCCTCAGCCGTGACACTTCGAGTATGCCTCAGCTGTGACTTGAACCGGGTGGACTGGGCGCCACACTACGGGAAAATGAAACGACGCCGAGTGGTCTCGGCTTCGTCGAGTGCAAAAACACGGGGCCACTCGGCAAAGAGTCCTACGCCGAGCCAAGACAAAAAAGCACTCGGCGAAGGGAAGACAAATGCCGCCGAGTGTATCTCGCCGAGTGCCCCACTCGGTGAAGGCTTCGCCGAGGTGGATTCCGGCCTTCGCCGTGTGTTTTGCCCACTCGGCGTCGTTTAATTTTTCCGTAGTGCCAGTACTGGTTGTCTCCGAGTAAAACTCCACATTTTCTACTTGACATATACGTACCTGAACAAGCCTTATGACGGTTAGAGGAGCAAATTATTTTAGGACTCGGCGCCACACTTCCCTAGTTCTACACATCTGCACCGCCCGATGAGCAAACTCTATCGCCCACCTCTTTCATTCCCCTCTATTCAAATCCACTCCGACTCGCTCCTCGCCGCACCAGACCCACTCCGGCGCCGCCCATGCAGCCCAGATGGTCCTTCCGCTGTAGGTTTGATCCGCCGATCCTTAGCACGGATCCACGCCACGCTTAGTCGTCCCGCATCGGCTCCTCCCGTAGAGGCGCGTCCTCCTCCTCCCGCTTCCCGACCTGCCACCGTGCCACAGAGGAGGTACCACGGAGTGTGACAGCGATCGCTGGGGAAGTGGGTAGCGGAGATCACCGACCGTGAAACACACAAGTGGATATTGGTCGGCTCCTACATCTTGCAGCTGAGACCAGCCACACTGCTGAATCGGTTCAATAGAAAGTGGTAGGCGCTTCAAAATTACCCTGGAGTGGCACATAACACATGCAGTAGCAAATGATCAGGGTGCTTAATACTTCTCCAACTGTAGTAGCGCCACACATGCCAGTCACACCAAATAGACACCGAGCGGTCTAAATGTGAGCAATTACCTACGCCACAACGGCACGTGATACAGTTATGCAGTGACAAATGAACAAAGTTCTTGCTTCCACAACTCTACCGTCGCACAACTGGCCTGGTGCGGTCCTGCTCGAGACACAAAGCTTCGTTGCTCGGACTTAATGTTAGGATCAAGCGTCACATGAAGCACTAATCCATAACATAGTTAGCAGGTAAAGTGAAACAATGAGAGATCATTCCAAACAATAGCAACAGACATAACGGTATCAGGATGGAACAGGATGTGTTCCATATAAAAGGACACCAAACTAAATCGCATTTTAATATGCCGTCGCAAGTTAGCGGATACATGGGAATAACATCGTTATACACATGTTAGCGGATATAAGATGCTTTTAAGACACCGTCGCATTTTTATATGAACATCGAAAATCTTAAGAAGTTACAAATTTGCATGCACACCTTAGTAAAGCTTGGTTCTTGGAGCTCATGCACCAAGTCAATCAACAATAAAACACACGGATGCGCCATAACTTCCATCCTGAGGTGAACAAGTCTTGTTCTTCTGTCCGCTCTATTGCATGAATGATGCAGCCAGCTTAGCCCTGGTCGAACCACAACGAAAAGCACAGAATGCAGTTCATGATGATGATGAGACTTTTCCATCGCCAGTTTCGTATCGCAGACGAACAGGATGTTGAACCTGTATACTGCATATCGATGATGTAAAATGCAACCAGGCACTCCAGAAGGCCATACAGTAGAAAACTGGCTGTTGGTAGCTAGCCTGAATTTGAGTAGCTGAGCGACCTCCCTGCAATGGCACATAACTACATATGGATCAAGGAATGCTCAGTCATCTTGCAACAGCACATAAATACATAATACATGCAGTACCTAATGGCAACAGTGAGGTTTCAGCATGCTTTTTAACTCTAATATCCACATAATTTTCATTTTCAGTAATCGAAATGTGTGCTCCTTACAGATGAAAATGAACGAAACCACACTGTCTCGCAATGAACATGATGTGGGGCCTTGTTTCATCTATGCAGCATGACCATGAAAGCTTCGGCTCAAAAGTCAGAGCTTATGGGACAGTGGGCTTTTTAGCTGAGAAGAATGCAGCTGATGCAGAGAGTGTGGAACAACCTGTTGGAAATGATGAACAAGGCAATAGGTACAGTGGCAGGTTGGCAGAGAAGAATACTGGTGATGTTCCCATTCTGGAAAAAGCAAAAGCTATGAAAGCCAAATCGATGGACAAGGAGGAAGGTACACACTTCCCTACTGTTCTTAATTCTGACAATAGCACTCTGGTGAATATTGCTCATCTCATTGGAGTAGATTTAGGGGTTCATCTTGATATGGTAGAACACAATATTGACCTGATTCGCACTCAAGAAGAAGCTAGAGTTTCGGTTTTTAGGGAAAGAACAAAAGTAGCTGAGGTACAAGTGCCTGAGAATACCCAACTCTTGCCTGAGGAAGTTAATACAATTCTACAAGAATTGTTGACACTAAATCAGGAAGAAATAGAAGGGGAAATGGAAAATGTGAACATAATTAATGATAATGCGGCTATGCTCTCGGGGATCTTAGCACATAAACACTCTTCTGAGGTTTATGCTGTTAAATCTCCAGTGAGGGCGGTGGTTAGGCGTAGGAAAAAAAAGAAGAATAGATAAATGTTGAATGGTTTTATCTGGAACCCTAGAGGGGTAGGTGACAAATGCAAGAGAGATTTTATCAAGAAACAGTGGTTAAAAATAAGGTGGATTTTTTAGGACTCCAAGAGACAATTAAAAAAAACTTCTCTGACTCGATGCTGTTATCGATTGGAGGAGACACCAATTTTAATTGGGCCTGGACCCCTGCTAAAGGCAGATCTGGGGGAATTCTTTTGGGAGTTAATTCGGTTACTATGGATGTGCTAGATAAGGAACTTGGAGAATATTTTATTAGGTTCTTAGTTCACAGCAAGCTTGAGAATTTTACCTGGAACCTAATTGTCGTATATGGTGATGCACAGCCTACTGGGAAAGCCAAGTTTCTAGTTGAGTTGGTGCACATCATCAAACAATCGAAAGTTCCTTTGGTAATTACAGGTGATTTTAATATAACCAGAAGAATTAGTGATAGGAACAGACCGGGTGGTTTGAATAGATGGAGTGTGCTTTTTAATGCCATTATTTCTCAAGGAGAGCTTCAAGAGCTGCAATTAAGTGGTAGACAATACACCTGGTCAAATAACCAAAAGGATCCCACCTTTGCGTTATTAGACAGGGTGCTTGTCTCACCTTCGTGGGAGGAGAAATTTCCTTTGGTTACTGTAACCACCTTGACAAGAGACTTATCGGACCATACTCCTCTTTTAATCTCAACAGGAGAGCCTGCTAGGACACCAAAACTTTTCAAATTTGAAAACGCCTGGTTTTTTAGAGAGAGCCTGAAAGAGATTGTGGAGCGAGTGTGGAAAATGGATTATGGTTTAGGCTCAAGTCTAGACATATGGATTAGAAGATACCAGAATTTAAGGCGAAAGCTGAAAGGATGGAACATTAACTTAGAAAGTGAGACACGGAAGAAGAAAAAGGATTTGGCAGGTGAATTTGACCATTTCGATAAATTAAGTGAAACAGGTGCATTGTCTGCAGACGAGTGGTCTCGTATGCAACAATGCAAGGAACAACTTAATATAATTTTAAAAGAGGAAGAGGCTAAATGGCTTCAGCGGTCAGGTGAAAAAGAGTTGCTTGAAGGTGACAATAATACTAAATACTACCATGCTAAAGCTAATGGCAGGCGTAGAAAAAATAGAATAGTGTGTCTAAATCAAGAGGAAGGTGTGATAGAAGGACAGGATAACCTGAAAAGGTATATCACTGAATTCTATAAAAAACTGTTTGGTAGATCTGAACATTGCCAAATACACCTTGAAACTGCAGGGGTGGCAAAAATTGACGAGAGGGAAGCTGATGGACTGCTGGGTAGATTTACGCTTGAAGAGTTGAAAAATGCAGTGTTTGGTATGGAAAAAAATAAATCAGCTGGGCCGGATGGGTTCAATGCTGATTTCTATCAAAATTTTGGCCACTGGTCCACCAAGATCTTCTTTGTCTGGTGAACGATTTTGCCGACCAAAAAATCAATATTGATAGGCTAAATTTTGGGGTGGTTACTCTAGTTCCCAAAGGTGCAGATGCAGATAAAATTCAGAAATACAGACCAATCTGTCTCCTAAATGTGGTGTTCAAAATCATCACAAAAATGCTGGTGAACAGGCTGACACCAGTAATATCAAAAGTTATCAAAAATACTCAAACCGCCTTCTTAAAAAACAGATTCATAATGGAAGGGGTGGTTGTACTTCATGAGGTACTTAATGATTTACACTCTAAGAAATCTGGGGGCATCCTTTTCAAGATAGATTTTGAGAAAGCCTTTGACAAGATCAAATGGCCTTTTCTCCTTCAAGTCTTAGAAATGAAAGGATTTCCACATAAATTCAATGATCTTGTGTTGAAGATTGTCTCAGGGGGGAAATTAGGAATTAAGGTTAATGGCGAAGTGGGACCGTATTTCTGCACTCACCAAGGATTGAGGCAGGGCGACCCTCTTTCACCTTTACTTTTTGACCTAGCTGCTGATGTGCTAGCAATCATGTTTGAAAGAGCATCTGAATGTGGCCTGATAAGTGGTTTATCAAGTCACCTGATAGATAGAGGGGTGTCAATTCTGCAATACGCAGATGATACCATCCTTCTAATTCAGGATGACTTCGAGCAAGCCAGAAATATTAAATTCATCCTCTGCCTCTTTGAACAAATGTCTGGACTAAAAATAAACTTTCATAAAAGTGAAGTTTATTGTCTTGGGATTGTTCCTGAAAGAGGAATTTTTTTCGAAGAAATCTTTACTTGTCAAATTGGTGAACTTCCAATGAAATATTTAGGAGTTCCTGTAGACGAAACCAAACTAAAGAGCAGTGCTTGGGATCCTGTGGGTGAAAAGTTAATGAAGAAACTCGGGTGTTGGAATGGGAAGAACCTATCAATTGCAGGAAGGGCGTTGTTGATTAACACGTCCATGACTGGAAGCCTGCTTTATATGCTTACCTTCTACAGGATGCCTGTGGGGAAGCAAACAAGCTTTGATAGGATCCGTTCAGGTTTTCTATGGAGTGATAAATTTGAAAAGAAAAAATATCATCTAGTGAATTGGAAAACAGTGTGTCTTCCTAAAGACCAAGGCGGTTTAGGAATCCTAGACATAGGACTCATGAACATCGCCTTGTTAGCTAAGTGGATTTGGAAACTTATGAATGAACAAGGGATGTGGCAAACGATTTTGCATGCAAAATACTTAAAAAATTCTAGTATTGGACAATGCGTGTTGAAACCAGGGGATTCCCACTTCTGGCAGGGACTTATGGAAATAAAACCCCTTTTTTTAGCATGTTGCAAATTTGAAATTGGGAATGGCAAGAGGACGCGCTTCTGGGAAGACTTGTGGCTTTCAGATGCTCGGTTCTCAACGAAATTCCCTCTTATTTATGGGGTCTCAAATGACCAAAATATTCTAGTTCATACAGTGTTTTCGGCAGGGGTGAATTCTCTCTCTTTCAGGAGAAATTTGACTGGCGATAAACTTATGGAATGGAGGGATTTGGTGAGTATGTGTGCTGATGTGCGACTGTACGAAGATGAAGATAGGCTTATTTGGCTTCTATCTGCTTCAAAACAGTTTTCAGTAAAATCCTTTTATCTTGCGATGCAATCAATGGAAAGTGTGCCCTACAAATTTTGGTGGAAAATTAAAATACCTGCAAGAATTAGAACTTTCTTGTGGTTAATCTTAAAAAAGAGTATCCTGACAAGGGATGTATTGCTAAAAAGAGGCGGAGCCTGTGAAAAAAACTGTCTATTCTGTGGACAGGACGAAAACATAGATCACCTCTTTCTGCGCTGCCCCCTTGCTAGGTATATTTGGAATGTTGTAAGTGTGGCAACAGGCTTGAAATGTCAGTTTACATCTGTGCAGCATTGTTTAATTGATTGGATTGAGGGCTTTGAAGGGAAACAAAAGAAAAAAGTCTCGGTTGGGGTAGCAGCCGTTTTCTGGGGCATTTGGAAGGCTAGAAACCTGGCCTGTTTTGAAAACAAGTGGCCTAATGAGCCTGTGGAAGTGCTCCACAAAATTGGTCACTGGATTAATTGGTGGGCAAATCTGCAGGGAACGGAGGACGCAAAGTTGGAGCTACAGGTGGGCGCAAAGCTGCTGGTTCGAGTCGCGGATGAAGCTTTCAGGAGCTCGCGGGGATGGGCGACGTGGAGGCCAAGACTGGGAGGTTGAAGTTCTTTGTTGCTGGAGCTATGAGGGTGGCGCAAAAGGAGTTTTGTTGGTTTTGAGTCAAGGGTGGAAACATTCAGAAAGCTCGCGTGGACGGGCGATATGGAGATCAAAAGACTGGAGGGAGGAGGTTCAACTGCTGCTGGAGCCTAGCTTGTAGTGTTGGTTGTTCATCCTCTCTACTGCCTTTGGTTTCCTGTACCGCCTGTTGTAGGATCTGTTTTGTTTCCTGGTGATACTCTTTCTTACTGCTTGATGGAGAGGGGTTGTGCTACTTTTGGTGGTGGCCGTGTTGTGGCGGACAAAATGTAAAATGGTTTCTTTATATGAAATCGGGAGGGCCTTTGTTTCAAAAAAAAAAAACATGACCATGAAAAATTACATGGAGTTTTCTTTGTAATGGTTTACAGCCGAGGTGAAATGATGGAGATAATTCAAAACAAAGCAACAGAAACACATGGAAGGATACAAAGGCCCTTTTGGTTAGATTTATCAACGGATCCACCAGTGTTGCAAGAAAGAAATCTTTTGTACAACAACTATTTCTTAAAAAAATACAACTGCTTGAAAGAAGACATATATAATTATTTCTGCTATTGTGGACTCACCTACAATGTTGAGCTTAATCTCCATACCTAACCAGACAGAATTGATTTACAGCGAAAAATCAACTCTGACGTGACCGTTCAACTCAAGGAGTAGTGTTCCAAACTCTTATAAACATCAAGTGCAACCTCAAGTCATCGTAGAGGACAATCCACATTTCACTACTAGCAAGAACAAAACACGCAGAAACAGGAATAAATAAATAAAACAGCCACTCGATAGTCTCTCAGAAAAAGAAGACCTGAATAAAAAGGCAATGCCAATTCTTCAGTTCAAGAAATAGAGACATGAAGCAGGTAGATTACTAACTGAAACTGATTGCAGAGAAAGACAAATAGAGGCCGAGATATCAATTCAAAGTCAACATCCTAGTTGAAGAAAACAGAGACAGGGGACAGATTAGTAATCTGTATCTAGACATGTATGGATACATCCAACTTTTGGCAAACTTGAGACAGTTATTATTGGACGGAGGGAGTATTTCAAACAGACTAAAATGACTCAATTTTGACATCAAAACGCACAAGAGTCCCTTCATTCCAAAAGACACAAGCATAGATGCTAGATTCATCAGACTATACATTAGCCAGAGCTTCTTGATTGGAAATAGATATGAATCTATTGGATCGCATGCTCTAGCCAGTTGTCCTAAAAGACCGATCTTTTTGGAGGGACTAGGCAATTGTATTTCAACACCCCCCTCACGTCTAGGCCCGTTGGGCTGCTATTTTTTCTAGACGCACGCCTAGGCTCACGGGTCTAGTACGTGGATCTTTTTGGGGAGGCCGCAAATATTTATTTTAATACTGCGTTGGCTGGGACTTGAACCCGAGACCTTTTGGCTCTGATACCATATTGGATCGCATGCTCTAGCCAGTTGTCCTAAAAGACCGATCTTTTTGGAGGGACTAGGCAATTGTATTTCAACAGAATCAACAATAAGATAGTAGGCTCATAGAGGATCCAGTTCATACATATTGCAGGTCATGACGATACAAAATATCTAGAACATCCAGAAGCCCCATCTCACTAATAACCATCAGATGAAAGGCGAATCCATCACAATGCAACCCTTTCGAGTTGGAAAGAAGTTATGCGAAACGAGAGTTTGTTTGAGCCGAAGGGGAGCAAGAGAAATGCGTCCGCGTTGGAAACTGGCGACCAACTTGCCCTTGATGTCAATCTGAAGTAGCCAACTGCCAAACCGGACCAGGACGAGCACAACATCTTCCGAAGACATGACCTTCACATCCCAATTACTGTCAAACTTTCGGACCTGCGCCCTGATCTCCTTAACCGGCAATCGAACCCGGCACTTGAAGGCCCAAACCTCCCTTTCGTAGTCCTGCGACACCCATATATCAATGATTGTCACTCTATCCTTATAGCTGTACACTGCGAGCATGCCATCCATCTCAAACAGCCGGCTAGTGCCCCCATGAACCGGAGAATGCATATGCCAGAACGACTCGGCCGTGGTGTCGAATGCCATTATCAGGTTACTTCCACCTTCACGCTGCGCTAGGTGCCAATGCAGGTTCCCGCAGAACAGAACAGGCACGGGCGCGCTTACCACCTCATCCGGACACTCGATAGCAATGCTCCTCGGTGGCTGGAAGGAGCCCAATGCAAATACGTGGCATGCATCTTCGCCAACAGGTTCATCTTCGTCGTCAGCTTCCGGGTAGAGCAGGAGTCGGTACTCGCCCGTGCCGTGGTGTGGGTACATTCCTAAAAAATTGAATCCAGAGGTCTACGGAAGTAGAGCATACCGACGAGCTGCCGGGTTGCAGACGGACAATTGCATGTATTGGTCCCTCAGGACGAGGAGGCCGTCGCAGGAAGCCTCCACATAAAAATAGGCGTCGCCAAGCCGGGCGACGGGCCGGAGCTGGTCTGCGGCGGAGACCCTGCCCGGTGGTCGAAGGGGACGATGTCTAGGTACGAAGGGTCCAATTCGAAGTTGTAGAGGAGGGGAAGGCAAGGCTGGCGGCCGTGGTGGGCGAGAAGGAACTCACGGGTGGAGGTGGCGCGTCGCCAGTCGCGGCAGACGGTGCAGCAGCGGAGGAGGGATTTGGGGGGCAGGCAGACCAGGATCTCCCAGATGGAGATCTCATCCGGGAGCCCGCGGAGGAGAGGTGCCGCTACTGCACTTTTGTCCTCCGCCATGGTCGCCGGCTGGGAGCTCGCCCTGGTTCTAGATCCGTGCCGACGAGCTGTGGAGTGGTGGGGATTGTGGCGGCGGGGAGGCTAGAAGGGAAGGTAGAAATGGACTTTAAGCTGGGGCTCAGCCAAGGTTTCGTTCGTTTGCAGCTCTGAACTGAACAGAAACCGACCTATATTCACCAAGGATGTGTTTGGTTGAGAGGGTATCCCTCAAGTGGTAGAGGTAGCCACTTTTTTAGTGGTTGCCTTGCGTTTGGTTTAGGGGTTACTAGATGGCAGGGGCAACCAAATACGGGGAATATTCCTTAGAAAACTGGTTGAGCTCCTCCGATGAAAACTGCCGGATGAAGCCAACCACTTTGCCCTCGCTCACCTCCGAAACGTTTTGCTCGCTCACCTGCCTCAGAAAAGACGCCCTGCAGGCTCTGCCTAACCTTATCCCTTCGTTTCTCCTTTACTAGCGGCGGCAGCGCCGGATCGAGCAACCGCGGTGCACATGAACACGGCGGCGGCGCCGGATCGAGCGGCCGCGGCAGGCATGAAGGACTTCCTCGAGGCGGTAGACAATGGTGCCCCTCCTCCATCTCTCTCCGCGTCTCTCATACGCAAGCATCCGAGCTAGCTAGCTTCCGAGAACACGCGGGTGACCGGCAGAGCAATACGACGCGTTCGCGGCTGAATAAGAGCGAGACAGCCAGACGGGCAGCAGGCGGTAGCTTGAGGGATGATGCTAGCTAGCTTCTTATCTCATCTGCAGCTAGCTTGTTTTCTACTAGTACTTGTTTTGTCCAATCAAAATTCTTTCCGTATGATGATATGTTGGAGTATCAGAGTATCTTGTCTACAATTGGTTCACCAAATTATGATTAGAATTGTTATCCTCAACTCAGCTTATTTCATGTATTCTCACCACCACGAGGTGACCACATCGACCCATCCGCTTTTTATCCTTTGAACCAAACACAAAAATGGTTGCCCCTAACCATTTCTTACCCAACCAATCAAACACCAAAAATGGCTATCCCGAACCAGGTGGTTAGGGGTGTCCTCATCCTCTAAATCTAATCCTCTGAACCAAACACACCCCAAATCTTCTGTTCCGATCCAAATTAAGATAAGGATCACGAAATTTGTATCACAGCCTCACAAGTCACAAAGACACACGCTGGAATCATCAGCTCAACTTAAGGGCAGAGATATGCATAGTTATATCATTAATTCCAGATACAATGCATCCCTATCTCCCAATTAAATATATGTATTTTAGTACCACATCACTGCAGAAAAGAAGTAGCTAATCTGATTCTACACAGCCGTACCAAAAGGGCAGAAATTACTGTATAGGTTCACTGTATTTCATGTACTGCCAGATTACTAGCTAGTGACACGTACTAATGCATGGCACTACAGGAATGGCCACCTGTGCCGACGGCCGCAGACCGTCGGCAAAGGCCCCATGCCGTCGGCACACACCTATGCCGACGGCCACCGTCGGCACAGGGTGGTCGGCTTAGGGCCTTGTAGGCACAGTACACCTAGCCGTCGGCACAGCTATACACCGTCGGCACAGCTTTTGCCGACGGCCAGAAACGCACCGTCGGCACCTAGTTTGTCGGCACAGCGGCGGGTGGGGTCCACATTAGCCGGGCGAGAGGAGGGGCCTGTGCCGACGGCCAAGCCGTCGGCACAGAGCTGCCACGTGGAGGCAGCTGGGCGCGCCAGGGAGGGTCCTGTGCCGACGGCATTGCCGTCGGCACAGGTATGACCATTTGGTCACAGTAAGGGTCTGTGCCGACGGCATTGCCGTCGGCACAGGTGTGACCAGATTTTTTTTATCCAGCAGCTCGTTTTTTGCAGCAATAATAGCAGAAAAAATAATAAAAATCACGACAAATTCAGAACAATAAGATCACACAATGGCTCCATCTATTGATCACAATGGATCACAAAATGCTATATCATCGAGTAGATACACATAGGACCATCATCAAGTATATACATACATAGGTAGATGTCTAGACGCCCAAAGCCCTACATCTATTGCGGCGACGGCGACGGGGTGAACCCCATATCTCCCCGGCTGATAATAGGTGAGCGTCGGATCGCCGCAGCAGAAGCACCGGAAGTAGGCGAATCACCGGAAGCACGAGGAGAAGCTGAAGCACCGGCAGAAGGACCACCGCTATGTAACGGTGTGATGCGAGGCGAACCCGTCGAGGAACTAGGAGAAGCAGAAGGATCAATGTGCGGGTTCTCCGACGAGCTTCCCGTTTCCTACATGTTTGAGCAAGAGTTAGCAACTGCGAGGCAAAGGAAAGCAGTAACCAGTGGTTTGGGATCAAACTTACCGGGGTACTTTTGTAGTAGGAGAGAGCGAACACGTCCCTCGATGGCATCCGTGGAGTCGGACCCGGCTCCGGAGGCTCTCCATAGGAGGGGCTACCCGCACTCCAGTGGTGAAAAAGTTCAGCACCGACTGCAAGATAGTTTAGATGTCAGGTGTTGCAAAAATAAAGGTTCAAACTAGGGAAGTGGGACTTGTCATATTTGACAAAAGTAAAGGTTAATACTTACAGCTCGGAACAACTTTTGATACTCGGTCCAAGGCTTACTCATCTCCTCCCACTTGGCAAAGGCCACCTCATACTGCGCATGAGCGGCAGCGTAGGCTTCCTCAAAATCGGGCTACAATTTCGAAAAGAATGAATCTCGTCAACTTAGCCATGCAAGAACGAATGTCGGAAAGAGGATGCAAAAAAACTTACATCGATGGGAGTGGATCGACGAGGCTGTGGACGAGGCGGGATCAGTGGGCTGTTGTCAGGGAGAGTAGCTTTTGCCTGCGTGAAGGTCATGGCAGGCCTAACCACCTTATTAAGAGTGCGATTACGGCCATGCGGCCTTCCGTGCCCCGAGAGGACCACCGCCCTGCATCGCGAAAAGAATTGTTATTCATACCAAGTAGAAACATGCGGTGAAAATAAATGCACGTTGTTCCATGTATATATATATACCGACCTCTCGTCGACCTCCTCGCTCAAGGGGTCATCCACCTCCGGGTGAAAACCCTGGAACGTCGTGCAGTAGCTGTCCACGGCCTCCTCGGATCTGCCGTAGTACTCAGGAGCCTGTGGCTGAGGCTTCTTTGGATCGGGCTTCTTTTCCCTCATCTTCTTCCACGCACTGATGTGGGAGCTTACCGTCCCAGTATCGGCGTCCTGCATCACGAAAAGAAATGTTATTCATACCAAGTAGAAACATGCGGTAAAAATAAATGCACGTCGTTCCATGTATATATATACCATCTTATCCTTAAAGAGGAAGTGGTTGCGGTTTCCCGCACTATGTGTTCCCTCGGAGCCTCGGTTTGCCTTGTTCCGCTGGCTCACGGCGCTGAAATCCTCGTCTTCCCCGACCCACCTCCTAACCAACGCATCCCATGCGTCTTCTTTGCGGTCGGCCCAGTCGGGCATAACCTGAAAATGCAATTCAAGAAGAGCTAAGTGCAATGGCAACTTAGCAGCAATATAGAATTCCATTGACAATGTACTTACCGAAATGTACTCCTCCTTTGTCATCTCCGCTGCATTCTTGGCATTATCCGCCTTCTTGGCCCTCTTGCCCGTCTTCTCATAGGTAAAGTCATTGGCGGATGTAAACTTTTGGTTGTAGAATTGCTGCCGTGTCAACCTCACACAATGAGCATGCAAAATGCTATCCGCAGCTTGCTGGTCCAGCACACGATAAAACCGCTTCAACCATGCATAAAAAAATTGTGAGTCATGAGTTATCACGGTGGGGTCATTAACTATGAACGGAATTCGAAAAATATGTGTTACCCAAAAAGTGGTGATCACGGCGTGAGCAGCTGTCTCGAACGGTGGGGACGGCGCAGCCTCATAGTCCGCCCATTTCGTGGCTAACTTCAGTCGTCCTCGGGCCCTGTAGTGTACAAGCCTGGCCAATATTTCCTAATCAGAGCTCCAAGCAAGCTCCCAGGAGTGCGTGGAATCTTAGGGCCTGTCCATGTCCATGAACTGCACAATAAGTAAACATTAGTACATATGCCAAATTGTTATGACCAAAATGAAATTTCATGTTCAAAATTACAAAACTAGTACACTTACTCAACGCCATGAGGCTCAATGAGGGTTTTCGCCTCCTCGGTCTTAGGCCAGTATTTTTCCTCGGGGACTCCTGCTTCGCCACGACTCTTCTTCCGCTTCGGCGCCGCCTCCACCTCCACCTCGTCCTCCACCTCCACCTCCAGCTCCAGCTCCAGGTGGTTCTGGGAAGCCACGTCGCCTGAAGCGGAGGGCAACTCGGAATCCACGTCGCCAGAAGCGGAGGGTGGGTGCTCCACGTCTCCTCCACCTCGTCCTCCACCTCGCCCTCCACCTCGTCCTCCACCTTGCCGTCCACCTCGTCCTCCACCTCGTCCTCCACCTCTTTCTACTCGTGCACCCTCGTCCGCGGCGTAACGCGAGGTGGTAGGTCGTCCACTCCGTGTAAGGTTAGACTTCTGTGCCTTCAGCGTACTAAGCAAGGTAGCTGCGCTTTCCTTGCCCTGACTCATATTGTTCAATCAACTGCATTGAGAAACAATAAATATTAGCACACAAGTATGACAACATTAATATTGAAGCAAATAGTAAACTAAAGAACAAAAAAGAAAAAGAGAGGAAATTTGATCGTCACAAATATAGTTCCTTTTATCGTTCTTCCACAGGGATCAAAGTAGTAACTACGACATCTGAAAAGAAATAGCAATTTACATATTGGGTTATCATTCATAAGTACAAGCTCCCGGTGATTTTACAAATAGCAATTTACATGGCAATTTTACAAATAGCAATTTACATGACAAATTTTACAAATTCTACTAACCAATGTTTCTGCTCAAGTCAATGCAAAATCAGGCATACACATGTAATTGTTTTTGGCTACCTATAGACTGCACCAATGCACTTGCACAAGACATGATTACTAAAGTATATCCATGTTTTAACATAGCAAGTAGGCCACCTCCATCCATAAACGTTTTAACATACACTAGCTGACTGTCACACAAGCCACAGAAAACGCAATGCTGCCATTGACTATTTATCTACTAGTACTTACATTTCAGCAACTCAAAAACAAAATCTAGCAAAGTAAATCGACTCGTAAATAGATTGCTTAACTATATTGCTTAACTTTTACACTTCTAACAGCTAGATCAACGAAAGGTGATATTTTTACTTGCTAAACTTGCACAAAAACATGTCTCTGTATTCCAATCTAGTCTGCTCACAACACTAGTTCACGGGAAGTTGCAGAAATTGAAGAGAGGAAGAGATGAATCGATTTGAACCAATACAAAGGAACTTCTGGTTGGTGGAGAGCAGCAGCAGCGACAGGAGTTGAGGAAGAGGAGCTTCAGGTTGTGCTTCTACCGGCGGCGGCAGCGAGGAACCCACCTTCCCCTCATGCTCCTTTCGTTGGTGGTGGTGGTGGTGGTTGCAGGGTTTCGAGAGGAGGGTGGGCGGCGTCGCGGTGGAGTGGAGGGTGGACGACGGGGTGGAGGGTGGACGGAGGAGGCGTGGAGGAGGAGGTGGAATGGCCAGAGCGGAGCGGCGGGTGGGGGAGAGATGCGGGTGGACGCCGGCGAGCAGGCCCGGCCGCGCCATCGCTCGATCTGGTGGAGGAGCCGGTGGTGCGGTGGAGGGGGGGAGGGGGGAGGGTCGCCGGAGCAAGCGGGCGCGTGCTCGATTTCGATTTGGAACTGACGTTGCCGATTCGGGCGCGTGCCCTATCAAAAAACAGACAGGACCTATGCCGACGGCTTTGCCGTCGGCTTAGGCTTTTCCTCTTTTTTTTAATTCCATTTAAAAAACAGACAACACCTATTTGAAACACCTAGGAGTAGATTCTTGGATATTTGAAACACACAACACACTTGTACACATATGGTATGGCACAACCTAGGTTTGGGTGGGGTTCCGATGCTCCGGGGCCCCGCTTCGGCGAAACCCTGAATCCGCTGGAAAACCCCTAACGTTTCCGTCTACCCCATAGACGTGCGTCGAAAGGGGTAGCCCAGTGGACTTTTTTGCTTGGTTGTGTTAGGTCAGGCCATTGGAAGGTGAGAAACCAAAGTCTACCCCAAATCGACACAAGATTCCATCCGGTTCGCCCGAAAGGGGAGTTTTCACCTCTAAGTGCAGAAACTCACTAGAGAGAAAGTGAAGCCGGTGATGTCGGTCACACCTAGGAGTAGATTCTTGGACATTTGAAACACGCAACACACTTGTACACATATGGTATGGCACAACCTAGGTTTGGGTGGGGTTCCGACGCTCCGGGGCCCCGCTTCGGCGAAACCCTGAATCCGCTGGAAAAACCCTAACGTTTCCGTCTACCCCATAGACGTGCGTCGAAAGGGGGTAGCCCAGTGGACTTTTTTGCTTGGTTGTGTTAGGTCAGGCCATTGGAAGGTGAGAAACCAAAGTCTACCCCAAATCAACACAAGATTCCATCTGGTTCGCCCGAAAGGGGAGTTTTCACCTCTAAGTGCAGAAACTCACTAGAGAGAAAATGAAGCCGGTGATGTCGGTCACACCTAGGAGTAGATTCTTGGACATTTGAAACACACAACACACTTGTACACATATGGTATGGCACAACCTAGGTTTGGGTGGGGTTCCGACGCTCCGGGGCCCCGCTTCGGCGAAACCCTGAATCCGCTGGAAAAACCCTAACGTTTCCGTCTACCCCATAGACGTGCGTCGAAAGGGGGTAGCCTAGTGGACTTTTTTGCTTGGTTGTGTTAGGTCAGGCCATTGGAAGGTGAGAAACCAAAGTCTACCCCAAATCGACACAAGAGTCCATCCGGTTCGCCCGAAAGGGGAGTTTTCACCTCTAAGTGCAGAAACTCACTAGAGAGAAAGTGAAGCCGGTGATGTCGGTCACACCTAGGAGTAGATTCTTGGACATTTGAAACACACAACACACTTGTACACATATGGTATGGCACAACCTAGGTTTGGGTGGGGTTCCGACGCTCCGGGGCCCCGCTTCGGCGAAACCCTGAATCCGCTGGAAAAACCCTAACGTTTCCGTCTACCCCATAGACGTGCGTCGAAAGGGGGTAGCCCAGTGGACTTTTTTGCTTGGTTGTGTTAGGTCAGGCCATTGGAAGGTGAGAAACCAAAGTCTACCCCAAATCAACACAAGATTCCGTCCGGTTCGCCCGAAAGGGGAGTTTTCACCTCTAAGTGCAGAAACTCACTAGAGAGAAAGTGAAGCCGGTGCTATTTGAAACACCTAGGAGTAGATTCTTGGAAATTTGAAACACACAACACACTTGTACACATATGGTATGGCACAACCTAGGTTTGGGTGGGGTTCCGACGCTCCGGGGCCCCGCTTCGGCGAAACCCTGAATCCGCTGGAAAAACCGTAACGTTTCCGTCTACCCCATAGACGTGCGTCGAAAGGGGGTAGCCCAGTGGACTTTTTTGCTTGGTTGTGTTAGGTCAGGCCATTGGAAGGTGAGAAACCAAAGTCTACCCCAAATCGACACAAGATTCCATCCGGTTTGCCCGAAAGGGGAGTTTTCACCTCTAAGTGCAGAAACTCAATAGAGAGAAAGTGAAGCCGGTGATGTCGGTTACACCTAAGAGTAGATTCTTGGACATTTGAAACACACAACACACTTGTGCACATATGGTATGGCACAACCTAGGTTTGGGTGGGGTTCCGACGCTTCGGGGCCCCGCTTCGGCGAAACCCTGAATCCGCTGGAAAAACCCTAACGTTTCCGTCTACCCCATAGACGTGCGTCGAAAGGGGGTAGCCCAGTGGACTTTTTTGCTTGGTTGTGTTAGGTCAGGCCATTGGAAGGTGAGAAACCAAAGTCTACCCCAAATCGACACAAGATTCCATCCGGTTTGCCCGAAAGGGGAGTTTTCACCTCTAAGTGCAGAAACTCACTAGAGAGAAAGTGAAGTCGGTGATGTCGGTCACACCTAGGAGTAGATTCTTGGACATTTGAAACACACAACACACTTGTACACATATGGTATGGCACAACCTAGGTTTGGGTGGGGTTCCGACGCTTCGGGGCCCCGCTTCGGCGAAACCTGAATCCGCTGGAAAAACCCTAACGTTTCCGTCTACCCCATAGACGTGCGTCGAAAGGGCGTAGCCCAGTGGACTTTTTTGCTTGGTTGTGTTAGGTCAGGCCATTGGAAGGTGAGAAACCAAAGTCTACCCCAAATCGACACAAGATTCAATCCGGTTCGCCCGAAAGGGGAGTTTTCACCTCTAAGTGCAGAAACTCACTAGAGAGAAAGTGAAGCCGGTGATGTCGGTCACACCTAGGAGTAGATTCTTGGACATTTGAAACACACAACACACTTGTACACATATGGTATGGCACAACCTAGGTTTGGATGGGGTTCCGACGCTCCGGGTCCCCGCTTCGGCGAAACCCTAAATCCGCTGGAAAAACCGTAACGTTTCCGTCTACCCCATAGACGTGCGTCGAAAGGGGGTAGCCCAGTGGACTTTTTTGCTTGGTTGTGTTAGGTCAGGCCATTGGAAGGTGAGAAACCAAAGTCTACCGCAAATCGACACAAGAGTCCATCCGGTTCGCCCGAAAGGGGAGTTTTCACCTCTAAGTGCAGAAACTCACTAGAGAGAAAGTGAAGCCGGTGATGTCGGTCACACCTAGGAGTAGATTCTTGGACATTTGAAACACACAACACACTTGTACACATATGGTATGGCACAACCTAGGTTTGGGTGGGGTTCCGACGCTCCGGGGCCCCGCTTCGGCGAAACCCTGAATCCGCTGGAAAAACCCTAACGTTTCCGTCTACCCCATAGACGTGCGTCGAAAGGGGGTAGCCCAGTGGACTTTTTTGCTTGGTTGTGTTAGGTCAGGCCATAGGAAGGTGAGAAACCAAAGTCTACCCCAAATCGACACAAGAGTCCGTCCGGTTCGCCCGAAAGGGGAGTTTTCACCTCTAAGTGCAGAAACTCACTAGAGAGAAAGTGAAGCCGGTGCTATTTGAAACACCTAGGAGTAGATTCTTGGACATTTGAAACACACAACACACTTGTACACATATGGTATGGCACAACCTAGGTTTGGGTGGGGTTCCGACGCTCCGGGGCCCCGCTTCGGCGAAACCCTGAATCCGCTGGAAAAACCCTAACGTTTCCGTCTACCCCATAGACGTGCGTCGAAAGGGGGTAGCCAGTGGACTTTTTTGCTTGGTTGTGTTAGGTCAGGCCATTGGAAGGAGAGAAACCAAAGTCTACCCCAAATCAACACAAGATTCCGTCCGGTTCGCCCGAAAGGGGAGTTTTCACCTCTAAGTGCAGAAACTCACTAGAGAGAAAGTGAAGCCGGTGCTATTTGAAACACCTAGGAGTAGATTCTGGAAATTTGAAACACACAACACACTTATACACAAAATATGGCACAACCTAGGTTTGGGTGGGTTCCGACGCTCCGGGGCCCCGCTTCGGCGAAACCCAGAATCCGCTGGAAAAACCCTAACGTTTCCGTCTACCCCATAGACGTGCGTCGAAAGGGGGTAGCCCAGTGGACTTTTTTGCTTTGTTGTGTTAGGTCAGGCCATTGGAAGGTGAGAAACCAAAGTCTACCCCAAATCGACACAAGATTCCATCCGGTTCGCCCGAAAGGGGAGTTTTCACCTCTAAGTGCAGAAACTCACTAGAGAGAAAGTGAAGCGGTGATGTCGGTCACACCTAGGAGTAGATTCTTGGACATTTGAAACACACAACACACTTGTACACATATGGTATGGCACAACCTAGGTTTGGGTGGGGTTCCGACGCTTCGGGGCCACGCTTCGGCGAAACCCTGAATCCGCTGGAAAAACCCTAATGTTTCCGTCTACCCCATAGACGTGCGTCGAAAGGGGGTAGCCCAGTGGACTTTTTGCTTGGTTGTGTTAGGTCAGGCCATTGGAAGGTGAGAAACCAAAGTCTACCCCAAATCACACAAGATTCCATCTGGTTCGCCCGAAAGGGGAGTTTTCACCTCTAAGTGCAGAAACTCACTAGAGAGAAAGTGAAGCGGTGCTATTTGAAACACCTAGGAGTAGATTCTTGGACACTTGAAACACACAACACACTTGTACACATATGGTATGGCACAACCTAGGTTTGGGTGGGGTTCCGACGCTCCGGGGCCCGCTTCGGCGAAACCCTGAATCCGCTGGAAAACCTAACGTTTCCGTCTACCCCACAGACGTGCGTCGAAAGGGGGTAGCCCAGTGGACTTTTTTGCTTGGTTGTGTTAGGTCAGGCCATTGGAAGGTGAGAAACCAAAGTCTACCCCAAATCAACACAAGATTCCGTCCGGTTCGCCCGAAAGGGGAGTTTTCACCTCTAAGTGCAGAAACTCACTAGAGAGAAAGTGAAGCCGGTGCTATTTGAAACACCTAGGAGTAGATTCTTGGACATTTGAAACACACACACACTTGTACACATATGGTATGGCACAACCTAGGTTTGGGTGGGGTTCCGACGCTCCGGGGCCCCGCTTCGGCGAAACCCTGAATCCGCTGGAAAAACCCTAACGTTTCCGTCTACCCCATAGACGTGCGTCGAAAGGGGGTAGCCCAGTGGACTTTTTTGCTTGGTTGTGTTAGGTCAGGCCATTGGAAGGTGAGAAACCAAATCTACCCAAATCAACACAAGATTCCGTCCGGTTCGCCCGAAAGGGGAGTTTTCACCTCTAAGTGCAGAAACTCACTAGAGAGAAAGTGAAGCCGGTGCTATTTGAAACACCTAGGAGTAGATTCTTGGAAATTTGAAACACACAACACACTTATACACAATATGGCACAACCTAGGTTTGGGTGGGTTCTGACGCTCCGGGGCCCCGCTTCGGCGAAACCCTGAATCCGCTGGAAAAACCCTAACGTTTCCGTCTACCCCATAGACGTGCGTCGAAAGGGGGTAGCCCAGTGGACTTTTTGCTTGGTTGTGTTAGGTCAGGCCATTGGAAGGTGAGAAACCAAAGTCTACCCCAAATCGACACAAGATTCCATCCGGTTTGCCCGAAAGGGGAGTTTTCACCTCTAAGTGCAGAAACTCACTAGAGAGAAAGTGAAGCGGTGATGTCGGTCACACCTAGGAGTAGATTCTTGGACATTTGAAACACACAACACACTTGTACACATATGGTATGGCACAACCTAGGTTTGGGTGGGGTTCCGACGCTCGGGGCCACGCTTCGGCGAAACCCTGAATCCGCTGGAAAAACCCTAATGTTTCCGTCTACCCCATAGACGTGCGTCGAAAGGGGGTAGCCCAGTGGACTTTTTTGCTTGGTTGTGTTAGGTCAGGCCATTGGAAGGTGAGAAACCAAAGTCTACCCCAAATCATCACAAGATTCCATCTGGTTCGCCCGAAAGGGGAGTTTTCACCTCTAAGTGCAGAAACTCACTAGAGAGAAAGTGAAGCCGGTGCTATTTGAACACCTAGGAGTAGATTCTTGGACATTTGAAACACACAACACACTTGTACACATATGGTATGGCACAACCTAGGTTTGGGTGGGGTTCCGACGCTCCGGGGCCCCGCTTCGGCGAAACCCTGAATCCGCTGGAGAAACCTAACGTTTCCGTCTACCCCAGACGTGCGTCGAAAGGGGGTAGCCCAGTGGACTTTTTTGCTTGGTTGTGTTAGGTCAGGCCATTGGAAGGTGAGAAACCAAAGTCTACCCCAAATCACACAAGATTCCATCCGGTTCGCCCGAAAGGGGAGTTTTCACCTCTAAGTGCAGAAACTCACTAGAGAGAAAGTGAAGCCGGTGCTATTTGAAACACCTAGGAGTAGATT
Organism: Poa pratensis; assembly: GCA_947311845.1. Classification (NCBI taxonomy): domain Eukaryota; kingdom Viridiplantae; phylum Streptophyta; class Magnoliopsida; order Poales; family Poaceae; genus Poa; species Poa pratensis. The sequence continues at coordinate 15,629,721 of CAMZMU010000027.1, read as the reverse complement.
CTTGGACATTTGAAACACACAACACACTTGTACACATATGGTATGGCACAACCTAGGTTTGGGTGGGGTTCCGACGCTCCGGGGCCCCGCTTCGGCGAAACCCTGAATCCGCTGGAAAAACCTAACGTTTCCGTCTACCCCAGACGTGCGTCGAAAGGGGGTAGCCCAGTGGACTTTTTTGCTTGGTTGTGTTAGGTCAGGCCATTGGAAGGTGAGAAACCAAAGTCTACCCCAAATCGACACAAGATTCCATCCGGTTTGCCCGAAAGGGGAGTTTTCACCTCTAAGTGCAGAAACTCACTAGAGAGAAAGTGAAGCCGGTGCTATTTGAAACACCTAGGAGTAGATTCTTGGAAATTTGAAACACACAACACACTTGTACACATATGGTATGGCACAACCTAGGTTTGGGTGGGGTTCCGACGCTTCGGGGCCCCGCTTCGGCGAAACCCTGAATCCGCTGGAAAAAACCCTAACGTTTCGTCTACCCCATAGACGTGCGTCGAAAGGGGGTAGCCCAGTGGACTTTTTTGCTTGGTTGTGTTAGGTCAGGCCATTGGAAGGTGAGAAACCAAAGTCTACCCCAAATCGACACAAGAGTCCATCCGGTTCGCCCGAAAGGGGAGTTTTCACCTCTAAGTGCAGAAACTCACTAGAGAGAAAGTGAAGCGGTGATGTCGGTCACACCTAGGAGTAGATTCTTGGACATTTGAAACACACAACACACTTGTACACATATGGTATGGCACAACCTAGGTTTGGGTGGGGTTCCGACGCTCCGGGGCCCCGCTTCGGCGAAACCCTGAATCCGCTGGAAAAACCCTAACGTTTCCGTCTACCCCATAGACGTGCGTCGAAAGGGGGTAGCCCAGTGGACTTTTTTGCTTGGTTGTGTTAGGTCAGGCCATTGGAAGGTGAGAAACCAAAGTCTACCCCAAATCAACACAAGATTCCGTCCGGTTCGCCCGAAAGGGGAGTTTTCACCTCTAAGTGCAGAAACTCACTAGAGAGAAAGTGAAGCCGGTGCTATTTGAAACACCTAGGAGTAGATTCTTGGAATTTGAAACACACAACACACTTGTACACATATGGTATGGCACAACCTAGGTTTGGGTGGGGTTCCGACGCTCCGGGGCCCCGCTTCGGCGAAACCCTGAATCCGCTGGAAAAACCCTAACGTTTCCGTCTACCCCATAGACGTGCGTCGAAAGGGGGTAGCCCAGTGGACTTTTTTGCTTGGTTGTGTTAGGTCAGGCCATTGGAAGGTGAGAAACCAAAGTCTACCCCAAATCAACACAAGATTCCGTCCGGTTCGCCCGAAAGGGGAGTTTTCACCTCTAAGTGCAGAAACTCACTAGAGAGAAAGTGAAGCCGGTGATTTGAAACACCTAGGAGTAGATTCTTGGACATTTGAAACACACAACACACTTGTACACATATGGTATGGCACAACCTAGGTTTGGGTGGGGTTCCGACGCTCCGGGGCCCCGCTTCGGCGAAACCCTGAATCCGCTGGAAAAACCCTAACGTTTCCGTCTACCCCATAGACGTGCGTCGAAAGGGGTAGCCCAGTGGACTTTTTTGCTTGGTTGTGTTAGGTCAGGCCATTGGAAGGTGAGAAACCAAAGTCTACCCCAAATCGACACAAGATTCCTCCGGTTCGCCCGAAAGGGGAGTTTTCACCTCTAAGTGCAGAAACTCACTAGAGAGAAAGTGAAGCCGGTGCTATTTGAAACACCTAGGAGTAGATTCTTGGAAATTTGAAACACACAACACACTTACACACATATGGCACAACCTAGGTTTGGGTGGGTTCCGACGCTCCGGGGCCCCGCTTCGGCGAAACCCTGAATCCGCTGGAAAAACCCTAACGTTTCCGTCTACCCCATAGACGTGCGTCGAAAGGGGGTAGCCCAGTGGACTTTTTTGCTTGTTGTGTTAGGTCAGGCCATTGGAAGGTGAGAAACCAAAGTCTACCCCAAATCGACACAAGATTCCATCCGGTTTGCCCGAAAGGGGAGTTTTCACCTCTAAGTGCAGAAACTCACTAGAGAGAAAGTGAAGCCGGTGATGTCGGTCACACCTAGAGTAGATTCTTGGACATTTGAAACACACAACACACTTGTACACATATGGTGTGGCACAACCTAGGTTTGGGTGGGGTTCCGACGCTCGGGGCCCCGCTTCGGCGAAACCCTGAATCCGCTGGAAAAACCCTAACGTTTCCGTCTACCCCATAGACGTGCGTCGAAAGGGGGTAGCCCAGTGGACTTTTTTGCTTGGTTGTGTTAGGTCAGGCCATTGGAAGGTGAGAAACCAAAGTCTACCCCAAATCACACAAGATTCCATCCGGTTCGCCCGAAAGGGGAGTTTTCACCTCTAAGTGCAGAAACTCACTAGAGAGAAAGTGAAGCCGGTGCTATTTGAAACACCTAGGAGTAGATTCTTGGACATTTGAAACACACAACACACTTGTACACATATGGTATGGCACAACCTAGGTTTGGGTGGGGTTCCGACGCTCCGGGGCCCCGCTTCGGCGAAACCCTGAATCCGCTGGAAAACCCTAACGTTTCCGTCTACCCCATAGACGTGCGTCGAAAGGGGGTAGCCCAGTGGACTTTTTTGCTTGGTTGTGTTAGGTCAGGCCATTGGAAGGTGAGAAACCAAAGTCTACCCCAAATCAACACAAGATTCCATCCGGTTCGCCCGAAAGGGGAGTTTTCACCTCTAAGTGCAGAAACTCACTAGAGAGAAAGTGAAGCCGGTGATGTCGGTCACACCTAGGAGTAGATTCTTGGACATTTGAAACACACAACACACTTGTACACATATGGTATGGCACAACCTAGGTTTGGGTGGGGTTCCGACGCTCCGGGCCCGCTTCGGCGAAACCCTGAATCCGCTGGAAAAACCCTAACGTTTCCGTCTACCCCATAGACGTGCGTCGAAAGGGGGTAGCCCAGTGGACTTTTTTGCTTGGTTGTGTTAGGTCAGGCCATTGGAAGGTGAGAAACCAAAGTCTACCCCAAATCGACACAAGATTCCATCCGGTTCGCCCGAAAGGGGAGTTTTCACCTCTAAGTGCAGAAACTCACTAGAGAGAAAGTGAAGCCGGTGCTATTTGAACACCTAGGAGTAGATTCTTGGACATTTGAAACACACAACACACTTGTACACATATGGTATGGCACAACCTAGGTTTGGGTGGGGTTCCGACGCTCCGGGGCCCCGCTTCGGCGAAACCCTGAATCCGCTGGAAAAACCCTAACGTTTCCGTCTACCCCATAGACGTGCGTCGAAGGGGGTAGCCCAGTGGATTTTTTGCTTGGTTGTGTTAGGTCAGGCCATTGGAAGGTGAGAAACCAAAGTCTACCCCAAATCGACACAAGATTCCATCCGGTTCGCCCGAAAGGGGAGTTTTCACCTCTAAGTGCAGAAACTCACTAGAGAGAAAGTGAAGCCGGTGATGTCGGTCACACCTAGGAGTAGATTCTTGGACATTTGAAACACACAACACACTTGTACACATATGGTATGGCACAACCTAGGTTTGGATGGGGTTCCGACGCTCCGGGTCCCCGCTTCGGCGAAACCCTGAATCCGCTGGAAAAACCCTAACGTTTCCGTCTACCCCATAGACGTGCGTCGAAAGGGGGTAGCCCAGTGGACTTTTTTGCTTGGTTGTGTTAGGTCAGGCCATTGGAAGGTGAGAAACCAAAGTCTACCCCAAATCGACACAAGATTCCATCCGGTTCGCCCGAAAGGGGAGTTTTCACCTCTAAGTGCAGAAACTCACTAGAGAGAAAGTGAAGCCGGTGCTATTTGAAACACCTAGGAGTAGATTCTTGGAAATTTGAAACACACAACACACTTGTACACATATGGTATGGCACAACCTAGGTTTGGGTGGGGTTCCGACGCTCCGGGGCCCCGCTTCGGCGAAACCCTGAATCCGCTGGAAAAACCCTAACGTTTCCGTCTACCCCATAGACGTGCGTCGAAAGGGGGTAGCCCAGTGGACTTTTTTGCTTGGTTGTGTTAGGTCAGGCCATTGGAAGGTGAGAAACCAAAGTCTACCCCAAATCGACACAAGATTCCTTCCGGTTTGCCCGAAAGGGGAGTTTTCACCTCTAAGTGCAGAAACTCACTAGAGAGAAAGTGAAGCCGGTGATGTCGGTCACACCTAGGAGTAGATTCTTGGACATTTGAAACACACAACACACTTGTACACATATGGTATGGCACAACCTAGGTTTGGGTGGGGTTCCGACGCTTCGGCGAAACCCTGAATCCGCTGGAAAAACCCTAACGTTTCCGTCTACCCCATAGACGTGCGTCGAAAGGGGGTAGCCCAGTGGACTTTTTTGCTTGGTTGTGTTAGGTCAGGCCATTGGAAGGTGAGAAACCAAAGTCTACCCCAAATCGACACAAGATTCCATCCGGTTCGCCCGAAAGGGGAGTTTTCACCTCTAAGTGCAGAAACTCACTAGAGAGAAAGTGAAGCCGGTGCTATTTGAAACACCTAGGAGTAGATTCTTGGACATTTGAAACACACAACACACTTGTACACATATGGTATGGCACAACCTAGGTTGGGTGGGGTTCCGACGCTCCGGGGCCCCGCTTCGGCGAAACCCTGAATCCGCTGGAAAAACCCTAACGTTTCCGTCAACCCCATAGACGTGCGTCGAAAGGGGGTAGCCCAGTGGACTTTTTTGCTTGGTTGTGTTAGGTCAGGCCATTGGAAGGTGAGAAACCAAAGTCTACCCCAAATCGACACAAGATTCCATCCGGTTCGCCCGAAAGGGGAGTTTTCACCTCTAAGTGCAGAAACTCACTAGAGAGAAAGTGAAGCCGGTGATGTCGGTCACACCTAGGAGTAGATTCTTGGACATTTGAAACACACAACACACTTGTACACATATGGTATGGCACAACCTAGGTTTGGTGGGGTTCCGACGCTCCGGGCCCCGCTTCGGCGAAACCCTGAATCCGCTGGAAAAACCCTAACGTTTCCGTCTACCCCATAGACGTGCGTCGAAAGGGGGTAGCCCAGTGGACTTTTTTGCTTGGTTGTGTTAGGTCAGGCCATTGGAAGGTGAGAAACCAAAGTCTACCCCAAATCGACACAAGATTCCTTCCGGTTGCCCGAAAGGGGAGTTTTCACCTCTAAGTGCAGAAACTCACTAGAGAGAAAGTGAAGCCGGTGATGTCGGTCACACCTAGGAGTAGATTCTTGGACATTTGAAACACACAACACACTTGTACACATATGGTATGGCACAACCTAGGTTTGGGTGGGGTTCCGACGCTCCGGGTCCCCGCTTCGGCGAAACCCTGAATCCGCTGGAAAAACCCTAACGTTTCCGTCTACCCCATAGACGTGCGTCGAAAGGGGGTAGCCCAGTGGACTTTTTTGCTTGGTTGTGTTAGGTCAGGCCATTGGAAGGTGAGAAACCAAAGTCTACCCCAAATCGACACAAGATTCCTTCCGGTTTGCCCGAAAGGGGAGTTTTCACCTCTAAGTGCAGAAACTCACTAGAGAGAAAGTGAAGCCGGTGATGTCGGTCACACCTAGGAGTAGATTCTTGGACATTTGAAACACAACACACTTGTACACATATGGTATGGCACAACCTAGGTTTGGGTGGGGTTCCGATGCTCCGGGGCACCGCTTCGGCGAAACCCTGAATCCGCTGGAAAAACCCTAACGTTTCCGTCTACCCCATAGACGTGCGTCGAAAGGGGGTAGCCCAGTGGACTTTTTTGCTTGGTTGTGTTAGGTCAGGCCATTGGAAGGTGAGAAACCAAAGTCTACCCCAAATCAACACAAGATTCCATCCGGTTCGCCCGAAAGGGGAGTTTTCACCTCTAAGTGCAGAAACTCACTAGAGAGAAAGTGAAGCCGGTGCTATTTGAAACACCTAGGAGTAGATTCCTGGACATTTGAAACACACAACACACTTGTACACATATGGTATGGCACAACCTAGGTTGGGTGGTGTTCCGACGCTCCGGGGCCCCGCTTCGGCGAAACCCTGAATCCGCTGGAAAAACCCTAACGTTTCCGTCAACCCCATAGACGTGCGTCGAATGGGGGTAGCCCAGTGGACTTTTTTGCTTGGTTGTGTTAGGTCAGGCCATTGGAAGGTGAGAAACCAAAGTCTACCCCAAATCGACACAAGATTCCATCCGGTTCGCCCGAAAGGGGAGTTTTCACCTCTAAGTGCAGAAACTCACTAGAGAGAAAGTGAAGCCGGTGATGTCGGTCACACCTAGGAGTAGATTCTTGGACATTTGAAACACACAACACACTTGTACACATATGGTATGGCACAACCTAGGTTTGGATGGGGTTCCGACGCTCCGGGTCCCCGCTTCGGCGAAACCCTGAATCCGCTGGAAAAACCCTAACGTTTCCGTCTACCCCATAGACGTGCGTCGAAAGGGGGTAGCCCAGTGGACTTTTTTGCTTGGTTGTGTTAGGTCAGGCCATTGGAAGGTGAGAAACCAAAGTCTACCCCAAATCGACACAAGATTCCATCCGGTTTGCCCGAAAGGGGAGTTTTCACCTCTAAGTGCAGAAACTCACTAGAGAGAAAGTGAAGTCGGTGCTATTTGAAACACCTAGGAGTAGATTCTGGACATTTGAAACACACAACACACTTGTACACATATGGTATGGCACAACCTAGGTTTGGTGGGGTTCCGACGCTCCGGGTCCCCGCTTCGGCGAAACCCTGAATCCGCTGGAAAAACCCTAACGTTTCCGTCTACCCCATAGACGTGCGTCGAAAGGGGGTAGCCCAGTGGACTTTTTTGCTTGGTTGTGTTAGGTCAGGCCATTGGAAGGTGAGAAACCAAAGTCTACCCCAAATCGACACAAGAGTCCATCCGGTTCGCCCGAAAGGGGAGTTTTCACCTCTAAGTGCAGAAACTCACTAGAGAGAAAGTGAAGCCGGTGCTATTTGAAACACCTAGAGTAGATTCTTGGAAATTTGAAACACACAACACACTTGTACACATATGGTATGGCACAACCTAGGTTTGGGTGGGGTTCCGACGCTCCGGGGCCCCGCTTCGGCGAAACCCTGAATCCGCTGGAAAAACCCTAACGTTTCCGTCTACCCCATAGACGTGCGTCGAAAGGGGGTAGCCCAGTGGACTTTTTTGCTTGGTTGTGTTAGGTCAGGCCATTGGAAGGTGAGAAACCAAAGTCTACCCCAAATCGACACAAGATTCCTTCCGGTTTGCCCGAAAGGGGAGTTTTCACCTCTAAGTGCAGAAACTCACTAGAGAGAAAGTGAAGCCGGTGATGTCGGTCACACCTAGGAGTAGATTCTTGGACATTTGAAACACACAACACACTTGTACACATATGGTATGGCACAACCTAGGTTTGGGTGGGGTTCCGACGCTTCGGTGAAACCCTGAATCCGCTGGAAAAACCCTAACGTTTCCGTCTACCCCATAGACGTGCGTCGAAAGGGGGTAGCCCAGTGGACTTTTTTGCTTGGTTGTGTTAGGTCAGGCCATTGGAAGGTGAGAAACCAAAGTCTACCCCAAATCGACACAAGATTCCATCCGGTTCGCCCGAAAGGGGAGTTTTCACCTCTAAGTGCAGAAACTCACTAGAGAGAAAGTGAAGTCGGTGCTATTTGAAACACCTAGGAGTAGATTCCTGGACATTTGAAACACACAACACACTTGTACACATATGGTATGGCACAACCTAGGTTGGGTGGGGTTCCGACGCTCCGGGGCCCCGCTTCGGCGAAACCCTGAATCCGCTGGAAAAACCCTAACGTTTCCGTCAACCCCATAGACGTGCGTCGAAATGGGGGTAGCCCAGTGGACTTTTTTGCTTGGTTGTGTTAGGTCAGGCCATTGGAAGGTGAGAAACCAAAGTCTACCCCAAATCGACACAAGATTCCATCCGGTTCGCCCGAAAGGGGAGTTTTCACCTCTAAGTGCAGAAACTCACTAGAGAGAAAGTGAAGCCGGTGATGTCGGTCACACCTAGGAGTAGATTCTTGGACATTTGAAACACACAACACACTTGTACACATATGGTATGGCACAACCTAGGTTTGGATGGGGTTCCGACGCTCCGGGTCCCCGCTTCGGCGAAACCCTGAATCCGCTGGAAAAACCCTAACGTTTCCGTCTACCCCATAGACGTGCGTCGAAAGGGGGTAGCCCAGTGGACTTTTTTGCTTGGTTGTGTTAGGTCAGGCCATTGGAAGGTGAGAAACCAAAGTCTACCCCAAATCGACACAAGATTCCTTCCGGTTTGCCCGAAAGGGGAGTTTTCACCTCTAAGTGCAGAAACTCACTAGAGAGAAAGTGAAGCCGGTGATGTCGGTCACACCTAGGAGTAGATTCTTGGACATTTGAAACACAACACACTTGTACACATATGGTATGGCACAACCTAGGTTTGGGTGGGGTTCCGACGCTCCGGGTCCCCGCTTCGGCGAAACCCTGAATCCGCTGGAAAAACCCTAACGTTTCCGTCTACCCCATAGACGTGCGTCGAAAGGGGGTAGCCCAGTGGACTTTTTTGCTTGGTTGTGTTAGGTCAGGCCATTGGAAGGTGAGAAACCAAAGTCTACCCCAAATCGACACAAGATTCCTTCCGGTTTGCCCGAAAGGGGAGTTTTCACCTCTAAGTGCAGAAACTCACTAGAGAGAAAGTGAAGCCGGTGATGTCGGTCACACCTAGGAGTAGATTCTTGGACATTTGAAACACAACACACTTGTACACATATGGAATGGCACAACCTAGGTTTGGGTGGGGTTCCGATGCTCCGGGGCACCGCTTCGGCGAAACCCTGAATCCGCTGGAAAAACCCTAACGTTTCCGCCTACCCCATAGACGTGCGTCGAAAGGGGGTAGCCCAGTGGACTTTTTTGCTTGGTTGTGTTAGGTCAGGCCATTGGAAGGTGAGAAACCAAAGTCTACCCCAAATCAACACAAGATTCCATCCGGTTCGCCCGAAAGGGGAGTTTTCACCTCTAAGTGCAGAAACTCACTAGAGAGAAAGTGAAGCCGGTGCTATTTGAAACACCTAGGAGTAGATTCCTGGACATTTGAAACACACAACACACTTGTACACATATGGTATGGCACAACCTAGGTTGGGTGGTGTTCCGACGCTCCGGGGCCCCGCTTCGGCGAAACCCTGAATCCGCTGGAAAAACCCTAACGTTTCCGTCAACCCCATAGACGTGCGTCGAATGGGGTAGCCCAGTGGACTTTTTTGCTTGGTTGTGTTAGGTCAGGCCATTGGAAGGTGAGAAACCAAAGTCTACCCCAAATCGACACAAGATTCCATCCGGTTCGCCCGAAAGGGGAGTTTTCACCTCTAAGTGCAGAAACTCACTAGAGAGAAAGTGAAGCCGGTGATGTCGGTCACACCTAGGAGTAGATTCTTGGACATTTGAAACACACAACACACTTGTACACATATGGTATGGCACAACCTAGGTTTGGATGGGGTTCCGACGCTCCGGGTCCCCGCTTCGGCGAAACCCTGAATCCGCTGGAAAAACCCTAACGTTTCCGTCTACCCCATAGACGTGCGTCGAAAGGGGGTAGCCCAGTGGAATTTTTTGCTTGGTTGTGTTAGGTCAGGCCATTGGAAGGTGAGAAACCAAAGTCTACCCCAAATCGACACAAGATTCCATCCGGTTTGCCCGAAAGGGGAGTTTTCACCTCTAAGTGCAGAAACTCACTAGAGAGAAAGTGAAGCCGGTGCTATTTGAAACACCTAGGAGTAGATTCTTGGAAATTTGAAACACACAACACACTTGTACACATATGGTATGGCACAACCTAGGTTTGGGTGGGGTTCCGACGCTTCGGGGCCCCGCTTCGGCGAAACCCTGAATCCGCTGGAAAAACCCTAACGTTTCCGTCTACCCCATAGACGTGCGTCGAAAGGGGGTAGCCTAGTGGACTTTTTTGCTTGGTTGTGTTAGGTCAGGCCATTGGAAGGTGAGAAACCAAAGTCTACCCCAAATCGACACAAGAGTCCATCCGGTTCGCCCGAAAGGGGAGTTTTCACCTCTAAGTGCAGAAACTCACTAGAGAGAAAGTGAAGCCGGTGATGTCGGTCACACCTAGGAGTAGATTCTTGGACATTTGAAACACACAACACACTTGTACACATATGGTATGGCACAACCTAGGTTTGGGTGGGGTTCCGACGCTCCGGGGCCCCGCTTCGGCGAAACCCTGAATCCGCTGGAAAAACCCTAACGTTTCCGTCTACCCCATAGACGTGCGTCGAAAGGGGGTAGCCCAGTGGACTTTTTTGCTTGGTTGTGTTAGGTCAGGCCATTGGAAGGTGAGAAACCAAAGTCTACCCCAAATCAACACAAGATTCCGTCCGGTTCGCCCGAAAGGGGAGTTTTCACCTCTAAGTGCAGAAACTCACTAGAGAGAAAGTGAAGCCGGTGCTATTTGAAACACCTAGGAGTAGATTCTTGGAAATTTGAAACACACAACACACTTGTACACATATGGTATGGCACAACCTAGGTTTGGGTGGGGTTCCGACGCTCCGGGGCCCCGCTTCGGCGAAACCCTGAATCCGCTGAAAAACCCTAACGTTTCCGTCTACCCCATAGACGTGCGTCGAAAGGGGGTAGCCCAGTGGACTTTTTTGCTTGGTTGTGTTAGGTCAGGCCATTGGAAGGTGAGAAACCAAAGTCTACCCCAAATCGACACAAGAGTCCATCCGGTTCGCCCGAAAGGGGAGTTTTCACCTCTAAGTGCAGAAACTCACTAGAGAGAAAGTGAAGCCGGTGATGTCGGTCACACCTAGGAGTAGATTCTTGGACATTTGAAACACACAACACACTTGTACACATATGGTATGGCACAAAATAGGTTTGGGTCGGGTTCCGACGCTCCGGGGCCCCGCTTCGGCGAAACCCTGAATCCGCTGGAAAAACCCTAACGTTTCCGTCTACCCCATAGACGTGCGTCGAAAGGGGGTAGCCCAGTGGACTTTTTTGCTTGGTTGTGTTAGGTTAGGCCATTGGAAGGTGAGAAACCAAAGTCTACCCCAAATCGACACAAGATTCCTTCCGGTTTGCCCGAAAGGGGAGTTTTCACCTCTAAGTGCAGAAACTCACTAGAGAGAAAGTGAAGCCGGTGATGTCGGTCACACCTAGGAGTAGATTCTTGGACATTTGAAACACACAACACACTTGTACACATATGGTATGGCACAACCTAGGTTTGGGTGGGGTTCCGACGCTTCGGGGCCCCGCTTCGGTGAAACCCTGAATCCGCTGGAAAAACCCTAACGTTTCCGTCTACCCCATAGACGTGCGTCGAAAGGGGGTAGCCCAGTGGACTTTTTTGCTTGGTTGTGTTAGGTCAGGCCATTGGAAGGTGAGAAACCAAAGTCTACCCCAAATCGACACAAGATTCCATCCGGTTCGCCCGAAAGGGGAGTTTTCACCTCTAAGTGCAGAAACTCACTAGAGAGAAAGTGAAGCCGGTGATGTCGGTCACACCTAGGAGTAGATTCATGGACATTTGAAACACACAACACACTTGTACACATATGGTATGGCACAACCTAGGTTTGGGTGGGGTTCCGACGCTCCGGGGCCCCGCTTCGGCGAAACCCTAAATCCGCTGGAAAAACCCTAACTTTTCTGTCTACCCCATAGACGTGCATCGAAAGGGGGTAGCCCAGTGGACTTTTTTGCTTGGTTGTGTTAGGTCAGGCCATTGGAAGGTGAGAAACCAAAGTCTACCCCAAATTAACAGAAGATTCCACCCGGTTCGCCCGAAAGGGGAGTTTTCAGCTCTAAGTGCAGAAACTCACTAGAGAGAAAGTGAAGCCGGTGATGTCGGTCACACCTAGGAGTAGATTCTTGGACATTTGAAACACACAACACATTTGTACACATATGGTATGGCACAACCTAGGTTTGGGTGGGGTTCTGACGCTCCGGGGCCCCACTTCGGCGAAACCCTGAATCCGCTGGAAAAACCCTAACGTTTCCGTCTACCCATAGACGTGCGTCGAAAGGGGGTAGCCCAGTGGACTTTTTTGCTTGGTTGTGTTAGGTCAGGCCATTGGAAGGTGAGAAACCAAAGTCTACCCTAAATCAACACAAGATTCCATCCGGTTCGCCCGAAAGGGGAGTTTTCACCTCTAAGTGCAGAAACTCACTAGAGAGAAAGTGAAGCCGGTGATGGCACACTTGTGCAAGAGATTGTTGACAAGGGAGGATTGTTTCTCAAATTTTGTAAATAGACACCCACCAATTTTGTGAATAGACACCCACCAATTGGAAATGTTTCTCAAATTTTGTGAATAGACACCCACCAATTGGAAATGAAGTTCTACCGGTGGCGCTCCCGGATCCAACGGCTCACCAGCGCTCGAAAGAAACACACCGCTGATCCAACGGCTCAGAAGCGCATGAAGGAAACACACGATCCGTGTGCTTCTCCCGGATCCAACGGCTCACCAGCGCTCGAAAAAAACACACCGCTGATCCAACGGCTCAGAAGCGCACGAAGGAAACACACGATCCGTGTGCTTCTTCCGGATCCAACGGCTCACCAGCGCTCAAAAGAAACACACCGCTGATCCAACGTCTCACAAGCGCACGAAGGAAACACACGATCCGTGTGCTTCTTCCGGATCCAACGGCTCACCAGCGCTCGAAAGAAACACACCGCTGATCCAACGGCTCCCAAGCTCTCGAAGGAAACACACGATCCGCGTACTTGTACCTGATTGGCTAGCTGGAGGGAGTCACTCGGAGAGGCGGGTCTATAAGAGAGGCAGGAGTATACTTCACATCCATCATTGCCAGTACACGGGTAGCAGAGAGCAAAATTTCTGAGAGGCAGGAGTTCCTAGAGCGTCGGCTGAAGGTGAACCCTCCCCTCGGTCGGATCCAAGCAGCGGCAAGGATCTCTGATGATTAGCAACATTCCCAACACTTGTTCCGACGGTTGCAGATCATCAGAGATGTCTTGCCGCTGTTTGGATCGAAGGCCGATTTGCCGAGTGAAGAGAGCAACAAAATCCTTCAGTTCGTCGACCGAATACAAAGCATTCGGATTCCTGTCATACAGCCCAACGGTGCATTTGATATGCAGGCACTCACGAGCCACCGTTGGGCTGTATGACGGGCTAACCGTGTGTTTTGTTCTATCTACAAATCCTTCAGTTCATCCCGACGGTCCTGTCTTCTCGGCCTATAAGAACCCCTTCTCACTAAGGTTGGTAAGCATTCAAGTCCACTCACTCGAACATGTCGAGCTTTCCTTCCGATCGTAGTTTCCAGCTAGGAATGTCGGCACTCCTTTTGAAGTTTACGGCCGAGTTCAAGGTAGACAATAAGGAAGTGTCATTCGAGGATATTGTTACTTATCCACCTCATCTTCGTGAGCTATCAGCGAACCTACGTAGGCATGGGTGGCCATCGAGGACTTGGAGGGAAATATGGGAAGAACATCTCAGGATGCATCTAGGTGGCAGAAGAAGAAGGCAACAAACATGTGATATCTTATGCTCGGTGGCAGACAGATTTGGCCAGCGCTATAAGATTTTCTATTTTATGCTCGGTGGAGCCATTCAGTGATATCTTCAGGACATATTCGTATTTAGGATGTATGAGACATATCCGTATTTCTATTTGTATGTGAGACATATTCATATTTATGTTTGTATAACACATATTATCTACGTACGAGACATATTATTATCTACGTACGGGAAAACCAATATCCACCCAACACTTGCAATAATATCTACACACATGCGATAACACAAACCAAGATTCGCATATAATACTTTCGAGAGACAAGATTCGCGACGTTATTTTATGTGGGTGGAGACCGCTATTCGACGTAGCTATATACATATAGAAATGAATAAAAACATATTAAATTTAATTGAGAGTAATAAATAGATACATAAAATGAAGATTAGGGTAAAAAAACATGATGACTTTTTTAGCGAAACTATATACATATATCTATTCGGTGTATCTATATACATAAAAATGAATAAAAATGGTAGAGTCCTGTGCCAACGGCTTTGCCGTCGGCACAGAGTACCGTCGACGTCACCTCATATTCTGTGCCGACGGCTTCCTGTGTCCGACGGTGGCCGTCGGGATAGAATGTCTGCGCCGACGGCCGTTTCTGTGCCGACGGACTTGCCGACGGCTGGTCCTGGTACGCCCCTGTGCCGACGGCCCCGATAAATAGCCGTCGGCACAGATCATGGCCGTCGGCACAGTTCGCCATTCCTGTAGTGTGGGCTAGTTCGCAGATGCAAGTCAGATAAATCGCAGTCAGTAACATATGCATCTCGGTCTGGCTTGCGAACCTGCAGATCAAGTAGCAGTGCATTTATTCATTGATAGGGTTAATTGGATATATGCCACTGCAATTTCCAGCTATTTGAGAAACGCCACTCCAATTTTCATCTTTTGAAAAATGACATTGCAATTCTCTATACGATGCCATTATGCCCATTTAAACACACATACATGCCGGTTGATCTAGGCGGCTGGATCCTTCGACGGCTCCGGCGGTGGAAGGCTTGTGCGTCTGGCGACCTCGAGGTTGAAGATGGAGAGTGCCAGTTCTGCCGTTCTCTGTTTTCTCTCTTTGTGTGTACTTGTTTGTGTATTGTACTCTTATCCGTATGAATACAAGTATCTGCCAGTGCCGCAAGACGCGCACCGTACCAAGGGACCTCAACCCGGCGTGGAACGAGCCGCTCGAGTTCAACTTCTCGGGCCCCGGATCCGGCGGCGTCGACCCGTCGCCGGCGAGCCGCTCGAGATCGCCGTGTTCCACCAGAGGAGCAGTGGATCAACAAAGGAGTCGGGTTGAGGGAGAAAAAGTACATGACAAACTACAAGGAGAAGCACAGTCCTGACTCTGATCCACATCGGGATTCGGGAGCCCTTTGACCCTAAGGTTGCTATGCTGGTGGGAGAAGGCCTGAAGAATGGCTCGTTATATATTGGCGACGGTTCCGTCGATACGACGAACCTTCCAACACTCTCCCAGATCCGTGCTAGCAGGACGAGCTCAGAACCTGCTATAGAGCGTCGCCCACGACCTTCTATGGATGCGATTAGCCAAATGTAGGTATGTTCTTCTTCATTGATTGTCCACGTGATTACATGTTTTGCATTGCACCGACGATGACATTGCGATGACATACCGTAGAACCGCCTGGATGAAGAAACCGGACGGTGGGAGGAGTCCGAGCTCTGTCTATGACGAGTGCAGGAGGCCATGGCTCAACAGCAGGCAGCCTTCGAGGCGAGGTTCGCAGCCTATGATTCCCTCTTAGCGGTAAGTTCTTGCCCATAATAGCCAAGACGAAGTTTTAATTCCATTCAATGTATGCTAGAACATGTAAACTTACCTGCTCAAGTTGGATCTGCAGAGGCTTGATGCTACGAGTGGCGCACCTCCGCTAGATCCTCTTCCTCCTCTTCCCCCACTCAGCTTCAACTTTGTAAGTTGTCTTCCAACTTTTCGGTCATTCATCTTACCATCTCATGCTTACCATCTCATGCGCATGCTAACAGGGAAATCCATCAGCTGGATCCAACAATGTGCCGCTAGGTGGAGCTGCACATGGGCAAGGAAGTCTACTGACGCCATCGACTTGCCTTCGACCTCCAGGAAGCAATGACTCTAGGTTAGTTCAAAAACCCCGGTGCTTGTTTCTGAACTTAAGTTTGTGCTTCTCGACCGTTTACATTTGAAATTGTAAACTCATTCGTGTGCATTTGAAATTGTAAACCCATTCTTTTGCTTGAACTTGTAAACTAATGCTCGTGCTTCTTAACTTGTAGGTTTGCGTCGCGGACACCTTCGACAGTGGACAGACATGCTATCTTGTTAGTGGTGGAGCTCATTGCCTTGTATATTTGGTTATGTACTTGTGAACTTCGCTCTATGACTTGCATGTTGCTTGTACGGAGCTTTGGATGGATATGTGCTAGTTTGTTAGTTGTACCGAGCTTGATGGTATGTATTTGATGAATTTTGCTCTATGTACTTGTTGGTTGATGGATATGTGCTTCTTTGTTGGTTGTGATGAATACATGATAAACTGGTATATATGTGTGTGCTGCAAAATGTGTTGAATTGCTATATATGTGTTGAATTGCAGGGATGTTTCAATAAGCAAGCAAAAATAAATGACAGTTTGTCCTTTGCCGAGTATTACACTCGGCAAAGACGGATATGCCGAGTGTTACACTCGGCAAAGGCACAGCCTGGACTAGATGGCACACCTGGGAACAACTATTGCCGAGTGTGGACAAAGACACTCGGTCAACAGTGGCACCTGGGAACAGCTATTGCCGAGTATGGACAAATATAACACTCGGCAAATTTGGACACGTGGTAGCATCTGACTCTAAGCTGGGATGCGTGTTTGCCGAGTGTCGGCACTCGGCAAAGATGTTCACCGAGTATGCGGAAAGCACTCGGCAAAAGGTAAGCCGCGTACAGAGCGAATATGACACTCAGCAAACTTGGACACGTGGCAGCATCTGAGACTAAGCTGGGATGCGTGTTTGCAGAGTGTCGGCACTCGGCAAAGATGTTCACCGAGTATGCAGAAAGCACTCGGCAAAAAGGTAAGCCGAGTATGGAGTGAATACACTTGGCAAAGCCGTGCCGCTTCTGGTGCATTGGCTTTGCGGAGTGTATTCCCCTGGCACTCGGCAAATAAGACGGCCACGTGTCCATTCCGTCCCGTCAGATTGCTGTCAGTGCACTTTATTGTGCCGAGTGCTGCCTTTTAATACTCGGCAACAGGTTTTCCGACGCCCGATATTTGACACTCGGCAAACACGAGTTTGCCGATTTAGTGTGTGGTAATGCCGAGTATATCTAGGACATAACCGAGTATTTTTGATACTCGGCAAACTACAACTTTCCAGTAGTGTAATGAGCAAACAGAGAAAAACCGTGTCACGTGTCAGAATTTTGCCGTGTGTTAGCTAGTAGGGGAGACACACGGGAAGAATCTATTTCACCGTTTGTTTGCGCCGTGACGGAGCTAGCTTCCCGTGTGCTGTGTTTTTGACACATGGGGAATGTACCCTTCCCGACTCAACGTCCCCCTGTGTGTATTTTCCTTAATTTTCCGCGAGTTCTTGGCACACCGGAAAGATGCAGATTCTGGTAGTGTTTCAAAGTTCTCAAAAAACTCTGGACAAGCCGAGCTCAAAACTGAGCTGAGCTAAATCTGTCGAGCCGTTGCTATAGTCACTGGAATATTGGGCCCACATGTCTTTTTTTTTTTTGCGAGAAATATTTCTTATTAACTTCATAACCATAGAGATTATGTGTTTTCTGTTACTATTTAGTCATAGAATTGTGGGTACCGGTTAAAAAAGCCCCTGGACTTGTGGTTTTGTGTTACCCTAGCCTTAAAGGTTGTGTCTTTGCGCAATTTCCTCTAATCAATATAGCTCTCTCGTTTTCCTGGAGATTTTTTTTATATATATTCGATTTGGACCACACATCAAAATTCAGCGTTTAGTACGAGGGAGAGTTGCTCGGTGGAGTTGGTAGCAAGTCCAAGTCCAAATCGGTGTGCAGGCTTACTCCGAATAACTAATGGTTCTTCGCTTTTTTTTTCTGCGGAAACTATGGATTTTAGAAAACAAAACCTCGTTAGAGATGTGTATAGTTGTTTGCCCGTGGCTTATTTAATATTGGAATGATGAATTCGTTTACTATTAATTTATATGTGTGTGCAATAGTAGAGTGTTAAAACCCATGCATGATATGGACTCTTTTCATGTGTCTCTGTCAAGAGTGTGCAAGGTGAGCTGGTAAGTTGGTGGTGTTGTCCTATGAAGTTGAAGGTGCAACCACCGTGCAACTCGGTCTATCCTTTCATCTTAGATCAATCCCAATCAAATGATCGACGTGGATCCGAGCTTGGGCGATCGAGTGGATCGCTAGCTGCAGTTGGTGGCAAGTCCAAATCCGATATCAACTGTCGACCACACGCTGGTCCGTAGCGTCCTGTAGCGAGCGACGTCCAATATATATCCTTGAAAATTCAAGAAAAGAATTGTCAACCTACCTATCTGCTTAGAGCTTTTGTTGTGTCGTGTCAACTGTCAAGAGTTGGTGGTATGATCTCATCGCTAGATTCGTGTTCTTCTTGGCTCGAATTTAAAATCATTTTTTTCTGTTTACATGTAGGTTCTCCTGCACATGTTCAATTCCCTTTGTTCCACTATATATATACTAAAAAAAAACTAGTCTAATATTGGACGGCTCGTCACATACAGTTTTATCAAAACTGTCCGTGTTAAATTAAAATGATCACAGGCCAGTTTCGTCTTTGTTGAATTGAAACGTAGATAACATAATATTGGACGGCTCGTCACATACTGTTTTTAAATCCGTCTTTGTTGAATTGAAACGTAGATAATCCTTCCGTTCCTAAATGCATGTTGTTCTAGAATTTTGCACTTGAACTAAGACACTATCTACATAAGTATATAACTTGTACAGGAGAATTCACTTTTCTCTTATCAAAAGCGACAATATTTCTGCATAGCTACATCGACCAATAAAGAGCAGCAGCTCCAACCAGGATGAGAGCCCTCAACTTATGATTAAGTCCTATCAACCAATTAATAAACATATTAGTAATTCTTCGAGGGAGATATAAGTTAGATGCTACATGGACTATACACCACATGGCTCGAGTAAAATGACAATAAAAAAAGTGTTTAATTGTCTCATCATGGTTGCAAAAACAACATTTTGGACTGCCCTACCAATTCCTCTTTATGAGATTATCCTTAGTTAATATGACACCCCGACGCATATATCAAATTAAGGAAGATTCTCTTTTTAACGGGATTTTAAGTTTCCAAAGATGCCGTGAGTCCAGATTTGATTCATATTAGAATAAATTCCAATTCGTATTGACATCTGGCAATACCGGTATCCCTAATTGTATTGGACCAAAAATATGGAAATGATAGTGGAAAAGGCATTGATGTATCAGTATCCGATTAGTTTCTGCCCTACGGAAGAGGGCATGGTACAGATTTTGATTTTTTTCTATCATGGCAAATAATCGTATGGTGTAAATGACCGGTAATGCGGAATGATGGATGCCGATCTGAGCTAGCGCGAGTGGCTTGCTCGAGTTGGTGGCAATGAACAAGTGCTCAATTCTATAGCTTGCTAGACAGGGATCCCATAGTTTGCTAGGACACCAAGCAATGAACAAGTGCTCAATTCCAAAACTGCCAAAGTGCAGGCTTACACCGAATCAATAGAGATGTATAATTATTTGCCCGTGACTATGGACTTTATCGTTAGGGATGTATAATTAGTTGCCCATGACTTATTTAATATAGGAATGATGATTTCGTTTACTATAAATTTACATGTGTGCGCTAGAGTGAAGAGTATTAAAACCAATGTTTTAAATAGCGGGCTATCGTAAATAGCGGCAACCCTTCAAAACAGGCTATAGCGGGGCTATAGCGAAAAATTGTAAATGGAATCATTTAGCGGCAGCATGCTCAAACAGCTATAGCGGAACTATAGCGGGGATATAGCTGGCTATTTAAAACATTGGTTAAAACACATGATATGGACAGTTTTCATGTGTCTCTCTCAAGAGTGTGCACCACTATGTACGGTTTGTAGCAGCTGAGAAAATTCAAGAAAATGATTGTCCATAGTACCACGACCACCCTCTACCTACCTATCTGCTCAGACGTCTTGTTGTGTTTGTGATGCTTTGTGCCTCTGTGTGTCGTTGTTGGGCACTGACCTACACGGTCTATCAATTTATCTTAGATCAAAATTGTATGTCATTGATGTTGACTCTTGATAGGAGGGCTCGGGGACTAGTTTAGTTGGGTGTCAAAATGGATGGTATAATCTCATGGCCCAGATCCGTGTTCTTCTTGGTTTGAATTTAAAATCATTTTTCTGTTTACATGTGGGTTCTCCTTTTATTTTTGTGAAACACAGACAGACACACACCCTACCCCTATGAGCACCTCCGAAAGACTGAGCCGGTGGTCAGGTCTTGAAATTGACGAAGTCACCATATGCGCCTCGCTATCGACGGGAACGTCGCCTCCCACTGAAGAATAATCCGCCTTTTATGCCAAAAATTCTGAAGTGCAAAGTCCACATAGAAAAAGACAAGAACGATGATGCCAGCAAATTAAGCTAGATTCATTGTTAGTGTCCAAACATATACTACAAAGCATAATTAGTTACACATATTCCTTCTCGTATATTGAAGAACAGCACAACTTGTAGACGTACACAGTGCACGTATATATAGTACATACACAAGTAACACCGGACTAGCTTATTAAGCCTCGCATTATTTCGATTTTGGAGGCACGTACGTATGGTATGGTAGCTAACGTAGCAGCATATCAATGCAATTCATAGCAAATCGCGCGCGGTGTTCATATAGTAGTAATCATGGATCAAAGCAATCGGTCGACCATGGCGGCGGGAAGAAAGGGTTACTGCGGCGGCCACCAGGTAGGCGGCGGCCAGTTAGAGTAACTGCTGCAGCCTCCGTGGTTTGAGCAGAAGCACGGCGATGGCGGCGCAGGTTTGCCGCCGCAGCCGCCATGGTGATGCGACTGCGAGCACTCGCAGGGCTTCGGCTCCGGGGGTGGCTTGGGGGCGGGCAGCAGCGACACTGCTGCGGGGGGCAGTTCCAGCGGCACTGCATAGGGTACGGCAGCGGGTACGGGTATGGCACGAACTTGTATGTTAGTTTCGGCGGCTCCGGATCCGGGGGGCGTGTTTTGGGAGGGCATGTTTTTGGCGTCGGCGGCCATACGTCGACGATGATGATCGCCTTGACGACGTTGCAGGCCTTGCACCAGATCATCTTGCAGAGCTTCTCCGCGTCGAACTTCCCGCGGACGATCACCTTGTTGGCCTTCTCCTCAAACTCAATCTTCTCGATGCGGTAATCCTCTGTCACACGCAAACAAACACGTAATTAAAAACGATTCATTAATCCGCAACTGCGTGATTCCTCCTACACTACTTAATAGAAAAAAATGATTCCTCTCTCGATCTTCCATGAAAACAAAAAAACTGTTCAATATGAATTGCTCCGCGAACAATAATAAAACTAGAATAATTTCCCGGCTTAAGATACCATTTCCCAGCTGGTTTTACGTACCTCGGAGGCAATCCAGGACATTCTTAATCTTCGTCTTGCAGCAGCAGCATTGCAGGTCTACCGTAATCACCAGTATACCCATCTGGTGATTATTTCGAGGATTAGCACGACTAGCAACGCAGCAAGTAAAGGAAACAACAACCCAGTACTGGTGTGTGTGTGGGGTGGGCGGGGAGGATTTAATCAAGCTCACCTCCCAACTCCGAAGTACGAAGGTTGCAGTGCCGATGAGCGAGTGAGAAGAGAAATGGAGGTGGATGAAGCAGGCAGAGGAGAACCATATGCGTTCCTTATATTGGGGATGACACCAATTTTTCTAAGCTTCCGTTTACCTGCGCCCACTATCCTCAGCGCACGTTCAGCAGCATTCACCTTGAGATCTGTGCAGTCCTGTTGGAGATCTGGCTGCGATTACATCGAGATCGACGCACAGTAATCGGAGGGGAGAATTTTGGCGGGAGGTCTATCTACTTTGCATTACTCAACAATGAATCAAGGAGGCTGAACCCTTCAGTAGACAGACAGACAAAACTTTTTTTTGGTAGAACCATGGTTTTGGTTACCGGTCGGTAAATCTGGTTACCGCCCGGTAACCGGGTTTCCCGAGCACCCACGGGAAACATGCTTACCGGTCAACTAATCCCAAGAATTTTTGAAAATTTTGAATTTGAACTCCAAATCTATAATAAATACAGTCTATCCTCTAATTTTGTACAATACTGACGCCTTATCCCAGTGGCAGCGAACTGCTTTTCTCTTCAGTAGGTCCTGGGTTCGAGTACTGCGCTTTTTTTATTTTTTGAGCGTTAAAACAAGTTTCGATACTCCGTGCAAGCTTAATCTCCATAATTATACAAAAATGAGTAAAATGAGGTTCGAACTTGAGACCTACTACGCGAGCACAGGCCATAAGAGCATCTCTAGCAGACACCGCATTCCGCCAGCCCGCAAACCGCGATGCAGGGCGCGGAAAACGGGTTTGCGGGTCCATTTTTGTCTGCGGCAGAACAGACACCGCATTGCCGAACTGCAAAACAGAAATAATTGCACAATTCAAAAGAAATTCCAACAATTAACACCAATAGTTCAGAATTTGACATAGTTCTCACGCATAAATAGCAAATAACATGGTTTCAATCATCTAGACAACCGAATAGATCTTTTTTGCATCAAAAGAACCACATCAAAAGTGGCGAAACCATGATGAACAACCATCAATCACCACACCACCACCAACACCACCACCACCACCATCATCAATCACCACCACCACCAACACCACCACCACCACCACCACCACCACCCCACCACCGATGGCAGCCATCCTCCTTCGGTCCAAGATCCCATTTCGTTGTATTCATTGTCCCCGAGCGGTGCATCCTCGATGTTCACCGTGTTTTCCTCGAGGAGAGCCGCATATTCGGAGCTACAAAGAGGGACGCGAAATTATTGAGCTAAAACCCCAACGGCGGCAATCAAAACGGCGAAATTATTGAGCTAAAAATCCCAATATGATCGGACGTACCTTGCGGGCATTCCGTCGAACACCTCAGGGACGGCGGCGGTGGAGGGCGTAGAACTCGCCGAGGCCTTCTTGGCTGGAGGCGCCCCCTTGCGTTTCTGCACAGGCTGCGCCGGCTCGGTATCACCAAGATTACCGGCGGCGGTAGGGCGAGCGGGCGGGCGAGCTTTAGGTCGAGCGGGCCCCTTGGCGGCGGCTACGGTGGCGCCGGGAGCGGGCGCGCCTCCCTGCACGATGATGTTGCCGAGCCGCTTGCGAGGAACGACGCTGGAGGAAGCATCCGCCGCGGACCCGACATGGCCAGTGGGGAGATCCACCGCGGCGCCGCCCGCCGTCGATTTGGCTAACCCTACTTCCACAGTGACGAGCGCGGGGTCGGAGGTGTCCATGGCCTCGCTGGACGGCCTCGGTGAGGTCGGCCGGAGTGGGAGGTGGAGATCAGCGGCGGCGGGGGAGGGGGAAAGCTGGAACTGCCGCGGTGAAATGTCCCTCCCGCCAAATCGATCAAGGGATAGAGGGCGCCGCCGGGTCGACCACGCAAACGGGATTTTCACAGTTCCGGGGGGGAGGGGGGGGGGGGGGATTCCCGCGCCCCTCAATTTTTTTTGCAGACCGGTCTCTTTTGCGGGGTCTGGTCTGGCATCGTTTTGGCCCCGAAACGGCAAAATGGCGGTTATTTAAAGTTCCGGCGAAAATGCGGTGTCTGCTAGAGATGCTCTAACACATGACTAACCACTGCGATGCAAAGGCGGTGCGACAAAACTGAGTTTACGACATAAATAATGTCACCTTTCTGCTGTAAGCATGCAGTGTTGTTTGTACTTTTTGTTTTCCGTATACATACATGGGATGTGATATGGCTCCCGAGATCATATGCACCCGCATGAACAGTAAATTCAAAACAAATAAAAAATCTGAATTTTTTGGCAACAAACATGTTCGAGTGCTCTACCTAGGTGAAAAAAATTGTGATGAACTGACATCCGTGGTTCTTTCCGCGAAAAAAACAAAATCAGTGCTCTAACAAGGCTATTCACCGGGTGCATTTGAGCTCGGGTGCAACATTGAATTTCCGATACATACCTACTCTAATTTTCTGCACGATGGCTATAGAACTAGTTAAGCACGTGGTGTTAATGGTTGTCCTGAGAGATTCTCTCAGGCCACCGGCTGTATGCATTCGCGTCTGCACTACTCCCTCGTTTCCAGTCTAAAAGGCACGCACCTATTTCGAGTTAAACTTTGACAATCAATTTGACTAACATAACATGAGTTATATGCCACAAAAATTATACCATATGTTGTCGGGTACGCCTGAACAGTAGTTATAGAGGCACCCTGGTTCGGAAAGTGGGTTCCGCCGGAGAATGCCCTGGGGAGTCGGGACGCTCATTTCCTTCCTTCGTTTGCGGTCGCGTCGCTTCCTTCCTCGACCCTCGAGTGAGCAGCGACGTGCGAGGCGATTTGCTAGCACGTACGCCTAAAGGCAGTGCTTACAAACTCATCCCTATATGCGGTTTGGTTGTTTCCGGAGGTGATCTCCCGAAGGGAGAAGAGAAGTGAGGAGAGGGTTCGTGAACCCTTGACCTGCCGACAGTGGAGCAATGCGATATCAAAGTGTCGGAGCAGTCGAGGGGTCCGACGAGGATGGATAGCATGGCCAGATGGTGGCGCGGATGGCCGGTTGGGTGGCGACCGGGAGGCGGTCATAAGGTATCGGCCGGGTGGCGGCTAGCGGCGGTCTGAGGCACGCGGCCGGCGGCGGCTGGTGGTATCGACTGGATGGCGGGCGGTGGGAGGAGGCCGGGCGGAACGAAGCCGGGTCCGTCCAGGCAAGGGTGGGGTTGGCCCGGTGGCATGGAGCCGGGTCTGGACTCGACTATGTATGGTACTTCTCTCCCCTTTGTCTCCCCAAGTCCTTAGAGCCTAGTCAACACAAGAGCTCAAAGAGACACGAGTGAGAGGATGAGAGACTGAGCCAACATTTGTGTTGGCGGCCATTTTTGGCCGGCAGCGACTTAGGCGGACGCGTCTACAGAAGCACTCGGGAGGAGGCATTCAAGCAGGAGACACACGGAAGTGAGCAGTGTAGAAGCACGTAGAAGGTACCAGAAGCCCGAGTGACCAAGGCCAGAAGAAGGAACAAATGATCAGAGTGCTCTTGCTTCTACAACTGTATTGTCACATAATTTGCTTGCTGCATGTCCCTGCTTCAGACATGAACACAATATGGGACCTGAGCCTGACCATGACAAGCCTTCTATCTGCTTATTATATCCCCTGAAGCATTAACCCTTAACATGTTAAGTTCAAAATAAAAATCCTAAAGATGGTTAGCAGGCAGGCAAAATAACAAGGGATCGTCCCAGTCAATGCAACAGAAAAACAGTGTTTGGATGGAAGCACAATTTTCAGGTTGCAGTACTAGTCTTTTCTACAAGAATACCGCAACTCCTCAAAGCGAGAGAAATATAACCATGCTCAGTTTCGCTACAACGATGAGCTTATTAGTGTCCATATGACCTACCTAACTAGATGCAATGGAATCATGAAGAAATTTTAATTATAACAAAACATTTCATTGAGAATCTGACTTATGATGCGACCATTTAAGTTAACAAGTACTTCTCCAACCGTATTCTAAAATTCAGATGTAGATTGCAAGTCAACAAAGAGGGAACATGCAAAATATTGACTATGAAGAATACTACACCACCTTTCTGAGTAGTGCATTCGCGTGGACACCATGATCTGGATTTGAGAAAACAATCATGGCGAAAACCAAGGATGTCAATTTGCGTGCGCATGCACTTGTCTCAGACCCTCTAGAGACTACTGTTCAGTCCAATCTAGTGCATTGACCATGACCGAGCTCTGGTACAGCTGTGACTCTGCGAGCTTGCACCAAAGAGCACACAATACTACATGTTAAGGTGAAGAGACTTCTCGATTGAGCGCCACTTTCATGCCACACATCAGTTTTATTTCTTACGCCGAAGAGGCCATGTCAGTAAAACCAAACTGACACCGGGCAGCCAAAGTTCGAGTTCCTGATCAACTAACCTGCAGCGGCACACAAAACATGCAGTAAAAAATTCCTGGAGTGCTTACTTTTCACAACTACATGTATTTTTGGCCTGAGACATGAACACAATGAAACCCGAGCCTGACAATCAGAAAACTTTCCTATGCCTATTGGTACAAATTATGTTTTCCAAGCATATGTTAACATCGAACATCCCATGAAGCACTAATCCTGAAAATGGTTACCAGGTAAAGTGGAATAATAACAGGCCCTTCCAAACAATAAACAGAAAACTGTGTCAGGATGGAAGCACATAAAAGGTATCCATCTGTACAGGGATTTTCAGGTTGCGGTACTAGTCTTTTCTATAATAACACTACATTTCTCATCGGAACCAGAAAAATATTGTTTTAAGACCCAACTAACCAGATACAACGGAATCATAAAGAAAATGAATTATAACAGAGCATTACATTGACAAATTGACTTAGGGCAAACATTTGTATTTAACGAGTAGTATTCCAACCGTCTTTTAGAAATCAGATGCAGCCTGCAAGTCAACAAAGAGGAAATCCGGTCTCCCTTCATCATCAGCTACCAAAAGGCAGAAACAGACAAATATTGATTATCAAGAAAACCACTAGATGAACAGGTCAAGCCAATTCTTCAGTCTAAGGAATATGGATATGAGGCATATAGATTAAGAGAAAGCCATAGATAATAATAATAAAAAGCAAAGTAAATTCCTCAACTCAATGACTTGGGGCATTGGGCGTATGGATTGTAACAATTGACTACTACTAAGAAGAACCACTAATAAAAAAACAAGGCAAATCCTACATGAGGCAGATTGATTGGCAAATTTTCAAAACTAAAGCAATATGACTTGGTAATTATAGCATCAACAAGTCACTACGGACCGAAGGTGTATCAAAATAAGCATAGATTTATGCAACCACATAACATTCAGATATTTGATCATAACCTTACAAAAAGAAGAAGCCAGCAGGCTCACAGAGACTACTGTTCAGTTCACTCTAGTGCATGAAATCAGATGCAGCCTGCAAGTCAACAAAGAGAAAATCTTGTCTCTTCTCATCATCAGCTACACCAAAGGGTAGAAACAGACAAAATATTGACTTTAAAAAAAAACAGTAGATGAAAAGGTCAAGTCAATTCTTCAGATTGATTGGTAAATATTTCAAAACGTAAATCAAAATGACTTGGTGATTCTAGCATCAAGAAGTCAATTCAGACCAAAGGTGTATCGAAATAAGCATAGATTTACGCAACCACATAACATTCAGATATTTGATCATAACCTTACAAATAGAAGAAGAAGCCATCAGGCTCATACTTGATCCAATTCATACAACAACTAGGCCATAGAGAAGAAACACCTCATTCAACAGCAATCAGACGAAAGGCAAAGCGTTCACAGCATAACCTTTTAGTGTCGTGAAGAAGGCATGCTGAACAAGAGTTTGCTTGTGCCGAAGTTGATAACCATACAACTCTTGGCCATCACGATGGAAGTTGTCAACCAGATTGCCATCAATGTCGACGTAAAACAACCAGTCACCATGACCGACCAGCAAGAGGAGGTCACCGTCCACCGACACAACGCTGGCATCCCAATCGTCATCCAACCTTTGAAACCCCTCCCTGATTTCAGCGACCGGTAATTCGACACTGTACTCCCACTTCCAAACCTCGCTTTCATAGTCCTGCAACACCCATATATCAACTGTTTGTGTGGCCTTGTCATAGCTATAGATGCCAAGCGTGGCATCCATCTCAAAGATACATGAACTGGCGGGAACATCTGGAGCACACATCTGCCGGAACGACTCGGACGTCGTGTCAAATACTATTACCACTTTGCTTGGATATGGACTCATCGGGAACCAATGCATTCTATCACGGACCAGCGCAAATGTGCTTAAGAGCAACCCTGCCGCTGGTTCTGGCCCCCCGATGTACCTTGGCAGCTGGTGGGAGCCCAAACCGAAGATGTAGCAGCCAATTTGATGAGTATTGTCGAGAACTCGGCACAGTAATAACAGCCGGTACTCGCCCGTAGGACGGTGCGCATACATGCCCAAAAAATCGAAGTCCGGCAGTTGCCAGAGGGGAGCATGCTGACGCGTGGCCGGATTACAAACAGAGAGGCGGGGGACGTTACCAGTAGCGCCAAGGTTGGAGAGGATGAGGAGGCCATCGCAGGAGGCCTCGAGATAGGAGGAACCTTCAAGCCGGAATACGGGTTGGAGCTTTTGGCCCTTGGCGGCCCGATGATCGAAGGAGAGGAAGTTCTTATGGTAGGCGCCGCCGTATTCGGAGCCGCAGACGATAGGGAGGGTGGGCTGGCGGCCGTGGTGGGCGAGGAGGAAGCCGCGGGTGGAGGTGGCGCCGCGCCAGGCGCGGCAGACGGTGCGGCAGCGGAGGAGGGATTTCGGGGGGAGGCGGACGAGGATCTCCCAAAAGAGGATCTCATCCGGGAGGCCGCCGCCGGGAGGCCGCCGCCGGGAGGCGTCGCTCTTGCCCTCGAGGGCTTCGCCATGGCCGCCGTTTGGGGAAATGGGAGGAGTTGTTGGGTCGTGGTCTCTGGCAAACAGCGTGAATGGACATGGGCTGGGTCTGGGCTAGTGGCTATGCCCATGTTCGTTTCATCCATTTTTTTGACAAAAGTATAGATACAAAACCCCATAAAACTTGGCCGAATTTTGTTATATAGTATAAAATTTTCTTTGCTATAAGTAAATACTGAATACACGTGCGTTACTGCTACAAAATATGAGATTCAAATTTTGGTATTATGAACATCATGGCTGTACATAACACAAAAGCATTTAAAACCTAAAAGACTATGAAGAAAATTGGTGCAAGGGATTAAAATAAAAGGACATTTAGTAGGTGGAATTATACTAAAGAACAAAAAAACTTATTTGATCAAGTGCTCACAAATGAGTATACAAATTCGACCTTATGCTACACTCTAGTCATGCTCTGGCGCCTCCCTGCTGTTAGCTCTCGCCTCAGCACATTCCTGACGCCATATGCTCCGGTCTCCGCTCCAGGTCGCTTCTACCACCGCCCGGCGTGGCTCCGTCCAACGTCGTCCCAGACTCCTCCGCCTAGAAGACCTCTAACCCCACTAGCACTCGGCTTCTGCCACTGCCCATCGCCATGCTCGTCTCCGACTGTCCCTGTAGCAAGTAGCCTCCACGCACCAGGCTTCCATCCTCTCGTGGAACTCTTGCTCAAGGTATGAGGAGCGGGTCTCAAAGTTATCGTGTGTGCCAATCTACCTACGGAGTAGGTCGAACCTTCACTACCCACCACGTACATGCGTCACGGGCGAATAATGGTGCTGCCATGGTTGACGGTGGAGATCAGATTTTTGAGATTTTTTATGTTGCAAAAGGTGTTTTGGATTGCGAACAACTACTATCATATCTAGGCTTATGCTATGAAGAGTTTTCTCCCAGGTCACGTGTGTGTTTTTAAGATGGTGTATGAGTTGGTCACATATGTTGGATGTGTTATTGTTTTTTGTTGCAAACTGAGTGTGTGTTTTACGTTTTGATGCAAACAAATGGGGTATGTTGCATATGTTGTTACTTCTTGCTACATGCATGTGTCCAAAATGGTCTAATTTCTTTGCTACACGTCTGATGCATGTAAAATGCATACATGAACTTTGCACTTTAATTGGTTATATTCCAATCATATTTGCATCATATAAGGGTTATATCAATGTTTTATCATGATTTTGGAATTATCTTAATGATTTCCTATTTTTATGGAATTAACCCTGCACAGGCAGAAAACCCTAGTTTTGTATTTTAATGTTTCAGGGACCCAAACGTCAATGAAATCACCTGGAAATTTACGGGCGTCAATATTTAGAAGGAAAAAGGACTACGGAAAAAGGAAGCAGGCAAACGGAGGCCCGAGGGCCAAACGAGGGGGCCCACGCGGCCACAGTACCAGGCCGCGTGGGACCCACCCATTTGGCCCTCGTGGCTCTGTTGCCGTCGATCTTCGCTCCACCGCCTTCGTCTTGACCTAAAAATGCCTTAAAAAAGGTCCCCCGACGTTCTCTGGAAGGAGCGTCGCACAAACACAGAAACACCGAAACGGAAATCAGGAGCTGTAGATTGGAGGGGGAAAACTCCGGCGGGGCGCTGCCTGTGTGGTCTCCATCTTCTCCATCGACTTCTCCACCGTCTCCATGATGAAGAGGGAGTAGTCCACCTCTGGACTATGGGTTTATGGAAGTAACTTATGTATCTCTCCTCTCTTGAGCTTCACTAATTAGCACCGTATGAGCTGCTGAACATGATTACGGTCACCGTTGTAGTACCTTTGTGGTGGATCTTTATGAGTTAATATATGTTTGAGATTGCAATGTTTGTTTCAGTTATGAGTATAGATGCATATTATGTACCCTGTTCTTGTCTACTTGTTTTGATCAAGCATGTTTATGAGAGCGTGTGTGGGGAAACGTGTGCATTAGTTGGAGTAACGGGGGGTGGCTAGTGCAGTGAACGTGAGAGAAAGTTCTGCGATCCACTTTGGTATCTTTACCTTACTTTGTTGCCTCACTAGGGATAAACTAAAATACCATGCTACCGGAGATGTGGGTGTGACCATTGCCACAACTCCATGACTAGATCTAGCATGTTCTTATTTTCACTTCATGTCATGATACTTAATGCTATACTCTGAGTTATCTTAATTACTAAGGTGTTATGATTTAGTTCGCATCTTGGTGGAGTATAAGAGAGGTTAATAACCAAAAGATCTCTATGTTAGGACGTGATGCCCATATATCTAAGTAACTTGTTATCAAACCCTGTGTTGCAATCTCATATGTTAACTTTGTGTGTTCCATTGTCTACCACTTTATAAAGAGAGAATGCATTTGTGAAACCATGAACCCCAGTCCATTTTTAATCATAAGAAACACCTTTCCAACACCATATACCACTTTTCTATTTTCAACCATCATTAAATCCGAAAATACAAAAATACTTTTCATCTTGCATACATCATTCAAAAACCCAAAAATATCATTTACCATTGCATCCACCATCATTGCATATTTATTTCTTGTTTGCATTGCATAACTATCCTGATATCATTCTTACACCTTGTGCTTGACAACCACAGGTGAGGTTGAGCACCAAAACATCTAACCTTGTTTTGTAGGTAACCAAAAGAAAGATAAGAAGATAAATCTACCACTTCAGATTCCCCGAGAGTTCGATATTAAATCCTCGAGTCACCCCTTGTGGGGAAAACTGTTTTCCACTTACTATACACTCTGTACTTGGAGTCTCAACCTAAATCCCGTTTATTTGTGCAGGCATCAAGACTTGCTCTTCGGGATCATCAACGTCGCAAGTTTTGACAGATTCATACAATAATGTTGCATAATGATGTTGTACTTTCTGAAATGCTACATACACATAAAAAGTTTACGTTTGATAATTTTGAAGCAGAGTGACTGGAATTTTGCAGCAATAATCAAAGGGGGGGAGGGGGAGCACACATGAATGTGAAGTCAAAACAGATGATTCCTAGTGATTGCCTATAGTGTGCCTAAGAAAAAATTAAACAGAGTAGTCAACCTAATTTCTTACGTGGGTAACACATGATGTTACCTGGCTGACCTACCACTCGGGTTGGAATCGCAGGTGAAGCGCTTGTACTCAACATGGTCTATCCGCATGAAATAATCACTAGAGAGGTCAGCAAGGGAGGGATTCTTCTACGTTTTTATTCCTCTCTTTCTTCTTTTATTTAATTATTATTTTTATGCAGTTACTTTTGTTTTACATTTTCCTTCTTCATTGTTGTCGATCTCTTTTTTCTATTCTTTTCCTTTGCTTTTTTATTTTCACATTTATATTAATACACTAGATGTCATTTATCTTAAAAATCATGAAATATATTTGAAGTGTAGATGTAATATTGTTTAATGGATCAATCTAATTTTATTATAGAAAATTATTATTAAGGTAAATTTAAACACTCTGACGTTGTCTATCACCGTTCTTTGTAACTAACAATTTACTGAACATTATTTTGTAACATATTTTACGAATCTATTTCACCATGTGAAATATTATTTATCTAATAAAATGTATTAAAATTTTGTTGAGCATGTCGTTTGACATCATTAACATTTTAATTGGCCCACATGAACCTATTTCATATCAGGTTTAACATGCAAGAATTGTTTTATCATCGTCAAAATAATTTATTCAAAGCATTTCATTTGGCTCGGATAAACATTTGTATTTTGAAATCATGAACATTTCTTACATGTCGAAAGACTACGTTTCTACATTTTTTGTGAGAATATACAAAAGTAACTCATGAAATCTTAAATATTTTCTTATTAAAAAAGATATAATTAAAAGCCAAAAAAGTTCATTGGCTACCAACTTATTAACTCGATGTAGGCGGTCTCCCTTCCCGCCGGGGAGAGGAGGGAGGAGCTCCCTAGCCCACCAAGATCGAGGAGAAATGAATTGGCAACCATTGCTATTGCATGTTGTTGAGATTTTTAGCTTGAAAGAAATAGCCACCACTTTGAGGGGACATTTGCCCCATATGATGTAATCGTAAGTAGCATCAGAGATGAAGTCCGAACTTGGCGTCTGGCTAGGCAGCCTGCAGAGAGACGAGAGTAGGCTTTTGTTCTTTAGGCGGTTTGAGCGTACAGTGTGAGCTGTGATGTAATATGTAACAAACTCTCCCTACCTTGATGACATGACATACAAGTCTTACATGTTCTTAAAAAAACACTTTTGCTTTCGTTGACGTAGAGTTAACTTCTCAGGTTTTGTAAACAGAAGATGACTAGCAGGGACAAGGGGGGCGCGTGGGAATTTCTTTTTTTTTTTTATAAACAGAGTACCCAGTACAGATTACAAGCAAGTCCAAAAAGAAAAAGAAATTACACACGGACCCCTGCAAAATGCACACAGCACCCTGAGCACCCAGGAAAGAATACAATCAGATCCTCCACTGACCCAAGACGCCTAGCCGACGCCGCCGTCGCCGTACCGCACACCGCCGCAGAGGGAGCGCCGCTTCATGTTGATGATGACCGCAAAGCCCGGCCGCCGCAGCGCGACGACAACTTGACTCGATGAACGAATTCGGTCCCAGCACCGCCTCCACCGCACCACCCAACTTCCAGCCGACGGAAACATCGCCCAGGCCAGCCACCGCGAGCCACCCTCACCGTGCGCCACTCCTCGCACCACCATGGACGGCCGGAGTCGACTCGCCGACGGAGAAGAAGCCCAGATCCAACCGAAGCACCAGAAACGGATCACCCCGACCACCTGCCTCCTCCCTCGCCGCCACGGCCGGCCAAAGAAGCAGAAGTGGCGAAGCTCACCGGCAACACACCACCTCACGGGTCGCACGACGTCCCCGAAGAAGACGACGCGATGGCGAGCGACCCGAAGGTCCAAAACTCCAAGATGCAGAGCAGCCCACATCGCCACACGGCCGCCAGCAAGGAGTACACCAACTCCACCTCCCTCCCGGCGAACGCACCGCCGGACCGGAGAAAGGGAGTGGAGGACTTATTCAACACCAACGCCTCCATCGCCACCGGAGCGACGTCGACGAGGAGGACAGAAAAAGGAACTAACTACACCTAAACTACTTCCGCGCGACGAGATCCACCGGTTCCCCCCCCCCCCTCACGACGCACGGCGGCGCCGGAGGTGGAGGGAACCAGCAATCTCGCCGGCGGCACTCAAGATCGCCTTTTCCTTCGCCTTTACTGTAGCGGAGAGGGAGAGAGCGATACCCGCTCCGTGGGAATTTCAGTGACAATTAAATGTGGAAAATTGACCTCTATGTTTGTTCAGTTGCTTGTTCCACCTGATTGCTAGAAGAGATTGAATCACTATTCATTGCATGATTCCATTCCACCTAGTTCGCTGTTGAAATGTTATGTTATGATGTTGCCCCGGGAGTGGTGGAATCGAGCCAAGGTGAGCCGGCTTGAAGCTCGGCTCTGTCAGGCTCTCGTCAAACGCGAGCCAAGCCTGGCTTAGCTTAGTGCCTGAACAAATCTAAAGTGGACATTTTTAGCAAAGGTAATGTCCATTTGTTAAAAAAATTGCAAACCTTCGAGCCCACTTTGCACACATCACCACCACGTTCGTCCAGCCGTTCCTCTTCGCGAACATGAAGATGTCAGCAAGAACGAAAGTGAACAACCGATCAACCAGACAATAACGTGAATCTAACAAAAAATCAGCCTAATCATTATTTACTTCGCCTATTAGTGCTATCCTAGGTCAATTTCTTTCATGTGCGTGTGTGAGTGGCGGAGCTAGGAAATTATCAGAGGGTGTGCCACACTCCACAAAAAATTGACAACACATGAATCCACAATTGTACGGAAAAAGAACAAACTAGATCAAAACCACTGAATTGTTGTACTGGATGTGTTGGATTGACAGGAAAAATAGTTCACAGCCGTGCAGTACGCGTATGAAACAACAGGGGAAGTGGGGAACTACCGTGAGCACGAGGCCTGCCTATCAAATCGCTGCCCGTGTGCTGCTGCTCCTCTGCTCAGCTGATCGTCCCGGCGTCCCTGGATTCCTGGAGTGTGCTGCGGCCTGCGGCTCCGCCGATGTCCCGTCGCGGCGGCGCCCGGTGCCGCTCGCCCAGGTGCTTGTCTGCTCAATCCAACGGCGACCGACGTAGTTGCCGGATCTCAACGCCTGCGCACGGGATGGCCTGATTGCCTCCGTTGCGCCATGGATTTGCTCCTGCCGCTGGCAGCCGAGTGGAAGGGGCGACGAATTTAGAGATCGGCAGTGGGGGAAAAGAGGAATCGAGGTCGAGGGCGAGGGCGCGAGAGAGAGGTGGGGGATTGGGGGAACGAGCAAGAGAGAGGGGCAGCGAGCGCACGGGCCCAGCCGCCCCGGTGGGCTTTTCTTTCTTTTTAGTACTCACTCCGTTCAAAAATAAGTGTCTCAAGTTTTTACAAAAGTGGATGTATCTATACATGTTTCGTGTCTAGATACATCCACTTTTTGACAAATCTAAGACACTTATTTTTAGACGGAGGGAGTAGAATTTTGATTTTTTTACTTGTTGTTACGTGACCGGCTGTAAAAGATGAACTACTCCCAAAAAAATCATAGAATTTCTGGGTGTGCCAGGGCACACCCGGCACACCGGCTGGTGTATGTGATAGTTGTATATACTGGCACAAAATATTTGCAGTTCACACGGTTTTTTCAACCGAATGCAATGATAGCTGCAGGTAGGTGGTGTTTTGACTTATAGGTATACATTATGGAATAAAATTTAAATAATTTTTAAAATGTTAAACATCCAAATAAAAATGTCATGTATATCCGGACATTTTCTGTCCACACACAAATTTTATGAAAAAAGATATTTTGTGGCCTGTGCAAAAAAAAAATGTTTTATGCAAATTTATTTTAGACCACCGGAATTTGCCAGGGCACAAAAAATATCATTTTTTCACGAATTTTTTTGTGTGAACAGCTGTACGTCCGAATTTTTTGTTTGGTTCTTTTGACATTTTGAAAAAACATTTTTGGACAGTGGGTGCATCTACACCTATGCCAAAAATGGTTCCCTAGCTGCAGCGGACAGTGAGTGCTCACTGCTCAATCTTGTTTCCAGTTTTTACCCGGGCAGCCGCAGCCGGCACGCACGAGGCACGACCGGCACAAGCCCAATGGCGCGCATCAGAAAGGACGCAGCCACCTCGCTTTACACCATCGCCGTCGGGGCGGTACTGCTCCAGTGCTCCTCGACCTCGCAAGCCCGCTGCTATGGCTGGATGGCTCTCCAACTGAACTAAATGTTCAGTTTAGACCCAACAAACCTCAGCAAGTTTTCCTTCAAAACAAAAAAGCCTCAGCAAGTTTTCATAGCTCCGCCCGCAGGGCGGAAATTTTCGTTCCTAATTTACGACGGAATCAGGCTAAAAACCTGTTAAGTAAAAAAGAGTTCAATTTCGACTCCGGTACGGAGATGGGTACCGAACGATCCCCACAAGGCCAAAATATTATGTAGCCACTTCGCCTCCGCCAAACTTGAATGATGAAGCCACTTCGGCGCCGACGCCGTCGCTGGCGCAAGCGCGGGGACGCTGGGGTTCAGCTGCCGACCGAACTGGTCCTCGAGATCCTCGAGCGCGCCACTCCGTCCACGGCCGTGCGCTGCGCCGCCACATGCAGGCCGTGGCACCGCCTGGTGTCGCGCCGCTCCTTTGTCCGGCGCGCCTCCCGTCCCCGCCGCGCCCTGCTGTTGGGGTTCTATTTTTTGAGGGCATTGTTGGGATTCTTCGCGTTCGACCACGCGGACGACGACGAGCAGGCGACGCTCCGGCCCCGCTTCGTCCCGAGCCCGGGCGGCCCGGCCGGGTGGCGGTGCCTCTGCAGCCCGCTGCTTGACCCTCGCTGCCTGGACATGGACCCCGTCCTGTCCCACAACGGGTACCTCGTGCTCTGCCGCGTCACACTCGCCAAGCCCGGCGACCGCACGCCCACCGCCATCAACTACTGCGTCTGCAATCCCGCAACCGGCAGCTGCCATGCTCACGGGCAGAGATTTCAACCACCGGGTCTCGTCGCAGAGCACGCTGTTCGAGCTCGTCGTGGCGGCGATCCCCACGGGACGACAGGAGCTGCTGGTCAGCATTTTCTCCTCCCGCAGAGATAATGACAAAAAACCACCACAATTGAACACGAGTTGACGCGGAACCACTACCTTTGGGTTTTCCGACACATAAATAGCTCTATTCGGGACATGGTAAAACGTACAGTACTACTGACAAAAAAAAAACAATGACTCGCTTACTCAGTCGTTTAGTGCTGAATGAATGAATCTTTTTTTTTGTTGGTCGAGAAGAAAAGAGAGATCGAGCGTGCGTACTCTCGTCCTTTTCGCCTCCGTTTCTGTTGTTGGATGGATCTAGTGTGTCCCTTCAGGGACATCCGATAAAATTGAAACGATACAGAGAAGATTAACATGACCCCTGCGCAAGGATGGATCTAGTGTAGTTGTGTACGCGTGGGTTCCACGTTCGGCCCTCTCGGCCTAGCGCTCCAAACACAGCCCAATACACGGAACGGGAATAAAGACATTTAGCGATCGTGCGCTACATTTTTCATTTCTTTTCCAATCATCGCTCGCACCAAGGAGAAATGTCCAGATTCTGCAGTGGACGTACATTGCCCAGGTCAAGCGGCGGTCCCGCATAGGCCCGCTTAGTACGTTTTTTTTGTTTTAAAACGATCAAAAAACGTTTGCCTATTTTGAGCTTATTATGCGGGCCGGGTTCGGGCGCACCCTTACATGGCACCAAAGATCATTTTCAGTGAGACGAGACTGGCAAAAACTGCCCCCGCTTATATGTCATTTCCTTTCGGGACGCGTTGATGTTGGAGGACTTCTCTAAGACTCTAACAACTCATTTGTTGCCGTCGCAGGTGCACTGCCAGCAGATCATACTGTCGCAGATAGCCGGCGGTGTCCTAGGGTGCAACTCCAGATCCGACCATGCTATCTTAGGCGTGTTGCAGCGCGGCCCGTCGCGTCGGGTCGTCTCGCTGTCGATGATGCACGAGGGGATCTTAACGCTGCGTACGGAGCTCCATCGCATCGTGCGGGAGGGAGATAATGACAAAAAACCACCACAATTGAACACGAGTTGACGCGGAACCACCACCTTTGGGTTTTCCGACACATAAATACCTCTATTTGGGACATGGTGTGACGCGGAGCACTGATCACCACTGCTTAGCCGTTTGACAGCATAACTGGCAGGTGGGACCCATTGTCAGTGCACACGTGGCAAAGATGCTCACGGAGATGGTTGACTCGCCGTTAACGCGCGTTATGGCACGGCTCAGTTATGAGCGTTGCGCCGTCGCGTGGAGCTCGTACTCCACTCATTCCCCTGCCTTCCTCTGCCCTGCTCAATAGATCCGCGCCGTCGCCGCCCCACCGCCAGAGAAGACCACCGCGCGCCGCCGTTCCGCCATGGTTTCCTGGGGCGATGGAGAGGAATCCTCCACGGATGTGAGCTCGGACAGCGTAAGTTCTCTCCACACTGATTGGGGATTTCTAGGGTTCATCTCGATTTTTAGGGTTCCTGACGTATTGGCGATTTATGTAGATGAAATCCACTCTAATTTAATATTCCATTTGCCCTTGTTAGAGCATCAACAGGATTAATGATTCCTAGTACTGCGGACTAGCCGACGATGAGGAAGAGCCTGTGCTCTGTCGATGTGGGTATGTGGCGGCCAAATTCGTGGGATTTGAGGGGTACAACACCGGCAGGAGGTTCCTAGCCTGTGAAGGCCAGGTGTGTGATCACTGTTTGTTCTCTAATTTGTGTAAATGTAGCTCCTTTTACTTACTGGTCCTGTTAAATGATCTTTGACTGCTGTTTTAGGATGGAGAGAAGTGTGACTTTGTGCATTGGGTTGATCCAGTCCCTCATGATTCCATGATCAAAGCACTGAGCAAGCTATGGGAAATGTATGGAGAAATTAAGAAAGGCAGAGTCACTGATGCCCTGGATTACATGGATAAGAGGTTTGGGTATCAAGACCAAATACAGAAACTCCACACTGATCTGAGGAATTCTTAAGATGAATTAGCTAAGGTAGTGCAAGAAAAACAAGTGACTTTAGCCCACAAGGCTATAGCTGAACAAGCACTGATGGAAGCTAGGGCTCAATTAGAAGAGAAGAGGATCACTGAAGCCACAACCTGTAAGATGCAGAAATGCTTGTTGAAGAAGGCAGAGAAGGACAGGGACAAGTGCAACGAAGAGAAGAGGAAGTTAGAGCATTACATTTCTGATTTGCTCTATAAGAAAGAAGACTTGAGGAGCAAGTTCAAGAAGATAAAGGATCTATGTGATGTTTAATTTTAGGTTGGTCATGTAATGTTGAGACCTCTGTCTTGTTCAATCAAGATGTGTTGTTGAATTCAGTGTAGTTGTTGGAATTTGAATTATTTGTTGCATTATGAACACTTTGTGTTTGTGAGTTGTAATAAGTACAATTATTATCAGAATTATTGTGTGTTGTTGAATGGTTATTATTGTTGAATGAATACTGATTATTTTGGTCCATTTAAGTGGATGGTTATGGTCTCGACAAGTTGGCGACAATTTGTCGAGACCTTTTTGTTCCATTTAAGAGGAGGGTATGGTCTCGACAAGTTTTCGACAATTTGTCGAGACCTTTTTGGTCCATTTTAGAGGAGGGTTATGGTCTCGACAACTTGTCGACAATTTGTCGAGACCTTATTGGTCCATTTAAGAGGAGGGACAACTTGTCGACAATTTGTCGAGACCTTTTTGGTCCATTTTAAGAGGAGGGTTATGGTCTCGACAACTTGTCGACAACTTGTCGAGACCTTATTGGTCCATTTAAGAGGAGGGACAACTTGTCGACAATTTGTCAAGACCTTTTTGGTCCATTTAAGAGGAGGGTTATGGTCTCGACAACTTGTCGACAACTTTAGAGACCTTTTGCATCCTTTTAAGACAATGCCTTAGGTCTCGACAATTTTTCGAGACCTTGTGCATCCTTTTAAGACAATGCTTAAGGTCTCGACAACTTGTCGACAACTTGTCGACACCTTTTGCATCCTTTTAAGACAATGCTTATGTTGTCGACAACTTGTCGAGACCTTCAAACATGACATTAATGGACAATAAACACATAATTTTGAGACATAAATATATAGATCAAACATCATTCACATTACTACATCCAACATATCAACTTAGCACCATCATTCAGTCAACAGGTGCCAAAATAGAGTTGTTTTACATCACATGAATTGCTCCCAGCAATTCAACCATATGTGCCATACCAAAATAATAGGTTTTACATAACTTTTGTTTGCTCCCAGCAAATCAACCATCTAGAGGACCAGCATTGCTATCCCTACTAGGACCTGCATTTGCCCCAGCTGTGAAGTATGACATTACACCTCTCCTTGGTGTTGTGCTTGCTGAAGCAGTAGGAGCTGAAGCAGATGGACCTTCTGCTTCAAAATTTGATCTGGGTGGAACAAAAGAAGATCTTGCTGCAGCATCAGATGCTCTTGGTGGCCTTGGAGTTGGGTCTGTCACAGGAGGTGCAGCAGCAGAGGAAGATGAACCTGCTCCAGCTCCACTAGTGCCTGCCTCATAAGGATTTTTCCTGGTTGTCTGTACAAAATAGAGTGAACATGTGTTACAAAATAGAGTTAGTAACTGAAAAATCAGTAAAACGCAGTCAAGATGTGTTCAAATATATATCAACCTTGTGCTGGGTTTTCCTAAATGCAAGCTCAGGTCTAAGGGGATGTGCACAGCTTGTGTACTTATGTCCTTGCAATTTGCAGTTGCTACAGGTAATAGTGCCCATCCTTGATGTTTCCTTAGGTTTAGGTACTTCATGCTTGCCTTTTCTCCTCTTTTCCTGCCTTCTTCCCTTTAGGTGATCTTTGAACCCAGGTGGCATTATGTCCTCAGTGTTTGTTTTAGTCCAGGCATGCTGCTGTGGCACAGGATAGAACACTGGCCTGTAGGACTTGAGGTACATGCCTCTTTTGAAGAAATCTGACACATAATCTTCTGGATATCCTCCTGATCTGTAGATGGCACTCGTTGCATGGTTGCATGGCAACCCAGAAAGATCCCACTTTCTACAAGAACATGTCCTTTGTGTCAGATTTATCTCATATGTATGATCACCACTGCTTACCTGCCATAGGCCATCATCTGCTCTTTGTGGCACACAATTTCTTGAAAATTTCTTCATCAGTTCAAGCTTCTCACCATAATTAGGTGTGATTTCCCAGGTAGTTTCCCTCAAACCCTCCCTCTTCTCATCAAACCTGACCATTTGCTTGTCATAAATCCCTACAAGCATGGTCACTATAGGCTTGTTTCTTTCATCCAGGATGTATCTATTGAAAACCTCACTCAAATTGTTGTTCACTAAATCTGTCTTGCAGTTAGTGTCAAATGCCCACCTTGCCCATGTGTCCACTGGGATTTTAGATAGCCACACCCATGCTAGTCACACTGTTTTTTCAGTTCCTCCATTGCCTTGTAAAATCCATCCTTGGTGTATGAGTATGCTGCATTGTCTATGCACTTCTTCAGGTCCTCACCTTTGAAACCTGCTGTCTGGAAGTTGGCATAAATGTGCCTAAGACAGAACCTCTGGTGACAGTTAGGAAAAACTGTGTTAACTGCTTTAATTAACCCTTTCTGCCTGTCAGACATTATGCTGTACTGCCCAAACTGGCCTTCTTCTCCACCCAATGCTTCCTTCAGCTGCTCCAGAAACCATGTCCAATTTTCAGTGTCTTCTTTGGCAACAATGCCCCAAGCAATTGGATATATATTGTTGTTTCCATCTCTGCCAGTAGCTGCAAGAATTTGAGCACCAGTTGTGAGTTTAATGAAGCAGCCATCCAACCCAATGAAAGGCCTGCATCCCTCAAGAAACCCAAGCCTTGCAGCATTCACACAGTAGAAAAGCCTAAGAAATCTTGGCTTCTCACTGATGAAAACCTGGAACCCTTTCCTCATTTGTTCCTTCTGTTCTTCAGTTGGGCCAATTTCAGTGTTCACTATGCATCTAGAACCTGGATTTTTATCTATAACAGTTTGCAAATAATCCCTTATTCTGTGGTACTGTTTCTTGTGATCTCCCATAACAGTCTCTCTTGCCTTTGTCTTCACTCTATAGGCCATCCTCTTTGGCACTTTTACACCATAGTCCTTCATTGCCTTGTCAACTATGGTCCTGATCCCTGTGTTAGGAGCAGATCTGAACTCATCCACATAGCAGTTGCTAAGCCACTTGCTGGTAACTCTGCTGCTTTGTGGTTGAGTATCACAAGTGTGCTCCAAATGCATCTTCTTGATGCAGAAGGTGCTTTCATTTTTTATCTGAGAGGCTGACATAAAGAAGGGACATTTGTGCTTGGCTGGTACTTCCTCTGGTTCTTCCTCATCTGACTCTATTTCTTCTTCTGTGCCTTTCTTCTTCTTCTTCTTCTTCTTCACAGGCCTGCAATCAACAATGATCCTATCTGAGTAGTTTCTGTGGTAATGAAAATTACGCATTTGCACAATATGCAGTCTGCACAATGCTTCCCTAAACTGATATACATCCTTGAAACAGAGCTTCAGAGCAAATTGTTGCTCTGGGTTTTCCCTACTCTCATCATACCACACCCTCTCTGTCTTCTTCTTGGCTCTGCTTTTCCTCCCTTTGGCAACCACAAATGGTAAAGGCTCACACCCATCATCTTCCTCTGGGTTAAGAAAACTGAAGTTCTCTTCATCATCAGATGGACCCCATTCTGTCCTAACTGGCAGTGTTGCATGAGAGTGTGATCTCTGAGTTGGCCCTGCTTCTTCACTTTCTTCTTTGCTGCCTCCTCTGAAGCTGGAACATATGAGTCGAAGATGTCTTCTGCCTCTGAGGAATCCTCATACAGCTGCTCATCCACCTTTCTCTTCCTCTTTGCAATTCTTTTCTTCATTTCTTCTTCTTCCTTCTTCCTCTTCTGCTCTGCCTCAACTGGATCATACTGACAAGGATAAAGCAACTGTCATCTTCTCCATCCCCTGCATCTTCCTCTGCCTCTGCATCTTCTTCCTCCTCTGCTGAATTCTGGAAATTTCCTTCAACAACTGTGCACAAAGGCTCAAACTGCACACTGTGCTGAGTCTCATAATAATTGTTCTGAGCCTGACCTTCCTCCTCCTCAAGATCTACCACAATGTGGCTAGGATATGCTTTAGCATAGAGCTTATCCTTTTTCTGTTTGCTCTTCACAGGAGACAACACAAGTGCTTGCTTACTCTTGTCCCTCATTGTTGTTAACACAACTTTCTTCGTTTTATCATATTTTCTGAGCATATCATCCACCTTAGCATTGCTGTCAATTGTTTCTAGCCCTCTCAATCCCTCCCCTTCATCTTTAACATAGTACATTGTATCGCATAACCCATACCCTTCTTTCTCCATCAGTCCCAACAAGCTCAGCCATCGAATATCAGCCCGACGCATGGATTTTGACACAAATGTCGTACCATCAAATTGAATGAACAATTCCCACATCTCTGAATCTTTCCTATATTCAATGGAAGGAACGAATTCAGCAAAGACGAACCCTAGAACCCGACAGACGAACCCTAAAACGACTAATTAGAACAGGGGAAGTGAAATTACCCGTAGTCTGGGAGGTAGTGGCTGAGCGGGTCGGTACTGCACTGGCTCGCTGCCGCCACCTGCGACGACCCCTCCTCCGGCGCACCCTTCTGCCCTCCAGCCGACGATAGATCCATCGCCTCAAGCTCGTCCCCGCTGTCCAGATGGACGCCGACCTTGTCGAATGGACAGCGAGGCCCGCCTCCACTGCAAGCGCCGCCATCCCCGTCCGCCGCGCCACCGCCTGCCCCGCCGCCGTCACCGTAAGGCGAGCCGCCGCCCCCTCCAGTCGCCATTCGTGTCGCGGGAGAAAGACAAACGAAAGAGAAAGACAGAGTGAGCCGTGCCCTAACGCGCGTTAACGGCGAGTCAACCCTCTCCGTGAGCATCTTTGCCACGTGTGCACTGACAATGGGTCCCACCTGCCAGTTATGCTGTCAAACGGCTAAGCAGTGGTGATCAGTGCTCCGCGTCACACCATGTCCCAAATAGAGGTATTTATGTGTCGGAAAACCCAAAGGTGGTGGTTCCGCGTCAACTCGTGTTCAATTGTGGTGGTTTTTTGTCATTATCTCCCTCCCGCACGATGCGATGGAGCTCCGTACGCAGCGTTAAGATCCCCTCGTGCATCATCGACAGCGAGACGACCCGACGCGACGGGCCGCGCTGCAACACGCCTAAGATAGCATGGTCGGATCTGGAGTTGCACCCTAGGACACCGCCGGCTATCTGCGACAGTACGATCTGCTGGCAGTGCACCTGCGACGGCAACAAATGAGTTGTTAGAGTCTTAGAGAAGTCCTCCAACATCAACGCGTCCCGAAAGGAAATGACATATAAGCGGGGGCAGTTTTTGCCAGTCTCGTCTCACTGAAAATGATCTTTGGTGCCATGTAAGGGTGCGCCCGAACCCGGCCCGCATAATAAGCTCAAAATAGGCAAACGTTTTTTGATCGTTTTAAAACGAAAAAAACGTACTAAGCGGGCCTATGCGGGACCGCCGCTTGACCTGGGCAATGTACGTCCACTGCAGAATCTGGACATTTCTCCTTGGTGCGAGCGATGATTGGAAAAGAAATGAAAAATGTAGCGCACGATCGCTAAATGTCTTTATTCCCGTTCCGTGTATTGGGCTGTGTTTGGAGCGCTAGGCCGAGAGGGCCGAACGTGGAACCCACGCGTACACAACTACACTAGATCCATCCTTGCGCAGGGGCCATGTTAATCTTCTCTGTATCGTTCCAATTTTATCGGATGTCCCCGAAGGGACACACTAGATCCATCCAACA
This sequence comes from Poa pratensis, assembly GCA_947311845.1. Taxonomy (NCBI): domain Eukaryota; kingdom Viridiplantae; phylum Streptophyta; class Magnoliopsida; order Poales; family Poaceae; genus Poa; species Poa pratensis. The sequence continues at coordinate 15,585,370 of CAMZMU010000027.1, read as the reverse complement.
ACAGAAACGGAGGCGAAAAGGACGAGAGTACGCACGCTCGATCTCTCTTTTCTTCTCGACCAACAAAAAAAAAAGATTCATTCATTCAGCACTAAACGACTGAGTAAGCGAGTCATTGTTTTTTTTTGTCAGTAGTACTGTACGTACGAACGAGATCAATGGGAGCGTTGGGGAAACTCTCGTACCCATCTTGGCACGGCTAGGTTGGAAAGGGCGGAAAGAGTACGTGACCGTCGGTTGGATGACGCGCACGGAACATCAACCACCACGGCCGCCGGTGGAGAAGAAACGGATCGGAGGAGTAGCTTGGAAGAAAATCAAGCTAGCTGACGCACGGACAAATAAAATAAAATAAGAATTTTGTCATGAGCTAGCTGCTCTTTCGGTTGATCTAGATGATTAGTGTGTTGCTACGACTAATCTTAATCTTTTTTTTTTTGAATTTAACTGCTGACTTTATTACGAAACCAGGGGTGAGTCACCCACTACAAACTCAGCCACCGTGGCTGGTACATCACCATCCCAAGTTATAAGTTCTTGGTTATTACAACTCTTAACCAAAGTACTCCCTCCGTTCCAATTTAATTGACTTGCTATCCACCACATGTGATATATCAACATGTGGTGGATAGCAAGTCAATTAAATTGTGTCTACATACATCATATTTGATAAATAGCAAATCAATTAAATTGGAACGGAGGGAGTAGCAAGTTGATGAGCTACTTTGTTTGCGGAACGTCTACATGTAACCACTTCGGCCCATGAAAACCATGAACGAAGTTGGATCTTCAGGTCATCAATAGATGCAGCTAGCTGGGAGAAATCTTGGCCTCTACGATTAAGAGCTATCGCCAGGAGTTCGGAATCAGTCTCAAAAACTGCTCGTAATGCACCAAGGCTAATAGCCATATCGACAGCCCGCTCCAAAGCGTTCAGTTCTGCATTGAAAACATCATGAACACCGTCCGTCTTGCCTGCACTTGCTGCAACGAGTTCTCCATGCTGGTTCCTGACCGTCGCACCCCAGGTAGCAAATGAGTTGTTGAATATATAAGCAATTTAGCAGTAGATTTAATCCACGAATACAGTAAACAAATCATGACTAGGATAATAGGAATTAAACTAATCATGCGTTCTACTAAAACCGTAGACAAACCGAACGAATCTAGAGCAACTACCACAAGCAGGAACTCTAGTAGCATATCGAACAAGAAGATCAAGATGACATACGTTGCAGCGGCTATATAGCAGCTGTCCCGGTGTCGCCCATGTCGTTGATGAAGAGGTTGGCGATGTCGGGGAAGAAGTCGTCGTTGGGGAAGAACTCGAAGCCAGCAGTCGCGCGAGTGCGCTCCCCAAAAACCTGATCGCCCCTCTCCCGTACAGGATCACAAGAGGCGGGGTTCCGGAGGCCTGCTGTCCCTTCAACCGGTGCACGCCGGAAGACGGGATGGAGAAGACTTGAAAGACGGCGGCGCAATATTCTGGAACTAGGGCGGCGAGCTACCATGTGTTGCGTGTATGGCGGCTAGGGTTCGCCCAAGCAATATATAGAGCGGTCGGGTAGGACGTGGGCTGCAGCCCACGATTGAGTCGGTAACGTCTCCACCAAACGGAAACGGCAAAACAATTAACGCGTCCGTTAATGATTAATCAATAACTCAATAAATTTCCCGGACTGCAAAAATATAAGCTCGGCTCGGCGAGATTCCCGCAACCCGCGCGTGTCGTGACGAGACGGACGGACGGCGGCGGAGGAGGAGTGCGCACGAGAGAGCCTTCCTGTTCTCACATGCTTACCAAGTGCTAGCACAGCTCACTATATAAAGTGGTGCAGCACTCTCTTAGCTAGCAGTATGGGACTAAAGGTTGCTTTCACGTACACACACAGCCAGCCAAATAAATGGGCCAAATGGGAATTTCGAATTTAGTAGTTGGGCTTTTCAGGCTGTGGCCCAAGTACAGCCCAACACCAAAATTCCAGCAATCCCCCACAAAGTCTCATTGGCACATCATACCACGTTTGTTCCAAAACATTGTTTTATATACCGGTGTTTAGTGGAGACTGTTAAGTTGAACACCACTTAGAACTAATGCTACGCTAGACCGCAACTTGAATAGTGGACTATGCCTTGAACTACAAGTTTGCTGCAAATCTAGTTTCACACAAGTCCTTTACCGATACTGGGCTACCGCAAGGCTTCCCCGCGGGTGGAGCGTATGCGTCATACTCCGAGACCTTTCATGAGTTTACTAAAGAGCACCCAACTCTCACGGACTGCGACGTTTAACAGTCAGGCTCATATAGGTGTATTCCTCAAGAGATGTTCTGCAGGGCAACATCTCCGCTTATAAAAGTAAGCCGCTTGGAACATTAAGATATATAAATATCAACCTGCCATGCAGATCAGGAGAGTATTGCATCTATACGGAGTGGGATGGTAAAATATAAGGATACCCTCCTCTCAGCTGTCCAACAGCTTGTCACCCACTTCTAATTCACGGGATCTCCGATCACATAGAGTGGTTTACCACTGTGGACAACTCATACCGTGGGTCTCAAACCCATCTCCCTCGATGCACTATCTATCACATTACGTGATAAACCCTTTGTGAAGGGATCTGCCAAATTCTTAGACGTTTGGATATAATCCAACGCAATGACTCCGGAGTTCTTTAATTTTCGGACAGATTTCAATCTCCTCTTCACATGCCTTGATGACTTCATATTATCCTTAGAACTTTTAATCTTGTGAATCACAGTTTGATTATCACAGTTCATAAGGATAGCGGGTATTGGTTTTTCAACCACAGGTAAGTCCATCAAAAGCTCTCGAAGCCACTCTGCTTCAACAGTGGCTGTGTCTAATGCTGTGAGTTCTGCTTCCATAGTTGACCTCGTTAAGATGGTCTGCTTGCAAGACTTCCAGGAAACAGCTCCACCACCGAGTGTAAACACATAACCACTCGTGGCCTTAATCTCATCAGCATCAGATATCCAATTGGAATCACTATAACCCTCCAGTACCCTTGGATACCCGGAGTAGTGAATTCCATAGCTCGCAGTGCCTTTTAAATAACGCATAACTCTCTCGAGCGCATGCCAATGATCATCTCCCGGATTAGAAACAAACCGGCTCAACTTGCTTACAGCAAAAGAGATGTCAGGCCTCGTGGCACAAGCCAAATACATAAGCGAGCCAATAATTGAGAATATCTCAGTTGATCTCTAGCAGTCTGTTGGTTCTTTCGAAGCAACACACTAGGATCATATGGTGTCGGAGAGGGTTTACAGTCGTCATACCCGAAACGACTTAATACCTTTTCCACATAGTGGACTGAAGCAGTGTAATCCCACCATCACCATCTCGCAGCAGCTTGATGTTCAAGATAACATCAGCTACTCCTAGATCCTTCATCTCAAAACAACGAGATAAGAAATCCTTAACCTCCTTGATTAAATCAAGATTGGTTCCAAAGATCAGTATGTCATCGACATACAGACAGAGAATAACTCCCTCGCCCCCACCATAGCGATAGTACACACACTTGTCAGATTCGTTTACAATGAAACCTGCAGCAGTCAAAGTTCTCTCAAACTTTTCATGCCATTGCTTAGGAGCTTGTTTTAGGCCATATAAAGACTTCAACAACTTGCACACCTTTCCTTCCTGACCAGGTACTACAAAACCATCAGGCTGATCCATGTAAATTTCCTCGTCTAACTCTCCATTTAGGAAAGCTGTCTTCACGTCCATTTGATGAACGAGAAGCCCATGCGAGGCAGCCAATGAAAGTAGCACTCGAATCGTGGTCAGTCTAGCCACAGGTGAGTAAGTATCAAAAAGTCTTCACCTTCTTTCTGGGTATAACCCTTGGCCACAAGTCGTGCCTTGTACTTCTCAATAGTACCATCAGGCCTAAGCTTTTTCTTGAACACCCACTTACATCCTACAGGTTTGCACCCATAAGGACGATCAGTGATTTCCCAGGTTCCGTTAGCTAAGATGGAATCCATCTCACTACGGACAGCTTCCTTCCAGTAGTCAGCATCAAGAGATGCATAGGCTTCTGAAATGGTACTGGGTGTGTCATCCACAAGGTACACAATGAAATCATCACCAAAGGATTTTGCAATCCTCTGTCTCTTGCTCCTAATAGGAACTTCATTGTCATCCTCCACAGATTATCAGTGTGTTCTATCGAAGTGGTGGGATCAGGAATATCAACCAATTCCTGACTAGATGTATTAGGTATCTCCTGATTTGATGAGCTAGGCATATCCTTCATCGGAAAGATTTCCTCAAAGAAAGTCGCATCTCTCGACTCTAAAATTGTACCAACGTGAACGTCGGGTACCTCAGATTTTACCACCAAAACTCTATAGCCAACGCTATGAAAAGCATAGCCCAGAAGAACACAATCCACAGTTTTTGGTCCAAGCTTGCGCTTCTTGGGAATTGGTATATTGACTTTCGCCAAACAACCCCAAGTTCGAAAGTAAGAGAGTCTCGTATTTTTCCTTTCCCATTCCTCAAAAGGAGAAACAGTTTTCGTTTTCATGGGAACTCGGTTTAGGACATGACAAGCTGTCAATAAAGCCTCCCCCCACCATGCCTTGGAGAGACCCGAAGTGTCTAACATGGCGTTAACCAAATCAGTTAGAGTTCGGTTCTTTCTTTCGGCCACCCCATTTGACTGAGGCGAGTAGGGAGGCGTCCTCTCATGGATTATACCGTGTTCCGCACAAAACAAATCAAACTCATTGGAAAAATACTCTCCACCACGGTCGGACCTCAATCGTTTAATTTTCCGATCAAGTTGGTTCTCTGCTTCAGCTTTATAGATTTTGAAGTAGTTAAAAGCCTCATCTTTTGATTTCAGAAGATACACATAACAGTATCTAGTGGAGTCATCAATAAGCGTCATGAAATATTTCTTTCCGCCTTTTGTCAACACACCATTCATCTCACAAAGATCAGAATGTATAAGTTCCAGTGGTGCCAAGTCTCTTGCCTCCGCAGTCATATGGGACTTGCGAGGTTGCTTAGCTTGCACACATACTTGACACTTGGAACCTTTGACAGTAGTGAATTTCGGAATTAAATCCAAACTAGCTAGCCGCGTCATGGCACCAAAGTTAATATGACAAAGTCGTGAATGCCAGATATTATGCTCAATTTCACGACAAATATTATTAATAACTTTAGTACAAAAGTCTGACAAGGAGAGGCGGAACAAGCCTCCGCACTCATAGCCTTTACCAACAAATTGTCCATACTTGGAAATTACAACTTTATTGGACTCGAAAACCAACTTATAACCATCTCGACACAGAAGTGATCCGCTGACGAGATTCTTATTGATGGAGGGCACATGATGAACGTTCTTCAGGCGCACGGTCTTCCCCGAAGTAAACTTCAGATCGACCGTACCAACACCACGAACAGAAGCATGTGAATTGTTCCCCATCAGCACGGGGGAAGTCCCTGTGATCTGGTAAGAAGAGAACATCGAGGCATCAGCACAAACATGTACATTAGCACCAGTGTCAATCAACCATCAGGAGAATGACAAACTGAAAGGATGGTGGGAAATACCGTACCCAGATTCCTTCATATCGGTGTCACCAATAACAACATTGGCAGTCTTGCCTTTGTTCTCAGATCCGCGCAGCTCATGGCGGTTGGGACATCGAGGTGCCCAGTGCTCCGGATCACCACATACATGGCATGATCCTTTCCTCGGTTTGTTGTTGTTCTTCTTGAAGTTGGTAGGCTGTGACGGTTTGAACCGTCCATCAGACTTGCCTTTACCCCCAGAGTTACCCTTGTTAAATTTGGACTTGTGGGGCGGCTGGTAGTTCTTCTTCTGTACCACATGGGCACTAGAACCAGCCTCGGCAACTCGAGCACGTGTATCCTTCGCTCTCGCCTTCTCTTCCACATCAAGCGACCCAATGAGATCCGAAACGGAAAACTCTTGTCTCTTGTGTTTCAGAGAAGTAGCAAAGTTGCTCCATGAAGATGGAAGCTTGGCGATAATGCCACCGGCGACAAACTTGTCCGGTAAGTTACACTTGAAGTGCTCAAGTTCCTTTGCGAGCGACTGTATCTCATGAGCCTGTTGTACAACAGAACGCTCATCAGTCATCTTGTAGTCATAGAATTGCTCCATGACGTACAACTCGCTGCCCGCGTCCGAGGCCCCAAATTTGGCCTCGAGCGCATCCCACATGCCCTTGCCAGTGTCAAAGGACATATACGAATCCACGATGGAATCGTCAAGGATACTCAGAAGGGCACTCTTAAACAGAGTATCGAGCTTCTCAAAAGCTTCCTGTTGTTCAGGATTAAGCTCGCCCTCAGGTTTGCCTTTGGTGGCAGCATAGCAGTTACTGTTCTGAAACCAGTAGACTGCTCTCATGCGCCACCGTTTGTACAGGACACCTTTGAAGGGAAACGGCTTCGTCGACGCGAGAAAGCCAGGCGATACAAATTGCCTATAATCAGGTTTTTGGATTGTTGAATATATAAGCAATTTAGCAGTAGATTTAATCCACGAATACAGTAAACAAATCATGACTAGATAATAGAATTAAACTAATCATGCGTTCTACTAAAACCGTAGACAAACCGAACGAATCTAGAGCAACTACCACAAGCAGGAACTCTAGTAGCATATCGAACAAGAAGATCAAGATGACATACGTTGCAGCGGCATAGTAGCAGCTGTCCCGGTGTCGCCCATGTCGTTGATGAAGAGGTTGGCGATGTCGGGGAAGAAGTCGTCGTTGGGGAAGAACTCGAAGCCAGCAGTCGCGCGAGTGCGCTCCCCAAAAACCTGATCGCCCCTCTCCCGTACAGGATCACAAGAGGCGGGGTTCCGGAGGCCTGCTGTCCCTTCAACCGGTGCACGCCGGAAGACGGGATGGAGAAGACTTGAAAGACGGCGGCGCAATATTCTGGAACTAGGGCGGCGAGCTACCATGTGTTGCGTATGGCGGCTAGGGTTCGCCCAAGCAATATATAGAGCGGTCGGGTAGGACGTGGGCTGCAGCCCACGATTGAGTCGGTAACGTCTCCACCAAACGGAAACGGCAAAACAATTAACGCGTCCGTTAATGATTAATCAATAACTCAATAAATTTCCCGGACTGCAAAAATATAAGCTCGGCTCGGCGAGATTCCCGCAACCCGCGCGTGTCGTGTCGTGACGAGACGGACGGACGGACGGCGGCGGAGGAGGAGTGCGCACGAGAGAGCCTTCCTGTTCTCACATGCTTACCAAGTGCTAGCACAGCTCACTATATAAAGTGGTGCAGCACTCTCTTAGCTAGCAGTATGGGACTAAAGGTTGCTTTCACGTACACACACACAGCCAGCCAAATAAATGGGCCAAATGGGAATTTCGAATTTAGTAGTTGGACTTTTCAGGCTGTGGCCCAAGTACATCCCAACACCAAAATTCCAGCAGGAGTCACCTGAGTTATATGCAGCATCGCAGTTCAGTTTCAGGACCCCATCAGCTGGTGGTCTCCATTTTGTTTGATCAGACTTATTTTTGCTCTTTCACTTGCCGAACAACTCCAGGAACTCATCAGCTTGACTGATAGATCGGCGCACAACATCATTAGAGGAGACAGGAAGTTTTCCTTCTCTTAAATTATTACGATTATTCCACCGGTGCCACCACCCGGTCAGGATCTGAACCCGAGTACGTGTCGGTAATTCCCAAATTGCATCCATGGTCTGAGATACGGTCTCCATATGTTCCAACTTGGCCCTAATTTCTTCCATATAATTCTTACGCCAAACTTCTTTCACATGCTTGCATTTAACAAAAAAGGTGAGCTCTATCCTCATCAGCTCGTCCGCAAAAAAGGCATTTGTAGCTCTCCAACTCTACACCTCTGTTTTTCAGATTAGTTCTTAGGGCAAGAGAGTTGTGCGAGACGCGCCACGTAAACATCTTGATTTTATTTGGGCAAGGGAGGTCCCAGAAACTATTCTCACACTTATTCAACATTCCTGGTTCACTAGTAGAAAAGGAGGCTTTGGTGCGCCACCTTTAGTACCGGTTGAACAAAAACCGGTACTAAAGGGGGGCATTAGCACCGGTTGCGTTCGTGGCACCGCGGCAAGGACCTTTAGTACCGGTTGCTATTAACAACCGGTACTAAAGGCTCCCCTTTAGTACCGGTTGTTAATTGGAGGCCACGCGGCCACATGCGCCCGCGGTTGGTGGCCCCACGGCGAGACCTTTAGTACCGGTTCCTTTTAAAAACCGGTACTAAAGGTTTCGGGCACTATAACCCTTCTTCCACCCCGAGCCAGAAGCAACTCGGCCCAACTCCATTTTTCCTCTCTCCCAAGCTCTACTTCACCGCTTTTTTCTCCAACATTTGTCAAGATTGATGGCACCCTATACAAGGGTTAGCAACTTCTTCATCTCCTCTTCCGGCATTTCAAGTTTAGCTCATTTTCGTGCAAGTTTAGCAAGTTTGATTTTGGTGGTGCTTGCAAGGTGTTTGATGAAATGGCTAAGTTAAGGATTTCATTTGTTTTATATGCATTTTGAGCTCAAATTAAAGTATAATTTGTGGTTTTATATAGTGTCCCCTTCCTCACCGCCGTCGATCGCCCGCGCCGCTCCGTCACCGATACCACCTCGGTGAGCCTCTTTTTTATCTTTTATTTTAAAAATTGTTAGTTATATGATTTAAATGCATAATTATTTCTTGTATAATTTTCTTATGTTTTTTTTATATATGTATAGTGTCATGGTTTTGATATCCGTCCCCTTCGGCCCTCGTCCGGTCTATGATTCGGATGTGGTATATCTTTTTAACTATTTATTTTGTTTCGTGTTTATAACAATCATGTCGACCAACTTGACGTAGATATATTTTTATTTAGGAGGTAGTTGAACCGGAAATTTCGGCCGACCCTATTGTCGAGTATTTTAAAAAAGAAAACGACGATTTGAGAGCAAAATTGAAGATAAGTGAAGATCTTCATCTCCAATGCCTAGAAAAGAAGATGGAATTGGACTTGAAGATTGCCGACATCGTTGATGCTCACGGGTCAAGCTTGCCGACGTCGTCACTGCTCACGAGAGGAAGATGGATGCAATGCGCGCCAAGCTTAAAAAGTTTAGAAAATATGCCATTAGTCAAGAGGCTTGGTATCATTATGTTGTTGGTTCAATAGTTACCTTGGTTGCGATTCTGATCGCATTTGTTGTTGGATTTAAATTCTTTACATAGTTGTATGGTAGTTTCGATTGATGTATGTTTCGTGAGAACTATGTATTACATTTGGGCACTACTCTACTTTGATTTTAATGTGATGAACTTGTATAAATTAATTTGGTCACGTATCTCTATTCATTATTTAGCTGGTGTAATGGTTTTTGATATATTTATGTAATGCAGATGAGCCGAGAATGGATGTACGGTGATCGACGTTGTCCCGAGTTCATTGATGGCATGCATCGTTTTCTCGATGTGGTTAAGTTAAACAAGCTGAAGAATGGTTTTATGATTTGTCCATGTGATGAATGTCGGAATAACATGAATTACCCGAGCGTAAGAACCATACACTCCCACTTGTTGCGACAAGGCTTCATGCCCAATTGCTTTTGTTGGACCAAGCACGGAGAAAGTGGGGTTATAATGGAAAACCCTGAAGAAGAGGATGATGACAACTATCCCTGTTCTCTGATGAACATGGTGATACTACAATGGGGGAAGACGAAGTAGTTGAGCTCGAGGTCATTGTTGATCAGTCCGATGATGATGATCTTCGTCGGGTCATTCTTGATGAACAGATGAAGTGCGGAAGTGAAAACGAGTGGTCGAAGTTGGAGCGCATGTTAGAGGATCACAAAAAATTGTTGTACCCAAATTGTGAAGATGGCCAGAAAAAGCTGGGTACCACCCTGGAATTGCTGCAATGGAAGGCAAAGAATGGAATAATGAATTGCCGCACAATACATACGAAGCAAAGAAGATTGTCTGCCCTCTAGGATTAGAGGTGGAGAAGATACATGCATGCATCAATGACTGCATCCTCTACCGCGGTGAGAAGTACGAGAATTTGAATGCATGCCCGATATGCGGTGCATTGCGGTATAAGATCGGGCGAGATGACCCAGGTAATGTTGAGGGCGAGCCGAGCCCCAGGAAGAGGGTTCCCGCGAAGGTGATGTGGTATGCTCCTATAATACCACGGTTGAAACGTTTGTTCCGAAACAAAGAGCATGCCAAGTTGTTGCGATGGCACAAAGAAAACCCTAAGGAAGACGAGATGATGAGACATCCCGCTGATGGGTCTCAGTGGAGAAACATCGACAGTGCGTTTGGGGAATTTGCAGCTGACGCAAGAAACTTAAGGTTTGGTCTAAGTACAGATGGCTTGAATCCATTTGGGGAGCAGAGCAGCAGTCATAGCACCTGACCCGTGACTCTATGTATCTATAACCTTCCCCCTTGGTTGTGCATGAAGCAAAAGTATATTATGATGCCAGTGCTTATCCAAGGCCCGAAGCAACCCCAATGATATTGATGTGTATCTGAGTCCATTAGTTGACGAACTTTTAAAGTTGTGGTCTGACGAAGGCGTACGTGTGTGGGATGAGTACAAACAGGAGAAATTTGGCCTACGAGCGTTGCTGTTTGTAACCATCAATGATTATCCTGCTCTTAGTAACATTTCAGGACAGTCAAACAAGGGATACAATGCATGCACGTACTGTTTAGATAAGACTGACCGTATATATTTAGGTAACAAGAATGTGTACCTTGGTCATCGTCGATTTCTTCCAAACATGCATCCATAAAAAAGCCAGGCAAGCATTTCAAAGGTGAGGCAGATAACCGAACGAAGCCTACACGCCCTGATGGTGATGTTATATATGGCATGGTCAAGGATTTGGAAGTAATATTTGGAAAGGGTCCTGGCAGTCTAAATGTTCCAAAAGACGCTAACAAGCGCGTACCCTTGTGGAAAAAGAAATCTATATTTTGAGATTTACCCTATTGGAAAATCCTAGAGGTTCGCTCTGCAATCGACATGATGCACGTGACGAAAAATCTTTGCGTGAACCTGCTAAACTTCTTAGGCGTGTATGGGAAGACGAAACATACATCGGATGCACGGCAGGACCAGCAAAGTACGCACGAACGAGACAACCTAAATCCAGAGAAGTACCAAGGTACTGCCAGCTACGCTCTTACCAAAGAAGAGCAGGAGATATTTTTTCAAGTCCTGAGCAGTATCAAGGTCCCGTCTGGCTACTCGTCGAATATAAAGGGAATAATAAACATGGCAGAGAAAAAGTTCCAAAACCTGAAGTCTCATGACTGCCACGTGATTATGACACAATTACTTCTGGTTGCATTGAGGGGGCTTCTACCGAAAACGTTCGAGTACCCATTGTGAAGCTATGTGCATTCCTGAATGCAATTTCTCATAAGGTAATCGATCCAGCAACTCTACCAAGTTTACAGACTGGTGTGGTCCAATGTCTTGTCAGTTTCGAGTTGGTGTTTCCACCGTCACCTCGTCGAAGAGATTTCCATTCTCGGTCATGTATTTCTACACAACATGTTCCCCTTTGAGAGGTTCATGGGAGTCTTAAAGAAATACGTTCATAACCGTGCTAGGCCAGAAGGAAGCATGTCCAAGGGCTATGGAACAGAGGAGGTCATTGAGTTTTGTGTTGACTTTATTCCTGATCTTAAGCCGATCGGTGTTCCTCAATCGCGCCATGAGGGGAGACTGCGTGGAAAAGGCACGCTAGGAAAGAAAGCAACAACATGTATGGACGGGCATTCTTTCACTCAAGCACACTACACAGTTCTATAAAATTCCAGATTGGTGGCTCCGTATATCGTGAAACACATGGATATTTTACGCTCCCAATACCTGGAGGAGACTAACTTCTGGATTAAAGGGAAACACGTGGATACTTTCGGCAGTTAGTTGCGTACACATCTCATTAATAACAACATGTTGGACAAGAGCTATACTTGTTGGCCAAGTCACCATCTTCGACTATATTGACTTTCCAAGGGTACGAGATAAATGGGAATACATTTTACACGGAAACTCAAGACAAAATGAGCACTAACCAAAACTGTGGTGTCCGCTTTGATGCAACAAATGACAATGGGACAAAGGACACATATTTGTTTCAGATCCAAGCAGATATGGGAACTTGACTATGGACCTTCTTTTAAGATCCCTTTGTTTCAGTGCAAATGGGTCAACCTATCAAGCGGGGTAGAGATAGACCGCGGTACGGAATGACTACAGTGGATCTCAAGAATCTTGCGTACCGCACCGAGCCATTCGTCCTAGCCAATGATGTGACTCAGGTTTTCTATGTGAATGACATGTCTTCCAGACCGAAAAAAAAGAAAAGATAAGCAAGCTGGTACATCATACGATGAGCCAAAGCACCACATAGTTCTTTCAGGAAAAAGAAACATCGTGGGAGTGGAGGACACGACAGACATGTCAGAAGATTACAATAAGTTTGATGAAATTCCGCCCTTCAAAGTGAAAACTGACCCAAGCATCGTGTTAAATAATGAAGAATGTCCATGACTACGGCGCAATCAGAAAAAAGGGACACACAAGAAGAAAAAGTGAACACTAGATAGGGATGTTGTTACTGATGTGTAATAATGTATTAAACCTTTTATGTAACTATGTCCTGAAAACTCAGAAGAGAGATCTAAACACTATGTCAATCAGCTGCAGTTTTACCAACACAATGTTTTGTGTTTGAGCACAAGGTAGAATATATGAGTGAGTAACCTGGGAAACAAAACACACGGTTTCTCCTAGCTACAGCCCGACACTGATTCACGGTCGAATGTCGTTGCATTCAGTGTCGGGCATAGCTAGGAAACCCGAATGTTTTGTGTTTGAGCGCCACTTCGATCCAAGCAGCGGTAAGACGTCTCTGATGATCTACAACCGTCCGGCAAGACATCTCTGATGATCTGCAACCGTTTGGAACGGTCGCAGGTCATCAGAGACGTCTTGCCGCTGGTTGCCCAAAGATGCCTCTCTGAGTGACGCTGGAATGTTTTGTGTGAGTGAGTGACACTGGAATTCCGGGAGGGGGGCTATATATAGGGTACGTGTGCTCACGAATTGGTCGTGATACTGCTGATCCAATAGCTTACAATCCCTCAAAAGAAACACACCCCTGATCCAACGTCTCACAAGCGCTTGAAAGAAACACACGATCCGTGTGCTTCTTTAGTCCCGGTTGGTAACTGAAAGTGCATGTGTTGCCCCATGCGTGGTTTTGGTAATTAATGACAATCCTTATGGACTAATGTTTGCATTGAGATATACTTGTAGATCTTGTCCATAGGAAAAGATTGGAGTTCATGTGTTGGACTCTAGAAGATTACATGATGACCAATGCTCTATTCAAGGGTTTATATGAAGAATGGTCATGTGAAGAGTTGAGCTTATTGCAAGCATGGCTTGGAAAAGAAGATTGAGTGAACTTCATGTTTATCTCCAAGCCATCATCTATATCAAGAGAAGAATATGATGCGCAAGTGGATTCATGAAGACGGAGCTTAGCGAGGCTCTCCCATAATGGAGTATGGGGGATCATTTGGAGAAGTCTTCATCAAGCATGTGCTAGCAAGCACAATCAAGAAAGGTGTTCCAACTTGAGGGAGTCAAGATCGTCATCATCTAGCTCAAGTGGAATGCGCAAGGCAAAGGTATGATCTTGATAGGGTTTCTATTTTACCGGTCTCGTGGTGTTAGTGGGAGACCGGGTTATAGGATAGACGGCGTACTATCAAGAGGGGCTCTCAAGTGAGTAACTTGATCGCACCTTTGTGGAGAGCTCAAACCTTTGCATACTTGGCATTTCATCTTTCTTGGTTCTTATTTGGCTTTTATCCATGTGAGAATTTAGAGCTTGTGTTCATCTCTATACCAAGCTCTAGTTCATCAAAAACGGATTTCATTTGAATATCTTGTTGCGTTTTTGATGTTCGAGGTTTTACCGGTTTGTCTTTTCTATGAAGAGGTCAAACTCTCTACTTGTGGCTTAATCCTCACATGATGGACTATGATGTATATGCTTAATCTTGTAGAGCTTGTGAGTATATTCTAACAAGCCCAAGATCATAGAAAACGGAGTCCGGATGAGAAACATATTGCGGTTTTGGTTTGGAGGTCTTATCGGTTGTTCTTTTATCGAGAGGTCTAACCTTTCCCCATTTGGTTTTATCCTCCATTGTTGGACTATGATGTTTCTCTGCATGATCTTGTAAAGCTCTTCGTTACGATTCCAACGAGCCAAAGATCATCGAAAACGGAGTTCGGATGCTCAAGATATCGTCGTTTTCGTTTGGGTGGTTCTGCAGTTTTACTTGTGGCGGTAGTACCGCCGCGGTACCGCCAGCGGTACCGCCGGAGCCACCCGAGGCCCATTTTCGGCGGTACCGGAAGCGGTAGTACCCCCGGGGCGGTAGTACCGCTACCCGGGGCGGTAGTACCGCTACCTGGAGCCCGTTTTTTCACCTGTTTTAGTGCTCTTTCTTCCCAGGGGGGCGGTAGTACCGCTGGGGCCAGCGGTAGTACCGCCCCGACGCGTTTCTGCACCCAACGGTGGGATCTTGGGTTGACCTATTTAAGGGGCCTTCTTCCCCAATGGTTCCCCAACCTTTTGAGCTTGTTTTTCCTCTCTCCTCCATTGTTGAAAGCTCATTTCTTTGATATCTCCCAATCCCTCCACCCAAACTCTTTGATCTTTGGAGGATTGAAGGAGAAGACCTAGATCTACATTTCCACCAATCAATATCTCCTCTAAGTGAGGGGAACCTAGTGGATCTAGTTCTTGGAGTTCTTGAGTGGTTCTCCTCTTTGTTCTTCCTCTCTTATTCCCCCATAAGCATTTGTTGCTTTGTTGGAATTTGAGAGTGAAGGATTTGAGCACTTGTGCTCTTGCCTTTTGCATTTGGTGCATCGGTGTGCTCTCCACGAGGATTCGTGGAAGTTGAAAGCTTGTGAACTTATTACTCTTGGGTCTTCGGGCCCTAGACGCCTTTGTGGTGGTTGGACCCTTGTGTGGTCACTTGAAGCCGTTCGGGAGCCCCCAATCCCTTTGTGGGTTGTGCCTCGGATTGTTGTTGAAAGCCGTTCGGGAGCCCCCAATCCCATTGTGGGTTGTGCCCCGGATTGTTGTTGAAAGGCTCCGGATTCCGCCTCGAAGGAATACCGATAGTGGAAGGTGAACCAAACCTTTGTGGTGCGGTTCATCGGAGAAGAGGGTGAAACCTTTGTGGTTGTTGAACCGTTGTGTCGGTTCACACCTCTCCAACGAGACGTACTCCCTTTCAAGGAGGAACTCGGGAATACATCCTCGTCTCCGCGTGCTTCGGTTATTTCTATACCCGAGCTTTTTACTTATGCACTTTACATTGTGATAGCCTTCGTGCTTGAAGTATTCTAAATTGCTATCACCTTGTTGCTTGTCTTGCTTAGCATAAGTTGTTGGTGCACATAGGTGAGCCTAGTTTATTTAGGTTGTTGGCTTGTTATTTTAAACACCTAGTTTTATTCCGCAATTAGCAAGCCTAAACCGGAAAAGTTTTAATCGCCTATTCACCCCCCCCTCTAGGCGACATCCTTGTCCTTTCAATTGGTATCAGAGCCTGGGCTCTCTTTATTGGGCTTTACCGCCTAGAGAGTAAAAGATGTCGTTTAGGGAATTAGTGCACGATCCCACCTTTATATTCGATGGCACAAATTATGATGTTTGGAAAATTCGCATGCTTAATCTTTTTAGGGCCATGGGTCCAAATTATATTAAGAGGATTGTAGATGTGAGTTTATCTCCTCCAAAGGATTCCCAAGAATTATCTTTAGAGGATGAGATAAACTCTCATCTCGAGACTCAAGTTACTAATGGTCTTATATGTGTTTTGAGCGATGTAGTTCTTGCTTCAATCATGCCTTTTCGGAATGCTCATGAGATTTGGACCAAGCTTCAAGATATATATGAAGTGTCCAAAATTATTGAGGATGATTGTTCTCCTCCACCTCCGGCCGTGATGAGTTCACAACTTCTTCCACTTCACCAACATGTGATTTGTCACAAGGTAATGATATGGTGAGTGGTGATAGAAATTGCATTGGTGATGGTGAACTTACTATTGATTATACTTCTTCTCTATCACATTGCAATGTTCTATCTTTGGACTTAAACTCTTCTAGCACTCCAAATGTCATACATGCTAGAGTTGATAGTCCTTGCATATCATGTAATAGTTGTTTAACTAAATCTCATGATGATATGCTTCATATGTCTTGTTGCCATGAAAACAATGCTTCCATTTCCTCTAGTACTTGCATGACTAACAATGTAGAGGAATCCCAACATTTGTTGGAACAAGACATGGACCTAAATGGTGCTTCAAGTTATTTGTCATCATCTTCATTCTTTAATCATGTTTGCCTTATGGCTAAGGATTCCGAGGTGTCTCCCACCTCAAATCCAAATTGTGATGATGAGGATGAGGATTCTCATGAAGAAGTTTTGATTTTGAATCCTTAACCATGATGGGTGAGATGGTGCTTGGTGCTCTTCCCAAAGGTAGTAATGCTATCCCTCCTCTATGTGAAATCATTGATTATGTTTCTAAGAGTAGGGAATTTATTGAGGATTTGGAAAGTCAATTTGATGAGAAATGTCAAATTGAGAGGGATGACTCTATTACTATAGCCTCCTTGAAAGCTTCTCTTGAAGAAGAAGAAGAGCTTAGGTCTTCTCTTGAAGAGAGACTTGAATCCTTGATGAGTCTAATGATCTTATTATTGCTAAAATCATTAAGGAAAGAGATCATGCCCTTGCTAAATATAAAGTGCTTAAAAAGGAAAAAGTTGAATTTGGTGTTGGCAATGCTAGACTAAGTGAGGACATAGAGAGACTTGACAAAGCTCACAAGGCTTTAGAAAGTGAACACTCTCTCCTTATCAAGTCTCATGATCAACTCCAAACTCAACTATCTAAGAATGATGAGCTTGTCAAGTTGTCTTCTTCCATTTCTAATGTTAATGATGCTTGTGCTACTAACTCCACTTCTCGTGAAGCATCTATTTTGAAGGAAAATGTTGAGCTAAGGGCTCAACTTGTGTTGCTATCTAGCAAGTATGGGAAATTGGAAGAAAGTCATGAAAAGCTTTCTAGCTCTAATGATGATCTTCTAGCATCCCATGCTAGGCTAAAGTTAGCTCATGAGGCTATTTCTACAAAGGTAACATCATGTGAGCCTCATGTGGACAAAGGCACAACTTCTACTAAAATAATTTATTGCCATGTGCTAGTCCGAGTGATTCATCCACTCACAATATTTCTACATCTTGTGATGAATTACTTTCATTGCCTTGTGCTCTAACAATGAAGCTTCTACTTCCTCTAGTGTTTTTGTTGATACTAACCATGTAGAGGAACTAAATGAGCTCAAGGCCCAAGTCACTTCTTTGAAGAAAGACTTGGAAAAGCGTCATGTTGGGAAGTCCACACTTGACAATATGTTGAGTGTTCAAAGACGCCCCAATGACAAGAGTGGACTTGGATTCAACTCCAATAACAAGAACAAGTCCAAGTCTATCAAGAAGAACAAGGGCCAAGAACAAGTTAAAGATTCGGCCAAGATTGTTTGCTTCAAGTGCAAAGTTGAAGGGCACCATGTTAGATCTTGCCCTTTGAAGAAGAAGGCTCTTAGTGAGAAGCAACAAGGGAAGAAGCCTCAAGTTCAAACTCAAGTTTCTCAAGTTGAAGAACAACCTCTTCCCAAGAAGAATCAAGCTACCCTCCTCAAGTCAAGACTCCAACTAAGAAGAGAGGAGGAAGTAGATGTTGCTACCTATGCCGTGAGAAGGGTCACATTGCTTCTTCATGCACAAATGGTACCTTATCCAACCCCATTATTATTGATGATGATTATTCTCTTCGGAAGGATAAGGTTGGCAATGTGTTTGCCAAATATGTTGGTACTCAAAGTGGTGTCAAGAAAAGAACCATTTGGGTTGCCAAGCCTATTGTGACTAACCTCTTAGGACCCAACTTGGTTGGGGACCAACAAGCTAAAACTTGATCAATAGGTGTTGTTGGAGGGCATTGGAGACTTGGCTACATTATGAAGAATTAAGGGATCTTCATCAATTATATTTTCTCAAGTCAAGTCATTTGGATTATATTGTTCTATCTCATATCCAATGTTCCTCCTTGCGGTAACTTTTATTTAAATCATATATACATTGAAAGTTGCTTGCACCCTTGCATGTGTTAGGTTTTGTACCTTGCTATTGTTTGTATGTGTTGTGCTCTCTACTTACTTATCTTGAGTAATCAAGTATGTGTATGTTGGTTTGCACACCATTTACTTGTGTTGAGCCTTATTGATTTTATTTGATATCTTATCTTGGTGGCTCTCTTTTTGAGAGATTAATGGACTATTCCATTTTGGGGGAGTGATGTGCTCCGTGCACTTCACAATCCTAAAAATGTGTGTACATGAGGAATACCACTTAGTGATGATATATTAATATTATCTATTCTCTATATGGTATGTCATGCTCATGAGAAATTCCAATTCTATAATGTCCATTAATTTCTCGAGTTGGTTTTGTTTGCCTCTTGTTTTAAAATAAATGGATTATCACATTATGGGGGAGTAATAAGCTATGTGCATATTACAAGCCTAGAAAATGTGAACATGTGAGGTATTGCCACCTAGAATTGATTTGTTATTAATCTTATTCCTATGTGGCATGTTGCTCAAACAAGTTCCATCGTTGGTAAAATGATTTTGTTTAATCACTCTTTTGGATCTTGTTTGCGATGGACATTCTTGGTACGGTTTTCCCCAAATATGTTCACATATCCTTTTGGGAAATCGATTGCTTCAAGCTACTCTTAGTAGTGGCTTTGCATGATCGCGTGAATATTTGAAGCTATCAAGAATATCTATCTATTTAAGCTTTGGTCTTTAAATCTTCTCTTTTGCCATATGCTTATTTGTGTGAAATTGGTCTTCAATATCATTCCTATATACCACCGAGAAATATCTCTATATACTCCTTGTCCATGACAAGCGGTACTCATAATTGTGGTGAAATTTGTAGACCATCTTCACTTTGGCTTTTGCTTTGAATTTGCCTTATTTTTTATTGCCAAGGATTTGGTTTGATCTAAATCCTCTTGTCTTCCTTGTATCTTTTGGATCTTTGTGCTCCACACAAAATTTGTTTTATGTCTTCTTCTTTAGGAAAAGCAATGATCCCAATCTTGTGCATTTTCATTCAAAAGTCATACTTCTTGATAATGCACTATTCTTGGGGAAGCTATCCTACATTGACTAGAACATCATTCTTTAAATTGGTCTTGCATCTTATTGCTTTCCTTGAACATGACTAGTGTTTGAATAATATGTATGGAGAGTGATGATCCCATTTGTGTGCAATTTGTATTCAAATGCAAGATCATAAATAATGCACAAATCTTGGGGGAACTATCCTATATGCTTTTGAACATTAGTTGTCTTCAATTGATATTTGATCCCGATGACATGTCTCCTTGGAAGACAAACATTTCTCTTCTTGGTACTTTGTGCCATCATGAGAAGTGTAGAGGGTTTGGTTTATTCCTTGATGTTTTTTCATCAATTGGTATCTTACTTTCATTTGGCATCTTTTCAAAGTGGTATCTTCAATCATGTGTTGATTTGGGATTTTGATATAATTTGGACAATTCTTTTTCTTGTCACACTTGTGTGTGCTTTCTTGGTGTAATTGGTGTTTTGTCCAAATTGTATCTCATTTGGTTCTTGAAAGTCTTGTGCATGCATATTTACTTTATGTATATCTTATGGCATGCTCACTTTCGTTGATCCAATATATAGGATAAACTCCATCAAATCCTAAATGGCTAAGATGTGCATGAAATTCAATTTCATATCAATATGCACATATTTATGTGGAGTTTGTCCTATGTATTGTAGTTGCTCTAACTACTTTGGACCCAATGAGTTTGGGTACCATTTTGTACTTGAATTTGTTTTAGGTACATTAGAGATGCATTGGAAGCTTGTCTCATTTACAAGGAAGGTGGTGTCACCATGTGCTTATTAGAGCCAAGCTCGGATGATCGTGAACTCTTATCTTCTACATCACCAATGCTATCTCGGTAACAAGTATCTAGCTCATGCATACTTTTCTAGCTCTCAACCTTTTGTAGGTTGTTTCATGGCATGAATCTCTTTGGTTGCAATTCTTTTGATTCTTGCAAAACAACTTTGTTGCAAATGTGGGCAAGCCGGGATGATTACATATCAAGGGGAATATATATAATCATTTTCATGATTCATCAATCCCATATATGTTAATCTAGCACTTTCTACTCTATGTCTCACATATGCAATATTGATGCTTTTCAAAATCATTTGCCTTTTGCGATACTTGTTATCTTTCTCGGAGCATCCCATGTATTTTTTTTCCCTTGTGGACTTTCTTGATGCTATGATGAGATTGTGTTGGAAGTTCATCTATATCCTTCTAAGATAAAATTGAGCTTTGTGCTATGCTTTTAAGCAATGATCTTATTGGTATATATATGACTTCCTCGTGGATATCATGTTCTTCACCGTTGTATCTATTTTGTGTGTGCATGTTTCTTTTTGGACTTATATCTCATGATTGATGTCTAATTAGAAACTTATACACATGAGACTAGCTACATCTTTAATTGGTATTCCAATCCTCTAGTGACCACCCTTTTATTACTTTTGTTTCTTTGGTGGTTTCTAAAAGGCACAAGCTTTGTTTTTCATTTGGTATGCTTTTGCATCTTAATAAGCTTGTGGACCTACTTGCTCTCTTTTGTTTGTGTTCAAACTTATCTAGGAGGGAGTGAGGATTCCATGTTGTGCACAACATATTAAAATGAAAATCCTACTTTGTGCACGTACCTTGGGGAGTTCCCTCTTGATTTTTAGAACACTTTTTGGATCCTTTTGATTGCTTGCTTCTTTTGTCGAAGTATCTTTCAATTTGTTTTCTTTTTGCAATCTTTGGATCCTCAATATAGGTTGATCTCCACCCAACTATTCGTCATTGGATATGTGCATTTGATTTCACTCATATTATGAGAAATGCACACATTTTGGGGGAGCTCTTACTATATTGGCCTTCTAAATTTTTTTCCTCCCATTTCGGCAATCAATGCCAATGGGGGAGAAGTTTAGAGGGTTTAGGAATTTGGTTTTATGCTTTAGTTTCGTTCTTAAGCATTTGCCTTTCTTGCTCTTGCATCCTTGCTCTTTGTGTTGCATGGTTGCTTAATTCATTATATAAACCCTCGTAAAAGGGATTGTCATCAATTACCAAAATGGGGGAGATTGAAAGTGCATGTGTTGCCCCATGCGTGGTTTTGGTAATTAATGACAATCCTTATGGACTAATGTTTGCATTGAGATATACTTGTAGATCTTGTCCATAGGAAAAGATTGGAGTTCATGTGTTGGACTCTAGAAGATTACATGATGACCAATGCTCTATTCAAGGGTTTATATGAAGAATGGTCATGTGAAGAGTTGAGCTTATTGCAAGCATGGCTTGGAAAAGAAGATTGAGTGAACTTCATGTTTATCTCCAAGCCATCATCTATATCAAGAGAAGAATATGATGCGCAAGTGGATTCATGAAGACGGAGCTTAGCGAGGCTCTCCCATAATGGAGTATGGGGGATCATTTGGAGAAGTCTTCATCAAGCATGTGCTAGCAAGCACAATCAAGAAAGGTGTTCCAACTTGAGGGAGTCAAGATCGTCATCATCTAGCTCAAGTGGAATGCGCAAGGCAAAGGTATGATCTTGATAGGGTTTCTATTTTACCGGTCTCGTGGTGTTAGTGGGAGACCGGGTTATAGGATAGACGGCGTACTATCAAGAGGGGCTCTCAAGTGAGTAACTTGATCGCACCTTTGTGGAGAGCTCAAACCTTTGCATACTTGGCATTTCATCTTTCTTGGTTCTTATTTGGCTTTTATCCATGTGAGAATTTAGAGCTTGTGTTCATCTCTATACCAAGCTCTAGTTCATCAAAAACGGATTTCATTTGAATATCTTGTTGCGTTTTTGATGTTCGAGGTTTTACCGGTTTGTCTTTTCTATGAAGAGGTCAAACTCTCTACTTGTGGCTTAATCCTCACATGATGGACTATGATGTATATGCTTAATCTTGTAGAGCTTGTGAGTATATTCTAACAAGCCCAAGATCATAGAAAACGGAGTCCGGATGAGAAACATATTGCGGTTTTGGTTTGGAGGTCTTATCGGTTGTTCTTTTATCGAGAGGTCTAACCTTTCCCCATTTGGTTTTATCCTCCATTGTTGGACTATGATGTTTCTCTGCATGATCTTGTAAAGCTCTTCGTTACGATTCCAACGAGCCAAAGATCATCGAAAACGGAGTTCGGATGCTCAAGATATCGTCGTTTTCGTTTGGGTGGTTCTGCAGTTTTACTTGTGGCGGTAGTACCGCCGCGGTACCGCCGGAGCCACCCGAGGCCCATTTTCGGCGGTACCGGAAGCGGTAGTACCCCCGGGGCGGTAGTACCGCTACCCGGGGCGGTAGTACCGCTACCTGGAGCCCGTTTTTCACCTGTTTTAGTGCTCTTTCTTCCCAGGGGGGCGGTAGTACCGCTGGGGCCAGCGGTAGTACCGCCCCGACGCGTTTCTGCACCCAACGGTGGGATCTTGGGTTGACCTATTTAAGGGGCCTTCTTCCCAATGGTTCCCCAACCTTTTGAGCTTGTTTTTCCTCTCTCCTCCATTGTTGAAAGCTCATTTCTTTGATATCTCCCAATCCCTCCACCCAAACTCTTTGATCTTTGGAGGATTGAAGGAGAAGACCTAGATCTACATTTCCACCAATCAATATCTCCTCTAAGTGAGGGGAACCTAGTGGATCTAGTTCTTGGAGTTCTTGAGTGGTTCTCCTCTTTGTTCTTCCTCTCTTATTCCCCCATAAGCATTTGTTGCTTTGTTGGAATTTGAGAGTGAAGGATTTGAGCACTTGTGCTCTTGCCTTTTGCATTTGGTGCATCGGTGTGCTCTCCACGAGGATTCGTGGAAGTTGAAAGCTTGTGAACTTATTACTCTTGGGTCTTCGGGCCCTAGACGCCTTTGTGGTGGTTGGACCCTTGTGTGGTCACTTGAAGCCGTTCGGGAGCCCCCAATCCCTTTGTGGGTTGTGCCTCGGATTGTTGTTGAAAGCCGTTCGGGAGCCCCCAATCCCATTGTGGGTTGTGCCCCGGATTGTTGTTGAAAGGCTCCGGATTCCGCCTCGAAGGAATACCGATAGTGGAAGGTGAACCAAACCTTTGTGGTGCGGTTCATCGGAGAAGAGGGTGAAACCTTTGTGGTTGTTGAACCGTTGTGTCGGTTCACACCTCTCCAACGAGACGTACTCCCTTTCAAGGAGGAACTCGGGAATACATCCTCGTCTCCGCGTGCTTCGGTTATTTCTATACCCGAGCTTTTTACTTATGCACTTTACATTGTGATAGCCTTCGTGCTTGAAGTATTCTAAATTGCTATCACCTTGTTGCTTGTCTTGCTTAGCATAAGTTGTTGGTGCACATAGGTGAGCCTAGTTTATTTAGGTTGTTGGCTTGTTATTTTAAACACCTAGTTTTATTCCGCAATTAGCAAGCCTAAACCGGAAAAGTTTTAATCGCCTATTCACCCCCCCCTCTAGGCGACATCCTTGTCCTTTCAGTAACACCAACCGGGACTAAAGTCGGGCTCACCCTGATCCAACGTCTCACAAGCGCTTGAAAGAAACACACGATCCGTGTGCTTCTTTAGTCCCGGTTGGTAACACCAACTGGGACTAAAGTCGGGCTCACCCCAGATCCAACGTCTCACAAGCGCTTGAAAGAAAACACACGATCCGTGTGCTTCTACACCAACCGGGACTAAAGTCGGGCTCACCCCTGATCCAACGTCTCACAAGCGCTTGAAAGAAACACACGATCCGTGTGCTTCTTTAGTCCCGGTTGGTAACACCAACCGGGACTAAAGTCGGGCTCACCCCTGATCCAACGTCTCACAAGCGCTTGAAAGAAACACACGATCCGTGTGCTTCTTTAGTCCCGGTTGGTAACACCAACCGGGACTAAAGTCGGGCTTTGCGGAGCACGTGTCCTCCCCAGCGCTGCCCTAGCCACGTGTCTTCCCTAGCGCTGCCCTGGAGGTCTTTATATATTGTCGCCGACGAGGTAAACCCTAATCCACCATTCCTAGCCACGAACGCATCGTCTCCACGAGATGGATCCGCCACGCCCGCCGCAGCGCCTTCTGGACGAGGTCGAGCGTGCTCGGTAGAGCGCGCTTGGGCGCTACCGCGGGAGCCTATCCCGCTGTATGCCTACGAGCCCGGCGTGGAGAGGAATGCCCTCCTACCGGCCTCCTGCTCCACCAGGTGCCGCCGCACCTCCACCTGGCGCCGCTGCACCTCCACACAGGCACCGCCGCTCTCCCGAGGAGGAGGAGGAGGACGACGACTGCTAGCGCTAAGTTGACGAGGGAATATCTCCCCGGCAACAGCACCAGAAACTATGCTTGTACGTCACACGTCAGTTGGGAACCCCAAGAGGAAGGTATGATGAGTGCAGCAGCAAGTTTTCCCTCAGTATGAAACCAAGGTTTATCGAACCAGTAGGAAAACGAGGTTTGCTTCGAAGGTGTTGGTGAAGGAGTGTAGTGCGGCGCAACACCAGGGATTCCGGTGCCAACGTGGAACCTGCACAACACAATCAAATTACTTTGCCCCAACTTAACAGTGAGGTTGTCAATCTCACCGGCTTGCTGAAAACAAAGGGTTAAACGTATCGAATGGAAGATGATGTTTGTTTGCATAAAACAGTAGAGAACAATGATTGCAGTAGATTGTATTTCAGATGTAAAAGAATGGACCGGGGTCCACAGTTCACTAGTGGTGTCTCTCCAATAAGATAACTAACATGCTGGGTAAACAAATTACAGCTGGGCAATTGACAATTGATAAGTGCATATAACATGCATGTGTGAGCTGTGGTGTCTACTATGAGATTCATTTGGGCATTACGACAAAGTACATAGACCGCTATCCAGCATGCATCTATGCCTAAATAGTCCACTTTCCGGTTAACATCCGTACCCCTTCCAGTATTAAGTTGCAAGCAACAGACAATTGCATTAAGTAATGTGCGTAATGTAAACAATACATTCATCCTTGAATAAAGCATTGCTGTTTTACCCCTAGTGGCAACAACACATCTACAACCTTAGAACTTGCTGTCACTATCCCAGGTTAAATAGAGGTTGAACCCAACTATCATGCATAAATACCCCCTCTTGGAGTTACAAGTATTCACTTGGCCAAGGCTTCAACAAGTAACGGAGAGCATGCAAGATCACAAATGACATAGACATGATAATATAATATTCAGCTCCACATAGGTATCAATATAAGTCAGATCCCAGCAAACACAACATGTAGCATTACAATAAGATGATCTTGATCATGATAGGCAGCTCACAAGATCTAAACATGATGGCACAAGTGGAGAAGACAACCATCTAGCTACTGCTATGGACCCATAGTCCAAGGATGAACTACTCACGCATCACTCCGGAGGCGGGCATGGCGATGTAGAGCCCTCCGGTGATGATTCCCCTCTCCGGCAGGGTGCCGGGAAGAGCTTCAGAACCCCCCGAGTTAGGGTTGACGACGGCGGGCAGCGAATATGTTCTGGATGAAAGGCTCGGTGTTTTAGGGTTTTCACGTCTCGGGGAATAAATAGGCGAAGGGGCGATGTCGGCGGACCCCCGAGGGGCCCAAACCACAGGCTGGCGCGGCGGTGGGGCCGCGCCGCCAGGTGGTTTGGCCACCTCGTGGCTCCCTTCGTCTCTCCTTCGGACTCCGTGTACGTGCTGGAAAAATAGGGACTTGGCCTTTTGTTTCGTGCAATTCCGAGAATATTTCCAGAAGTAACTTTCTGAAACCAAAAACAGCAGAAAACAGGGAACTGGCACTGTGGCATCTTGTTAATAGGTTAGTCCCAGAAAATGCATAAAAGTGATATGAAGTGTATATAAAACATGTAGCAAATGGTATAATATAAGCATGGAACAGCAGAAATTATGGATACGTTGGAGACGTATCAAGCATCCCCAAGCTTAGTTCTACTCGTCCTCGAGTAGGTAAAACGATAACAACAAATAATTTCTGAGGAGACATGCTTTCACACAATCTTGATCAATATATTGCAAGGCTCATGTCATGAATGAAGTGACTCAAAGCAATGATCTATAGTTTGCTAACAAATAGATAAAGAGTAAACAATGAATCATATAAGCAAAAACTTTTCATGAATAGTACTTTCAAGACAAGCATCAAAAAGTTTTGCATAAGAGGTAACTCATAAAGCAATAGATTCAAAGTAAAAGGCATTGAAGCAACACAAAGGATGATTAAGTTTCAGCATTGCTTTCAACTTGTAACATGTATATCTCATGGATAGTTGTCAACATAAAGCAATATAACAAGTGCAATAAGTAAAATGTAAGAATCAATGCACACAAAGTTGACACAAGTGTTTGCTTCTAAGATAGAAAGGAGTAGGTAAACTGACTCAACATAAAGTAAAAGATAGGCCCTTCGCAGAGGGAAGCAGGGATTAAATCATGTGCTAGAGCTTTTTAAGTTTTCGAAAGCATATAGAGAGCACAAAATAAGTATTTGAGAGGTGTTTGTTGTTGTCAACGAATGGTAGTGGGCACTCTAACCCCCTTGTCAACCAGACTTTCAAGAGCGGCTCCCATGAAGGACGTTATCTCTACCAGCAAGGTAGATCATCCCTCTTCTCTTTTGTTTACACATGTATTTTAGTTTCTTTATAGATGACACTCCTCCCAACCTTTTGCTTACACAAGCCATGGCTAACCGAATCCTCGGGTGCCTTCCAACATTCACATACCATGGAGGAGTGTCTATTTGCAAATTAAGTTGCTTACTGATAAATCAGGGCAAAACATGTGAAGAGAATTATTAATGAAAGTTGTAATTAATTGGGGCT
This sequence comes from Poa pratensis, assembly GCA_947311845.1. Lineage (NCBI taxonomy): Eukaryota > Viridiplantae > Streptophyta > Magnoliopsida > Poales > Poaceae > Poa > Poa pratensis. The sequence goes on along the minus strand of CAMZMU010000027.1, from coordinate 15,558,196 downwards.
GGGCACCCCGTTGCCAGCTCTTTTTGCAAATTATTGGATAAGCGGATGTATATGCCACTAGTCCATTGGTGAAAGTCTGTCAGAAGTAAATGACAAGATTGAAAGATAAAACACCACATACTTCCTCATGAGCTATAAAACATTGACACAAATAAGGAGTAATAAAGTTTTGAATAGTTTAAAGGTAGCACATGAAATATTTACTTGGAATGGCAGGAAATACCACATAGTAGGTAGGTATGGTGGACACAAATGGCATGGGTTTTGGCTCAAGTTTTGGATGCACGAGAAGCATTCCCTCTCAGTACAGAGTTTAGGCTAGCAAGGTTGTTTGAAGCAAACACAAGTATAAACCGGTACAGCAAGAATCACATAAAAACATATTGCAAGTATTATAAGACTCTACACTGTCTTCCTTGTTGCTCAAACATTTTACCAGAAAATATCTAGACCTTAGAGAGAACAAATATGCATCCCAAGTCTCAACAAGCTCTACGGTAGTTCTCCACTACTAGGCTTTAACTACATGATGCAAGAGCTTAAACATGATCTACTTGAGAGCTCAAAACAATTGCAAAGCATCAAATCAAACAAGACAATGATCTACAAGAATGCATATGTCTTTTCCAATACCAACTACTACATGTAGCATTTTCTTTCTTCCAAACAAACACCAATCAATTTATTTAAACATAAACTCTCCAAATGATAATATAATGCAGCAAGAGAGTATTTATAAACAAGTGCTAACAGCTCGAAGAGATGCATGAAAAACAGGAGCTAAAAGCACTGCAGTAGCTAGTTAAGAATACTCAACAAATATAAGTGAAGAACATGAGTATTCACATGAAAAAGCGGAGCGTGTCTCTCTCCCACACAAGGATTGCTAGGATCCGAATTTATTCAAACAAAAACAAAAATAAAAACACACAGACGCTCCAAGTAAAGCGCATAAGATGTGAAAGAATTAAAATATAGTTTCACTAGAGATGACCTGATAAGTTTGTTGATGAAGAAGGGGATGCCTTGGGCATCCCCAAGCTTAGACGCTTGAGTCTCTCTGAATATGGTTGGGATGAACCACGGGGGCATCCCCAAGCTTAGGCTTTTCACTCTTCTTGATCACATAATATCACCCTTCTCGCTTGATCCTTGAAAACTTCCTTCACACCAAACTCAAGACAGTTCTCATTAGAGGGTTAGTGCATAATCAAAAATTCTCATATTCTGTAATGATACAATCAATCCCAAAGCTTCTGGACATTAGCTACAGCCACCAATGCTTTGTGGAGCAAAGAAATCCACACAAACACAGTAAAAGAGCGAATGCAAAACAAAAGGCAGAATCTGTCAAAAACAGAACAGTCTGGAATGACGAATTTTTTCGAGGCACTTAAGTTGCTCAGATGGATCTGGCCTAAAATAATGAAAGTTGCGTACATATCTCAGGAATATGCGTGATTTTTTCAGAATTTTTTGAATTTTCTACAGGGAGATAAGCTCAAATCCGTGACAGCTAAAAATCTGTCACTGCGCAGAAATCCAAATCTTGCATCAACTTTCAATATAGAACTTTACTTGGCACAACATTGCGATAAAATAAAGATACAAAGGAGTTGCTACAGAAGTAACAAAACTCCTTGACTCAAAGAAAACAAAAATAACAGCAAATAAAAACGATGGGTTGTCTCCCATAAGCGCTTTTCTTTAACGCCTTTCAGCTAGGCGCAGAAAGTGAAAATCAAGTGTTGTCAAGAGAAGAAGCATCAACATCATAACTTGCTCTAACAATAGAGTCAAAAGGTAACTTCATTCTCTTCCTAGGGAAGTGTTCCATACCTTTCTTGAGAGGAAATTGGTACCTTATATTACCTTCTTTCATATCAATGATGGCACCAACAGTTCGAAGAAAAGGTCTTCCCAAAACAATAGGACAAGATGCATTGCATTCAATATCCATAACAATAAAATCAACGGGGACAAGGTTATTGTTTACTGTAATAAAAACATCATTAACTCGCCCCAAAGGTTTCTTCATAGCATTATCAGCGAGAAAAACATCCAAATAACAATGTTCCAAAGGTGGCAAATCAAGAATATCATAAAGCTTCTTGGGCAAAACCGAAATACTTGCACCAAGATCACACAAGGCATTGCAATCAAAATCATTCACCTTTACCTTAATGATGGGTTCCCAACCATCTTCTAATTTCCTAGGAATAGAAGCTTTAAGTTTCAACTTCTCCTCCCTAGCTTGCAAAAGAGCATTTGTAATATGCTTTGTAAAAGCCAAATTAATAGTGCTAGCATTGGGACTTCTAGCTAATTTTTGCAAGAACATAATAACTTCAGAGATGTTACAATCATCAAAATCAAAATCATTATTGTCAATGGTGGTGGAACCATTGTCTCCAATAGTTTGAAAAATTTCAGCACTTTTATCAGAAAAAGTTTCAGCAGTTTTAGGCAATTTCAAACGCTTTGCAGAAGTAGTAGAGACATTACCAACACCAATAACATTACCATCAATAGTAGGAGGTTACTAGCATGTAAACATTAGCATTACTAGTGGTGGTGATAGTACAAACTCTAACTATACTATTCTCTTTTTCAAGTTCTTCCTCTTTTTCCCACCTAGCATGCAATTCAGCCAACATCCTAATATTATTATCAATTCGAACTTGGATGGCATTTGCTGTAGCAAATGACTTAGTATCTTTAACTTCATTAGGCATAACTTTCAGTTTTAGAATTTCAACATCATGAGCAAGACTATCAACTTTAGAGCAAGATCATCAATTTTTTCAAACTTTTCCTCAACAGTTTTATTGAAAGCTTTTTGTGTGCTAATAAATTCTTTAAGCATAGCTTCAAGATCAGAGGACACACTTCTATTGTTGCTGTAGGAATTACCATAAGAATTGCCATAACCATTTGAAGGATAAGGCTTATATTGTTGCTACCAAAATTATTCCTATAAGCATTGTTGTTGAAGTTGTTGTTTTTAATGAAGTTTACATCAACATGCTCTTCTTGAGCAACCAATGAAGCTAAAGGAACATTATTAGGATCAACATGAGATCTACCATTCACAAGCATAGACATAATAGCATCAATCTTATCACTCAAAGAGGAGGTTTCTTCAACAGAATTTACCTTCTTACCTTGAGGAGCTCTTTCGGTGTGCCATTCGGAATAGTTGATCATCATATCATCAAGTAGCTTTGTTGCTGCACCTAAAGTGATGGACATAAAGGTTCCTCCAGAGGCTGAATCCAATAAGTTCCTTGAGGAAAAATTTAATCCTGCATAAAAGGTTTGGATGATCATCCAAGTAGTCAGTCCATGAGTGGGACAATTCTTCACCAAAGATTTCATTCTTTCCCAAGCTTGAGCAACATGTTCATTATCAAGTTGTTTAAAATTCATAATGCTACTTCTCAAGGATATAATCTTAGCAGGAGGATAATATTTCCCTATGAAAGCATCTTTGCATTTTGTCCAAGAATAATACTATTTCTAGGCAAAGAAAGCAACCATTCTTTAGCTCTTCCTCTCAAGGAGAAAGGAAAAAGTTTCAGTTTTATAATATCCCCATCCATATCCTTATACTTTTGCATTTCACAAAGTTCAACAAAGTTATTAAGATGGGCAGCAGCATCATCAGTACTAACACCAGAAAATTGCTCTTTCATAACAAGATTTAATAGAGCAGGTTTAATTTCATAAAATTCTGCTTAGAAGCAGGTGGAGCAATAGGAGTGCATATGAAATCATTGTTGTTTGTGCTAGTGAAGTCACACAACTTAGTGTTCTCAGGAGTACTCATTTTGAAAAACAAAATCAAACGAATTAAACAAGTAACTAATTTTTTTGTGTTTTTGATAAAGAGAGCAAACAAGACTAAATAAAAATAAACTAAGCAAGACAAATAACAAAGTAAAGAGATTGGGTGTGAGAGACTCCCCTTGCAGAAGCAATTCGGTTTTCCCCGGCAACGGCGCCAGAAAACGTGTTGTAGGCTAAGTTGACGAGGGAATATCTCCCGGCAACAGCCAGAAACAATGCTTGTACGTCACACGTCAGTTGGGAACCCCAAGAGGAAGGTATGATGAGTGCAGCAGCAAGTTTTCCCTCAGTATGAAACCAAGGTTTAATCGAACCAGTAGGAAAACGAGGTTTGCTTCGAAGGTGTTGGTGAAGGAGTGTAGTGCGGCGCAACACCAGGGATTCCGGTGCCAACGTGGAACCTGCACAACACAATCAAATTACTTTGCCCCAACTTAACAGTGAGGTTGTCAATCTCACCGGCTTGCTGAAAACAAAGGGTTAAACGTATCGAATGGAAGATGATGTTTGTTTGCATAAAACAGTAGAGAACAATGATTGCAGTAGATTGTATTTCAGATGTAAAAGAATGGACCGGGGTCCACAGTTCACTAGTGGTGTCTCTCCAATAAGATAACTAACATGCTGGGTAAACAAATTACAGCTGGGCAATTGACAATTGATAAGTGCATATAACATGCATGTGTGAGCTGTGGTGTCTACTATGAGATTCATTTGGGCATTACGACAAAGTACATAGACCGCTATCCAGCATGCATCTATGCCTAAATAGTCCACTTTCCGGTTAACATCCGTACCCCTTCCAGTATTAAGTTGCAAGCAACAGACAATTGCATTAAGTAATGTGCGTAATGTAAACAATACATTCATCCTTGAATAAAGCATTGCTGTTTTACCCCTAGTGGCAACAACACATCTACAACCTTAGAACTTGCTGTCACTATCCCAGGTTAAATAGAGGTTGAACCCAACTATCATGCATAAATACCCCCTCTTGGAGTTACAAGTATTCACTTGGCCAAGGCTTCAACAAGTAACGGAGAGCATGCAAGATCACAAATGACATAGACATGATAATATAATATTCAGCTCCACATAGGTATCAATATAAGTCAGATCCCAGCAAACACAACATGTAGCATTACAATAAGATGATCTTGATCATGATAGGCAGCTCACAAGATCTAAACATGATGGCACAAGTGGAGAAGACAACCATCTAGCTACTGCTATGGACCCATAGTCCAAGGATGAACTACTCACGCATCACTCCGGAGGCGGGCATGGCGATGTAGAGCCCTCCGGTGATGATTCCCCTCTCCGGCAGGGTGCCGGGAAGAGCTTCAGAACCCCCCGAGTTAGGGTTGACGACGGCGGCGGCAGCGAATATGTTCTGGATGAAAGGCTCGGTGTTTTAGGGTTTTCACGTCTCGGGGAATAAATAGGCGAAGGGGCGATGTCGGCGGACCCCCGAGGGGCCCAAACCATAGGCGGCGCGGCGGTGGGCCGCGCCGCCAGGTGGTTTGGCCACCTCGTGGCTCCCTTCGTCTCTCCTTCGGACTCCGTGTACGTGCTGGAAAAATAGGGACTTGGCCTTTTGTTTCGTGCAATTCCGAGAATATTTCCAGAAGTAACTTTCTGAAACCAAAAACAGCAGAAAACAGGGAACTGGCACTGTGGCATCTTGTTAATAGGTTAGTCCCAGAAAATGCATAAAAGTGATATGAAGTGTATATAAAACATGTAGCAAATGGTATAATATAAGCATGGAACAGCAGAAATTATGGATACGTTGGAGACGTATCAACGACTTCGACTGGAGCGACGACGGGGAAGAGGGTTGTGGGTTGCAGATACAGGAGGCCATGGAAGACTCCTTCCAGTCTGTCCGCGACTACCCTGTCCAGCGAGCCAAGACTGTCTACCAGCTCGAAGCGAAGGAGGCTTCCGAGCTGGATTGGGCGCTGAAAGACTCATCCTCCATGGATCTTGCCCTCCGCCGCAAACGTGCGCGCGAGAACCGGGCGGCCGCCCACGGGGCTGGCTCCTCCCGCCGTTCCCCCTAATCCTACGGCCTTCGAGCCAGCAAGTCCGTTTATGTAGAATAATGTTGGTGATGTTGGATCCTAGGGCTCCTCCCGCCGTTCCTCCTAATCCTTTTATGTAACTGTGTGGTCCGTTTATGTAGTAATATAACTATTAGTGATGTGTAATAATGTATCCTTTTATGTAACTGTTAGTGATGTGTAATAATGTATCCTTCTATGTAACTGTGTGGTCCGTTTTTGTCAGATTCAAAAGTATGCACAAGTTATTCAATTCATATTCAAACATCTTTATTTAATCCAGTTACATAGCTCGGGGCCATTTTTATAGAAAACAAATAGATAGATAATTATTACAATTGTGTAGACAATTAAATTAAATATACATTAAAGAAAAAGAAACTAGAGAAAAAAACAAAATAGAAACCAAATAGATATAAAAAACAGGAAACATAAGAAAGAAAAAAGAAACTAGAGAATTGACGTCGTTGGTGTTAACGATGTTTCTAAAATAAATAGATAATTATTATAAATTTTAAGACAATTAAATTACATAGATATAAAATAAAAAGAAACTAGAGAAAAAAACAAAACAAAAACCAAATAGAAAAACAAAACAGAAACCAAATAGAAAAAACAAAACAGAAACCAAATAGAAAAAACAGAAAATAAAAAACAAAAAAAGGCCCTTTAGTACCGGTTGCAAACTACAACCGGTACTAAAGGGGTGGGCTTCGCGCGGGAAATTTCGCCGCAGCCCAAACAGACCTTTAGTACCGGTTGTTATCTACAACCGGTACTAAAGACCCTTTAGCACCGGTTGTAAATAAAAACCGGTACTAAAGGCCTTTTGAATGCAGTTTTAAGTGGGGATCGACGATTCGATCCCCAAAATCGACGAAGAGCCCGCGTCGTCTCTCTCCTCCGGCGATCTCCACGGCGACGGCGAAGCCCTGCTCCTCCGGCCTCCACCGCGCGCCACCCATCCCGTCCTCTCCGTCCACCGCCGCGCGTCCCCCGCCGTCTCTGTCCACCACCGCGCCTCTCCGGTGGCTCCACCACCGCGCCTCTCCGGCCGGCCGGCCGGCCTCCACCACCGCGCGCGCCTCTCCAGCCTCCCACCACCGCGCCACCACCGCGCCTCTCCGGCCTCCCACCACCGCGCCATCGCCGGTTCCACCACCGCGCCATCGCCGGCCTCCACGTTTTAGGTAAATTTTTTTTTAGTAGCAAAAATTTAAGTTAGCACATTTAAGTTACAAATTTTGCTAAGTTAGAAATATTTTGCTAAGTTCGAAATATTGCTTAGATTATTATTGTTTAGATTATTATTAGCAAATTTTGTAGCAAATTTTGTAAACTTAGCAATTTTAGCAAATTTGAAACTTAGCAAAAAAATTCATTATTGTTTAGGTTATTTTTAGTGTAGCAATTTTGAAACTTAGCAATTTTGTAAACTTAGAAATTTTAGCAAATTTGAAACTTAGCAAATTTTGTAAACTTAGCAAATTTTGTAAAGTTAGCAAGTTTTAAATTTTGTTTAGCTTATTATTGTTTAGCTTAGTGTAGCAAAATATTGCTTAATTTTGCTAAGTTAGAAATATTTACTTATTTACTAGAATTTTGTTTAGGTTAATTTTGCTAAGTTAGAAACATTACTAAAAATAACTTTGAAAATTTTGCTAAGTTAGAAATATTTTGCTAAGTTACTAAAAATAATTTTGCTAAGTTAGAAATATTTTGCTAAGTTAGAAATATTTTGCTAAGTTACTAAAAATAATTTTGCTAAGTTAACTTTGAAAGTTAATTTTGCTAAGTTAGAAATATTGCTAAGTTAGAAAATTTTAGTAGCAAAGTTTGAAAATTTAGCTAAGTTTGAAATATTGCTAAGTTAGAAATTATTCTAGTAAATAAGTAAATATGTGCATTGTCATTTTTTTATTCTAGTAAATATGTGAATTTTGCTAAGTTTGAAAATTCTAGTAGCAAAGTTTCAAAATTTAGCAAAGTTTGAAATATTGCTAAGTTTGAATTACAAATTTGCAGTGACATTGAGCTATGGAGGACGATGCCCCCATCATCGACGCCCCGGACTTCATCCGAGACTTGGAGAAAGAAGAACGCTTTCAAGCACTTATATTTGATAAGACCCTTGGACCCAATTCCGATGGAGAAGATTCCGACGAAGAAGACGGCGAAGATTTCAGCGCGAAATGCTTGAACGACTCCGGTGAGGGACTTGAGTTACAAAACTTCAGAGACGACGACGAAGAAGAAGTGTCGTTACAAAACTCCGTAGAGAACTCCGGCAAGGTATATATTAAGTCTTGTTGATCACTAGCTAGATGCATTAATTGATTTATATGCGCACTTATTAACGAAACATTTTTCTTTCAGCCCTCTGGATCTACGTCGACAATCCGTAAACGAGGCCCAGCCCAAGGGTTAAAGCTGCCGGATGGTGCAAAGTTGTCGATCGACGAAGTTAGCATAAAAGGCAAACCGGAGAAACCCGATGGAATCTCCACTAAATACATAGCTCAATGCGGATTTCTTGTAAGGGACATGGTCCCGATCACCGTTGCAGAATGGAATGAGCCGAAGAAAAAAAACATTGGCGCAAAATATGTCGAGGACAGAATTAAAGAAACCCTTTGGGAGTCGATATTGGGTTATTTCAGCCTACCGGCAGATCTCCCACAGAGGAGGAAGGATAAAGTCAAGGAGTGGACTCTTAGCAAGATGGCCGAGCAATTCAACAACTGGAAGAAATCATTGTGGAGAAAATATGAGAAAAAACTCCAGATTTCACTGGACATCTAGAGAAGCTAAAAGATGACTGGCCTGAATTTGTGGCGTATAAGAAATCGGCCGTCGCTGTGGCCCGATCGAAACGAAATAAGTTGAATGCTAAGAAGAAGAAATATTTCCATCGTTTGGGCTCAGGTGGCTACAAGACTGCCGTGCCTAAGTGGGAAGCCTATGAAAACGAGCTGCGTCAAAAAGGGATCATTCCACAGACAGATGACTGGCCCGACAGGTCCAAGTTATGGTTGTTTGCGCATGGGGCAGTGTTGGACCCAAACACAGGGCTGATTGTTGCAAAGGGAAAATGGAAGAAAAGAATTAAAGAGTCACCAAAAAACTAGTTGACGCAATAGAACTAGTCCGACAGGGAAAATATGTTCCCGATAGAGAGGACGACGAGCTTTCACTCGCCCTCGGGAATAAAGAACACTGGGGACGATGTCGAGGCAGAGGAGGCGGGGTTGGTTTTCTTGAAGGGTTTCCGGAGCACGCTGCAACTTATAGAAAACATTGCAGAGGTAAGAAGAGGGAGGCGGAGAGGTTTACTGCATTAGAACGCCAGATGCAGGATGTGAAGGAGCAACTGGCCTTAATTACCCAGCAAAGGGAATCTCAGCCGCGAGTACAAGATCATGCAGTCGATGTCTGCCCATCTCAGCGGAAAAGCAGCGTGGGTTCCACGCAGCTACAAGATCCTGCAGTTGATGAACCAGTTGATGAACCGTCGGCGGCGCGCTACCCCGTGGATGATATCACGGAGAAGACAAATTGTGAGTTACATGCGCCAATGAAGAACATTAGTTTCCGGTGGCGAATGGCTATGCTTTACCGCATCAACTTGGATCAACCTTCCATTTTGGTGAGATTCCGGCTGGATTTGCTCGTGTCGGGGTGACGAAAGTTATGTCGGGATTCAGCTCAATCCATCTTGACATTCCCGGAGCTGAAGGCGAGAAGACATTGGGAGATGTCGAACTTGGTATCGTTCTATGGAAGAAGAAATATATCAAGTTTCCAGACTCGGCGCCAAGGCCACCGACTCCTCCGGTTAGAAATTCACCACAGCAAAGTCCACCCTCCTCCCCCGACGATTGGGAGCCCACCGCGAGTCCATCGCCCGCGCCGTCCCGTCAGCCGACTGCTGCGCCCACTAGTAGTTTGACAAAGCGGAAGCTTTTCACGTCGTCCCCTGTCAAGAAACGTGCAAAAAAACCCAAGGAAGTCAAGGCTCCTGAGAAGTTAGCTGGCGAGATGACTCAGGAGGAATTAGAAGTGAGCACACGTGAAGAGGCGAGAGCCTTTTTTGAACAGAAAAAAAGGAAAGACTGGAGGCAAGACTGGACCCCATGAAGGAACTTCTGAAGACTATACCAACTGAGGTAAAAGATCACACCGTTGACAACCTATATGACCCTCCACCACCGCCCCTTTCAGACTATGAGCGAGGTATTGAAAAGGTACTTTCCTCACAGATGGAGCAAGAAAAAGCGTGCGGGAAAAGAGTTGCCCAGCTCGGAGAACAAGAAGCACAATCGATCGCCCCGCTCATTGTGCCTTCTGAAGCTCGGGAAATCGAGCATGGAGAAGTTGTCATTGGCGACACAGGTTGCCCCATAGCGCAGATAACAATTCAATATAAATTTGAACTCGGGCTGCCTCTGGTCGAAAATCCGAGTGCTCTAACAACACAGTTATATAAATTGCATAACTGGTACATGGCCGCCGCAAAAGAAGGGAAAATGTGTCTCATGGCGGGAGTTAAGGAACAACACTTCTTCCGACAATATGGTGTGGAGGTTGCGTTCTCCGAACTTTTTCAGATGTACAATCAACTTGCTCTCGACAAATCTATCATCAGCTGCTATTGTCTGTAAGTAATTTATTCGTGTAATTTAATTATTTATAGTTAAGCTCGTTCATTGCTTGTAATTATCCTCACAACATTCTTTTGTACGCTATTATGCAGAATGAAGATTCGTGAATGCCGAATGGGAGGAATCTGGGACATTGGGTTCATTGACCCGGATAAAGTTCATGAAGTCACCGTACAAGATCCTCTGTATGCCCAGGAAACAGAGGACGTTTTGCTAACGTGTTTTAAGCGACAAAGTACCAGAAAGGAAATACTTTTTCCTTACAACTTCGGGTGAGTGTTACTGTCTTGTACACATTCTATTTTGCTTTCCCGATATTAAGTGTAATTGATGAGTTCTGAATACCTGCGTATATAAATGTGCGCAGGTACCACTTCATTCTGCTAATCATTAGACTCGAGGAAGGACAGTTGAAGTCTGGGACTCATTAAGGAAAGATCAAGATGATTACAAAAGCGTGCGTCTAATGCTCAAGAGGTAATTTCAATCGCACTATATCGTCCTCTTTCGTTCATTTCCGGATATCAAAAGTATAAGTAATAACTCCTCAATTCATTTTCTTTTCCGGGCAGGGTTTGGAAAAGGTTCATCGCGGAAGAACGCGGTGAATGGAAACCTAAGCTGGAGTTCAAGGCTAACAACGTAAGTACTACTACGTATCTAGGTCTATGTATCTTTCTAATACCATTATCATTCTCTTGATTATTATTTGATTAAATTAAATTCTTGTATAGTGGTGTCTGCGACAACCACAGGGGACGGAACTATGTGGATACTACGTTTGCGAGTATATTCACATGAGGGTCAATGAGAGAGTCAATAGTATAAGAAATCGAGAGGTACGTAAACATCATACACAACTTTTATTTTGCTACCATCAATCATGTTTAGTTTCGATCACTGATTTGATCTCCTTCTTTTAAAGATGGCAAGGAAGCGGAACCAGCTCCTACTAAAAAACCGCGTAAAAGCTATTGCGGAGGAATTGGCGGGATTCATTGTGACGCATGTCGTAGATGAATTCGGTGAATTCCACTATGTTGATTAATAGACTCCCTCCATGCATGTACTAGCTACGGTGATCTCATTGTAATTATGAGTACTTTATATGTAACGAGAGTACTTTATATGTGTAAAGAGTACTTTATATGTGTAGTGAGTACTTTATACGTGATCTCCTCCGAAACCCTGAAAAATGAGCGAAAAGGAAAAAAACAGAAACCCTAAACCCTGAGAAATAAGCGAAAAGAAAAAAACCGAAAACCTAACCCCCCTGAAAAAATAAGGGGGGCAAAAAAAAAGGAACCTTTAGTACCGGTTGCTAATACCAACCGGTACTAAAGGTCCTCAGCTGCGCGCGCGCAGGTTCGGCCACGTGGAGGGCCTTTAGCACCGGTTGTTTATAAAACCGGTACTAAAGGGGTACCCCTTTAGTCTCGACCTTTTAGTACCGGTTGCACAACCGGTACTAAAGGCCTAATAAGATCGGTACTGATGCCCTGTTCTCTACTAGTGGTTCACTTGAGCTTGATTCCGTATCTTGCCCTCTTCTCCGTTTCTCACATTGAACAAAAAGTTTATATGCTTGCTTAACAAAATGTTGCCCCTTCTCATCAAAATGCCATGCAATGAAGTCCTTGGCGCCATCTCAGAGTGGAATTTGCAGGATCAGCCTAGCATCATCAATACTGAAGGTATCTTGGACGAGTTGTTGATCCCACTGTCCATTTACTGGGTTGATTAGGTCTGAGACTTTTTCCAACAGATTGTCGCCTCGTCTAGTACAAACTCTGTGTGACCAGGCTCTAGGCAACCACGGGTCAGACCATATGTTTACCTGTGTGCCATCACCTATACGCCATATGTACCCTTCATTTATGAGGTCAACCCCATGAAGCAAGCTGCGCCAAGTGTAAGATATGCCTTCAGCTGGCTTTGCATCCAAGATATTACCATTAGGAAAATATTTAGCTCGAAGAACTTGTGCACACAAACTATCAGGGTTTTGTATAAGGCGCCAGACTTGCTTTGACAGCATAGCAATGTTAAAGGAGTGAATGTCCCGAAAACCTAAACCTCCCATTGATTTTGGTTTTGTAAGCTTCTCCCAACCTAACCAATGGATCTTATTTTCCTTGTCATTCTGGCTCCACCAAAACTTTCCAATCATCGAGCTGATTTCATCATAGAAACTCTTTGTTAGGTGTGGCATACGTCGGGATTGCTTGTGCCACATCTTTCACTAACACCTCCTTCCCCGCTTTTGCCAACATCTTTTCTTAATCTTTTTTTTTGCCAAGTACAGTAGTACGTTAGGGCATCTCTAGCAAAAAAAAAAAAAAACAGTTAGACGAGAAGAAAAAAAATCGAGTTTTACTCTTCTAAACCGCACCTAACCGATCCCTCGAAACACTTAGAGCAGTAAGAATTACACTCCAAACAGTGGCCGGCTCTTACATTTATTCGCCGTGGCTCGGCTGGAGAGAAAAAGAATCCCCACCCCCCCCCCCCAACGGCACGCCTCATCTTCTTCCCCACCAAATAATTCCCACCGCCGATCTGGACCACAGATCCACGACGTGCGCTGTCCCGCAACAACACCTCCCTCCCGCGGCACAAACTCATGCGGCGGTGGGTCCTCCTGCAGCTGCACCAATTCGTCTGATCTGTCAAGACCGCCAGCACAGAGGAATTACCTCGACATGCGGCATCGGGCGTGAGGGGCATGGGTGTTCGAGATTAACGACAGCCAAACCCACCAAAAGATTTGGATTGGATCCCACCAAACCGGTGAAGCAGGCGGCGTACGCGTACGACTGCGAATTGATGTGCGTCCACCGCGCGAAGGCGCGCCCCCAACGAGTATCCCGAACCGCCGGACTTGGGCCCGTCGACCCCCTAGTGGTCTCTGCACGCGAGCCGCGGGAGGAGCGAGAGCGCCTCGAGGCGGAGTGCACCGACGAGGAATACATGGCGGAGCTCCGCTGCAATACTTGGAGCGCGTCGAGGGGGGCATTGGCTGTATGAGGCATACCCGGTGCGGAACACCGTCAACGGAGGAGCCCAGCTGGCCGTTGCGGGCTGCTGGTCATAGAGCTCATCGACAGCATCAACGAGGACAACGGCGACTTCTTTGCCGGTACGGATTGGAAGAAGTTGGAAGCCTAAAGCACCGACAACGACGAGGACGTCAGTTTTTGGTTGAAATTCGATAAAAAGGCATATAAATGAATTAGTTGGTTGTAGTTTGAATACTAGTTTGAAGTAGTTTAGTAGTTTTATGAACTAGTTTGAATCAAATTTTATTGAATTTGTGTTCAAATATTTTTAGGAGATTAAGTTTAAGAGCTCAGCTAGAAATTGCTATTTTTTAGTGGATCAAATTTGAGGAGTTAAATAATATGGAGGCATATAAGGCCTAAACTTTGAGGGGTCGTCTAGAGATGCCCTTACTATGTAGGCTCTTGTCCCATTGACCACCTTAATTTTGTTTTGGTTTTCTGCCACTTTCTATTTTGGAGTACAACAAGTCGAACCTAATGAACAAATCCATTCAAAGGAATGTTCTAGAGGCAGGAGCCTCTTTCAAGCCGGGTCACGGGAAAATCAGGTGCCTTGGCAATCAAAGCTCTCGATCCCTTTGCACATTGATGGAAGATCAGGGCTAGCAATTTGGTGCATGTAGGGCAAATGATTTAATACTAGCTACTCTACGTAGCATATGAAATAGCCAAAGAGTACATGCACGTGCATGCATGCATGTTGCGTGCTTATGCACCGTAACACACCGTATATACGGCGTGGCAGCTATCTTATTTTATTTTGAAATCCGGTATATTTTAGACTTATTAATTCATACAAACAGCAAAGTCGATCGAGATCAGATCGCTAGCCATTGGGAAAGATTGGCTTCAGAAATCAGGCACCTTTGACCCTTTGTGATCCATTTAATCATTCATTGCTTTGCCGCCTATCTTTGCTCCCATAACAAAATTAAAAGTTTCATGCACAAGATCCACTATCTACTACTACGGTACATACTGTTGGGCTAAACAAACAGAACAGTATGTCATAAAGCCATTCACTTTCTCTAAAGAGTTGTCTTGCACATTTGTATGTGTCCACGATGTGAACATGGAAACATATGTACTCCACTAACTAGAAAATAAAAGTGAAATTAAGCTCCTAGCTTTCAGCAACCACCGCCATTAGCGCCAGTACCGGTACTGTTTCGTAACGAGTGCTTACGCCATTTCATCAAGCAATCAGCACCACCCATAACAAGTACTGTACGCTCTTGGATCGTCAGGCAATTGTCACCATTGATGCTGCAAATGTCTGCTGTATCTCTATGCTTGGGCGACAGCAACAGGGTAGCAGTAGGCGATCGATAGCGCAGTGAACTGACCGCCAACATGTGCCGGTGGGCAGAGACGGAGGGACAGCGGCGCTCGCCACGCTTTTCTGCTCTCCACGTCACCGACGACATGGCCGCGAAAGCTGCGGGCCACACCTGACACCCTCCACCTGACAGATCTAAAATCTGTTTCACGGCTATATTAATCCCAGTGCATAGGAGGACCCTGGAGATCTTGTATTTGTAACTAAGTACTACACACTACGCCTTCGGTCCATACACATATGTGGCGTATAAACTAGTTAGAAAATCAATGTTTTCAAAACTTTAACGAGTACTCACTCCGTTCCAATTTAATTGACTTGCTATCAACATTTGGTGGATAGCAAGTCAATTAAATTGGAACGGATGGAGTATATATATAAACATATGAAGATTTGCTATACTAGATCAACAACATTAGATTCCACCATAACTTATATTTTCATAGATCTAAAAAACACATATTTTCATAATCTATTTATTAAATATTTATGCCGCTGACATTTCCTTCAATATATTTGGTCAAACTAAAAAAATAACGGTTTGAGCAAGTATATACGCCACCAATTTAGAAACAGGCGAGTAGAATACGAGGAAACTGGAAAAGTGCAAAAAGAACATGTAAATACGGTAGTTTAGTACCCATATTCTGTCATTTGAGTCAAATGATTGAAGCAAAAGAAAACATATTTATTATTTCCACCCTTCTAGATATCTCTCGGTACACTTCTAGTATTAGCAAAAGAACACATTGGTAAGTTTTCTTAAAATCTTGTAAAAATAGCGCACATAGATATCAAGTTGAAACTTACTTGTGCAAAGTACGCCAAATAATACATTTGTTTTGCTTTTTTTTTATGTGGCAAAAAGTTCCATATGACTTGGTCCATGAGCGAGATGAGATCCGTGTGACATAAGTTTTCCATGACAGAATTATTGAGAATAATGCTATATGATTATCCACTCTAGTAAAATCCAAGTATCCCTATTTGTGTGTTCAAATTCAAAAAGGCGGTGAGAGTAATATTTAAAACTCCTATGTTTTTCTTTGTAACTGGGATGAACAAAAACATTCGTCCTTTTTTTGCACCATTTTTTGGACCACACAGAAGAACAATGCATCATTTTTTTTCTTTTACTATGTTTTTTCTTTGAAACATCTTGGGTGGTTGACCGTTTGGTACAGTCGAATTGACGGGGTAAATAACCATAGAAATTACAAAAATTGATCCAATGAATCATAAAATTCTTACTTTTCATCGACCCGCGATGAAAGGAAGTTATTCCTATTGTTTGCTCTCTTTTTTTCTGACCAAGCAATGAAGCATCTTAGAAGAAGAAAAGTCATATTACTACATGTTTTCCCCCAACATTTCTTTGAACCAAAAAGGCCTTAATGACATAACAACATCTCCATTTTATCTCAAATAGTAATAAAAATTTAAGTTTGGACATTTCTTCATGTTTCTAATCCTCTATTTTGTACGAGCATTCATATCATACAAGTGATTTTCTAGTAACTCACTAAAATTAAATTTCAAGTTTGAACATTTCGAATAATGGGAGTAGAATTTTCTACGGGCCAATGCGCAAAAAGGTGCAATCATTGCGTGACCCACACCGTCAAAAGGCGGCCCCACCACCCCTGGCTAACCTCGCCCCCGTGCTCCGCGTCCCCAGAACTCGCAACCGCCCAACCTCCCCTCGTCAAACCCGCCGACGAAGCGGGGAGAAGGACGACGGACGAAGGGGCTGCCGGTCGCCTTCAAATCCCTCGTCGTCTTCTCTTCTCCCCTCTTCACTCCAACTCCTCCACCCCCACCCCTCCCACTCCTCGTCCACTACCGCTCCCTCCCGCTGCCGACCTCGGGACGTCCCAGTCAAAGGCGCGGGGATCGGGCGGGGCTCAGCTCGGGCGCGGAGGTTTCTGCAGGGACCAGTTCGCGGCGGCGTAGCTTCGTAGGCGCCGCCTTTTGATCCTATGGGGCAGGGCGTCGTCGAGATCCGCCCCCGCGAGCTCCAGTTCACCTGTAAGCGCACGCACGAACGATCCCCCACTCCTCCTTAACGGCTTAACCCCCCTTACGCGACGGTAATTCTGATCCGGAGAGCGGCGCTAGCGCTCGTGTCCCAAGTTAATCCCCCCTCCGGGCCGGTGGATTCAGTCGTTCAGTGAGTGCAGCCTAGTCCGAAAATCCCCTCGTTCGTCTGATCGGTGGTCGTATATTTTGATGTAGTTTCGTTCCTCTGGGTTGGGAACTGCTATATCATCTGCGTTTCTTCTGGCCGGATAGACTGTGGTGTGAGAGATCAGTGAAGTTGGGATGCAACGCCTTTGCTAACATTTAATTTAGGCTGGTAGCCTTTATTAGTTCCACAGTTTTTTCTATGTTTAGGTACTTTGCGGTTTGCGTTTTCTAAAATAGAGAGCCTAGGGAAAGCAGGAAGGATTTGCATTATTTTTCCGAGCGAGCTTGTC
This sequence comes from Poa pratensis, assembly GCA_947311845.1. Taxonomy (NCBI): domain Eukaryota; kingdom Viridiplantae; phylum Streptophyta; class Magnoliopsida; order Poales; family Poaceae; genus Poa; species Poa pratensis. The sequence continues at coordinate 15,540,742 of CAMZMU010000027.1, read as the reverse complement.
GTATTTCGTGATGTTAAATTCCCAGAGTTCTTTCCTGTAGCTTTCATCGTGACATATAGTAGTATTCTTCAAGATTAGCCTTGTTTTCGAAGCTGTTCGTTACTATGTTATTATTTGGTTGCTGCCTTTCCGTTCGTTTGGTTACAGACAGGTAGATTTTGTGGTGTCAGTGGTTGTAAAGTCTCTCTCTCTCTCTTTCTCAGTGCTGATTAGCTTGCCTACTCTACTGATTATGATGACACAAAGGTGTGCTAATGCTTACAGATATTATAAGTTAGCACTCCATTATACAATGCCAGGCAGTCGTTGTTGCGCCACCACCTGAGATGGCCTCTCATGCAGTGATGCACACATGCTACAATTAAAAGGAAAAGGGCGACTAGTGATTTGAAAATTTCCATACCTTCATTTCTACAGTTGATTTTCATATCAAATTATGAATCATGCAATGTACTCTGTTAAAAAGGTGCACACCCAATCAAGTGATCTATAAGATTTCAATTTTTCTCGTGATACCTATACATATGCCTAAACCTTTAACTCACAGCATAAGATTCTAGCGTGGCTACTTGTTGTGTTGTTTTATGTTTATGCCTATGCAGTGTAAATTTCTAAGTATGAAAAGAATCGTGTCAATTTACGTTCAGCATATGATAGTCACTATTTGTTAAGATATAAAAACTTACTTTGTTTGCTCTCTTTTGTTATTATCAGTTGAGCTGAAGAAGCAAAGTTCATGTTCTGTCCATCTAGTCAACAAGTCCGATGAATATGTCGCTTTCAAGGTTCGCCCCTTTTTACCATGTTCAGTGATCAGCGCTATTTTGATAGCTCTATTTTATCCCATATAATGTACTTCTCCATTTTGTACAAAGGTACATTTCAATTTGGTAGAATGTAGGGAAAATGTGATATACTTTCATCTCCAATGGTAAAGCAATACCTAGCCTTGATATGTATTTAGTAACGGAGTCATCATTTCCTATTGGTGTCTAAACACTGTCGGTTCTGTTGCTTTTATGTTCAACGGGACGATTTTGTAGGAATGAATATTTACAGTGTAGGGTAAATGTGATATACAATCATCTCAAAATAGTAAAGTAATACCTATTTATGCCTTGATATGTATTGGAGTGACCATTTCCTTGTTGTGTCTAAACACTGTCGGTTCTATTACTTCTATGTTCAATGGGATGACCACAGTTTAAGCATCAGAGAAACTGCCGTATCTGACCACCATTTTTTATGCTAGGTTAAGACGACTTCCCCTAAAAGATATTGCGTCCGACCAAATACTGGAGTTATCCGTCCCAAGGCAACATGTGATTTCACAGGTGTGTACACTATTGTGCTGTACTCACTTTTGATGATGATGCTTTTGTGTATGCCAAGTTTATTGCTCTACTGACACTATTGATTTTGAACCAACATTTATATACATACATTATAGTAATAGACAAGTTAGTTCTTAATTGAAACAACTCTCTGCAGATTTTCTGTAAACTGCTTCTACTATTGTTCTGTGTTCATGTAAATGGGTTGATTCGCAGTGCACTATCCATCGATGGGGTGGTAGGTTTGAGCATTTCTTGTTTGGTTTGAGGAATGAACTAAGTTGGTCCATCGCCACCACATTCTTCATAAGTGGAATGCTAAAAGACAAAGAGAGGAATGGGGCCATCCCACAAAAATCATAAGCATGAACTCTCATGATGGACCAACCCATCAATTCCTTAAAGCAGATATGCCGTAAATGAGCAGCATGTGCTTGCTTCTGAGGGAGGGTAGCAATTATACATTTCTGTTTGTCTTGTATTCAACTGTTCATGACTTGATTCTGTTAGATTTCTTGTTTTGCATTCCTCTTAATTTATTTGTTTTTTTGTCTCTTAAATGTAGTTATCATGCAAGCACAGCGTACTGCTCCACCAGACATGCAATTAAAAGACAAATTTTTGGTGCAGACCACTGTTGTTCCTCCTGGTACATCAGATGAGGACCTCATTCCTGCTTTTGTAAGCAACTAAGCACATATTCAAGAAACTTTACATGCATGATATCTCCTTTTATGTTATGTGTCCTCATTTGCAAGCCCTGCTCTTTTTTCGCAGTTCTCCAAGGAAACTAACGCATATATTGATGAAAGCAAATTGAGAGTTGTCCTTGTTGATTCATCTCATCCTCCTGTGGAGCAACTGATAAATAGTGTCCCCAGCACTGATGCAGCAGTTGAGGTTCCTGTGTCAAAACACACACTGAATGTTGAGAATGAAGTGCCAGTTATGGAGAAAGAGGTTCCTGCCCCTCAGGAACAAATTTCAGCCGTTGTGACTGACATCCCTTCCCCTGTCAAGCAGTCTCCAATCCTTCGAGAAGTTCCTGTGATACTGCACGAAGAACCTGCTATTTTCGCAGAATCACCTCCACCTCTGAAAAATGAATCTCCTCCTCTAAAAGATGAACCTCCTTCCCCTGTAAAAGATACATCTGCAATTACCATTGAACAACTTCCTCCTCTGAAGGAAAACAGTGCAACTTCAAAGGAGTCTCCTCTAGAAGAAACTCTCCCAAAAGAAGCTGTTACCTTAAGTGACCGAGGACTTTTCAGTACGCAGAATCACGAATTATCTCATGTAAGTACCCAATATGTACTCCCTCCATTCCTAATTATAAGATGTTTTAGATATTGCAATGTAGACTTCATACAGACGAAAATGAGTGAATATAAACTTGTCAAGATGCATGCAAGTCTGAGAAAGCTGAGAAAAGCTAAAACATCTTATATTTAGGAACGGAGGGAGTAATTTATTACATGGCCATATCCCTATGTTTAACTTAGGCAAAAGAACATAAGGCTTTTAAGCATGTTCTGTTCATGGAGTCATGTGTTGCTTGCCTTAGACCGCCTTCTAGCTGGATAAAATCTTGCACAGCCCCTAAGTGAAACCTAGTCTTCTACCTGGCTGAATATTGGTACTAACCTATATCTCTATGGCAGAACCAGGGTGAATAGTGACCACAAATCTGTCTAACTTGTATAACTTTGGACAAGTGCTATCTGTATTATTCAGCCAAGTCACACCCTTGCTAGAAAAGCTTGTAGTTTCTTTTTAAATGGTCTTCTTTCTCCAGTAAACTGAAGCTAAAAATAGTTTTGGTGAGGTAAACTTGATTATGCTTAACACACTTCAACTATTATATACTTGGAGATCTCAACACTATATTGTTCGACACTACAGACTACAGTTCTGATCTGTTAATTTCCCACAGCCTGATCATTTAGTTGATTCCTCCCTTGTATCAATATGCTGCAGGTAACAGAAGATGTTCAGAATCTGAAGTCAAAACTCAATAACCTTGAATCCAAATTGGAAGGGGTAAGTTCACCACCATAAAATATGTTTGGATTGTTCCAACAACTTCCATGATAGGATCTTCATGAGACAATGGAGCTTATATTGTTTTATCGGCTCAGATTTTTTGTATTTGATAACACCCTCTGACGTGAAACAATAATATGCTTCTGTTTTGTAGGCTGAGAAGATGATAATAAAGCTGAGAGAAGAGAGCAGGTCTATGACCCAGGAGCGGGATAAATTGCAGCAAGAGATGGTATGACCTCTTCACCACAGAAACAACTAGATCCTTCTTTTTTTTCTTCATATGGCCAGGAAGCAATGGCTGGGCTCCACTATTTTGCACTAACGTAACACAACATCCAGTCTCCATCATATCTTGATACTTTTCTGTTCTGTAAAATAATGTGATGCTATATCTCCCATGGATTATAAAACGATCAAGTGTGGCCCAAATCCTGTACATCTTTTCCTGTTCAGGAAAATGGATAGGGTCTATACATTGATGAAAGAAAGAACGATCGACTGTACGGCTTTAGCTTTAACTTACAAAGAAGATGTACAAACAACTAAAGTGCCTCCTCCAGACAATAACATGTCCCGCAAGTCTTGCAAATTAAAAATGAGGGTCATCCACTGCAGTTATGCAAGATACAGTGATCTTTCACATTAAGTCTTGCACAAAAGTCCAGGAGGCAGTTTCATGTTTCTGCTGTATTAGATTTGGATATCTATCTTGTGTATTGGATCTATTTCACGCAGATAAGACCTGTTTGTTACTCATGGGCTCATGGCAACATTTGTTTATACCTCAATATGATCTGCAGCTGTAGTGTTGGTTGACTCATCTGAAACATATAAGCATGTACTGAATTAAAATAAGTAATGGGAGTCTCAGGAATAACTGCAATTTTCCTTGTAGAATTTGCTATTTTGTTGAAATATATGGCCACTGTCACTGATTTTTTTTAAGTAGTGTATACCAAGGTGTGTGTTCCGCGTTATTCATCTGATGCTAGTGCAACGCAGTGAAGACCTTGCTATTACCTGCATCTGCTTTGCTTTGAAGTTTCAGAAGTTATTGGTTACTAAACATTGTTCGCGACTTGTTGATCTGCATCTCTTGTTTCTAACATTATGCATGATTTGGCCAGGTATTTCTACGGAAGAAGGGAACCCCGAAGAGCCAACTAGGTTTCCCTTTGCTGTTTGTGGTTTACGTGGCGCTCCTCGGTACATCCCTTGGCTACCTCTTGCGCCTGTGAGTTATGAGTGAGATGCAAATCCATTTGCTGGGCGCTTCAGTCTTCGGCAAGAGTTGAAGGGCAGATATACACATAAATCTTGGAAGAGAGCATCACTGTTAGCGATATCATCGTTATTAATTATAGTTCAGACGGGTTTGAACATAAGGCCACCACCAGTTGCCTGCCTGTATAGACCGGCTTTTTTTTACATTGTATAGAACCCGTCAAAGGTGTTTGCTGCACCAGTAGCCTAATTAACCATGGGTCTTTTCCTCCTGGGGTAGTATTTATAGTGTATTTTGAGTCTGATACTAGCGAGAGAGAAAAAAGTACAATGCATTTTCTGCCTTATTTACCTGACTGTTGTCCGTTCGTGAACTAGTCTGCCTTATTTACCCTGATTCTAGCGCAGCTATACAATGCTGGCTTGCGAGTCCTCATAATTACATTCAGTCACTGATGTAACATGATTATTACCAGGTGGTAGTAACTATGTAAGACTGGATACAATAATCTCAAAGAGATTTAACACAAAGGTTTCATTTTACTAGTTCAAATTTGTACTGCAGCAAGGGATGCTTCTGGCGGCCAAAATGTTCGCCCAAGTGATATCTTCAGCGAAATCTTAGGCCATTGGCTGCATAACCCAGTGCATTTATTTGTAGCGGTGAATATGTTTGGTATGGTGCCAGAACTCAGAAGGGCGGCGGCGGGCTGCCCGGGCCTGGTGGTCCGAAGAACGGGCCGCAGCAATCTTGGAGGAGGCAGCAGCAGCAGAGGAGGTAGAAGCTGCGGAAGAAAGATCCATCAGGGTTTCAGAGAATCAGAGGCATCGGTCTTAGAAAACGAAAAGAAAGCTGAACGATCATACACAATTATTGCACTTTGATTTTAGTGCTGAAAGTTCTATACTTGGCCCTAACCACGAAACTGTACATACTACTATATATCAAAGCATTACCTCTATATATTAAGGCGGGAGATTTTCTCGGCCTCTCAGCGTGCGTGACACTGTAGTTGCTACAGTTATGAATAGTGTTTCCATCCTGCGCCGTCGGCTGCTCATCGGACGGCCATGCAACCATCTCCGTGACACTTTTCCAAACAAGCCCCTCACAAAACCAGCCACTGCTCCGCAGTCCACGTTTTCCGAAAAAATGGACCTCTTCGCGAATTGTGAAAAACCCAAGGACCGCGTTGCAACAATACCGCACAACTCCCCCTCTCCTTCCTCTCTCTCCCCGCGCGGCCGGAGCTCACCGCCGCCGCCGACGCGCCCCTGCCGCACCGGACCTCCCCGTTCAGATCGCCGAGCACGGGCGGCTCCGCCGTCGCCTCCGCTCCTTCCTAGCCGACGGCCGCGTGCGGGGACGCCCTAGCTACGCCGGAATCGACGCCGTCGTCGGCTTACTTCCGCCGCCGAGTTTGGACGTCGTCGACGACGCTCCGGCGACCATACCGAGGCGGCTCCGCCACTCCCGTGTACCCCGCCTCCGGCCACATCGGACGCGCCCAGCTGCGCGTCCCGCCTCGCTGTCGCGCGGCGCCGGCGTCGGTGTCGCCGCCGCGGCGGCTCCGCTTCCGTCTGACGTCGTCGCGTCGTCATGGCGAGATTGGGCTGGGCAGATGGGCCGCTCGCGGGCTGGGCCGGCGGCTCTGCGGCTGGCCAGCCTTTTTCTTTTCTTTTTTCCTTTTGGTTTTGTTTTTTTGTTCTTTTCGAAATCTTTTGTACCTATTGAAATACAACTCCAAATTAATTCAAACCAAATTCAAAAAAATGTAAAAATCAAAACAGCCATTTTTAATACTTTAGGACCTTTTCCAAATTATTTAAATCCTTAAATTTTTTAAATGATATATAGAAGCTCATTTGACACCTTTACGCCGTTTTGCAAAAAAATGAATTCCGCAGTTTTCTTTTGAAAAAAAACAAATTTAAAATAGAACATGCTTTTAACAATTTGAAGCGATTCATAGATATTGTTCGACGGTGTTTGAACAATTCCCAAAAACTAAACCATTTTAAACCACAAACTTTCTTTGCATCTCAGTAATTTCCAAATCTACGGACTTCTGAAATGTGGATATTTTCCAAAATTCAATTTCACCACAATAACACGGAATACAAATTTGAATACTTCAAAATTTTATATGCCCTTCAAATCTACCCATTTTACTAACGTGAACAGAATTCAGTTCTAAATAACTTTCTAATTCGAATAATTCTCCAAATCTAAAACTATTTCCAAGCGTAACCTCCCTTTGCATTCCAGCAATTCTCAAATCTACACAATGTTTAAATGTCAGCACTTTCAAATTTGAATTTTCACACACGGGTGCGGCGTGTCGCCGCACCAATTTCAACTAGTACCCTTTAAGCCATCCGCTCGTGGTGTCCACGCCGCCGCTCACTGTTGCTGCAACAGTTACACACTTCTACAGTGCATAGCGTGCTGTAGCAGATACAGATACACTGCGCACTATTTTTTTTTTTTTTGCCCTTTTCGCGATAATATGTACTATATATCAAAGCATACCCTTTAAGCCATCCGCTCGTGGTGTCCACGCCGCCGCTCACTGTTGCTGCAACAGTTACACACTTCTACAGTGCATAGCGTACTGTAGCAGATACAAATACAGTGTGCACTACTATATATCAAAGCATACCCTTTAAGCCATCCGCTCGTGGTGTCCACGCCGCCGCTCACTGTTGCTGCAACAGTTACACACTTCTACAGCGTACTGTAGCAGATACAGATACACTGCGCACTATTTTTTTTTGTTTGCCCTTTTCGCGATAATATGTACTATATATCAAGGCATACCCTTTAAGCCATCCGCTCGTGGTGTCCACGCCGCCGCTCACTGTTGCTGCAACAGTTACACACTTCTACAGTGCATAGCGTACTGTAGCAGATACAGATACAGTGCGCACTATTTTTTTTTTGCCCTTTTCGCGATAATATGTACACGAAATATATGCACGCCGACGAGTAGTTTCCATTTCCGTCATCGGTTTCGATTTTGGTCGATTCTAACTCCTTAATTTTGGATCATCTATTCTATCAATATATCAAATCTCACCCAGTTAGCCCTCCCCTCGCACGCCCACGTCACGGCCACTTTAGGCTTAAAGGGCAGTACGCACTTCTACAGTGCGTGCCCGGCTCCGCGCCGTCGATCGCGAATCCGACGGTCCCGATGCATTTTTGCATAAAAGCCATCGCGTTTTCCGTAAATTACTTCGCAGCCCAAACCTTCCCACGCAGATGGACCTATCTAAAAATTTCAGAAAATTCAGGGACTTCCCTACAAAAACGTCCCCACATCCCCCCTTCCCCTTCCTCTCTCCCGCGCGACACCGGCGTCACCGCCGCCGCCGACGTGCGCCCTCGCCGCTCCGCCACTCCCCGCTCAGATCAAAGGCCACGCCGACCTTCGCCGCTGCACCCTCTTCCTCCTCGCTGAGACCCGCGTGCTGGAACGCCGCGTGGCCGCTGGAATCGACGCCGCCGTGCCTCTGCTCCCTCCGCCGCGTGTTCACGTCGCAGCCGCCACTCCGGCGACCTAAACCGTCGCAGCCGCCACTCCGGCGACCTAAACCCAGCGGCGCCGCCGCTCCCGGCCGCTCTGCGTTCACGCGCTTCTGCCGCGCGCACACGAGCGTCCCAGATCGCACGAACGCGGCGCTGTCGTGCGCTCTGCTCGCCGTGGCCGCCACACGGTGGGCCCCATCTGACAATTTTTTTTAAAAAAAAAGAAAATGCAAAAATTCCCACAAATAACCATTGGAAAAATATAAAAAATATATCAAAAATGCTAAAAATTTTTTTGGCAAAATGCAATCATGTGAATAATTCAAATTCAAATTGGCCAACATTTGTATAATTTTATGTAAAAATACAACCGTATACTTCAGCATTCCAACTCAAATTTCAAATTTGCATATTCCAAAAAAATGACTTTCAAACCTGCAAGTTTTTCCCCAAAAAAAAAATGGAAAAAAATCCATAAATTTCCATACATAACCACCGAAAAAATATAAAAAATATATCAGACTTAATTAAACAAATTTGTAAAACTACTAAATGCTACAAAATCAAAAAAATTAAATATATCCAATTGCAAAATATAAAAAAAATATCAAAATTACCACAAAAAATAAATGCTGACTGTCTATAACATATGATCAAAAAAGAAATTTGAATATTTTGAAAATTTAAATGTCCTTCAAATCTGAATATTTCAAAATTTTAAATGACTTTCAAGTCTGATCATTTTACAAACGTAAAAAGAAATCAAATCTGAAAAACTTTCCAATTTGAAAATTTCCTGAAATCTGAACAATTTTTTTGAACGTAACCTCTCTTTGCATTTCAATAATTTCAAATTTCCACACTTTTAAAATATGGACATTTCCAAATTTAAATTTTACCACACGGGCGCGGCGGTGTCGCCGCGCGAAATTTTCCTAGTTATTTTTTCTTTCCGTTCTTTTTGAGGTGTAAACTGAACGAGCTGACGAATTCAGTGGCCAAATGCAAAGCTTTACTGAACATTGAACTTACCAGGAACCGAAGAAACCACCAAACGCAGGGCCACCCGGGAACCCAGGCCCTCCAGGAGGCACCGGACTCCACCCGCCAGGGCCCCCACCTCCAGGGCCTCCCCAGCCCGGACCTTCAGGCCCAGGCGGACCCATTTCGGCAGGAGAAACAGCTGCTGGAACGCTAGAACTACAGCTTCACAGGAACTCAAACTACAAACCGAGTGGGCCTCAGGATCATGCCGGTAGTTCGAGCCGAGGAAGAATTTATAGGCTTGTACCTGCCGTTCCATGGATCACCTGTGACTCTCACCCACTGGTCAGCCTGATCTGTAATTCATCTTCCAACTACTACTCTGATCTCAGCTGCCTACTCTTCCCTTGCATTACAGGGACAAGGTTGAGTTCTTTGATTCTTGAGTGCAATGGATGATCGATCAGACCGGCATTATCATGTTCATTCCAACTAGTTTGGTTCCATGGTGTGGTCTAATCAATATCTGTAAAACTTTGTATGTAAAAAGTAAAGAGTAAAACAACTGTCCATGGGAAAAACCGAAAAATACTGTATACTACTGAATCTACAAAACCCAACCAGAAACAGCAGCTAGAAATCGTGTCAGTTTTTTTATAAGCAAAGCACATCTTAAGTTCTTAGCACCCTGAGCTGCGAAGCGCATTTTCAGTTTTAAAGGACAACCGTGCTACAACTTTTGATCATTCTGCGGCGATGCCAAGAAATCCAACAGATAACCAGTTACAAAAGAAAGTAGTACAAAGGGGTGAAACATAGACGTCAGGGAGCATTTCAAAAAAACAGATGAATCATTAATCGTTGCTACGTTTTAAGTCCCATCGATGGAGGCGATGGCCCATGGAAGGGATTATAAGTTGCTGAGCAGTTGGGAATTCATCTACTGCTGATTGAAAGTGACTCTATGGTGGTGGTTCAGGCAGTGCTCAACCCGTCTGAGTACAGAGTGGTAGGAGCGGTGGCGATTGATGATTGCCTAAAGAAGATGACTGACTTCAGAAGGCGACGATAATGCATTGTAATCGAGAAGCGAATGTTGCCTAAACATATTTCTTGCCTCAGAACATGTCATTGCAAAATTAACAAAGCTTACAGAGAGCAATTGGTACACACCATGTACTGATTACAATGACAGAAAAGTAATTCCATCACAAAAGTTACAACCTAGAGTTGAACCTGTTTCTTGCCCAGAATAAGCTAAGGCATGACAACAAAAAAAAACCAATGCATATCATAGGCTCAATCATCCAGTTTAGAATGAACATGAAGCATTAATCCTTAGAATAGTTAGCAGGAAAAAATATAAGAGATCATTCCAAGTTTCCAACCAATGCAATGTAAAAACGTTTCAGGTTGCAGTACCAGCATTTTCTACAAGAATACTACAACTCCTTGGAACGGGACAAATTTAACCATTGCCCAATTCTCGACATAAAGGTGAGCTTACTGGTCTCCCACTCTCTGTAAAACCTACCTTACGAGATGCAATAAATTCATGAAGAATAAGGAATTATAACAGAAGATTCCACTGAGAAGTTGACTATGCTATAACCATTTAATTTAACAGCTAGTGCTCCAAGGCCTTCTAAAAATTAGATGCAGCTTGCATGTCAACAAAGAGGAATGTGTCTCTTTTCATCGTCAGCTACAACATTGGTAGAAATAGGAAACACCCTAAATAGAAGACCACTAGATTAAAAAAAAGGTAAAGACAATTGTTCAGTTCAACGAATAGGGATTTTAGGCATATGGATTGATAACAATCCAGTACTAACAACACTAGATACATAAACAAAATTCAATTCCTCATCCCAAAAAAAGAGAGACTAGAGGCGGATCAATAGGTAAATATTTCAAAAGCAGAGCAAAATGACATGGTAATTTTAGCATCAACACACAGAGTAGTGACTACGGACTAAAGGGTATCAAAACCAGCATAGATTTTATGCAAGCCCATAACAGTCAGAGCTTCTGACCATCACTTTATGTACACCAATGCAAAAAGAAGAAGAAGCCAGCAGGCTCATACTTGACCAAATTAATAGATATTACAGCTAGGCGTTAAGAAGCACCACTTCTCGCAACCGTCTTCCGATGAAAGGTGACGCGTTCATCTTCAAGTGCCGATTGCCGTGAAGAAGGTATGAGGAAGAAGAGTTTGTTTCAATCGAAGTCTAGAAGGAAATAACTGTTGTCCATCACGATGGAAACTGTCAACCAGTTTGCCGTCAATGTCCACGTAAAACAGCCACTGGCCATGACGGAGCAACAAGAGGACGTCACCATCCGCCGACACAACACTCACATGCCAACTGCCTTGAATCCATCCAGACTGCTGCCTGATTTCTGTGCCTGGCAATTCGATCCGGTACTTGTGCTCCCAGACCTTGCGTTCGTAGTTCTGCAACACCCATATATCAACCTCTTGCATGAAATCGTTATAGCGAAAGATGCCAAGCGTTCCATCCATCTCAAAGATAGAAAACTCGCCAGGAACAACTGGAGCACGCATCTGCCGGAATGTCTCGGCTGTGGTGTCGAATACAACTATGAGTCTGCTTTCTGGAGACCAATGCAAGCTATCTCGGACAAGGGCAGGTGTGTCGCTCAGTGATGATGCTACCTCTGGCCCCCCAATGTACCTCAAGGGCTGGTCGGAGCCCAACACCAAGACATAGCAGCCAACTTTACCTTGAGGTGGCAGATCTCCGACAATCAACTCACTGCTGCTCGTCCGGTACAGTAACAGCCGGTACTGGCCGGAAGGGCGGTGCATGTACATTCCCAGTACACTGAATAAGCTGGAGTCTGGCTGTTGCCGGAGGAGAGCATGCTGACGCGTGGCAGGGTTGCAGACTGAGAAGTGGCGGCTAGACGGGGTATCCCTGGAGAGGATGAGGAGGCCGTCGCAAGAGGCTTTCAGACGGAAGAACTTGTCAATGTCAAGCCGGGCGACGGGTTGGAGTCGGGCGTCGGTGGACCGGTGGTCGAAGGCAAGGATGTACTTGTACTTCGCGCCGCCTTTTCCGTAAACGCAGACGACGGGGAGGGAGGGCTGCCGGCCGTGGTGAGCCAGGAGGAAGTCGCGGGTGGAGGTGACGCGGCGCCACGCAGGGCAGACGGCGCGGCAGCGGAGGAGAGACTTTGGGGGGAGGCGGACAAGAATCTCCCAGATAACGATCTCGTCGGGGAGGCTGGGGAGGAGAGGCGCCTCTGCTTCTGTTACGGCGTCCGCCATGGTCGCCGGCCGGGAGCTTGTCCTGGTCTTCGAACCCTTCCCAGGAGGCCAGTAACGAGACGAGTTGTGGAGTTGTGCTCGCGGCGGCGGCGGACGCCGGAGTGGAGGTCGGAAAGGACTTGAGATGGGCTTATGGCCAGGGTTTGTTTGCTGTATAGAACTCTCGGACTGGGCTTAGCCCAAAGGGAAATACACGACTTGTATATAGAGTGCAAGATTCTCGGAACTACGACGTTTTGCCTGTCGCTATCGCTCTTTCCGACCCTACCCCACCACTCTATCGCATGCGTGGCACTTTCCTATCCAAACACGTCATCGGGCAGGAGGCGGGCTTTTCTAGACCCTGCAAAGCCTCACCAGGACCCTGAAAAACTCGTTTCTCCGGCCCTACAAAACCCACTTCTCCTCTCTCCTCCTGACCTGACACTCCCGGTGGTGACCTTCTCCACCCGGTTAGCCTTCCATTGACTGGGTCTTCCCGGTGGCCTCCCCTTCTGCTGTTGCAGTCCACAGCCGGGAAAACGGGATAACAATTTTGCCATCTTCGCTGATGCTCCATACGACAGTTCATATTTTAATAAATACATGAATTAAGAAGATTTCTCCTAAAACAACAATCACCAAATAAAATATGCTGCGAGCCACAACTTCTTAACACAACAACAAAATTCAATTGCAATTAGATTCATTCCCAACAAATCCTACTAAGTAATCACAGATATAACTTTCAGGAGACAATTCAGAGAAACAACAAAGAGCGCCTCGAAGCATATGATCAATGGGGAAGGACTCTCACATTCAACACACAATTCGGCGAAACAGCAAACTATGAGTAGAGAATTGGATTTTTTTTTGAGACAGAAGAAGAGAACTGGATCTGACCATTGAGCTCCAAGGTGCAAGTCTTCTCGATGCTGTATCTGGATGCAGTGCTCGGCCTTGACCCGCGCAACTTCTTCACATCCTCAGGCATGCCTTCAGCAGGGGTTCGCTTGGAGAGTGACTGTGCGTCCGTGGCGAATGACCTTGACTTCTCGTCCCCGTGCCACCACGGAGCGACAGAGCTCAAAGACATGTATGTGGAGGCGTCACAGCGCCGCCTACCGCGTTGCCTCGGACACTGCCTCCAGCGTCCGCACCACCGCGTCCCCGACGCCCCCGCCGCCGCGGCGACATATGGGATCTGGAGCTCCCGATGACGCCGCCCGCCCGCGGCCTTCGCCCCCATCGCTGAAGTCGCAGCCGATCTGCAGCCCCGCGCCATCCTACTCTCATGATGATGTACCGCTGCCCATGCCGTCCGATTCAGTGCTGCGCCACTAACCATCATCAGAAGCGGCGGCTTCTATTGCTGCTTGGTTTCTTGTATGTTGGAGAATGGATATTGGACTTGAGGTGGAGCAGATGATTATGGGGAGGCGACAGGAGGTGGAACGCAGTGTGTGGCTCGAGCACCGAGCACGGGAGGAGAGACGGTGGGAGCGTATGCTCTTTTCACGTGTCCCCGTACGTGTCTCCTGCACAAGAACGACATGTGGTCTAGGGGTTGGTTTATAACTTTATATACACATCCAGACATCCTTCGTGATGTACTGATCAATGATCATGTATAATGTATAGTTTGGTAAACAGAATTGATAGCTCAAACGATTAACCTATCTGAAAAAAAACTGGTTTTGTGCTAAGACGGACGACATTTACAATAGTTAACTATTTTCAGATATTCAAAATATTTTCCTATTATATTCCGTAAATAAGAAATATTTTCTGCAATTAATGGATGAAAAATGCATCTTCAAATATACCGGCATCAAAATTTCGTGGTAATATAATCTATACATTAAATGGAAACCGGTGGTGATCGTCTGGTACTGTCATTTTGCTAGGTCAAGTTAGAAAATATTATACTCTTTCGTCATCGCCAAGTTGTACTGGTTCGATGTTCTCAGAAAAGAAAATCTCCAATTGTACCCATCTGTGACCTCTCCATTAACACTACATTCCCGATAAACCAAGCAAGCGATTCGCCACATCTGCTCTTCCCAATCTCGGACTCTGGCACCGTCCTTACCTACAGCCGTCTCCAGCCCGTAGGAAGACCTCCGCCGAAGCACTGGCCTCTTCTAGCTCCGGCTGAGCTCCCGCTGGACAACCTCCTCCCAAGCACCACGACGTTGGACATGGTCTAGGAAACTCAGAGTAGTAGCACCGAATTGAACCAACCTGCATCTCCACCGAGTCATGAATGAGCAGTGTCGGGAGAGGCAAGACCACCATAGCTCGCGCCTGCCACAACCAAGCTTCTCCTCTAACTCCCGCGCCCACGATTGAGGCAGCCGCAACACCCACATCAGGCAACCTTTATGTCGCCCTTCTGGTTCGTCCATGCCGCTCTCCAACCTTTCGTCGCACAAGAAAGGAGAAGTCACAACGTGTGAGCAAGATCGTGCGAGAAAGTACAAAGAAGATACAGGAGAGAGAAGACAAAGTGGCGCCCGACCTTTCTCACCTCGCATCGCTAGCGTCCTATATCATGAGTGCTTGCTATGGAAAGTGCAAACGAAGGCCGAGCTCCATGGTGCCCTTTATTTTCAAAATTTCGAAAAATCGCATTTTGAAGTATCAAAAAAGTCAGAAAAATCTAGATGTAGACAATGAGGCATTCTGCCAACATTCAAAATCTCAGCTCAAAATAGCTAATAATCCGAGCTACATAAAAATCACAAAATTTGACATATTTTGGTGAGTAGAAATTTTGCAGTGTTCACTACTTTAAATGTCAGATTTTGTCATTTTACGCATCCCAATGTACAACATATTTCTACTTGAGATTTTATTCGTTATTAGAATACAACACAGTCTTCGTCCAAGATTGTTATCAGTCGTGCTTGATAGTTTACCTAACTGTTATAGCGTTTATTATCTATTTGTTTTTGTACACCTTGATCAACCGCGATGTTAAATAAGCTACGGTTAATGGAATGTGAAAGAAGACTATTTTTATAATATTTGGGCAAGATAATTTTAGTAGTTGCTTGAGTATAAAATCAAAATAAATTTACTGTTTAATTATATAACCGAAATAAGAAAACTAAAATTTTCACCCACGGGCGCGTCGTGTCGACGCGCTAAAGCCTACTAGTCAATTTTATGACTCGACAGTACACAAGATTTTTCCTAACGAAGAAAACTACTCCTTTGGACCCGGTTTCCCTTATAAACTAGGTCAACTCTTTCTATCTATTCGGGCGGTGGATCGACCACCTTGTTCTCAAAAAAAAAAAAACCTATTTTTCGGCAAACTGATTACAACTTCTACGGAAAAAAAATGAATCTATTTTCCTATGTATGTAGTGTTTCTTGGTAAAATGCATGTTTAGGAATATTATAGTATGTATTATGTTATTCTGTAAAACCCAGATAGGATAGCCAATTAACTTGACTCAATTCCTTTATCGCCATCGTGCTTAGTTGATTGCTTAATTACGCTATGATAAACGGGATGGTAATCATATAGAAAATTATGTCTATTTGAAGGAATCTCTACTATATCTATACTACTATTAAAAGAGCAAACTTGTTCTATCAAACTCACATTAAATCTGTACCGTTCAATATCCGATCAAACAGTCTAGATCGTCCCAATGTTTGACAACTCAACATTGTCCGATTTTTCCCGTTTTACCCTCCCACCAAATCACATAATACAACCAAATTGCCACTCAACATACCTTTTCGTTTTGTGAAAATTACAAGGATTGCCACAGCTGAAAAGAAGGACACGTAACAAACCGAGTTGGAAAGGGGAAAAATCGTGAATCTGTCCTGCATGCATACGACTGGATCGATTCTGTCCTGCATGCATACGATTGGCTTTCACCTTCCAGTAATTATCTAAAACCAAGGGCCAGCCTCATCTTCACGTCGGCAGAAGTTTCCTCGCCCCGCAGTTTCTCGCAGCGCTGATCTAGATTTCGTCGCCCGCTTGGCCGGTATCAGAAGGATTTCGGAGAGAGGAGGCCGCCGTCTATCGCATGAAGGGGTTTTGTTGATCAACGATCACGACGGTGGTGTGAAGCAAAGAAGAAGTGCATATGCCTGGAGCGTAATGATGTCGCTGGAAGAAGCCACGCGGCCGACGAGCGTGCCTGCCATGATTCTAATCGATGACCTCAAAGCGACGTCGATCACGGTCCGACGAAATCACGAACACAAGGTGCCCTTCGTCTACCTCAAGCTCTTCGACGCCATGCAACTCCAGTTTGCATCAGCTGGCCTAGATTATTTACAGATCACGTGGACTAAACAAGTGCTGTACTCAAGTTTGTTGTTCAGCTTCATCGAGAAAAAAGTTCGATTTGACCACCCAATGCATGAAGTCGATTCCGATTAGATTACACGGTCTATCCTTCGACGCTTGCTCCCCTCTGGCAAGGCCGCAAGGGGTTCTCGACATTGCCGAAGTGTACAACTAGCCGTTCGCCTGTGTGCGACTTTGCCGTCGTCTCGCCGTTCTACGGACCATACCCGATTAGTAGCCGGAAACGGCATCGATGCCGCGTTTCCATGGCCCTCGGTATGCCGGAGGTGCACTCAAGGTAACGGAATTTTTAGATGCTACAATCGCACAGGCGATGCCCCATTGCTCGGGGAGCTCGGCGTGTTCATGCTTGGCGTTCCTCCACCTCTCGATTCTTCTTTTGTTTGTCCTGATTTGCTGCTGCGCGACCGTGCGTGATGATTTTTCATGGTTCATGCTGCTGATTCATTGCTAAACTTCAATTACTATGGTTCTGACCAAGGGTGGGCGATAGGTTGATTTTGGTGAGCTACATGTGATGTTTGCCTAGACGAGTTCACGCGATTAATTAGGCGTCTTTTTCTACTCTACTTTCAGATGATTTTTGGTTTATGTTGATTAGGCTATAATTTGGCTATACCCAGATCAGACCAGTCCAGGTCGCCGCCCAATCATGCCCGTATCAGGTCAGGGATGATACTCTAGAACGTGTTGGAGCTGACAAGTGTGAACGTATGGATCCTGACGAATTTCAATGGTGACTCTTTTTTCTTTTCAAATTATTAGTGCAAAACGATGCAGAAACAATGCGCTTGATTTCTCGCTGTGCTGCTTTGTGATTTGGGACTTGGTCAAATAATTGAGACATCGGAGGAAGATTATTGAGATGGCGATCAGAACTTCTTATTGAGATGGGGATCAGAACTTCAAGGAGAACGAGCGCAAGTAAGTACAATTATGCACAAATTATCCTTGCTAGCCATTAATTAAGTCCATCAGCACCTACGACCCTAACACTTTCAATTATGGGAGGAAGAACCTCCCGTTTTCTCCTTCATCTAATATTTGGTAAAAGATGATGATTGATGTGATTTCACAAATAAGTTGACTTCGCCTAAATAATGAATGTAACGTCAAGTTTCACTGATTTTTACCTTAAAAAAAGGAAACACGGTGAACATGTTACAATTATCAATTTACACACATCATGTCCATTAAGAGATTCTTATTGTTTCCAATAATATTGTCTTATTAATGAAAACAAATATGTATATATGGAAATCAACAAGAATTCACCTACATAAGTATTGTTCCCTATTATACGTGTGTTCCAACGTGCGTTGCACGTACATGCCAACTATACTATTAAAAGAGCAAACTTGTGTTGAGCTGTGTCTTTAAATCTGGACCGTTCAATATCCGATCAAACAGCCCATATCGTCCCAATGTTTGACAACTCAACATTGTCCGTTTTGGACCGTTTTGCCATCCCACCAATCACATAATACGACCAAATTGCCACCACCTTTTCGTTTTGCGGTTAATTACAAAGGATTGCCACCAATTAAAAAGAAAAGATGCGTCGGCAACTCGAGCTTAACTTCGTCTCGGACTGCGCGACAGCGCGAGCACGGCCATGGTTCTGACGGTGGAGAACCTGATGGCCACGGCGGCGTTGCGGAGGTTATGCATGGCCGGGAGCAGTCTCCCAGAGCACCTCCTCCACCCTCCGCTGAGCCGCGTCGCGTCCACATGGGGTTCGACGGCCGCAGCGAGCGACGTCCTCGCGCGCGACGTGGAGGCAGGCCGTCCTATCGTCCTCCATGCGGCGAGACCGTACGCTGCCGAAATCCTCGACGAGGCCGGAGACGACGAGGATACCCTGCCGATTCCTCGACGCGGCCGGAAACGACGCGAACGCGGAAGCAGCCGCCGTCCGTGTGCGTGTTCAACTCCACCTCCGTCCGGCAACTTCCTGGACGATAGGATCCGCCGATAGGACCTAGCCGCCCTCGGTGGCACGCGCCCAGCCCGGCCTCCGCCCTATCTCCTATCTTTGGCAGGAGCCGCGCGTCCACCTTGGCCCTCCATCCCGTCCCCTACCTCTGGCAGGCGGGCAGCGACTTCCCCACCCTGATTATCTGGACACAGACGACCAGGCGTTGGCATCGGTGGGCTCCCTAGGCTCGGCGCCGACCCACGCCTGCGACGCGCTCTCGGCCGAGGTCCAGGAGGCCGCGCTCGACGACGAGGTGGCCGAGTATCAGGCAACCCACACCTTGAAGCTGGTCTGCGAGAAGACCACGTTCTCGGGGCTGGACATGGTCGCCGAGTCGTCACCTTCAAGCAGTTGCTTCCATCGGCTGTAGGCCTGTAGCGGCATCACTTTCCTTTAGTGCAAGTCCATCTGCAAGTACACGTTCATGGACGAAGCCTGCAGTCAGTCTATCTAAAACATGTCCAAAACAGCCTCTCCATGACTCCATCCCCTTTGATCTTTAATCGTTGAACTTCCTTAGCCTCAAGCGCACGTTGTAATCCATGAAGTTGATGCAGCGGAGGAGAATTTGAGGTTCTTTGAATCTCTGCAGCTTCTGACCACACGGCCGTCCACGACGGCTGATGCAATGGAGGAGAATTTGAGGTTCTTTGAATCTCTGCAGCTTCTGACCACACGGCCGTCCACGACGGCTGATGCAATGGAGGAGGAAGGCACTGACTGCAGTTTGAATCTACAATATATACGGTGTTATCCTACCTTGATTTGTTTATCTTTCTTAGTAAAAATTTAGTTTCGTGAGCTAGCACGCAAGAACAACTGAGATCTGTTTTAGCCGATCCCCAGCTTTGGGTCTTGCATGCATCAGGTTATGTTAGCTGATCGGCCGCGCTGCTTCCCTGAAGAGCCAAGTGTATACCGTAAGTTCTGCTTTTCCTCTCCAGTTTGCCAAGCTGTTCCTTAGTTCTATCACACCATAGACAAGTCTGACGACCCCATCTATTGCTAACAACTGATCCCCATGTCTCATCTCTTGGGGTTTGCATCTTGCTCAGTTTTTACTTTTTAATTGAATTATATGCGTTGTTGCTTGTTTGGTACTTAAAGAAAAATAATAATTTGATAACATGGCCAACCTATTAACAGCGAGAACCAGGGTAACCTATTAAACTAATAATTTGGTAATAAGGCCAACCTATTAAGGCCAAATGTTCTTTTACGTGGTATATGTACGACCTCCTACTTTGGTTATCACTAATTAATTTTACATAAGTACAATGTATTTCAGAAACGGAGAGTAAGGGCGGGAAGGGAGGCTTGTCTCCAAATATGTGCTTCATAATCTTTTAATGAATTGATGAATATTGGGTATTGTGCGTGCAAGTGGATTTACGGTCATTTCCTACTTATAAATTGCCCCTCTAATTATGAGAACGTGCGTTGCACGTACATGGCAACTAGTAATATAGATAAGCGACCGTGGTGGTGGTACGTTGGTCGTTTTTCAGTTTAGTCCCTCAGAAATTGGAAATTCAACCCGCAGTCCACACTTATGCCCTGGCACCGGTACTGTTCGAGAGAGAGAGAAAACAGATGGAAGCACCTCCATCCATCCCCCACCCCTCTCGCGACTGCGAGGCGACTGAGGCGCGCCCCTCGATCCCCTTCCTACTCTCTTGTGTGAGCGGCGGCGAGCGACGGAGGAGTAGGAGGCCAGGAGGACCAACGCTGTCGCCTCATCCTCATCCTTCAAGGGACCTTGCCGGGACGGACAGAATCTGAGCGAATCGTCCGTCGTCCCCTTGCCTCGCTGCTGCGTCAGATACCTAATCCAGTCGTAAGCCGCCGCTGATCCTTCCGCGGTCCACCGCCGATCAGCCCCCTCCGTCGGTCGCCGCTGGTACGTCCGTCGTCCACTGCCGATGCACTGATGTAACTTGCAGGTCAGTTCCATCCTCCCTTCTCTCTTCTCCCCATCACCCTCCTCCTCCCTTCTAGGAGTATGTTCTCCCAGCGGAGCGCCGGCACCCTACCCCTCCCCCCGTGACCTGAGCACGATTGGTGAGGCCGCCTCCAGCCAAACCTCCCCCTGTCTGGTGCCGCACTAGAGCAGAGAAGAACAGCCGCCAACTGCTCTCGTACTCCACTGATTTAGACTTGTGGTTTTTTTCCTTTGTGTTTCTTTCATCTGCGCAGCTCTCTTCCTGTAGGCAAGCTCCCAAAAGCAAAATTGTAAAGTCTGACAAATATGATTAGTGCGTAGGACTAATGTTTGTAGTCGGCCGGCCGGAAATTTTTGTTTTGGTTAAACCTTTGCAGATGAGCCAGCGTATTAGAAGTTACATGTGTGCTAGGGGAAATTTTTGATTTGGTTAATCAAATAACCTTTGCAGATGAGCCATCGTATTACAAGTTACATGTGTGCTAGGGGAAATTTTGTTTTGGTTAATCAAATAACCTTTGCAGATGAACCATCGTATTACAACTTACATGTGTGCTACGGGAAATTTTTGTTTTGGTTAATCAAATAACCTTTGCTGATGAACCATCGTATTGGAAGTTACATGTGTGCTACAGATTTTTATTTCAGATCAGCAGTTAGTACTAATAGGCAACATGAAACGAGTAATTGGCTAGACCGCTAGAGGCGTTTTGCTTACTGTAACAGAAATTACCAAGTGAACTGAAGTATTCAGCTTAGAACAAATTATATTTGCTTCTCCCTTGTAGATTGATAGACGCATGTTGTCCTGTTAGTTGATGGATGCTAGGCCAGGAGAGGGAATTAGTTGTTCAATTGCAGAGCAAACTGAACCTCATGCTTGGAGCCAGCTCCAGGATTGGATTAGGAGTACTAGCAGTAGCTTACCCGTTCGATTTGAGAACAGTTTCTAAAATTGTATTACACACAGGTTTTGGACCGGCGAGACTTGGGCAATCCACCTATGGCGCCCCTGGTGGATGTGCAGGGGGAGAGCCTTGGGCGGGAGGAGCCTCAGGTGCATGTACACAGGACTCACGCATGGCGTAGTGGAGGTCTGCAATGGAGCTGGTGAGGCTGGAGGCCGCATCGTGGCCAGCTCGGGTGTTCACTGGTGATACGCTATGCCAAGTTTCTGATGTAGTTTACAAAGTCAGTAGATTGACCTATGTGCTTTTGTGACAAGGGATTGATTGGAGCCAAACATGAGAGATGTAGCCGTTCCTTCTGGGAGTTAAGTACCCTAGAAATTATGATCTGGTAATAGCTGTAGCCATGCTTGCAGATATGTACATTGAGATACGCCTTACGCCAGGAACTTATGCTAAGATGATGTTTCTATGTTAGCAAATGATTCAATTAATGTGCATGCTTCCTGCATTTCAAGAGCACTCTATCACGTGCCTCGGCCTCCAATCTGTTTGCTTCTCTCAAGAATTTCAAACTTCCTCTGATTATTAAGTGTTTCTCTGATAAACCAGTACATGTGCATCAGAATCCTTTTTCTCATTTCTTCTGCAGCTAACGCTAACTTCAGCTATTTTGAGGTTATTCTATATGATAATGTAAAGAAGATACTGTCAGGAGATTTTGCTAATTGCTAAATTTATCTTAATCACTATGCCACCGATAAATTACTCCTTTTCATCTCAATGCAAGATGTGAAAAGAACAAATATGGGCAAACTACACTAGAAACTCTTCACACTTTTGTTCATCAAATGAAATAGACATAACTATTAACACCCACATATCTCTTGTCGATCCCGTTGCAACGCACGGGCATTTAGCTAGTATTTTGTTATAATTAAATATCAACATAAGTTAATGAATCATCTGGGTGGATATTCTTGGTTGGTGTAATTAAGTTGAGTGACTTTTTTTTAACACAGTAGGGTCTAGCACTCTAGCAGCATTTTTATGTTTAGTCTTGTACCTGGCTGAACAAATCTTGCACAGCCCGCAAGTGAATTTTGGTACTAACCTAAATCTCTTTTGTTAAATGGTCTGAAGTCCCCTCCTGTTGACAGCATGACTAGCTGCACGGCAGCGTTGTACCCGCCTTTCTTGGCGTTTCTTCTACTCCTCCCAGGGTGTATTCTGGAAAAATAAAATGGTCTGAAAGCCTAGGTCACTTGGATTTTCAAATACGATGGCGGAACCAGCTTGAATAGTTAGACCAAAAATCTGTTTAACTTGCTATAACTTTGAAGTGCTGTCTGTATTATTCAGCCAAGTCACACCGTTGCTATAAAATCTTTCAGTTTATTTTTAAATGGATTTGTTCCTCCTGTAAACTGAAGCTAAGAATAGTTTTGGTAAGTTGAACTTGATTATGCGTACCACACTTCAAGTATGATATAGTTGGAGATCTCAACAATACATTGTTCAACACTACAGCTTCCTTGTTTCAATATGCAACAGGTAACAGAAGATGTTCAGAATCTGAAGTCAAAACTCAATAACCTTGAATCCAAATTGGAAGGGGTAAGTTCACCACCATAAAATATTTTTAGATTGTTCAAGCAACTTCCGTGATATGATCTTCATGGGGCAGTGGAGCTTATATTTGGGAACATCCTCTAACGTGAATCAACAATATGCTCCTGTTTTGTAGGCTGAAAAGATGATAATAAAGCTGAATGAGAAGAGCAGGTCTATAACCCAGGAGCGCGATAAGTTGCAGCAAGAGATGGTACGACTTTTTTTGCGATGAGAGATGGTATGGCTTCTTCATCACAGAAACATTTAGATCCTTTTTTTCCTTCATACGACCAGCAATTGGCTGGGTATCTTGATGTTTTTCATTTCTGTAAAACATCGCGACGCTATTTTTCCCTCATGATCAACTCTGGCCAAAATCCTGACATCCTTTCATGCTCTGGAAAATGGATTGGGGCTATACATTTTGATGAAAGAAAGAATGCTCAAGTGTTTAGCTTTTACTTACAAGGAACTACAAAAACCTAACGTGCCTTACTCCAGGCAATAACGTGTCCCTCATGTCTTACCAATTACCAGGAGGGTCATCCACTGCAGTTAGTTAAGATACAGTGATCATTCATATTAAGTCTTGCACATAAAAGGTCCAGGAAGCAGCTTCCTGATTATGTCATATTAGATTTCCATATGGATCTTGCGCATCGGATCTATTTCATGCAGAGAAGACCTGCTACTCATTACAGCATATGTTTATGCTCAGTATGATCTGCGTTGGTCGACTTATCTGAATTCTATAAGTATGCACCAAATTAAATTAAGTAATGGCACACTTCAAAAGAGTCTCAAACTTGCAGACTGCAGTGTTGGTTCATCTGAATAACAGTAATTGTTCCCTATAGAAATTCACTATTTTGTTGAAATATATGACCAACTTGCTATTACTTGTATCTGCTTTGGTTTGAATTTTCAGAAGATCATGGTTACTAAAATGTTGTTCATGACTTGTTGATCTGCGTGTCTAATATCATGCATGACTTGTCCAGGTATTTCTATGGAAGAAGGGAACCCCGAAGAGTTAACTTGGTTTCTAGTTGCTGGGTGGTGCTTCTCGGTACATCCCTTGGCTACCTCTTGCATCTATGAGTTCAGAGTATGTTGGGAATCCAGCCGCTGGGTGCTTCAGTCTTGGGCAAGAGTTGAAGGGCAGCTAATCAGCTATACACATAAATCTTGGAACAAGCGTCACTCTTAGCGCTATCATTGTTATTAGTTACTACCTCGATCTGTTCCAAAATGTAAGACATTTTGATAGGCTATCTTGGAGCAGAGGATAATCCCCAGTTTTGATAGACCGGCTTTTTACATTGTATAGTACCCGTAAAAAAGTGTTTGGTGCTCCAGTAGATTGAACAAACCTTTGGGTCTCTTCCTCCTGGGGAAAGTTTTTATAGCGTGTTTGAGTCTGATTCTAGCGAGAGAGAAACATACAATGCATTTTTCTGCCTTATTTACTCTGGTTGTTGAACTAGTATGTATCTGATTTCAAATGCTGGCTTGTGAGGCCTCATAATTGCATTCAGTCACTGATGTAATATTGACAATTACCAGGTACGGAGTAGTAACTAGGTAAGACTGGATACAATAATCTCAAAGAGATACTTATAGCGCAAAGGTTTCGTTTCACTAGCACAATACTTCTGGCGGCCAAAATGTTCACTCAAGTGATCTTCAGCGAAATCTTAGGCCATGGACTGTGTAACCCAATGCATTATTTGTAGCGGTGGATATGTTCGGCATGGTGTCGGACTCATAAGGGCGGTGTCGCCTGAGCCTAGGGATCCGAAGAATGGGCTGCGGCAATCTTGGAGCAGGCTGCAGCAGAGGAGGAAAATATCCACCAGGGTTTCCAAGAATCAGAGGCATCCGTCTAATGAAAACGGAAAAAAGCTGAACAATCTTTACATATATCGCACTTTTATTTTAGTGCTGAAAGTTCTATACTTGGCCCTAACCATGAACCACATAACTGAAAGCATCATTTTTTCCCCGTTCTTTTTTAGGTGTAAAATGAACGAGTTGACGAATGCAGTGGCCAAATGCAAGGCTTAAATGTTGATCCAATTTACCAGGACCCGAAGAAACCACCAAATCCAGGGCCACCAGGGAATTCAGGCCCTCCTGGAGGCAACGAACTCCAACCGTCAGGCCCCCGTCTCCAGGTCCTCCCCAGCCTGGACCTCCAGGCCCACATGGATCCATTTCGGCAAGAGAAACAGCCACTGGAACGCTAGAACTACAGCTTCAAAAGAGCTCAACTACAAACCCTCAGGATTATACAGCGGACGAAGAATGAATTTATAGGAATACCGTGAGAACAACGAAGAACAAGCAGTGCTTGTACCTGCTGTTCCATGGATCACCTATGACTCTCAGCCGCTGGTAAGCCTGGTCTGTATTATAAGTTCCAACTACCATTCTAAGCTCAGCTGCCTACTCCTGCCGTGCAGTACTGACACTGTGCAGTACCGACACTGTTCCAGGTTCATTCTCGAGCGCGATCTCTGGTGGGCGATTGATCGGACTGGCATTATCATGTTCAGTCTAAACAGTTTGTTTCATGGTGTGGTCTAATCAATACTTGTGAAACATTGTTTGGTAAAAGTAAATATTATCCCGGTGTAGTGTACAGTTGTTCCGCAGACCATTGGTAGGCAAACTAAAACATGTTTTGTGCCTAGAACATGACATTGCCAAATTAACAAAGCTTATGAATAACAATGAGGCACGGCTTGTATTCAACGGTTCAGTTAGAAAGCTAAATTCAGATGGGGAAAAGTTGAACTGATATTATCTACTCCCAGACCACACAGCAGGCAAGCTAGCATCAAGATTACAGAGATAAACATTAGGAGCATTGGGTACATACCATGTCCTAATTAAGATGACAAAGGAGTAATTCCATCGACCTGTTTTCCCCCTAAAAAGCAAGGTAAGACCAAAAAGGCCAAGGTAAGACCAAAATAACAAAATAAAAGCCAATGCAGACCATGATCAATCATCCAGTTTGGAATGAACATGGAGCATTAAATCCTTAAAATGGTTAGCACACAAAGATAAATTATCAGAGATCATTGCAACCAATGCAACGTAAAAACAATGTCAGAATGGAAGCACAAAAGGGTATTCAGAGATTTTTCAGGTTGCAGTACCAACATTTTCTAGAAGAAAACTACAACTCATTGGAGCGAGACAAATATAACATGTCAAATTCTCGATATAAGGTGAGCCTACTCTCCCATAAGATCTACCTTACCAGATGCAATAAATTCATGAAGAAAAAGGATTTATAATAGAACATTCCATTGAGAAGTTGACTATGATGCAACCATTTGATCGTGCTCCAGTTTGCAAGCCAACAGAGAGGAAATGCGCCTCTTTTCATCATCAGCTTCAACATTGGTAGAAACAGGAAACACCCTAAATATTGACTTTCTTGTGAACCACTAGACAAAATAGGTAAAGTAAAATCTTCAGTTCCAGGAACAGGGACTTGAGGCATATATAGATTGCTAACAATTCAGAACTAAGAAGCACCACTAGATACATAAAGCAAAGTCAAATCCTCAGCCTAAGAAAATAAGGAGGCAGATCAGTCCGTAAATATTCAAAAGCAGAGCAAAGTGACTTGGTAATTCGAGCATCAAAACACACAGTAGTGACTTCAGCCTGAAAGGGTATCGAAACAAGCGTACATTTTATGCAATCAGATAATAGCCAGATAAAAGCCAAGAGGCTCAGATATTGCAGCTCATGAAGATATGCCAGCTAGGCATTAAGAAACACCACCGCCCACAACCGCCTTCAGATGAAAGGTGAAGCGTTCACAGCATAATCTTCTAATGCCAAGAAGAAGGCATGCGGAACAAGAGTTTGCTTCAGTCGAAGTCTACAAGTAGATAACCGCTGGCCATCACGATGGAAACTGTCAACCAGTTTGCCATCAATGTTCACGTAAAACAGCCACTGGCCATGACTGAGCAGCAAGAGGACGTCACCATCCACCGACACAACATTCACGTAATAAGTGCCTTCGCTCCTTCCACACTGCCCACTGATTTCTGCGACAGGCAATTCGACCCGGTACTTGTACTTCCAAACCTCGCCTTCGTAGTTCTGCAACACCCATATATCAACCACTTTCATGGCATCATTATAGCTATAGACGCCAATGATTCCATCCATCTCAAAGATACATGACTTGGCAGGAACAACTGGAGCACGCATATGCCAGAAAGACTCGGCTATGGTGTCAAATACAATCACGAGTCTGTTTTCGCTCTGATGCTGCACTGGAGACCAATGCAAGCTATCTCGGACAAAGGCAGGTATATCGTAGCGAAATGCTGATGCTGCCTCCGCCCCCCCAATGTATCTCGGTGGCTGGACGGAGCCCAACACAAAGACATAGCAGCCAATTTTACCTTCAGGCGGCACACTGTCGCTCGTAAGGTACAGCAACAGCCGGTACTCGCCAGAAGGGCGGTGCAGATACATTCCCAATATACGGAATAAACTGTAGTCCGGCTGTTGCTGGAGGAGAGCATGCTGACGCGTGGCCAGGTTGCAGACTGAGTAGCAGACGCCAGTCGTGCTAAGCGTGGTGAGGATGACGAGGCCGTCGCAGGCTTGCATACTGAAGCACTTTTTATTCTCAAGCCGGGCGACGGGTTGGAGCTGGGCGTCGCCTGAACGGTGGTCGAAGAAAGATGTTATTGTAGTCCCCGCCGGCATTTTCGTCTCCGTAGACGACGGGGAGGGAGGGCTGTCGGTCATGGTGCGCCAGGAGGAAGACGCGGGTGGAGGTGGTGCGGCGCCACGCGCGGCAGACGGCGCGGCAGCGCAGGAGGGATTTGGGGGACAGGCGGACAAGGATCTCCCAGACGACGATATCATCGGGGAGGCCCCGGAGAAGAGGCGCGGCTACTACTGTTACGGCGTCCGCCATGGTCGCCGGCTGGGAGCTTGTCCTGGTCCTCGATCCCATTCCAGGAGTTGTGGAGTTGTACGGGTGGTGGCGGCGGAGGCGGACGCCGGAGTGGAGGTCGGAAAGGACTTGAGATGGGCTTATAGCCAGGGTTCGTTTGCTGTATAGAACTCTCGGACTGGGCTTAGCCCAAAGGGAAATCACTGTTTTAACTCGATGTTACATAAGATTTTTTTACCCTAAAAAAACATAAGATTTTTCCCAAGGAAGAAACTATATAACAACTATTTTTCGGCTATCCTAGAAAAAAACCATTTTATCGGCAAACTGATTGCAACTGCTTCAAAAAATATGAATATATGGAAAAGCCTAGCTGTCATACGAAGGATCGCGCATTTGCGTCCTCCGGCATCCACACAAACCAGGCGACAGATTCCGTGGCCGAAGGAAAGGAAGGAAGGCCCCACCACGCGCTACCTTATTATCCTATCACCGCATCGCTCAGTCCATTGCTTCTTTCCTTTCCTTTCTTCTCGCCATTTTCGCTCGTCACGTGATAGTGTCATGGCCGTTGCTCCTCCGTCATCTCAACCTCGCGATGCCACATTACAGCCACTCACCGTGCTCAATTTTCCTTCCTTTCTCGCGAATTACCGTTTTCTCCTTCAGAATTTGGTACGAGCGGTGGCCGAAGCTGAAAAAAGGCGACGACACATGCTTCGATAGATCCCAATGGAACATCTGGTTTCAAGTTTTTACAAGTATAAAATATTCAAATGTCAAATAGGATACTTGATTATTTTTTCCATAACTTTAATTCCATAAACCTTTCCCATTAATGAATATGGGCCATAAGATATCCAGTATAACCATAATTTCACCATTTGGCACATGCAAAATTTGAACTTATTTAAATTTGAATTTGAACCTTCTTAGAGCCATAATTTGCAAACCATAGACTTAAAAATTCAATGCTTTTACATATTGAACATATGTTGAACCATGACCAGAAACATATTAATACAAAATAATGATATTTGAAGTTATTTTTGTTCATGCAGTACAATTATTTGCATACCATATGTCTCTTGAGTTGGTTAATTATTTCAAATTGTTTTCATGTATAGGTTTTCCGGAGTGTGACGGTTACTCTGAAGAGTGTGTGAACAATAATAAATATCAAGTCCACTGACACTTTGATCATGCAGTCCCCTATTTTCCTATAAATGTAGTGTTTCTTTGTGAATATTTTATATATTATATAATTCTATGAAACCCAGATAGGATAGCCAATTATCTTGACTCGATTCCTTTGTCGCGAGTGCTTTGTTGCTTGCTTAATTAAGCTATGATAATCGGGATGGGAATCATATCAAGAATTATGTCTATTTGAAGGAATATTTTGTTGTTAATAAATGTCAACATAAGTTAATGAATCATCTGGGCGGAAATGACATTTTCTTGGTTTGTTTAATTAAGTTGAGTGACTTTCTAACACAGTAAGGTCTAGCAGCATTTTTATGGTTAGTCTTGTACCTGGCTGGACAAACTCTTGCAGAGCCCGTAAGTGAAACATAGTCTTGTACCTGGCTGAATTTTGGTACTTATGACTTTTTCATCGCAGAAACATGTAGATCCTTTTTCATTTCTTCATATGACCAGCAATTGGCCGGGTATCTTCGTAGTTTTGTTTTCAGAACATCTTGATAGTTTCCTTTTCTGTAAAACATTGCGATGCTATTCATCCCATTTGTTACATTTTGATGAAAGATAGAATGCTCAAGTGTATGGTTTTAGCTTTTACTTACAAGGAAGTACAAAAAGCTAACGTGCCTTACTCCAGGCAATAACGTGTCCTTCATGTCTTACCAATTACCAGGAGGGTCATCCACTGCAGTTAGTTAAGATACAATGATCATTCATATTAAGTGTTGCACATAAAAAGTCTCGGAAGCAGCTTCCTGATTATGTTGTATTAGATTTCCATATGTATCTCGCGCATCGGATCTATTTCATGCGGAGAAGACCTGCCTACTTACGGCAGCGAATGTTTATGCCTCAGTATGATCTGCGTTGGTCGACTCATCTGAATTCTATAAGTATGCACGAAATTATATTTAGTAATGGCACACTTCGAAAGAGTCTCAAACTTGCAGACTGCGGTGTTGGATGACTCATCTGAAGAACTGTAATTGTTCCCTGTAGAAATTCGCTATTTTGTTGAAACTAGTTGAAATGTACGTGCAACGCACGTTTTCACAATTATTAAACTTAGACTCGTATAACCCTACCCGTGGTTCACCCTTTTCCATTACTTCTTCCAAAAAAAAGCTCAAGGTTTCAGCCGTAAATAATGTTCTGAAATACACAAGATCTCAGCTGTAAAGAAAGACATAGATGATGTTGATTCATTAACGAAAATGGTGTTTAATTGTGCCCATGCCGTCCGATTCAGTGCTGCGCCACTAACCATCATCAGAAGCGGCGGCTTCTATTGCTGCTTGGTTTCTTGTATGTTGGAGAATGGATATTGGACTTGAGGTGGAGCAGATGATTATGGGGAGGCGACAGGAGGTGGAACGCAGTGTGTGGCTCGAGCACCGAGCACGGGAGGAGAGACGGTGGGAGCGTATGCTCTTTTCACGTGTCCCCGTACGTGTCTCCTGCACAAGAACGACATGTGGTCTAGGGGTTGGTTTATAACTTTATATACACATCCAGACATCCTTCGTGATGTACTGATCAATGATCATGTATAATGTATAGTTTGGTAAACAGAATTGATAGCTCAAACGATTAACCTATCTGAAAAAAAACTGGTTTTGTGCTAAGACGGACGACATTTACAATAGTTAACTATTTTCAGATATTCAAAATATTTTCCTATTATATTCCGTAAATAAGAAATATTTTCTGCAATTAATGGATGAAAAATGCATCTTCAAATATACCGGCATCAAAATTTCGTGGTAATATAATCTATACATTAAATGGAAACCGGTGGTGATCGTCTGGTACTGTCATTTTGCTAGGTCAAGTTAGAAAATATTATACTCTTTCGTCATCGCCAAGTTGTACTGGTTCGATGTTCTCAGAAAAGAAAATCTCCAATTGTACCCATCTGTGACCTCTCCATTAACACTACATTCCCGATAAACCAAGCAAGCGATTCGCCACATCTGCTCTTCCCAATCTCGGACTCTGGCACCGTCCTTACCTACAGCCGTCTCCAGCCCGTAGGAAGACCTCCGCCGAAGCACTGGCCTCTTCTAGCTCCGGCTGAGCTCCCGCTGGACAACCTCCTCCCAAGCACCACGACGTTGGACATGGTCTAGGAAACTCAGAGTAGTAGCACCGAATTGAACCAACCTGCATCTCCACCGAGTCATGAATGAGCAGTGTCGGGAGAGGCAAGACCACCATAGCTCGCGCCTGCCACAACCAAGCTTCTCCTCTAACTCCCGCGCCCACGATTGAGGCAGCCGCAACACCCACATCAGGCAACCTTTATGTCGCCCTTCTGGTTCGTCCATGCCGCTCTCCAACCTTTCGTCGCACAAGAAAGGAGAAGTCACAACGTGTGAGCAAGATCGTGCGAGAAAGTACAAAGAAGATACAGGAGAGAGAAGACAAAGTGGCGCCCGACCTTTCTCACCTCGCATCGCTAGCGTCCTATATCATGAGTGCTTGCTATGGAAAGTGCAAACGAAGGCCGAGCTCCATGGTGCCCTTTATTTTCAAAATTTCGAAAAATCGCATTTTGAAGTATCAAAAAAGTCAGAAAAATCTAGATGTAGACAATGAGGCATTCTGCCAACATTCAAAATCTCAGCTCAAAATAGCTAATAATCCGAGCTACATAAAAATCACAAAATTTGACATATTTTGGTGAGTAGAAATTTTGCAGTGTTCACTACTTTAAATGTCAGATTTTGTCATTTTACGCATCCCAATGTACAACATATTTCTACTTGAGATTTTATTCGTTATTAGAATACAACACAGTCTTCGTCCAAGATTGTTATCAGTCGTGCTTGATAGTTTACCTAACTGTTATAGCGTTTATTATCTATTTGTTTTTGTACACCTTGATCAACCGCGATGTTAAATAAGCTACGGTTAATGGAATGTGAAAGAAGACTATTTTTATAATATTTGGGCAAGATAATTTTAGTAGTTGCTTGAGTATAAAATCAAAATAAATTTACTGTTTAATTATATAACCGAAATAAGAAAACTAAAATTTTCACCCACGGGCGCGTCGTGTCGACGCGCTAAAGCCTACTAGTCAATTTTATGACTCGACAGTACACAAGATTTTTCCTAACGAAGAAAACTACTCCTTTGGACCCGGTTTCCCTTATAAACTAGGTCAACTCTTTCTATCTATTCGGGCGGTGGATCGACCACCTTGTTCTCAAAAAAAAAAAAACCTATTTTTCGGCAAACTGATTACAACTTCTACGGAAAAAAAATGAATCTATTTTCCTATGTATGTAGTGTTTCTTGGTAAAATGCATGTTTAGGAATATTATAGTATGTATTATGTTATTCTGTAAAACCCAGATAGGATAGCCAATTAACTTGACTCAATTCCTTTATCGCCATCGTGCTTAGTTGATTGCTTAATTACGCTATGATAAACGGGATGGTAATCATATAGAAAATTATGTCTATTTGAAGGAATCTCTACTATATAATATAGATAAGCGACCGTGGTGGTGGTACGTTGGTCGTTTTTCAGTTTAGTCCCTCAGAAATTGGAAATTCAACCCGCAGTCCACACTTATGCCCTGGCACCGGTACTGTTCGAGAGAGAGAGAAAACAGATGGAAGCACCTCCATCCATCCCCCACCCCTCTCGCGACTGCGAGGCGACTGAGGCGCGCCCCTCGATCCCCTTCCTACTCTCTTGTGTGAGCGGCGGCGAGCGACGGAGGAGTAGGAGGCCAGGAGGACCAACGCTGTCGCCTCATCCTCATCCTTCAAGGGACCTTGCCGGGACGGACAGAATCTGAGCGAATCGTCCGTCGTCCCCTTGCCTCGCTGCTGCGTCAGATACCTAATCCAGTCGTAAGCCGCCGCTGATCCTTCCGCGGTCCACCGCCGATCAGCCCCCTCCGTCGGTCGCCGCTGGTACGTCCGTCGTCCACTGCCGATGCACTGATGTAACTTGCAGGTCAGTTCCATCCTCCCTTCTCTCTTCTCCCCATCACCCTCCTCCTCCCTTCTAGGAGTATGTTCTCCCAGCGGAGCGCCGGCACCCTACCCCTCCCCCCCGTGACCTGAGCACGATTGGTGAGGCCGCCTCCAGCCAAACCTCCCCCTGTCTGGTGCCGCACTAGAGCAGAGAAGAACAGCCGCCAACTGCTCTCGTACTCCACTGATTTAGACTTGTGGTTTTTTTCCTTTGTGTTTCTTTCATCTGCGCAGCTCTCTTCCTGTAGGCAAGCTCCCAAAAGCAAAATTGTAAAGTCTGACAAATATGATTAGTGCGTAGGACTAATGTTTGTAGTCGGCCGGCCGGAAATTTTTGTTTTGGTTAAACCTTTGCAGATGAGCCAGCGTATTAGAAGTTACATGTGTGCTAGGGGAAATTTTTGATTTGGTTAATCAAATAACCTTTGCAGATGAGCCATCGTATTACAAGTTACATGTGTGCTAGGGGAAATTTTGTTTTGGTTAATCAAATAACCTTTGCAGATGAACCATCGTATTACAACTTACATGTGTGCTACGGGAAATTTTTGTTTTGGTTAATCAAATAACCTTTGCTGATGAACCATCGTATTGGAAGTTACATGTGTGCTACAGATTTTTATTTCAGATCAGCAGTTAGTACTAATAGGCAACATGAAACGAGTAATTGGCTAGACCGCTAGAGGCGTTTTGCTTACTGTAACAGAAATTACCAAGTGAACTGAAGTATTCAGCTTAGAACAAATTATATTTGCTTCTCCCTTGTAGATTGATAGACGCATGTTGTCCTGTTAGTTGATGGATGCTAGGCCAGGAGAGGGAATTAGTTGTTCAATTGCAGAGCAAACTGAACCTCATGCTTGGAGCCAGCTCCAGGATTGGATTAGGAGTACTAGCAGTAGCTTACCCGTTCGATTTGAGAACAGTTTCTAAAATTGTATTACACACAGGTTTTGGACCGGCGAGACTTGGGCAATCCACCTATGGCGCCCCTGGTGGATGTGCAGGGGGAGAGCCTTGGGCGGGAGGAGCCTCAGGTGCATGTACACAGGACTCACGCATGGCGTAGTGGAGGTCTGCAATGGAGCTGGTGAGGCTGGAGGCCGCATCGTGGCCAGCTCGGGTGTTCACTGGTGATACGCTATGCCAAGTTTCTGATGTAGTTTACAAAGTCAGTAGATTGACCTATGTGCTTTTGTGACAAGGGATTGATTGGAGCCAAACATGAGAGATGTAGCCGTTCCTTCTGGGAGTTAAGTACCCTAGAAATTATGATCTGGTAATAGCTGTAGCCATGCTTGCAGATATGTACATTGAGATACGCCTTACGCCAGGAACTTATGCTAAGATGATGTTTCTATGTTAGCAAATGATTCAATTAATGTGCATGCTTCCTGCATTTCAAGAGCACTCTATCACGTGCCTCGGCCTCCAATCTGTTTGCTTCTCTCAAGAATTTCAAACTTCCTCTGATTATTAAGTGTTTCTCTGATAAACCAGTACATGTGCATCAGAATCCTTTTTCTCATTTCTTCTGCAGCTAACGCTAACTTCAGCTATTTTGAGGTTATTCTATATGATAATGTAAAGAAGATACTGTCAGGAGATTTTGCTAATTGCTAAATTTATCTTAATCACTATGCCACCGATAAATTACTCCTTTTCATCTCAATGCAAGATGTGAAAAGAACAAATATGGGCAAACTACACTAGAAACTCTTCACACTTTTGTTCATCAAATGAAATAGACATAACTATTAACACCCACATATCTCTTGTCGATCCCGTTGCAACGCACGGGCATTTAGCTAGTATTTTGTTATAATTAAATATCAACATAAGTTAATGAATCATCTGGGTGGATATTCTTGGTTGGTGTAATTAAGTTGAGTGACTTTTTTTTAACACAGTAGGGTCTAGCACTCTAGCAGCATTTTTATGTTTAGTCTTGTACCTGGCTGAACAAATCTTGCACAGCCCGCAAGTGAATTTTGGTACTAACCTAAATCTCTTTTGTTAAATGGTCTGAAGTCCCCTCCTGTTGACAGCATGACTAGCTGCACGGCAGCGTTGTACCCGCCTTTCTTGGCGTTTCTTCTACTCCTCCCAGGGTGTATTCTGGAAAAATAAAATGGTCTGAAAGCCTAGGTCACTTGGATTTTCAAATACGATGGCGGAACCAGCTTGAATAGTTAGACCAAAAATCTGTTAACTTGCTATAACTTTGAAGTGCTGTCTGTATTATTCAGCCAAGTCACACCGTTGCTATAAAATCTTTCAGTTTATTTTTAAATGGATTTGTTCCTCCTGTAAACTGAAGCTAAGAATAGTTTTGGTAAGTTGAACTTGATTATGCGTACCACACTTCAAGTATGATATAGTTGGAGATCTCAACAATACATTGTTCAACACTACAGCTTCCTTGTTTCAATATGCAACAGGTAACAGAAGATGTTCAGAATCTGAAGTCAAAACTCAATAACCTTGAATCCAAATTGGAAGGGGTAAGTTCACCACCATAAAATATTTTTAGATTGTTCAAGCAACTTCCGTGATATGATCTTCATGGGGCAGTGGAGCTTATATTTGGGAACATCCTCTAACGTGAATCAACAATATGCTCCTGTTTTGTAGGCTGAAAAGATGATAATAAAGCTGAATGAGAAGAGCAGGTCTATAACCCAGGAGCGCGATAAGTTGCAGCAAGAGATGGTACGACTTTTTTTGCGATGAGAGATGGTATGGCTTCTTCATCACAGAAACATTTAGATCCTTTTTTTCCTTCATACGACCAGCAATTGGCTGGGTATCTTGATGTTTTTCATTTCTGTAAAACATCGCGACGCTATTTTTCCCTCATGATCAACTCTGGCCAAAATCCTGACATCCTTTCATGCTCTGGAAAATGGATTGGGGCTATACATTTTGATGAAAGAAAGAATGCTCAAGTGTTTAGCTTTTACTTACAAGGAACTACAAAAACCTAACGTGCCTTACTCCAGGCAATAACGTGTCCCTCATGTCTTACCAATTACCAGGAGGGTCATCCACTGCAGTTAGTTAAGATACAGTGATCATTCATATTAAGTCTTGCACATAAAAGGTCCAGGAAGCAGCTTCCTGATTATGTCATATTAGATTTCCATATGGATCTTGCGCATCGGATCTATTTCATGCAGAGAAGACCTGCTACTCATTACAGCATATGTTTATGCTCAGTATGATCTGCGTTGGTCGACTTATCTGAATTCTATAAGTATGCACCAAATTAAATTAAGTAATGGCACACTTCAAAAGAGTCTCAAACTTGCAGACTGCAGTGTTGGTTCATCTGAATAACAGTAATTGTTCCCTATAGAAATTCACTATTTTGTTGAAATATATGACCAACTTGCTATTACTTGTATCTGCTTTGGTTTGAATTTTCAGAAGATCATGGTTACTAAAATGTTGTTCATGACTTGTTGATCTGCGTGTCTAATATCATGCATGACTTGTCCAGGTATTTCTATGGAAGAAGGGAACCCCGAAGAGTTAACTTGGTTTCTAGTTGCTGGGTGGTGCTTCTCGGTACATCCCTTGGCTACCTCTTGCATCTATGAGTTCAGAGTATGTTGGGAATCCAGCCGCTGGGTGCTTCAGTCTTGGGCAAGAGTTGAAGGGCAGCTAATCAGCTATACACATAAATCTTGGAACAAGCGTCACTCTTAGCGCTATCATTGTTATTAGTTACTACCTCGATCTGTTCCAAAATGTAAGACATTTTGATAGGCTATCTTGGAGCAGAGGATAATCCCCAGTTTTGATAGACCGGCTTTTTACATTGTATAGTACCCGTAAAAAAGTGTTTGGTGCTCCAGTAGATTGAACAAACCTTTGGGTCTCTTCCTCCTGGGGAAAGTTTTTATAGCGTGTTTGAGTCTGATTCTAGCGAGAGAGAAACATACAATGCATTTTTCTGCCTTATTTACTCTGGTTGTTGAACTAGTATGTATCTGATTTCAAATGCTGGCTTGTGAGGCCTCATAATTGCATTCAGTCACTGATGTAATATTGACAATTACCAGGTACGGAGTAGTAACTAGGTAAGACTGGATACAATAATCTCAAAGAGATACTTATAGCGCAAAGGTTTCGTTTCACTAGCACAATACTTCTGGCGGCCAAAATGTTCACTCAAGTGATCTTCAGCGAAATCTTAGGCCATGGACTGTGTAACCCAATGCATTATTTGTAGCGGTGGATATGTTCGGCATGGTGTCGGACTCATAAGGGCGGTGTCGCCTGAGCCTAGGGATCCGAAGAATGGGCTGCGGCAATCTTGGAGCAGGCTGCAGCAGAGGAGGAAAATATCCACCAGGGTTTCCAAGAATCAGAGGCATCCGTCTAATGAAAACGGAAAAAAGCTGAACAATCTTTACATATATCGCACTTTTATTTTAGTGCTGAAAGTTCTATACTTGGCCCTAACCATGAACCACATAACTGAAAGCATCATTTTTTCCCCGTTCTTTTTTAGGTGTAAAATGAACGAGTTGACGAATGCAGTGGCCAAATGCAAGGCTTAAATGTTGATCCAATTTACCAGGACCCGAAGAAACCACCAAATCCAGGGCCACCAGGGAATCAGGCCCTCCTGGAGGCAACGAACTCCAACCGTCAGGCCCCCGTCTCCAGGTCCTCCCCAGCCTGGACCTCCAGGCCCACATGGATCCATTTCGGCAAGAGAAACAGCCACTGGAACGCTAGAACTACAGCTTCAAAAGAGCTCAACTACAAACCCTCAGGATTATACAGCGGACGAAGAATGAATTTATAGGAATACCGTGAGAACAACGAAGAACAAGCAGTGCTTGTACCTGCTGTTCCATGGATCACCTATGACTCTCAGCCGCTGGTAAGCCTGGTCTGTATTATAAGTTCCAACTACCATTCTAAGCTCAGCTGCCTACTCCTGCCGTGCAGTACTGACACTGTGCAGTACCGACACTGTTCCAGGTTCATTCTCGAGCGCGATCTCTGGTGGGCGATTGATCGGACTGGCATTATCATGTTCAGTCTAAACAGTTTGTTTCATGGTGTGGTCTAATCAATACTTGTGAAACATTGTTTGGTAAAAGTAAATATTATCCCGGTGTAGTGTACAGTTGTTCCGCAGACCATTGGTAGGCAAACTAAAACATGTTTTGTGCCTAGAACATGACATTGCCAAATTAACAAAGCTTATGAATAACAATGAGGCACGGCTTGTATTCAACGGTTCAGTTAGAAAGCTAAATTCAGATGGGGAAAAAGTTGAACTGATATTATCTACTCCCAGACCACACAGCAGGCAAGCTAGCATCAAGATTACAGAGATAAACATTAGGAGCATTGGGTACATACCATGTCCTAATTAAGATGACAAAGGAGTAATTCCATCGACCTGTTTTCCCCCTAAAAATCAAGGTAAGACCAAAAAGGCCAAGGTAAGACCAAAATAACAAAATAAAAGCCAATGCAGACCATGATCAATCATCCAGTTTGGAATGAACATGGAGCATTAAATCCTTAAAATGGTTAGCACACAAAGATAAATTATCAGAGATCATTGCAACCAATGCAACGTAAAAACAATGTCAGAATGGAAGCACAAAAGGGTATTCAGAGATTTTTCAGGTTGCAGTACCAACATTTTCTAGAAGAAAACTACAACTCATTGGAGCGAGACAAATATAACATGTCAAATTCTCGATATAAGGTGAGCCTACTCTCCCATAAGATCTACCTTACCAGATGCAATAAATTCATGAAGAAAAAGGATTTATAATAGAACATTCCATTGAGAAGTTGACTATGATGCAACCATTTGATCGTGCTCCAGTTTGCAAGCCAACAGAGAGGAAATGCGCCTCTTTTCATCATCAGCTTCAACATTGGTAGAAACAGGAAACACCCTAAATATTGACTTTCTTGTGAACCACTAGACAAAATAGGTAAAGTAAAATCTTCAGTTCCAGGAACAGGGACTTGAGGCATATAGATTGCTAACAATTCAGAACTAAGAAGCACCACTAGATACATAAAGCAAAGTCAAATCCTCAGCCTAAGAAAATAAGGAGGCAGATCAGTCCGTAAATATTCAAAAGCAGAGCAAAGTGACTTGGTAATTCGAGCATCAAAACACACAGTAGTGACTTCAGCCTGAAAGGGTATCGAAACAAGCGTACATTTTATGCAATCAGATAATAGCCAGATAAAAGCCAAGAGGCTCAGATATTGCAGCTCATGAAGATATGCCAGCTAGGCATTAAGAAACACCACCGCCCACAACCGCCTTCAGATGAAAGGTGAAGCGTTCACAGCATAATCTTCTAATGCCAAGAAGAAGGCATGCGGAACAAGAGTTTGCTTCAGTCGAAGTCTACAAGTAGATAACCGCTGGCCATCACGATGGAAACTGTCAACCAGTTTGCCATCAATGTTCACGTAAAACAGCCACTGGCCATGACTGAGCAGCAAGAGGACGTCACCATCCACCGACACAACATTCACGTAATAAGTGCCTTCGCTCCTTCCACACTGCCCACTGATTTCTGCGACAGGCAATTCGACCCGGTACTTGTACTTCCAAACCTCGCCTTCGTAGTTCTGCAACACCCATATATCAACCACTTTCATGGCATCATTATAGCTATAGACGCCAATGATTCCATCCATCTCAAAGATACATGACTTGGCAGGAACAACTGGAGCACGCATATGCCAGAAAGACTCGGCTATGGTGTCAAATACAATCACGAGTCTGTTTTCGCTCTGATGCTGCACTGGAGACCAATGCAAGCTATCTCGGACAAAGGCAGGTATATCGTAGCGAAATGCTGATGCTGCCTCCGCCCCCCCAATGTATCTCGGTGGCTGGACGGAGCCCAACACAAAGACATAGCAGCCAATTTTACCTTCAGGCGGCACACTGTCGCTCGTAAGGTACAGCAACAGCCGGTACTCGCCAGAAGGGCGGTGCAGATACATTCCCAATATACGGAATAAACTGTAGTCCGGCTGTTGCTGGAGGAGAGCATGCTGACGCGTGGCCAGGTTGCAGACTGAGTAGCAGACGCCAGTCGTGCTAAGCGTGGTGAGGATGACGAGGCCGTCGCAGGCTTGCATACTGAAGCACTTTTTATTCTCAAGCCGGGCGACGGGTTGGAGCTGGGCGTCGCCTGAACGGTGGTCGAAGACGAAGATGTTATTGTAGTCCCCGCCGGCATTTTCGTCTCCGTAGACGACGGGGAGGGAGGGCTGTCGGTCATGGTGCGCCAGGAGGAAGACGCGGGTGGAGGTGGTGCGGCGCCACGCGCGGCAGACGGCGCGGCAGCGCAGGAGGGATTTGGGGGACAGGCGGACAAGGATCTCCCAGACGACGATATCATCGGGGAGGCCCCGGAGAGAGGCGCGCTACTACTGTTACGGCGTCCGCCATGGTCGCCGGCTGGGAGCTTGTCCTGGTCCTCGATCCCATTCCAGGAGTTGTGGAGTTGTACGGGTGGTGGCGGCGGAGGCGGACGCCGGAGTGGAGGTCGGAAAGGACTTGAGATGGGCTTATAGCCAGGGTTCGTTTGCTGTATAGAACTCTCGGACTGGGCTTAGCCCAAAGGGAAATCACTGTTTTAACTCGATGTTACATAAGATTTTTTTACCCTAAAAAAACATAAGATTTTTCCCAAGGAAGAAACTATATAACAACTATTTTTCGGCTATCCTAGAAAAAAACCATTTTATCGGCAAACTGATTGCAACTGCTTCAAAAAATATGAATATATGGAAAAGCCTAGCTGTCATACGAAGGATCGCGCATTGCGTCCTCCGGCATCCACACAAACCAGGCGACAGATTCCGTGGCCGAAGGAAAGGAAGGAAGGCCCCACCACGCGCTACCTTATTATCCTATCACCGCATCGCTCAGTCCATTGCTTCTTTCCTTTCCTTTCTTCTCGCCATTTTCGCTCGTCACGTGATAGTGTCATGGCCGTTGCTCCTCCGTCATCTCAACCTCGCGATGCCACATTACAGCCACTCACCGTGCTCAATTTTCCTTCCTTTCTCGCGAATTACCGTTTTCTCCTTCAGAATTTGGTACGAGCGGTGGCCGAAGCTGAAAAAAGGCGACGACACATGCTTCGATAGATCCCAATGGAACATCTGGTTTCAAGTTTTTACAAGTATAAAATATTCAAATGTCAAATAGGATACTTGATTATTTTTTCCATAACTTTAATTCCATAAACCTTTCCCATTAATGAATATGGGCCATAAGATATCCAGTATAACCATAATTTCACCATTTGGCACATGCAAAATTTGAACTTATTTAAATTTGAATTTGAACCTTCTTAGAGCCATAATTTGCAAACCATAGACTTAAAAATTCAATGCTTTTACATATTGAACATATGTTGAACCATGACCAGAAACATATTAATACAAAATAATGATATTTGAAGTTATTTTTGTTCATGCAGTACAATTATTTGCATACCATATGTCTCTTGAGTTGGTTAATTATTTCAAATTGTTTTCATGTATAGGTTTTCCGGAGTGTGACGGTTACTCTGAAGAGTGTGTGAACAATAATAAATATCAAGTCCACTGACACTTTGATCATGCAGTCCCCTATTTTCCTATAAATGTAGTGTTTCTTTGTGAATATTTTATATATTATATAATTCTATGAAACCCAGATAGGATAGCCAATTATCTTGACTCGATTCCTTTGTCGCGAGTGCTTTGTTGCTTGCTTAATTAAGCTATGATAATCGGGATGGGAATCATATCAAGAATTATGTCTATTTGAAGGAATATTTTGTTGTTAATAAATGTCAACATAAGTTAATGAATCATCTGGGCGGAAATGACATTTTCTTGGTTTGTTTAATTAAGTTGAGTGACTTTCTAACACAGTAAGGTCTAGCAGCATTTTTATGGTTAGTCTTGTACCTGGCTGGACAAACTCTTGCAGAGCCCGTAAGTGAAACATAGTCTTGTACCTGGCTGAATTTTGGTACTTATGACTTTTTCATCGCAGAAACATGTAGATCCTTTTTCATTTCTTCATATGACCAGCAATTGGCCGGGTATCTTCGTAGTTTTGTTTTCAGAACATCTTGATAGTTTCCTTTTCTGTAAAACATTGCGATGCTATTCATCCCATTTGTTACATTTTGATGAAAGATAGAATGCTCAAGTGTATGGTTTTAGCTTTTACTTACAAGGAAGTACAAAAAGCTAACGTGCCTTACTCCAGGCAATAACGTGTCCTTCATGTCTTACCAATTACCAGGAGGGTCATCCACTGCAGTTAGTTAAGATACAATGATCATTCATATTAAGTGTTGCACATAAAAAGTCTCGGAAGCAGCTTCCTGATTATGTTGTATTAGATTTCCATATGTATCTCGCGCATCGGATCTATTTCATGCGGAGAAGACCTGCCTACTTACGGCAGCGAATGTTTATGCCTCAGTATGATCTGCGTTGGTCGACTCATCTGAATTCTATAAGTATGCACGAAATTATATTTAGTAATGGCACACTTCGAAAGAGTCTCAAACTTGCAGACTGCGGTGTTGGATGACTCATCTGAAGAACTGTAATTGTTCCCTGTAGAAATTC
This sequence comes from Poa pratensis, assembly GCA_947311845.1. NCBI lineage: Eukaryota > Viridiplantae > Streptophyta > Magnoliopsida > Poales > Poaceae > Poa > Poa pratensis. The sequence continues at coordinate 15,497,766 of CAMZMU010000027.1, read as the reverse complement.
GCTATTTTGTTGAAACTAGTTGAAATGTACGTGCAACGCACGTTTTCACAATTATTAAACTTAGACTCGTATAACCCTACCCGTGGTTCACCCTTTTCCATTACTTCTTCCAAAAAAAAGCTCAAGGTTTCAGCCGTAAATAATGTTCTGAAATACACAAGATCTCAGCTGTAAAGAAAGACATAGATGATGTTGATTCATTAACGAAAATGGTGTTTAATTGTGCCCATGCCGTCCGATTCAGTGCTGCGCCACTAACCATCATCAGAAGCGGCGGCTTCTATTGCTGCTTGGTTTCTTGTATGTTGGAGAATGGATATTGGACTTGAGGTGGAGCAGATGATTATGGGGAGGCGACAGGAGGTGGAACGCAGTGTGTGGCTCGAGCACCGAGCACGGGAGGAGAGACGGTGGGAGCGTATGCTCTTTTCACGTGTCCCCGTACGTGTCTCCTGCACAAGAACGACATGTGGTCTAGGGGTTGGTTTATAACTTTATATACACATCCAGACATCCTTCGTGATGTACTGATCAATGATCATGTATAATGTATAGTTTGGTAAACAGAATTGATAGCTCAAACGATTAACCTATCTGAAAAAAAACTGGTTTTGTGCTAAGACGGACGACATTTACAATAGTTAACTATTTTCAGATATTCAAAATATTTTCCTATTATATTCCGTAAATAAGAAATATTTTCTGCAATTAATGGATGAAAAATGCATCTTCAAATATACCGGCATCAAAATTTCGTGGTAATATAATCTATACATTAAATGGAAACCGGTGGTGATCGTCTGGTACTGTCATTTTGCTAGGTCAAGTTAGAAAATATTATACTCTTTCGTCATCGCCAAGTTGTACTGGTTCGATGTTCTCAGAAAAGAAAATCTCCAATTGTACCCATCTGTGACCTCTCCATTAACACTACATTCCCGATAAACCAAGCAAGCGATTCGCCACATCTGCTCTTCCCAATCTCGGACTCTGGCACCGTCCTTACCTACAGCCGTCTCCAGCCCGTAGGAAGACCTCCGCCGAAGCACTGGCCTCTTCTAGCTCCGGCTGAGCTCCCGCTGGACAACCTCCTCCCAAGCACCACGACGTTGGACATGGTCTAGGAAACTCAGAGTAGTAGCACCGAATTGAACCAACCTGCATCTCCACCGAGTCATGAATGAGCAGTGTCGGGAGAGGCAAGACCACCATAGCTCGCGCCTGCCACAACCAAGCTTCTCCTCTAACTCCCGCGCCCACGATTGAGGCAGCCGCAACACCCACATCAGGCAACCTTTATGTCGCCCTTCTGGTTCGTCCATGCCGCTCTCCAACCTTTCGTCGCACAAGAAAGGAGAAGTCACAACGTGTGAGCAAGATCGTGCGAGAAAGTACAAAGAAGATACAGGAGAGAGAAGACAAAGTGGCGCCCGACCTTTCTCACCTCGCATCGCTAGCGTCCTATATCATGAGTGCTTGCTATGGAAAGTGCAAACGAAGGCCGAGCTCCATGGTGCCCTTTATTTTCAAAATTTCGAAAAATCGCATTTTGAAGTATCAAAAAAGTCAGAAAAATCTAGATGTAGACAATGAGGCATTCTGCCAACATTCAAAATCTCAGCTCAAAATAGCTAATAATCCGAGCTACATAAAAATCACAAAATTTGACATATTTTGGTGAGTAGAAATTTTGCAGTGTTCACTACTTTAAATGTCAGATTTTGTCATTTTACGCATCCCAATGTACAACATATTTCTACTTGAGATTTTATTCGTTATTAGAATACAACACAGTCTTCGTCCAAGATTGTTATCAGTCGTGCTTGATAGTTTACCTAACTGTTATAGCGTTTATTATCTATTTGTTTTTGTACACCTTGATCAACCGCGATGTTAAATAAGCTACGGTTAATGGAATGTGAAAGAAGACTATTTTTATAATATTTGGGCAAGATAATTTTAGTAGTTGCTTGAGTATAAAATCAAAATAAATTTACTGTTTAATTATATAACCGAAATAAGAAAACTAAAATTTTCACCCACGGGCGCGTCGTGTCGACGCGCTAAAGCCTACTAGTCAATTTTATGACTCGACAGTACACAAGATTTTTCCTAACGAAGAAAACTACTCCTTTGGACCCGGTTTCCCTTATAAACTAGGTCAACTCTTTCTATCTATTCGGGCGGTGGATCGACCACCTTGTTCTCAAAAAAAAAAAAACCTATTTTTCGGCAAACTGATTACAACTTCTACGGAAAAAAAATGAATCTATTTTCCTATGTATGTAGTGTTTCTTGGTAAAATGCATGTTTAGGAATATTATAGTATGTATTATGTTATTCTGTAAAACCCAGATAGGATAGCCAATTAACTTGACTCAATTCCTTTATCGCCATCGTGCTTAGTTGATTGCTTAATTACGCTATGATAAACGGGATGGTAATCATATAGAAAATTATGTCTATTTGAAGGAATCTCTACTATATAATATAGATAAGCGACCGTGGTGGTGGTACGTTGGTCGTTTTTCAGTTTAGTCCCTCAGAAATTGGAAATTCAACCCGCAGTCCACACTTATGCCCTGGCACCGGTACTGTTCGAGAGAGAGAGAAAACAGATGGAAGCACCTCCATCCATCCCCCACCCCTCTCGCGACTGCGAGGCGACTGAGGCGCGCCCCTCGATCCCCTTCCTACTCTCTTGTGTGAGCGGCGGCGAGCGACGGAGGAGTAGGAGGCCAGGAGGACCAACGCTGTCGCCTCATCCTCATCCTTCAAGGGACCTTGCCGGGACGGACAGAATCTGAGCGAATCGTCCGTCGTCCCCTTGCCTCGCTGCTGCGTCAGATACCTAATCCAGTCGTAAGCCGCCGCTGATCCTTCCGCGGTCCACCGCCGATCAGCCCCCTCCGTCGGTCGCCGCTGGTACGTCCGTCGTCCACTGCCGATGCACTGATGTAACTTGCAGGTCAGTTCCATCCTCCCTTCTCTCTTCTCCCCATCACCCTCCTCCTCCCTTCTAGGAGTATGTTCTCCCAGCGGAGCGCCGGCACCCTACCCCTCCCCCCCGTGACCTGAGCACGATTGGTGAGGCCGCCTCCAGCCAAACCTCCCCCTGTCTGGTGCCGCACTAGAGCAGAGAAGAACAGCCGCCAACTGCTCTCGTACTCCACTGATTTAGACTTGTGGTTTTTTTCCTTTGTGTTTCTTTCATCTGCGCAGCTCTCTTCCTGTAGGCAAGCTCCCAAAAGCAAAATTGTAAAGTCTGACAAATATGATTAGTGCGTAGGACTAATGTTTGTAGTCGGCCGGCCGGAAATTTTTGTTTTGGTTAAACCTTTGCAGATGAGCCAGCGTATTAGAAGTTACATGTGTGCTAGGGGAAATTTTTGATTTGGTTAATCAAATAACCTTTGCAGATGAGCCATCGTATTACAAGTTACATGTGTGCTAGGGGAAATTTTGTTTTGGTTAATCAAATAACCTTTGCAGATGAACCATCGTATTACAACTTACATGTGTGCTACGGGAAATTTTTGTTTTGGTTAATCAAATAACCTTTGCTGATGAACCATCGTATTGGAAGTTACATGTGTGCTACAGATTTTTATTTCAGATCAGCAGTTAGTACTAATAGGCAACATGAAACGAGTAATTGGCTAGACCGCTAGAGGCGTTTTGCTTACTGTAACAGAAATTACCAAGTGAACTGAAGTATTCAGCTTAGAACAAATTATATTTGCTTCTCCCTTGTAGATTGATAGACGCATGTTGTCCTGTTAGTTGATGGATGCTAGGCCAGGAGAGGGAATTAGTTGTTCAATTGCAGAGCAAACTGAACCTCATGCTTGGAGCCAGCTCCAGGATTGGATTAGGAGTACTAGCAGTAGCTTACCCGTTCGATTTGAGAACAGTTTCTAAAATTGTATTACACACAGGTTTTGGACCGGCGAGACTTGGGCAATCCACCTATGGCGCCCCTGGTGGATGTGCAGGGGGAGAGCCTTGGGCGGGAGGAGCCTCAGGTGCATGTACACAGGACTCACGCATGGCGTAGTGGAGGTCTGCAATGGAGCTGGTGAGGCTGGAGGCCGCATCGTGGCCAGCTCGGGTGTTCACTGGTGATACGCTATGCCAAGTTTCTGATGTAGTTTACAAAGTCAGTAGATTGACCTATGTGCTTTTGTGACAAGGGATTGATTGGAGCCAAACATGAGAGATGTAGCCGTTCCTTCTGGGAGTTAAGTACCCTAGAAATTATGATCTGGTAATAGCTGTAGCCATGCTTGCAGATATGTACATTGAGATACGCCTTACGCCAGGAACTTATGCTAAGATGATGTTTCTATGTTAGCAAATGATTCAATTAATGTGCATGCTTCCTGCATTTCAAGAGCACTCTATCACGTGCCTCGGCCTCCAATCTGTTTGCTTCTCTCAAGAATTTCAAACTTCCTCTGATTATTAAGTGTTTCTCTGATAAACCAGTACATGTGCATCAGAATCCTTTTTCTCATTTCTTCTGCAGCTAACGCTAACTTCAGCTATTTTGAGGTTATTCTATATGATAATGTAAAGAAGATACTGTCAGGAGATTTTGCTAATTGCTAAATTTATCTTAATCACTATGCCACCGATAAATTACTCCTTTTCATCTCAATGCAAGATGTGAAAAGAACAAATATGGGCAAACTACACTAGAAACTCTTCACACTTTTGTTCATCAAATGAAATAGACATAACTATTAACACCCACATATCTCTTGTCGATCCCGTTGCAACGCACGGGCATTTAGCTAGTATTTTGTTATAATTAAATATCAACATAAGTTAATGAATCATCTGGGTGGATATTCTTGGTTGGTGTAATTAAGTTGAGTGACTTTTTTTTAACACAGTAGGGTCTAGCACTCTAGCAGCATTTTTATGTTTAGTCTTGTACCTGGCTGAACAAATCTTGCACAGCCCGCAAGTGAATTTTGGTACTAACCTAAATCTCTTTTGTTAAATGGTCTGAAGTCCCCTCCTGTTGACAGCATGACTAGCTGCACGGCAGCGTTGTACCCGCCTTTCTTGGCGTTTCTTCTACTCCTCCCAGGGTGTATTCTGGAAAAATAAAATGGTCTGAAAGCCTAGGTCACTTGGATTTTCAAATACGATGGCGGAACCAGCTTGAATAGTTAGACCAAAAATCTGTTTAACTTGCTATAACTTTGAAGTGCTGTCTGTATTATTCAGCCAAGTCACACCGTTGCTATAAAATCTTTCAGTTTATTTTTAAATGGATTTGTTCCTCCTGTAAACTGAAGCTAAGAATAGTTTTGGTAAGTTGAACTTGATTATGCGTACCACACTTCAAGTATGATATAGTTGGAGATCTCAACAATACATTGTTCAACACTACAGCTTCCTTGTTTCAATATGCAACAGGTAACAGAAGATGTTCAGAATCTGAAGTCAAAACTCAATAACCTTGAATCCAAATTGGAAGGGGTAAGTTCACCACCATAAAATATTTTTAGATTGTTCAAGCAACTTCCGTGATATGATCTTCATGGGGCAGTGGAGCTTATATTTGGGAACATCCTCTAACGTGAATCAACAATATGCTCCTGTTTTGTAGGCTGAAAAGATGATAATAAAGCTGAATGAGAAGAGCAGGTCTATAACCCAGGAGCGCGATAAGTTGCAGCAAGAGATGGTACGACTTTTTTTGCGATGAGAGATGGTATGGCTTCTTCATCACAGAAACATTTAGATCCTTTTTTTCCTTCATACGACCAGCAATTGGCTGGGTATCTTGATGTTTTTCATTTCTGTAAAACATCGCGACGCTATTTTTCCCTCATGATCAACTCTGGCCAAAATCCTGACATCCTTTCATGCTCTGGAAAATGGATTGGGGCTATACATTTTGATGAAAGAAAGAATGCTCAAGTGTTTAGCTTTTACTTACAAGGAACTACAAAAACCTAACGTGCCTTACTCCAGGCAATAACGTGTCCCTCATGTCTTACCAATTACCAGGAGGGTCATCCACTGCAGTTAGTTAAGATACAGTGATCATTCATATTAAGTCTTGCACATAAAAGGTCCAGGAAGCAGCTTCCTGATTATGTCATATTAGATTTCCATATGGATCTTGCGCATCGGATCTATTTCATGCAGAGAAGACCTGCTACTCATTACAGCATATGTTTATGCTCAGTATGATCTGCGTTGGTCGACTTATCTGAATTCTATAAGTATGCACCAAATTAAATTAAGTAATGGCACACTTCAAAAGAGTCTCAAACTTGCAGACTGCAGTGTTGGTTCATCTGAATAACAGTAATTGTTCCCTATAGAAATTCACTATTTTGTTGAAATATATGACCAACTTGCTATTACTTGTATCTGCTTTGGTTTGAATTTTCAGAAGATCATGGTTACTAAAATGTTGTTCATGACTTGTTGATCTGCGTGTCTAATATCATGCATGACTTGTCCAGGTATTTCTATGGAAGAAGGGAACCCCGAAGAGTTAACTTGGTTTCTAGTTGCTGGGTGGTGCTTCTCGGTACATCCCTTGGCTACCTCTTGCATCTATGAGTTCAGAGTATGTTGGGAATCCAGCCGCTGGGTGCTTCAGTCTTGGGCAAGAGTTGAAGGGCAGCTAATCAGCTATACACATAAATCTTGGAACAAGCGTCACTCTTAGCGCTATCATTGTTATTAGTTACTACCTCGATCTGTTCCAAAATGTAAGACATTTTGATAGGCTATCTTGGAGCAGAGGATAATCCCCAGTTTTGATAGACCGGCTTTTTACATTGTATAGTACCCGTAAAAAAGTGTTTGGTGCTCCAGTAGATTGAACAAACCTTTGGGTCTCTTCCTCCTGGGGAAAGTTTTTATAGCGTGTTTGAGTCTGATTCTAGCGAGAGAGAAACATACAATGCATTTTTCTGCCTTATTTACTCTGGTTGTTGAACTAGTATGTATCTGATTTCAAATGCTGGCTTGTGAGGCCTCATAATTGCATTCAGTCACTGATGTAATATTGACAATTACCAGGTACGGAGTAGTAACTAGGTAAGACTGGATACAATAATCTCAAAGAGATACTTATAGCGCAAAGGTTTCGTTTCACTAGCACAATACTTCTGGCGGCCAAAATGTTCACTCAAGTGATCTTCAGCGAAATCTTAGGCCATGGACTGTGTAACCCAATGCATTATTTGTAGCGGTGGATATGTTCGGCATGGTGTCGGACTCATAAGGGCGGTGTCGCCTGAGCCTAGGGATCCGAAGAATGGGCTGCGGCAATCTTGGAGCAGGCTGCAGCAGAGGAGGAAAATATCCACCAGGGTTTCCAAGAATCAGAGGCATCCGTCTAATGAAAACGGAAAAAAGCTGAACAATCTTTACATATATCGCACTTTTATTTTAGTGCTGAAAGTTCTATACTTGGCCCTAACCATGAACCACATAACTGAAAGCATCATTTTTTCCCCGTTCTTTTTTAGGTGTAAAATGAACGAGTTGACGAATGCAGTGGCCAAATGCAAGGCTTAAATGTTGATCCAATTTACCAGGACCCGAAGAAACCACCAAATCCAGGGCCACCAGGGAATTCAGGCCCTCCTGGAGGCAACGAACTCCAACCGTCAGGCCCCCGTCTCCAGGTCCTCCCCAGCCTGGACCTCCAGGCCCACATGGATCCATTTCGGCAAGAGAAACAGCCACTGGAACGCTAGAACTACAGCTTCAAAAGAGCTCAACTACAAACCCTCAGGATTATACAGCGGACGAAGAATGAATTTATAGGAATACCGTGAGAACAACGAAGAACAAGCAGTGCTTGTACCTGCTGTTCCATGGATCACCTATGACTCTCAGCCGCTGGTAAGCCTGGTCTGTATTATAAGTTCCAACTACCATTCTAAGCTCAGCTGCCTACTCCTGCCGTGCAGTACTGACACTGTGCAGTACCGACACTGTTCCAGGTTCATTCTCGAGCGCGATCTCTGGTGGGCGATTGATCGGACTGGCATTATCATGTTCAGTCTAAACAGTTTGTTTCATGGTGTGGTCTAATCAATACTTGTGAAACATTGTTTGGTAAAAGTAAATATTATCCCGGTGTAGTGTACAGTTGTTCCGCAGACCATTGGTAGGCAAACTAAAACATGTTTTGTGCCTAGAACATGACATTGCCAAATTAACAAAGCTTATGAATAACAATGAGGCACGGCTTGTATTCAACGGTTCAGTTAGAAAGCTAAATTCAGATGGGGAAAAAGTTGAACTGATATTATCTACTCCCAGACCACACAGCAGGCAAGCTAGCATCAAGATTACAGAGATAAACATTAGGAGCATTGGGTACATACCATGTCCTAATTAAGATGACAAAGGAGTAATTCCATCGACCTGTTTTCCCCCTAAAAATCAAGGTAAGACCAAAAAGGCCAAGGTAAGACCAAAATAACAAAATAAAAGCCAATGCAGACCATGATCAATCATCCAGTTTGGAATGAACATGGAGCATTAAATCCTTAAAATGGTTAGCACACAAAGATAAATTATCAGAGATCATTGCAACCAATGCAACGTAAAAACAATGTCAGAATGGAAGCACAAAAGGGTATTCAGAGATTTTTCAGGTTGCAGTACCAACATTTTCTAGAAGAAAACTACAACTCATTGGAGCGAGACAAATATAACATGTCAAATTCTCGATATAAGGTGAGCCTACTCTCCCATAAGATCTACCTTACCAGATGCAATAAATTCATGAAGAAAAAGGATTTATAATAGAACATTCCATTGAGAAGTTGACTATGATGCAACCATTTGATCGTGCTCCAGTTTGCAAGCCAACAGAGAGGAAATGCGCCTCTTTTCATCATCAGCTTCAACATTGGTAGAAACAGGAAACACCCTAAATATTGACTTTCTTGTGAACCACTAGACAAAATAGGTAAAGTAAAATCTTCAGTTCCAGGAACAGGGACTTGAGGCATATATAGATTGCTAACAATTCAGAACTAAGAAGCACCACTAGATACATAAAGCAAAGTCAAATCCTCAGCCTAAGAAAATAAGGAGGCAGATCAGTCCGTAAATATTCAAAAGCAGAGCAAAGTGACTTGGTAATTCGAGCATCAAAACACACAGTAGTGACTTCAGCCTGAAAGGGTATCGAAACAAGCGTACATTTTATGCAATCAGATAATAGCCAGATAAAAGCCAAGAGGCTCAGATATTGCAGCTCATGAAGATATGCCAGCTAGGCATTAAGAAACACCACCGCCCACAACCGCCTTCAGATGAAAGGTGAAGCGTTCACAGCATAATCTTCTAATGCCAAGAAGAAGGCATGCGGAACAAGAGTTTGCTTCAGTCGAAGTCTACAAGTAGATAACCGCTGGCCATCACGATGGAAACTGTCAACCAGTTTGCCATCAATGTTCACGTAAAACAGCCACTGGCCATGACTGAGCAGCAAGAGGACGTCACCATCCACCGACACAACATTCACGTAATAAGTGCCTTCGCTCCTTCCACACTGCCCACTGATTTCTGCGACAGGCAATTCGACCCGGTACTTGTACTTCCAAACCTCGCCTTCGTAGTTCTGCAACACCCATATATCAACCACTTTCATGGCATCATTATAGCTATAGACGCCAATGATTCCATCCATCTCAAAGATACATGACTTGGCAGGAACAACTGGAGCACGCATATGCCAGAAAGACTCGGCTATGGTGTCAAATACAATCACGAGTCTGTTTTCGCTCTGATGCTGCACTGGAGACCAATGCAAGCTATCTCGGACAAAGGCAGGTATATCGTAGCGAAATGCTGATGCTGCCTCCGCCCCCCCAATGTATCTCGGTGGCTGGACGGAGCCCAACACAAAGACATAGCAGCCAATTTTACCTTCAGGCGGCACACTGTCGCTCGTAAGGTACAGCAACAGCCGGTACTCGCCAGAAGGGCGGTGCAGATACATTCCCAATATACGGAATAAACTGTAGTCCGGCTGTTGCTGGAGGAGAGCATGCTGACGCGTGGCCAGGTTGCAGACTGAGTAGCAGACGCCAGTCGTGCTAAGCGTGGTGAGGATGACGAGGCCGTCGCAGGCTTGCATACTGAAGCACTTTTTATTCTCAAGCCGGGCGACGGGTTGGAGCTGGGCGTCGCCTGAACGGTGGTCGAAGACAAGATGTTATTGTAGTCCCCGCCGGCATTTTCGTCTCCGTAGACGACGGGGAGGGAGGGCTGTCGGTCATGGTGCGCCAGGAGGAAGACGCGGGTGGAGGTGGTGCGGCGCCACGCGCGGCAGACGGCGCGGCAGCGCAGGAGGGATTTGGGGGACAGGCGGACAAGGATCTCCCAGACGACGATATCATCGGGGAGGCCCCGGAGAAGAGGCGCGCTACTACTGTTACGGCGTCCGCCATGGTCGCCGGCTGGGAGCTTGTCCTGGTCCTCGATCCCATTCCAGGAGTTGTGGAGTTGTACGGGTGGTGGCGGCGGAGGCGGACGCCGGAGTGGAGGTCGGAAAGGACTTGAGATGGGCTTATAGCCAGGGTTCGTTTGCTGTATAGAACTCTCGGACTGGGCTTAGCCCAAAGGGAAATCACTGTTTTAACTCGATGTTACATAAGATTTTTTTACCCTAAAAAAACATAAGATTTTTCCCAAGGAAGAAACTATATAACAACTATTTTTCGGCTATCCTAGAAAAAAACCATTTTATCGGCAAACTGATTGCAACTGCTTCAAAAAATATGAATATATGGAAAAGCCTAGCTGTCATACGAAGGATCGCGCATTTGCGTCCTCCGGCATCCACACAAACCAGGCGACAGATTCCGTGGCCGAAGGAAAGGAAGGAAGGCCCCACCACGCGCTACCTTATTATCCTATCACCGCATCGCTCAGTCCATTGCTTCTTTCCTTTCCTTTCTTCTCGCCATTTTCGCTCGTCACGTGATAGTGTCATGGCCGTTGCTCCTCCGTCATCTCAACCTCGCGATGCCACATTACAGCCACTCACCGTGCTCAATTTTCCTTCCTTTCTCGCGAATTACCGTTTTCTCCTTCAGAATTTGGTACGAGCGGTGGCCGAAGCTGAAAAAAGGCGACGACACATGCTTCGATAGATCCCAATGGAACATCTGGTTTCAAGTTTTTACAAGTATAAAATATTCAAATGTCAAATAGGATACTTGATTATTTTTTCCATAACTTTAATTCCATAAACCTTTCCCATTAATGAATATGGGCCATAAGATATCCAGTATAACCATAATTTCACCATTTGGCACATGCAAAATTTGAACTTATTTAAATTTGAATTTGAACCTTCTTAGAGCCATAATTTGCAAACCATAGACTTAAAAATTCAATGCTTTTACATATTGAACATATGTTGAACCATGACCAGAAACATATTAATACAAAATAATGATATTTGAAGTTATTTTTGTTCATGCAGTACAATTATTTGCATACCATATGTCTCTTGAGTTGGTTAATTATTTCAAATTGTTTTCATGTATAGGTTTTCCGGAGTGTGACGGTTACTCTGAAGAGTGTGTGAACAATAATAAATATCAAGTCCACTGACACTTTGATCATGCAGTCCCCTATTTTCCTATAAATGTAGTGTTTCTTTGTGAATATTTTATATATTATATAATTCTATGAAACCCAGATAGGATAGCCAATTATCTTGACTCGATTCCTTTGTCGCGAGTGCTTTGTTGCTTGCTTAATTAAGCTATGATAATCGGGATGGGAATCATATCAAGAATTATGTCTATTTGAAGGAATATTTTGTTGTTAATAAATGTCAACATAAGTTAATGAATCATCTGGGCGGAAATGACATTTTCTTGGTTTGTTTAATTAAGTTGAGTGACTTTCTAACACAGTAAGGTCTAGCAGCATTTTTATGGTTAGTCTTGTACCTGGCTGGACAAACTCTTGCAGAGCCCGTAAGTGAAACATAGTCTTGTACCTGGCTGAATTTTGGTACTTATGACTTTTTCATCGCAGAAACATGTAGATCCTTTTTCATTTCTTCATACGACCAGCAATTGGCCGGGTATCTTCGTAGTTTTGTTTTCAGAACATCTTGATAGTTTCCTTTTCTGTAAAACATTGCGATGCTATTCATCCCATTTGTTACATTTTGATGAAAGATAGAATGCTCAAGTGTATGGTTTTAGCTTTTACTTACAAGGAAGTACAAAAAGCTAACGTGCCTTACTCCAGGCAATAACGTGTCCTTCATGTCTTACCAATTACCAGGAGGGTCATCCACTGCAGTTAGTTAAGATACAATGATCATTCATATTAAGTCTTGCACATAAAAAGTCTCGAAGCAGCTTCCTGATTATGTTGTATTAGATTTCCATATGTATCTCGCGCATCGGATCTATTTCATGCGGAGAAGACCTGCCTACTTACGGCAGCGAATGTTTATGCCTCAGTATGATCTGCGTTGGTCGACTCATCTGAATTCTATAAGTATGCACGAAATTATATTTAGTAATGGCACACTTCGAAAGAGTCTCAAACTTGCAGACTGCGGTGTTGGATGACTCATCTGAAGAACTGTAATTGTTCCCTGTAGAAATTCGCTATTTTGTTGAAACTAGTTGAAATGTACGTGCAACGCACGTTTTCACAATTATTAAACTTAGACTCGTATAACCCTACCCGTGGTTCACCCTTTTCCATTACTTCTTCCAAAAAAAAGCTCAAGGTTTCAGCCGTAAATAATGTTCTGAAATACACAAGATCTCAGCTGTAAAGAAAGACATAGATGATGTTGATTCATTAACGAAAATGGTGTTTAATTGTTCTCTAAGTATTTTCTAGGAGTTCTTTACAATTAACAGTATATATAAAAATAAAGAGAATAAGAGAGCTGTACATAACACATGCAACTTAGCTGTTCCTGTAGAATTCAAACCCCAGATTAGGGTAGTCTATCACATTGCTCTTCTCCATCATTATCACATGCTCTTCTCCATCATTATCACAAGTATAGGGATTTTCAAGATGGCATTGCCTTGATAGGACATAATCCTTAGAATCAGATTCCGATGGAATATATTCTGCTGTAAAAAGAATTCAAGAGCAAGAGATCAACATGTAGTAATTTTTTACGATCAGTGGAGAAGTTAATCTCTTGTCAATTGTAAATCATCAAGCAGCAGCTCAAAACAGTCTTTCTCGATTTAAACTACAAAACTACATTAATCAGCAATAGACTCTCACTGGCATGCAACAAAAGTCGTCGATTGCTTTTCTTTTCACTTCTCTAGGCTATGAAATAGTGACATGATTAGTTGAATTAACTGACAATATCTTATTCTTCTGAACCTAAGCCAATTAAATGTGTGTATGCTAGATTTTTCAGGAAGTGCGCTGCGCTAGTAGACGATGTGGACTTCCAAAGGCAATTCTAATCTCACTTAGGCAGCTATCTTAGCAGTGGACGTCTCTGTCCAAGAATTAGAAGCGCGGGAGGCACTGGGGAGCCTCTACAGCTCCAGCGCCTCCATAGCCTGGTCTGCGGCGGTGGCGTCCAATAGTAGACTGAAGACGATGATCCGTCGCGGGTGATATCTTCCTGCGTCTGCACTGGCTTGGCGTGCTTGGTGGTGTCGTCGATGGGAGGGCTGCAATTTTTCCTATGAAAGAGCTGCTGCTCCGTGTTCTCGCTCTACAACACGACATAATCAAACTCAAATTGTGCTAAATCTTAATACTCCATCCTCTCTTCAGTACATGACCAAATGCATCAAGCAAAGTTGTTATTCACGTAAGCTCAAGTATGGCAAAAGGGGAACACCATAAAACTAAATTCACCAAATGACTGAGTGCGTGCCTGGATGTCAGACTTGGAGAGGCCGGGCACGTCGAGCAGGAAGGTGGGCTCACCAGGGACGCCGCTGAGAACGCCAATGCTGTCGTGTCCGAGGGCGGGCCTGGTGGTCGCCGTCCGCTGCGGCGAGGAGCCGTCGCGCCGCCGCCAACTCCACCGCCGTGCCCGAGGGCGTCCAGGTGGTCGCCGTCCGCTGCGGCTCCGCCAACGCCAACGCCGTGCTCGAGGGCGGCCTGGTGGTCGCCGTCCGCTGATGCGAGGCGCCGTCGCGCCACCACCAACGGTGAGGTGGTCCTGCAATGTCGTGCGGGCAGGGCTGTCCGTGCCCGAGGGCGGCCTGGTGGTGGTGTTTCGCGTGCTGCCGGCGTTGCCGGAGAAGGCTGACCTCCGGGTGTGCCACCGGCGTCCGTCCGCCGTCGCCTCGCGGCCACCTCGTCCGTCTGTCCGCCTTGCCTCGCGGCCTCGCGTTGACGAAGAAACTCAGCAGCTTCGCGAAGGCGGAGAGCCGTGCGCGAGGCCTGGAGCAGCGTCCATGAGCAGGAGACGCGGACTGCTGGGGTGTGTCCGCCATGTTCGCCGTCATGTCCCTTGACCTGCGCGCGACGTCGCCATGTCCACCGTGGTCGGAAGAGATGCGTGGGCAACAGCGGCGGAGGAGCTCGCCGGCGTCGAGGGGCCACTTGATGGTGCCGAGGGGTCGTGGAGAGCAGCGTCGCCGCCGTACGCTGCAGGTTCTTCATCGTCGTCGCTCGCGAGGCAGAGCGGCGGTTCCGTCTTTGAGAGGAGAAATAGAAGAACGAACCGGTACGGTGGCAATTTAGTAGTATTATGTGATTTGGTGGGAGGACAAAACAGTAAACATTGAGCTGTGTTGAGTTGTCAAACATTGGATCGATTTGGAGCGTCGATCACATATTTGAACGGTACAGATTTAATGTATCCCAACATGTTTGCTCTTTTAATAGTAGTATAGATATATGACCCACTTGCTTTTATTTGTATCTGCTTTTCTTCAAAAATTTCAGTTAATCTTGATTACTAAACATTGTTCATGACTTGTTTATCTGCAGCAGTTGTTTCTAATATCATGCATGACTTGGCCAGGTATTTGTACGGAAGAGGGGAAACCCAAAGGGTCAACTTGGTTTCCCGTTGCTGTTTGTGGTTTACGTGGCGCTTCTCGGTACATCCATTGGCTACCTCTTGCGCCTATGAGTTCGAGTATGTTGGAAATCCCGCTGCGGTGTGCTTCAGTCAGCTTCATTCTTGGGCAAGAGTTGAATTGAAGGGCACCTCATAATTACATCCAGTCACTGATGTAACTAGATGACCCGTTGCACGACTACGCAACCGCCGGATGCAACTACCACACTATTTCAACATCATTTGATTTTGAAAGTTTTGAACCTAAATTTATTTCCATGTATGAATTAACAGTGAAAATTTGAACACTGCACTTGCACTACGCAAGAGCTGAAAGCAAGAATTATTGTCTCCACTTTAATTCGATGGTGTCCTTGATGCTGTGCCAGAGCCAAACAGTCTGGTCGAGTAAAACCCAAAAAGAAAACCTGAAGTATAGCCATCTCTACTGAACCTAGGGAGGAGACAAATTCAATCAGCATCAGGTAAATTCAGGTAACATGGTGTACTAAGTGTCAAATATCAGAGAAATAAGGAGCCGTTATATGCCTATAACCTAATAAGCTGATAAAAGAGCTATGCAACAGAAGGAACAACAATTAAAGCAGGTAGGTAGCAAGGAAAAGCAATTACTAAGAGCAGGATAAAGAATGTGACAAAGAAAGCATTTACTCTACGTTTTGAGATAGAAATCATCTTTTCGTCTGACAAGAACTTTGTGATATAATGTGGCGCAATTGGCGGAAGCAAGACACCAAACTACTTGTATTTACAGATTGAATAATCCACTTGAAATAGATTAAGCTTATGAAAGAGTAAATTGTTTGTGCAGTCTTAAATTGGTTGGCTACTTGATCTTAATGGGCCTCTTATTATACTGGGGCTTGCCCAGCCTGTCTTCAGCCTTATTCTCTCTATCTCTGAAGCTGACCAAATTTACACCAAACTACAATCAAAGATCAGATGCAGAGTTGTATGTTTTAGAGGAAAATGAAGTAGTGTAGTTTGCTATTTTCATGGGATCGAAGGACTTGCTCAATGGGAGACAATGGTCAACAATATCCACACATGCGAAAACTATTGTCAGGAGGCAGTAACAGAGCTTGCCGAGGTGAAAACCCATCTAATTACATACACAATGTGAAATGCAATAGCGCCATGGCTGTTGCTGGTGTGCAGGAAACTTGTGCATGTGACCAGTAGAACTAAAATTAACTGTTGGAAGTTTATTTCTACCAATTATATGTTATCTGAAAAACTGTAGTACGTGGTATATCCATGTGCAGGATGAAACAGTCGCTGACTTATATTGGTGCTAGCCTACAAATTTTGAACGTGTAATGAAAACTATGACCGTGGAAGCTAGGTTAAATAAGAGTTCGTAATTCTGTACTACTGCCCCTAATGCTAGGTTAAATAAGACATGTTAGATTTCTTTATAGAGATTAGTCTGCTGAAAGTAGAAACCGATGTGCAATTGGTTACATGCCTGTGACTTGTTGCGCATGTTCATGTGACTGACTATTGACAATATGGGAGAACTGTAATTTTTCAAGTGCAACAGACTCCAGACCCGCTTGGAGCTAGTCAGCACATGTGCTATTGACAATTTAAGGGAGCTAAAAATTAGTACTCACCTAATACTATAGTGACGGAAGAAGCAGAGTAAACAGAGGCCGCTGGTCGCTAGGCGGCCACCTTAGTCCACCCATTGCCGTTCCAGGCAACCGCCGCCATCCATTAAGAAAGTAGAGCAACAACCTACCAATAAAAAAGTAAGCGTTCATGATCATCTGCAGTGCCCATAGAATAAAAATAATCCTTTCATGGCTGAACTGGGGAACCCAACTTGACCGATGGCTTACAGGAAAGAAGATGTGGCGACGCTCATCATGGACATCAGCACCTCATGCAACAGTGCAACAAAGAATGCAATGACCGTTCCTTATAACCCATAGCAGGAGCACCCGCGACTTCAAACTCAGCTCCATGATCATCCCAAATAACCACTTTGATCTCATGGCCACTACATATTTAGAAAAGTTGAAGAAACATAAACTTCAGTCACATTTCTAATTCTAAAAGGCATTAGTTTCAGTCACATATCAACAAGCATCACGTGAAAAAACAGGGAAACAAAATAATTTGAAAAACAAATGCATATTCTGATAATATCTTGGACTTCTTCCTGAGAGTAGCTAGAAATAATTAGCATCAATTGACAGTAGACAGAATGAACAGAGCAGATCTTGAGAAAAATAGGAGAGGGATCAAATATTATGCTCAAGCATATACAGAATTGCTTCTTTGCAGTACCTATCAAGTATCTCAAAGCTCTCATCACCGCTCCTCTCCATCTCTTCAGAAGCGGCAATAGCAGCCTGATGAAAGGCATATCAATCTAAGAAAAATAAACTGTAGAATATTCTTCTAAGAAAGAGACCTGGAGATCATGTGGGAGTGTAGAAGAGAGAGGTGAGAAGGATGAATACCTGCAGTAGGGCACCACAAAAACAAATGCTTGTCGCTGCCGGTGTAAAATCTCCTGTGCACCCAAATTAAACTGTGAAACAAAAATTAAATTAGTGAGTAGGGAAGGAATAAGAAAGAGGGGCTGAACGGGAAAGGTGCAACCAGAAGGCACGGTGTATGAGACGGCGTGTGGTCGTGTGCTATGGCGTGCATTGTAACAAATATTGTTAGGTACCTTTTGCTGCAGAAATATCACTTCATTCATTCAACTAAGGTATGATCCAACTTAGGAACCCTGTCGTAAATACTCCATGAATAAATATAAGACAGTTTTGGGTGCCTTGTGGCAGCAATGATGTACTGGAACTCCTGCGAGACAGGCAAGATAGAAACAAGCAATGGGTAAAACCAAAGGAGCGATCAAATCATTTCTTTCTTTCAATGGTTTTAACACATTGTCCCTCCACCCACTGATTCAAAATAAAAGTCCAGTACCCCGCAACAGCAGTATGAAAAAAAGAGCTTTGACCATTTCCCAAAAGCAATTTGCTCTGTCTATGTTGTTGTATATAGATCATTGAAGCAAACAAGAGACAAATTAAAATCCATATCAAGCAACGAATTAGCATGAATCGATAAAGCTTGCAGGCTAGTTCAGACTGAAGCTTGCAAGTTCTCAGGCCTTCTGCTAGCATGGTCAATTAGCTCACCACCCTCATGCCTGCAACATCAACAAGAAAAATCAGAAATTAACCCAGTTTTGATTCTATAGAAACAATCAGGACCTGATCTACTTTCTCACCTCAACTAATCCCGTGACAAATATACTAAACAAACAAAACTAATCCGGGACAAATATGACCATATTTAGATTGGGTTCTGCAATCATTCAATTTTAATCTAAAATCAGCTAATAGAGACCCGTAAGATCGAGAACCAGAACTGCACTATAAGCTGGTCCAAAAGCTATCCTAACCCGAGTTTAAGTATGTATTTAAATACTTGACAACTCTGGAAAACCATAGGCATTTGGAAAGACAAACAGACATAATGTTTTGTACCATTTGGTAAACAGATGCTTCACCGGGTCACTAAAAACATAAACTGCAATTACTATGAGCTCCAAGATACCATGATAGTTAACAAACATAATGTAGCAAGAACAAAATAGCACTACTAACAGAAAATGGTAAAATTAAAATTAAACATTCAACTTCCAAAGAACTGAGGTAACTGATCTTAAATGCATAAACCAAAGTGGTTTATTGTGCACCAACACGAAGCTTTTGACCATAGTTATCCTATATCTTTATTGTGCACCAACACGATCAAGATGTCAAGGAAGACCGTCAAGTTTAATTAACAATTATATAGCTAACACAAAATGTGTGATTTGCAGTTCAACCAAAGAAATCAGAATCACAATTTAACTATGCTAATTAGGATTTGGCCGAAAATAGCTTGTGGCCAATATATTCTGATACTATGCTTTCGACATGCCTAGGACTATCCTGACGCTAGTTTTTTGATTTTTGAAACCTCAAAAGCACAAATTCTATAGCAAACTATCTGTGTGCCGCTGCCCTCTACCTTGGTGTACCTTGGGCAGATGCTGGCATCCATCCACCGCCCTCGCTTGGTTGCTCTATGCCACCATCGTGATCATTTCATCAAGAAGACTGAAAATGGTAAAATTAAAATTAAACATTCAACTTCCAAAGAACAAAGGTAACTGATCTTAAATGCATTAAGAAAATATTACCAGAAAACTGATCTTCCTTAAAGTAACTGATCCCATGAACACATAAATGTTTTCTAGGAGGTACGAAATTGGCATTGGTACACGAATATTTGCATGGTCATAATATAAAAGCGAACATGTACCTTGAAGTCATAAATTTTTCCGAGGAGCAGGAGCGCAACAACAACACGGACAACTCAGTATGAACCGCAACAATTCTTCAGACCTGCATAAAGACAAACGAGAACGAATAGCTATAAATATCGAAGGTAAATCCCACACCCAAAAAGCTATTACTTATATTAAATCATATGCAGCAACATAAAATGAAGCTAAAACATGTAGCTTTTGACGATAGACAGACCAAAAGCACCCCATGCTCTAAACAGACCAAAAGCGATAGCTAGGTCACTGCAATAGCCCAAATGGGCAGATTGTAATTTGCAAATTGAGAAGGCGCGTCATATTTGCAAATTGAGAAGGCCAGTAAGCCTAGATATAAAAAGATCACATGAAAATATTTAACTATGTATCATATTTCTGGACTGAAAAACTTTATGAACTAACTATCACAGAGATGGCAAATAAATCTGTCATGAAACAACCAGTTTGTTCTCACTCTCATTATCTCATATATCAATTGCAGATAGAAACTGAAACATTCTCGCTCTCATTATCTCATATATCAATTGCAGATAGAAACTGAAACAGAAAAGGACAATCAGAGGATAGGGGAATAGGCGATAAACCTGCTAACATGAGGGTATTCCCTGAACTCCTGCAGCAAAACCAGAGAGCAAGCTTGACAGCAGTAGCCGAGAGCATGATGGAGTGCAAGTGTGCAACCATAAGAGCTGCTTCGTTGATCCACATATTTTGAGATATAACTGTTCAGCTGCAACGAGTAAAACCAGAGGCATTATTTAACATCCTAGACAAAAAAGATAAAACAGAATAAGAAATAGCCAATAAAGGTGGCAAACCTTTTGGGGACATGTCAACTGAATCCAGGGAATAGTAATAGTTTCATGAGCCCAAATAAAAACATATACCTAGGGAGCTTCTCTGGCTTCTCACGTGAGATATTCCACTTCATAAATAATTTTGAATCCTGCAACATGACAAAGGAAGAATAAACCACGTTAATTTCTGCTACCCCATTCTAAATCAAGATAGAATAAGATGGACATATAAAGAAAGACGATGTCAAATGTAGGGAAGGTCACAAGGGACATACAGAGAGGTTACCAGTCTTCCCCCTCGTACATTTACAATCTGCTGTGGAGCATACCTACAATCTCAAAATCAAAACACAGACTCAGAAAAGATGCACACCTCTGCAGCTAGCTCTGTACAATATTTCTCATGATTTAAGACATATTATTTGAAGGATAGACCTATAAAAGAATTGAGCATTACAATGATCAAGAGGTAGAAAGGTCATAAAATGCTAAAACAATCTAAAAATGTAATCTGCACCACACAGTGAATTTACCTTGCTTTTGTTTTCCAAGTTAGATATTGCAGCAAACCATACCGCAGTGAGGTCAATTCTTATATTCAGAACGTGGCTTCTACATGGCTGCAGTTCTGTAAACCAGAAAACCTACATGAAAAATCGAAAGTGGAATTATATTAAAGCTCCAATAAAAAATGAATAACTGCAATTACCAATTAGAAAAGAGTAGCATGACATGATACAACAATTCAAGAATCCAACTACAACCAATTAAAGCTCTAATGCTCTATCCTCTGAACAACTACTAATATGCTTTCCTTCGATCTGGAACATACAACAACATCCACCTTGCCCTACCTAAGACCAATCTTCTTCCCCTTACCATAAAAACAAAACATAAACAGAGGAGAGCAAGTGTGTAGACATAAACAGAGGACAACAAATTTGTAGACATAAATGAAGGATGCTCACCAGATCCGGGAGTAGCTCTCCCGTTATGCCTCACCGCCATGGTTGTGGAAGCTGAGTGCAGAGTGCCTCCTCTGCTGGTCCCTACCTCGTTGCAAGGAAATCGTACTAAGAATTCAGGACAAAGCTGCAGATTTAGAGATAGAGAGACAGAGGAGGACTGGGACAATTTAGAATTCAGGACAAAGCTGCACGACCACTCACCCTGACTCCGTGAGGCCTTTTCATTCCAGTAGTATAAAAAGTGGCCACATCATAGATGAAAGGAATAACAATAAACAATTTAGAATATCAGTCATAAAAGTTTTTAAACTGGGTCGGGTGGATTAACTTACCATACATGATGACAGCCTCGAAACCGCAGGGATGCCTCAGAAGAACAGCATGAACAGAGCACACGGCTACCACATTTGAACTGGACAAACAAAAATGTATCCATCGGACCTTCACTGTCTGGCACATGCACCGAACATGGAGTACATCAGAAATCATGGTGATTCTCCCAATAATATCTGCAGCGAAACAAGTTAGAAAATATTAGTCAAACACACAAGCCGAAATGGAGCAGCCTAACGTGGTACTCGACATCAAACCAAATGTATCAAGACTAAATGCTAGAGCAAAGCTACTACAAACTGCATTAACCAAATGTACTCAACATCGAACCAAAATAAAAATAGGAACATATCTCAAGCATGTATATTCACTGCTATGCTGGACCTCTAAATCATAGCGTAAATTGACATTGCATATTTGCATCCTACTTCCATTTTACCTACGAGTAGCATGTATATTCACTGCTATACTGGACCTCTAAATCATTGCCTAAATTATAGCTTCCACGTCATTTGTTTTCCTAGACCACACATGACCAAATATTTAAAAATTACATCCAAAAAATCTCATCTAGAAGATAGCCAGAACCGAGCAGCAACTATCTATATAGTCATTTTAGTTGTTTGTATCAAATTAGCAATTCGAGCCTACAGTTACATATTTGGTTATTTGTAGAACAATAACTTTTTCAAAATTCGAGCCTACAATTTATTTTGGTTATTTGCATCAAAAGATGGAGGTCGTAGCCTCATGTCAGCAGCATTGTTATTAGAAGCTGATACGAATTTGTATTGCTCCATTTTATCAACTCTCGAAAATCATGAACAAAACGTATGAAAATACTGTTTTCACAAAACAATACATCAACTTGTTTTTGTCTGTACGACCAAACGGCTGAACCAAATAGAGTGAATTAAGGCTTAAGATGATCCTGGGAACAAGACCTACAAACACTCCAACTATTTCTCCTCTGATTTTGCCATTTATGACGATGGTAACATCAGGAAAATATATCTATTAAAAAGTCTATCTAGTTCAGGCCAAGTCTTTTGTGTAACGAATTAAACAGCCAGGTCTCTCCAAGTTTGGACAGAAAAGACATTGACAATTCTCTCCAAGTACAATCCATGGTATGAAGCAGCTAGCTGAAAATAAAACACAAACAGGACAATCCAGTAATTAAAACAAACATTCATTGGTTACTAAACAATTTAACAAACTCCAGTGACTTTAATTGAGATCATCTGGGTTTAGAACCAACCGTTTTGTGTACGTTTTGACACCATGCTTCTATTCCCAAACGCCTGACGGATTTTTCAACCATGAATTACTACAACTGTACAAGTGATTTATTCTGACTCTATTGTAGTCTCTATAAAGCTGGGATCACACTACCACCAAAACACAGTACCATCATCCGTACCTGCTCCCTCAGCTCACTGACTGCATCCATAGCCAAAAATACTTCTCCAAGAATACTTCTCCAGGATCAAGACAATTGACAACATTGATTCTGTATCAATAGGACACACATGAGAAGTGAGACATAGCTCGAGGTAAACAACTGAACTATAATGGCAATTTTTCATTGTCAAATGAAAGCAACTATTAGAAAACACCAGGACATAATATGAAAGGAAACGTTACAAAAATATTACATATAAGAATGGAAATATTACACCAGGAAAAAATATTAGAGAAGACGGATCGTCGGAGAGAAACCTCAATGGGGCTGCAGAAAAGATGGTGAATCAGGCGTAGAAGCTCATGTTGCCTTTGATCAAGGGCCGGCATACTCGAATAGCCAACACCCTGCAAGCCAAAGAAGAATCAGAGCTTCCAAATACCACAGCTACTTACAAAATAGACATAAGGTTTCAAAAATAATATATGAAACAAACTCCCATAATATGTAAAAACATCTCATTAATGGGGAACAGGGAAATTCAAGTGGTAGGAAGTAGTGACATAACTATACCAAAGAGAAATTATTAGATCACCTCACAGAAGACTCCTAATATACAAAATAGACCTGTAATTTAGATTTATCATGGCTAACCAACATGCATGGAACAGGAGCCTACAAACTAACCACCACTAAATTATAGCATCTGATTTATGGACATGCAAAATGTCTATATTTAGACAAATATGGACTAAGCTTTTGGAGTTATTTTTCAATGACCTATCATGGAAGAGTAAAAACCATGTGCTAGGAGGAGTAAGTGTGCAGTCGACATTCCATTCCAAAATAAACTAAATAAAGCTGTGATCAAACAAAGCATGGAGAAGAAACATTGAGATTATTCCTCAGACAACCAATTTTCTTTAAATAAGGCAAGCAAAAGAAAATGTAAACCATTTGGAACTGAAACATGGAAGCCAAGCGAAACCGGAATCAAGCAAACATAGAGAAATTTAGGATGAACCAAATGTAACGTAAAATTACTTGAGAAAAAGAGATAGCACATAAACAGACAAGAAAGTCACGGTTTCTGCAAAATCTGAAACCCAAGGGGTTACAGAATCACAGCATGTCTAATTTTCAGGCAAAAAACTATTACTATAATGAGCCATGGTAGTTGTAGGTAGTTCAGAAGTGCATTTTACCAGAGCTAAAAGTTCCCTGGGGCAGAAAAGCAATGGCAAAGGCGGATGCTGAAAGGGTAGCGGCACTCATTATCTTCAGACCTTCTAAATGTCAAATATAAGAAAAAACTACACCCTCCGATTCCAAAAAACGTTGGAATGTATACACGCTGGTTGCGCTGCTCATACTGTTTTTTCACCACAGTTTTATTGGATCGGAGAGAGTATTTGACAAAACGAGGAAACCAATGTTGGAATTTTGAGGCCAATGGGTGGGAGAAATACCTGAAACCTTCAAATAAGAGGTCATCATATATAGTTCCCCATAGCAAAACTGCAAGCACAAACACATGCTAAATATTTAGATAAACTCAAGTAGGTTTGAGAAATATTACCTCGCTGTCCATTACAACCTCATCGATATTTTGATCAAATGTGGTCTTTTTCTTAAATCCTGGATATTTAAACCAATACAATGTTCAGTCTGAGCAAACTAATGTAACCCATGGAAAAAATGTAAGCACAAGATTTAGATATTGGTTAAAACTCAAGTAGGTTTGAGAAATATTACCTTGTTGTCCATTACAACCTCAACTGTATTTCAATCAAATGTGTCCTTTTTTATTAAATCCTAGACATTTGAACAAACGCAAAGTTTAGAGATTTACCAAGCTGGTCACATATTTATTTATCGACTCAATAAGTAAATGGCACAACACATGTTAATTCTACAAATGTCAACACCAATCTTGTAGTGCTACTGATTCAGATCTTCGACAGATTTTTTTGAAACAAACTACAAGTACATGACAAGAACCAACCAAGGAAATCTCCGTGGATTAGGCAGAGAATTTTGAACATCGCAACAAAACTCGTGAGTTTGACAACCAAATCTGGCAAAAGAAATCAGTAAACAAAATAAAACATCTGCTGCGACCAAGCAACAGATTGACTAAAATGCTTCACCCCATGCTGCAATTAAGGCATTGTCAGAGAGTAACATCTTCTGTATCATAAAAATCTTTTGGTTTAACTGAAAGGCAGTGGCACATAGTGCATATTACAGATTCTAGAGAGCGAACACCTGGTCCATCAACCGATACATCGCCTCTTTCTAGGCAGCAGCCGTCCTCACCATGTAATCAGGTCCCTGGGTGGGAGAAAGAATAAAATTAAGGGCCAGGGACTATTATATGACTAAAAGGAAGCAAAATGATAGGAAGCAACCATAAATGATAACTATACCAAGCACCATTAAATTTGTTGGTTAATTCAAGTTTGTAAAATAGTGAGCCACGACCAGATGCATCATTTTTCATTATGGCAAATAGGGGCATATGGCAAATAGGGGCATATGGAAAATAGTGGTAAATAGGGGCATAACGACCAGTGATCCACCTAGCCATAGTGAAATACAAATTATCAGAAATGCAACTGGGCAGTTCTTAACCAACTGAGAACGATGCATCGTTTTTCATTCAGTAGTCATTTACCATTATGTAAGCAATGATATCTAAAAACAACAGCAAGGGCTATACTGAATTGGCCATAGTCAACCATCTGAAACAAGCACCAAATACAAACTTAATATAAGTAACGTTTAATAATCACAGTGGCAAGCTAAGAGACTGAACAAAAAACTTCTACCATGTACAATTTTAGTTCAAGAGTAAGTCTGTACACAAAATAACCTTCAGGATTCAGAAGCATCAAATCACTGACTGCATCTCCCGAACAGGGTGCGCATTATAGACCATGGAGAGGGCGTATGTATCAGGGTGCTTTCCTAAACCAGCAGAGAAAAACTCACATGCTTGATGGCACTACCGAGAGTGGTAAATAGAAATACAACTATACTGAAGCTAGCAACACATTTAGATATACTATGCAAAAGACAACCTTTGACAAAGAATTAACCCAGACACATTCCATAGTTGGTATTACAGTAGGGCATATGAAAATACCCATGAGAAGACAGAGAGGGGAAATAGAGGTTAGTAGGATAAGCATACCTGCACCCGCGGTCATAACCATCACTGAAGCAGCCTGTCCCGACAGGTGTGTCACGCGCCCAACTCACTATCAGCCGGCGTCGCTTGAGCCGCTCGCTGAACGCTTTGTCCCGACAGGTGCACTATATGCTCTGAAACAACACCTACAGAAACATGTAGTACTGCAATTAAAAATAAAGGAGGGGTATTCCTTTTGATTCAATTTTGGAACGACATCATGCAAGATCATGCGACCCAAAGACAAAGCAGCCAAGGCAGTTGAAACATGTAAGTTTGGACCCAAAAAACGATGATAGAATCTTACTCCATCCTTGTTGTAATATATATCTCATATGTGACAAATTCCACAAGCAGTTCATTTTTCACCTAAAATCAAGTATGAAAAAATGCACATGACATGACATGCAGCTATCTTGCAGTACCAGCTGCACGACCATTTGTGCATCTAATAAGAAAAGGTTATGTGCCCCATAACAATTTGATAAGCTTGATCGTTAAATGACGTGAAGCATGATGGGCTGGAAAATATATGGATATGACAAAAAAAATGCCACTAAATATATGTAACATGTAAACACAAAATCATATCCAACTATAAAAGTAAATTGAAGGGCTGATTGCAAAGTGCATAATTTGGAATAAATTCATAGTAGTTCACAGCGTCATAATTACCCGCAGAAATGTATGTTTTTAGATAATAGAAGACCAATAGTTCAAGACAGAACATAAGCTTATATGGAGAAATGCTCGCAAGAACTAATGAACATTGGAAACGATAAGAAAAAGGACTGGTAGAGGAGCATACATGATCAGGGGTAAGAGATATGTCGAAATCATTAACAAGTCGCGCCATGACATATTTCTTTATCAGGGTCAGTGTTCTTGCATCCCATAGCTAGCAACATAACAGATGTCAGAAAAGGCATATAATAACAATGAAGTATGAACATGTTATTAGGACAGAAATCTCGTCACCTTAGTAGATTTATCCAAGGAAATGAGACCAATCTAAGGATTTTGACAGTGAACTAATTGATGTCGCTACTCCTTGTTTGACTTCAACAGTTTTCCAGTCTAACAGCCAAGAGAAAATATAAATGTAAGTGCACGACGTCATAAAAAGTTGTGAAAGTAACATGTCCATATTTCTTGAATAAAACAGCTGGTATGCGGTAAAAAAGAGGTGGCAGTAACAACCCACATACAGTATAAAAAAAGATAGCTAGTTTCATGTAAACTTTGAGATAGTATCCTATCAGTTTCTTCATTCTATCTACTGAACAAGCCACAGAAAGCATTGGGCCACATCGACAAGCCACAAAAATTGCAGTATGGGCACTCAAACTAAATCCTTCATATGCTTTAGAGCAATGGTCAAATTCATGTCAAAACTAAATCCTTCATTTGCTTTAGAGTTATGGTCAAACTAAATCCTCCAACACAACAATTTTAAAGTAATGATCAAATTCATGTCAAAGCTGCAAACAAATCACCTACCTCTCCAAATCAACTTCTTGTTAATCTTCCCTTGCTCACTGTAACAGCCCAAAGTTCAGAACCTAAAAAACCGAACAAATTTTCCACTTTCGTGTTGCATTGCATCATGGCATTCATCTTTAAATTGCTAAACAACTAAAACATTAGGTTTGGCCCCTTTTAAAAGCACAATGCCAAACTTGCTAACAAAATTCAAATCCCTGAGAGTTATCAACCTTACAAAATACAAATGCTTGACAACTTATATTTGTCAAGGAAATTCCAGGAGCTCCAAAATAATATTTTGCACTTGCTCCAATTTGTTAAAGGAGCAACATTTTAAAATTTAGCAAAATGCCACATCCAACTTTTCTAAACAAAAGTGGTTCAAAACATTTTATTTGGAGGCGCCAATTTTTGTGGAGCTCCCACCTGAGATGAAAAGGCCACACAAATTATTTCATAATTTTTATAAAATGTTTTGGTGCCTAACTAATTTCAGAAAAGGCTGCTGGAGTTTTAAAAGAAACAGCCAGGGACCTATTTGTGATGATTTTAAAATCCCCAGGGGGTTCCCTGCAAAAACTGCTTCTCCTCTCTCTCCTCTCACCTCTCACTCGCGCGCGTTGCCGCCGTGGCGCTGCCGCCGCACGCCTCGGCCGGGGCCCCCACTGCCCTGCCTTCCTCGACGAGGAGAGCAAGCCACGAGGCTGCATTGCTCCTCCTACCCCGTCCCCACTCGCTCACCTGCCCTGTTCCCCTCTCGTCTCTCTCTCGCCACGAAGCCGAAGCGGAGCCCGCCGTCGCCGCCACATCGCCGTCGTTCGGGGCCTCCCCGAGCCAAGCCGAGCCCGCCACTCGCTTCGCCGCGTCGCCCTCTACCTCCACCACCGTCGCACGCATGTTGGGAGGCGCGGAACCAAGCTAATCGAGCTCGTCTTCCCGACGACCGTCCGTCGCTCGCCGCGCTCGTTCTCGACGAATTCTGGCCGCCGTGGTCGACCCCGACCCTCACCGACCACGCCTACGTGCTCCTGGTGAGCTACTCCCTCGCTGCCCTTCTTCCCTCTCTCCCTCCCTTGCTCTGTTCCACGCTCCGCTCGCGGATGCCGCTGTCGCCGCCGCACTGGACCTCGCCATGCTCGTGCTCGGATAATCCGGGTTCGTGTTGAATCGGATAATCCGACTGGAGTCAGTACGCATTCTCGTTCGGTCCTTAGTCGTTTTCTCTCGCCTCTTGTAGAATCGGATAATCCGATCGTGGCGTAGCTCGGATTTTCCGAGTGGAGGCAGTACTGCTATTTCTGGGTCCTTAGCCGTTTATGAGGAGCTGAGTTTGAATCGGATATTCCGGTTTGAAAATAAATCGGATTTTTCCGATATTTTACAGTACGAAAATAATTCTTCCGTCTAAATTTATTTTCCTTCTTCTATTTTTGGCTCTAAATCATTATGTTGTTTTGGTTTAACTTATAATCAGGACATGTTTAAACGAGGAAGTAAATATTTAAAAGCACATATTTAAGTTAATAAATTCTAAAACTAATAACTTTTTATCGGTGTATCCGAAAAAGGTGTGCGATATACCGAGATGTTCAGAAAAAGGTGAACTGTTCAAAATCATCATCTCATGCATACTTGATCACGATTACAAAACTGTGCTCCTAGTAGTGTTAGAAGAACTAAGATAAATATGAGGGTAGTCCAAATAATGCTTAATTATTTGGGACGCTCATTTAAATTGTGAACCATGTCAAGGATCTCCTAGTCGCATTAAAATGTCATATCATCATCTTTGTATGCATTGCACTTTTGCCATGTGTTGATTGTTGTTTTGCTTTCCGGTGTTGCTTGTGCTTCGGTAGATCGAGGAGTTGAGGTGCAACCACAATTCTTCGACGGTTCTTACTACCTTTCGTATCAACAAGGCAAGCGTAATCCCCCTCTGAGCATATCTTATCCTATTTCCGCAAATATTTTCTCCACTATAATATTGCATGCGGTTCTAAATGTCTTTTGTTTGGATTAGAGTATCCTATAGAATGCATTAAGGTTCCTTATGCCAATTACCTGTTTCCCCTCCTAATTACCATAGGTTGTATTGTTGGCCACGAAATATCTAGCTATGCTAGTTGATGCTTAGCCCTGCTTAGCTAAAATGCCTAGAGGTACTATGGTGGTACATGTTGGAAACAGGTGTGACTTGTGACAGTGATGTTGATGGTGGAGAAATTGTGGTGATGGGTAATAAAAATGCTAAAAGGTGGGGATGAGAGGCCACATGGGATGTGGTGGGTTGTCTCGTTCTCGCCGCCTAGGTGCGAGTTCTTTACCTCTTGAACCAAGATGAGCGTACTACCATGCGTGGGCTATATGGAACCCCCATCGACCAACTAACTTGAGCGGGACTAGCCAGGGTCCTCTAGTTCGGGCTTCCATTTGCGTGTGCGTGAAGATGGTGGCCAAGACTGGGATGAGGATGGTTGTGTTAGGAAAATGAGTGGCCACGGGGCACGGTGTCGATGATCCGTGCTTCGTCCTCACTGATGATCCTGGGTTAGTCCTTAACAAGGTAAAGGTTGTAGCCGTTTCACACTCAGCCGGCTTTCCCCGGAAGAGAGCAAATGTACAGGCATGTACGGGCAATGAGTCTGGCGGTACGCGTGGATAAGGAGCTGGGAGGTCCCTCGTGGAACCTGGCGACTTTCACATTGTACACCCCTGCAGGGATAAATCTTTTCGAAAAGCCGTGTCCGCGGTTATGGACGACTTGGGAAGTGAAGGAAGGATCATAGAATAACTTTAACGGAATGATTAAAAACTGGGTACTAGAGGTACCATTCAAGATTGCAAGGTGAGCTTCCTCGAGGGTGATTCGGGGAGGTGCCTTTGTTGCACAGGTATAGTGGTTGATGATGTTGGTGTTGTTGAGAAAAGTGATCAAGAAAAGAGTCACTTCTTACCCCTTTTCAAAATAATCTGATTAGTCGATGCCATGGAATTATGTCTTTCTAAAATAAAATCAGCTTTATGCAAAACAGCCATAAAACCTTGAAAGCCAATCATCGGGCATATATTAGCTCTTAATCTTGCGAGTTCGTCGAACTCAACGTCGTTTGCTTATTTCAGGAGAGGACTTCACCGACCTCGAAGGTGGGTTCTTCGTGGATGTCGACGAGTAGTCTGGGGTTCCCAGGTGGCAGCTTGGGACATCCCGGAACAGCTGGCGCTGGTTGTTTATTTGCAGGCCTCTTAGGCCATAATTTGGTTCTTGTTGTTTAGAACAACACACTTCGCTTCCGCATGTTGTAATGTTTGGTCTGTGACCTCTGGTTGTCATTTGCTATCTTTCTCTATTATAAGAGTTGAACTATATGATTTGTGTCGTAGAGTCTGTGATGTGCCAGTTGTTCCACAAGTCTTGATCTTACTATTATGCCTTGAGGGTTGCGCCCGTGTTAAGGCATCAATCGGGGTGTTGCGTTGTCTGGAGTGAGGTGTACCCAGCAACGCCTGCCAAAGGTTTTGGCCGGGGATTGGTAAACCCGTAACCTCCGCTTGTATCGCTTAACCGGTGACACGCAGCATCACTGTATAACAGTCGGGTCAGGGTGCCACAAGTTGGTATCAGAGCAGGACTGCCTGTAGGAAACCCTTTCTACTAGTCGATGTTGAGTCTAGTGTTTGTGAAAATTATTTTAACCTAAAAATGAGTTGCGAAAACCATCTTAGGATTCTTTTTACTCCTTACCTGGTTACACTCTAATCTCGGAGCAATCTTACCTCGATTTGTGTTAAAGTTTTTACTTCTCAACTGTTACTTCAAATGATTAGGATTTCGGGGTTGGACTTCTTACCTGTTACCTTTAGTGTTATGTGCCCAGTTTCTCCCGCCGCGCTACAATCCGAATTCAACTCGGCTGTTGAACCCTTGTTATCCGT
Organism: Poa pratensis; assembly: GCA_947311845.1. Classification (NCBI taxonomy): domain Eukaryota; kingdom Viridiplantae; phylum Streptophyta; class Magnoliopsida; order Poales; family Poaceae; genus Poa; species Poa pratensis. Next base: position 15,466,231 of record CAMZMU010000027.1, on the reverse strand, counting down.
CTCAAATCTAATCTTTGTTCCTTTCTTCGGGTTTTAGCCCAAGGACTTGAACATAAGGTCCCGGATTGTGCCAACTAGAGTGTGTTAAGTTGTATTACTTAACTCTCACTGGTAGCACATGATGCTGATCTTCAACCCAAGTCCCATCTTGTTGGTCCCTTGTTCGTTGTGTTACAAAGCACTATTGTACCTAGTCTGTGTACTTGGGTGGACATTAATGTTTCGGACGCAACCATTCGGAGTTAGATACTAACTGCGTCCTTGTCAAATCTACAGAATGGCACAACGTCCTCCGCTCCATCAAATCGAAGCCATCCCAGGGGACCAGTGGACACCCGTTGATCGGCAGGAATCCCATACATCTAAAGTTTCGCCCAAGAAAGCTGGAGGCAAACTCAGGTGTTACACGTGTAAGGAGCTTGGACATCCGTACCGGAAGTGCCCCCTTAATTACCCCGGAAAATGGGGACTACCACAAGGAAAGGCATGTAGTCAGTGCGGAAGGGGTGGACATCAGGCGAGTCAATGCCCCGGCAGTTGCCCGCATTGTTGCAACAAGCATCCACCCGGCAAGTGCCCAACCGCTAGCGCCACCTGCTACCTATGCGAAGGAGATGACCATTTCCCGGCTGATTGTTCTATGGAGTTCATAGTGGGAGCAGTAAGGGATGCCCAGAAGAAGATTGCTCAGCACGCCACCACGCGCCCCACTACTTCGACATTTGGGCCAAGCGGAAGTGGGTATCGTCCTCGGCTACCTGCTCCACCTGGACTCATCTGCTACACCTGTGGACAGGCTGGTCATTACTGCAGGGAGTGCCCCCAGAAGGCACTTATCACGGGAAATCCTGCACGAGCCCCTGCCACCCCAGCTGGCGAGGCTGGACCTATTGCGCGTCGTCGCCTGAACCACGTCTCTGTTGAAGAAGCTGAAGATGATCCTGGCGTACTCCTGGGTGAGTTACGAATCAACAACAATCTTGCTACAGTTTTGTTTGACTCTGCTGCATCTCTCCTTCTTGGGGCATGGTTATCATAATTGAGTAATAACCGGTGCATCTCCAACTTTTGAGGTTTTCCCGGAGCATGTTTGTTACTCTTGCGTTTCTTTCCGACCCGTGTCTTCCGTTTGACCACCATGTCCTCACCGTGTATTGGTGTGTTCCGATGCAACTCACTCTCTTGGTCCGTCAAGACCTTCCACTTCGTCTCGTCAGGAGAAACAAACTCCAGTACCTTGTCCACTTCTCGGGCTAGGTCAAAGTTTTGTAGTCCACAGAATAAGAGGTTTATTAGTCTCTGTTTCTGTTCCATCTTCGAGTAGCACGATATCCTGGTATAAAGAGTGTGCACTAGTGCTAAGTATCATGATCTCCTTGGTGAAGTGATGCTCCGACACTTCGTTCCCTCTTGTGCCTTTCCTCGGTCAAAGAGCTAGGTTCACGCCGAAACTCCCGAGACCATCTCATTGTGCCTTGAATGGCATGATTCTCTCTCGAACTTAAAACATCTCGGTGGATCGTGATCTTCTGTAGGTATTTTCAGAGGTATCGCCAGGTTGTCACCTGACCGTGATGTTGAGCTTATGAATAAGCTGTTTCTCTAAAACAACTCCTTCCTCCGAGAAATTTGTGTTGGATGTCCTGAATTATTCTCTATCTGTATAGTTCATTCTCAAGTGGACGTCTAGTCTGTTTATGTTGAAACAAGGTGGTATCTCTTCTTCGGATATGCTACCCTCCAAATCTGTTGATTGAATCGAGCTATCGTCGAATCAAACTCCGACCGACCTACCTGAATGTGTTAATCTGAGCAATGTTTATGCCCGTTCTTGCGACATTTGAGTCGACCATCTTGGAGTAACGAGATAAGTTGGTTGTTGAACCCATCAACTACCTCTTATTTTCGTCTATGTTTGAGGAGATTTATATGGAAGAGTGGGCGTATCATTGTAACCTTGTTAGCACTAACTTGTATCGTCGCAAGGCATGTGTTCTCGAGGTTAGAAATGATTTTCTTTGGTTCACGAGCGATTACCGGAAGATGTCGCCGTGGATCTGAGTAAATTGATTTGTATCCTCGGAATCATCCCAAATCACTCCTGTGTGTGCCACTATTCTTGGTATGGTACATTGTCACCTCCCTTCCTTGTGAAATTTCATCTTTGCCTCCAAGCCACTAGTGGAACTGTTCAAGAAGGATAAGGATTACAGGGAAATTCTTGTTCATTCTTTGCTGTTCCCCAAGAAGGGCTCATCTGTGTCTCATTGCAAGTAATTCATGTAAGTGCAGATGTCTTCTGACAAGTTGCTCATATGTGAGTTCCGCAATCTTGTTCCTCCTTTGGAGTTATACATTCTAGTCTAGCTCTTGGCGTTCTATCCAATGTAATCCGTTGTTGGTATCCTTTGTAAAAGCTTCCTATTCCTACACCTGCCAAGTTTGAAGTATCTCTACACCTAACCAGATCTGACTCGCAATCAGAAACGACGGTTGGTGATCCTCTAGAAGCTTGACTTCGATGTCTAGAACATCAAGAAGTTCTCCCTATCTGTTGATCTCGGAGTTCCTACAGTTCTCTTGGTCCATCTTCCTGATCTCTCTCCCGTGGTTTGAAATGCTCCTCCGTGAGGAAAGTTCTACTCAAGCCGTATCGGGTAAGCCGCCTCTTCATCTGTTGGAACCTTATTTCAACGCTCTTCCCCAGAAATTCTAGGCCTTGTGCAAGTTCATATTCTCAATCTTTTGGGGAATCGTTATCTACCATCTGGATACCTCTTATCACTCTTCTGTTACCTCCATGTGTCTCCTAGTCATCACCTCAGGGTTGTTTGAGGTCTCATCCTAAGTTTTACTAGGAGGTACTCGGTCGTGTACCCTCACAAGGATCCATCTTTCCAGAGTTGTTCCTTCGTCCAGTGGTGTAGCGGAGCGATGGCCTCGAAGTGTTGCCGATGAAGATCTTCATGATGCCTTGATCAACCTCTTCAAGAAAGAAGCCGAGAAGATCGTTGAAGACCGTCGTAACCTTTCTCCCTCTTCCCTACTATTAGAATCTCGGGACGAGATTCCTGTAAGGAGGGTAGAGTTGTAACAGCCCAAAGTTCAGAACCTAAAAACCCGAACAAATTTTCCACTTTCGTGTTGCATTGCATCATGGCATTCATCTTTAAATTGCTAAACAACTAAAACATTAGGTTTGGCCCCTTTTAAAAGCACAATGCCAAACTTGCTAACAAAATTCAAATCCCTGAGAGTTATCAACCTTGCAAAATACAAATGCTTGACAACTTATATTTGTCAAGGAAATTCCAGGAGCTCCAAAATAATATTTTGCACTTGCTCCAATTTGTTAAAGGAGCAACATTTTAAAATTTAGCAAAATGCCACATCCAACTTTTCTAAACAAAAGTGGTTCAAAACATTTTATTTGGAGGCGCCAATTTTTGTGGAGCTCCCACCTGAGATGAAAAGGCCACACAAATTATTTCATAATTTTTATAAAATGTTTTGGTGCCTAACTAATTTCAGAAAAGGCTGCTGGAGTTTTAAAAGAAACAGCCAGGGACCTGTTTGTGATGATTTTAAAATCCCCAGGGGGTTCCCTGCAAAAACTGCTTCTCCTCTCTCTCCTCTCACCTCTCACTCGCGCGCGTTGCCGCCGTGGCGCTGCCGCCGCACGCCTCGGCCGGGGCCCCCGCTGCCCTGCCTTCCTCGACGAGGAGAGCAAGCCACGAGGCTGCATTGCTCCTCCTACCCCGTCCCCACTCGCTCACCTGCCCCGTTCCCCTCTCGTCTCTCTCTCGCCACGAAGCCGAAGCGGAGCCCGCCGTCGCCGCCACATCGCCGTCATTCGGGGGCTCCCCAAGCCAAGCCGAGCCCGCCACTCGCTTCGCCGCGTCGCCCTCTACCTCCACCACCGTCGCACGCATGTTGGGAGGCGCGGAACCAAGCTAATCGAGCTCGTCTTCCCGACGACCGTCCGTCGCTCGCCGCGCTCGTTCTCGACGAATTCCGGCCGCCGTGGTCGACCCCGACCCTCACCGACCACGCCTACGTGCTCCTGGTGAGCTACTCCCTCGCTGCCCTTCTTCCCTCTCTCCCTCCCTTGCTCTGTTCCACGCTCCGCTCGCGGATGCCGCTGTCGCCGCCGCACTGGACCTCGCCGTGCTCGTGCTCGGATAATCCGGGTTCGTGTTGAATCGGATAATCCGACTGGAGTCAGTACGCATTCTCGTTCGGTCCTTAGTCGTTTTCTCTCGCCTCTTGTAGAATCGGATAATCCGATCGTGGCGTAGCTCGGATTTTCCGAGTGGAGGCAGTACTGCTATTTCTGGGTCCTTAGCCGTTTATGAGGAGCTGAGTTTGAATCGGATATTCCGGTTTGAAAATAAATCGGATTTTTCCGATATTTTACAGTACGAAAATAATTCTTCCGTCTAAATTTATTTTCCTTCTTCTATTTTTGGCTCTAAATCATTATGTTGTTTTGGTTTAACTTATAATCAGGACATGTTTAAACGAGGAAGTAAATATTTAAAAGCACATATTTAAGTTAATAAATTCTAAAACTAATAACTTTTTATCGGTGTATCCGAAAAAGGTGTGCGATATACCGAGATGTTCAGAAAAAGGTGAACTGTTCAAAATCATCATCTCATGCATACTTGATCACGATTACAAAACTGTGCTCCTAGTAGTGTTAGAAGAACTAAGATAAATATGAGGGTAGTCCAAATAATGCTTAATTATTTGGGACGCTCATTTAAATTGTGAACCATGTCAAGGATCTCCTAGTCGCATTAAAATGTCATATCATCATCTTTGTATGCATTGCACTTTTGCCATGTGTTGATTGTTGTTTTGCTTTCCGGTGTTGCTTGTGCTTCGGTAGATCGAGGAGTTGAGGTGCAACCACAATTCTTCGACGGTTCTTACTACCTTTCGTATCAACAAGGCAAGCGTAATCCCCCCTCTGAGCATATCTTATCCTATTTCCGCAAATATTTTCTCCACTATAATATTGCATGCGGTTCTAAATGTCTTTTGTTTGGATTAGAGTATCCTATAGAATGCATTAAGGTTCCTTATGCCAATTACCTGTTTCCCCTCCTAATTACCATAGGTTGTATTGTTGGCCACGAAATATCTAGCTATGCTAGTTGATGCTTAGCCCTGCTTAGCTAAAATGCCTAGAGGTACTATGGTGGTACATGTTGGAAACAGGTGTGACTTGTGACAGTGATGTTGATGGTGGAGAAATTGTGGTGATGGGTAATAAAAATGCTAAAAGGTGGGGATGAGAGGCCACATGGGATGTGGTGGGTTGTCTCGTTCTCGCCGCCTAGGTGCGAGTTCTTTACCTCTTGAACCAAGATGAGCGTACTACCATGCGTGGGCTATATGGAACCCCCATCGACCAACTAACTTGAGCGGGACTAGCCAGGGTCCTCTAGTTCGGGCTTCCATTTGCGTGTGCGTGAAGATGGTGGCCAAGACTGGGATGAGGATGGTTGTGTTAGGAAAATGAGTGGCCACGGGGCACGGTGTCGATGATCCGTGCTTCGTCCTCACTGATGATCCTGGGTTAGTCCTTAACAAGGTAAAGGTTGTAGCCGTTTCACACTCAGCCGGCTTTCCCCGGAAGAGAGCAAATGTACAGGCATGTACGGGCAATGAGTCTGGCGGTACGCGTGGATAAGGAGCTGGGAGGTCCCTCGTGGAACCTGGCGACTTTCACATTGTACACCCCTGCAGGGATAAATCTTTTCGAAAAGCCGTGTCCGCGGTTATGGACGACTTGGGAAGTGAAGGTAGGATCATAGAATAACTTTAACGGAATGATTAAAAACTGGGTACTAGAGGTACCATTCAAGATTGCAAGGTGAGCTTCCTCGAGGGTGATTCGGGGAGGTGCCTTTGTTGCACAGGTATAGTGGTTGATGATGTTGGTGTTGTTGAGAAAAGTGATCAAGAAAAGAGTCACTTCTTACCCCTTTTCAAAATAATCTGATTAGTCGATGCCATGGAATTATGTCTTTCTAAAATAAAATCAGCTTTATGCAAAACAGCCATAAAACCTTGAAAGCCAATCATCGGGCATATATTAGCTCTTAATCTTGCGAGTTCGTCGAACTCAACGTCGTTTGCTTATTTCAGGAGAGGACTTCATCGACCTCGAAGGTGGGTTCTTCGTGGACGTCGACGAGTAGTCTGGGGTTCCCAGGTGGCAGCTTGGGACATCCCGGAACAGCTGGCGCTGGTTGTTTATTTGCAGGCCTCTTAGGCCATAATTTGGTTCTTGTTGTTTAGAACAACACACTTCGCTTCCGCATGTTGTAATGTTTGGTCTGTGACCTCTGGTTGTCATTTGCTATTTTTCTCTATTATAAGAGTTGAACTATATGATTTGTGTCGTAGAGTCTGTGATGTGCCAGTTGTTCCACAAGTCTTGATCTTACTATTATGCCTTGAGGGTTGCGCCCGTGTTAAGGCATCAATCGGGGTGTTGCGTTGTCTGGAGTGAGGTGTACCCAGCAACGCCTGCCAAAGGTTTTGGCCGGGGATTGGTAAACCCGTAACCTCCGCTTGTATCGCTTAACCGGTGACACGCAGCATCACTGTATAACAGTCGGGTCAGGGCGCCACACTCACACTGCCAATGATCTGCAATCACAGCTCCTCGATCATCATATAATCATTTGTATTTATGCAGAAAATCATGAACAGACTACCAACAGAAAAAATGCATTTAAATCAATAATCACTCAATTCATATGTAAGAACCTGAGAAGTAAGCAGAAGGGAAACTAATGAGATAGGAGGGGAGGGAAGGGATGAGACGATGGAGGCACTCATCTTTTCTCGTTCATCTGCCTTCTTCCTCCACTGCTGTTAAAGTTGTACATCTGATCCCTCTCTACCTCCTCATCCTTCCTCTCCCAGTTTCCTCTTCTTCCCCACTTCTGCTCCATCTCTACCTCTTCCTCTTCCTTCAAACTCTCACAGGCAACAACAAATCGTGGTCAGCTCGAAGCTGCGCACCATGAATGATGAAGGACAGTAGAGAAACTAAAAATAAAATAAAGTTGGAGTCAAATTCATTATGGCTTCTACACACTTCTACTATATTCTACATAATTTGGCACTATAGCCATACGTTGTGTAGTGGTTTCTAGAGTGTTCCAGCCATGAGTAGTAACTAGGTTGTTTGTATTTGCTTTCCTAGCTTTAAGTAGTGTACTCTAGAACCTTCTAGCTTTAAGTAGAGCTAAGTAGTGAAAGCTCATGGAGCCTATAAATAGAGGTCCTCACCTCTACATATGTAACCAGCCTATGTACACTCTACCTATCAATAATAAGAACTTGTGTTCTGTCCTAAAGATCTTGGATTAGATCTTGTGTGTTAAAGAGTTTGGATTGAACTCTTGGCAGCCCACGCCTCTAGAGCGATATCTAGCGCAGCACGTTGAAGTGGTTCCTTCAACATTTGTGCTGTCCACGTTGTAGCAGCAAGGTGGAGCTGTTCCTCCACAGCCTTGTGCTGCTTCAGGTGGTATCAGAGCCTTGCTGATCCGTTCCAGCTCTTGGTGTACTCTTTGAAAGTAAGCTGCAGCAAGCAATGGAGGAATTGGGAAAGAGAATAGATGCTGCAGAACAACAAATCCAAGCGCTACGTGAAGATCTTAACCGGAGATTCGATCAGCTGGTTGAGATGATAAGAAAGGGTGTTCCTCCTACTGCCAATGAAGGTGATTCATCAAAGGAGGAAGAAGATATTCGGCAGCGAAGGAAGGGAGGTCATCTTGAAGTAAAAACACCTCAACGACATGTTGTTCATGGTACCTCAAGAAGGCCAACTTATGCTGAAGCTTCTGGAGATGAGGAATATGATGAGACCCTTGAAGAACCTGATCTCTATGCATATCCAAGAGTACCCAACCCTACATATGCAAGGGATACATACAAGGTGAAAGCTGAGATCCCAACTTTTAATGGAAATGTTGATATTGAAGGGTGCCTTGATTGGTTATATGAAGTGGAGACTTTCTTTGAGGTCATGAATATTCCAGAAGACCGTAGAGTTTCTTTGGTCGCATACAAGTTGAAAGGAGGAGCTGGTGCATGGTGGCATCGCCTTCAAGAAGACCGCAGACTAAGAGGAGAACCTCGTGTGAGATCTTGGCGGCAGATGAAGAGTCTTTTAAAAGGGAGATTCTTGCCTGCAGATTATGATCAGATCCTATTTATTCAGTTTCAAAACTGTGCTCAAGGAAAGAGGACTGTTTCAGAGTATACAGAAGAGTTTCTAAGGCTACAAGTGAGGTGCAACCTTGCTGAAACTGAAGATCAACAAGTTGCAAGGTACATCAATGGTCTCAATGATACTATTCAGGATCGTTTGATGATGCAACAAATTTGGTCCATTGACCAAGCACAAGCTCTTGCATTAAAGGCTGAAAGGTTGGCAAGGACAAGAAAGGCAAGTAAGGCTCCATTTCCTCATACTGAAGGTTCATCTAGGAGTCACTCCCATACAGTGGAAGAGAAGTCCGCTCAACCCAAGGCAAAACAACCTGCCCCAAGGCAAGCTGGCAAGAGTAGGACAAAGCCGGTGGTAAAATGCTATAAATGTGGTGAAGAGGGACATGTGTCTAGCAATTGCCCATTGAGGAAATTCGCCAACACAACTATCCATGATGATGGAGATGACGAAGAGTATGAATCTGAGGATGTAGAAGGACAAGATGTTTGTGAAGAAGAAGGTGAAGAGGTGGTGTGTGTGATTCAACGTCTCTTGTGCTCGACACCACAGCCCGACAACACACAACGGAAGAAAATATTTGAGAGCAAATGTACCGTGAATGGCAAGGTATGCAAATTAGTGATTGACAGTTGCAGCTGTGAGAATCTTATCTCTCAGAATTTGGTGAACCATTTAAAGCTTGAGACTCATGATCACCCAAATCCCTACAATATTGGATGGATCAAGAAAGGGGTGAATATGAGGATCACCAAACAATGCAACCTGCCACTCTCGTTGGGTAAGTACTATCGCTCCAATGTCTTGTGTGATGTTGTTGATATGGATGCCAGCCATGTTCTTCTTGGAAGACCTTGGCAGTTTGATGTGGATTCTACACACAAAGGGAAGGAAAATTCTTACTCTTTCACTTGGAATAAGCGAAAGATCATTATAGTACCAAACCAATCAGATGCCAAAACCTCTAAGGAGGAGGAGAAGAACATGTTAACTATTTCTCACACCTCTAGCGAGTTTATGGAAGACTTAAAGGAGGCAAATGTGTGTGCTGCACTTATTGTGAAAGGTGAAGAGCAACCGGTGGTTGAAATTCCAGCAAAGGTACATGGCCTACTAGCTGAATTCCAGAGCATACTTGGAGAGCCACAAGGCCTACCGCCGATGAGAGGAATTCAACATCGAATTGACCTAATTCCGGGAGCAAGTCTTCCTAATCTTCCACACTACCGGATGAGCCCAAAAGAGCATGCTATACTGAAGGAAAAGGTGGAGGAATTGCTGCAAAAGGGGCACATTCGAGAAAGTATCAGTCCATGCGCCGTACCAGCTTTGATCACGCCAAAGAAGGATGGGTCTTGGCGCATGTGTACGGATAGTAGAGCCATCAACAAGATCACCGTAAGGTATAGATTCCCTATTCCCCGTTTGGATGACATGTTAGATCAGCTTAGTGGCGCAAGAGTGTTCACAAAGCTCGATTTGAAGAGCGGATATCATCAAATTCGCATTAGACCCGGGGATGAATGGAAAACAGCGTTCAAGACAAAGGAAGGGTTGTTTGAATGGATGGTCATGCCATTTGGACTCTCAAATGCACCAAGTACCTTTATGCACTTGATGAACCAGGTACTTCGACCCTTCTTATCCCACTTTGTTGTGGTTTATTTTGATGATATCTTGATATATAGTAAAGATGAAGATGAACACTTGGATCACATCCGTAAGGTGCTATGGGTACTAAAGGAAAACGAACTTTATGTGAACTTGAAGAAATGTGTTTTCCTTCAAACACGACTTATTTTCTTGGGGTTTGTCATAACAAGTGAGGCATTCATGTTGATGACTCTAAAGTTGAAGCAATCAGAGAATGGCCAACTCCAAAGACTATCTCAGAGGTGAGAAGCTTCCATGGTCTTGCAACGTTCTATAGGCGGTTTGTGAAGAATTTCAGTACGATCATGGCACCAATCACTGAATGTCTAAAGAAAGGGAAATTTCAATGGAACGAATTAGCTGAAGCTAGTTTCAAGGAAATAAAGGAAAAATTGTCACAAGCACCAGTCTTGGCGCTACCTGATTTCAGTAAGACTTTTGAGCTGGAGTGCGACGCTAGTGGAGTAGGCATTGGGGCTGTTCTATCTCAAGAACGAAAACCCATTGCTTTCTTCAGTGAGAAGCTAAGCGAAGCAAGACAAAAGTGGAGCACCTATCAGCAAGAATTATATGCTGTTTTTAGGGCTTTAAAGACTTGGGAAGTCTATCTGTTGCCTAAGGAGTTTATTGTCTACACTGACCATCAATCCTTGAAGCATTTTAGGAATCAAAAGCATGTGGATCGCATGTTAGCAAGATGGGCAGCTATTTGGAGAGGTTTAATTATCTCATTGTGCACAAATCTGGAGCCACCAACAGAGTAGCCGATGCTTTGAGTCGACGTGCATGCCTCTTGACTTCTTTTGAGGCTGAACTTCCCGGCATGGATCAACTAAAGGAGTTGTATGAGGAGGACGAAGACTTTGGCCATGTTTGGGTAAAGCACATGAGAGGCCAGCCATTAGGTGACGACTATTTGGTGCAAGATGGCTATCTCTTCAAGAATGATCGCTTGTGCATCCCAAGAAGTTCTCTACGTGACAAGTTAATTAGAGAGCTCCATTCTAGTGATCTTAGTGGCCATGTTGGACGCGACAAGACTATCGCTAACCTGGAGGATCGTTACTTTTGGCCACAACTAAAGAGAGATGCTGGAAAGTTTGTTCAGCGATGCCCCGTATGTCAAACCTGCAAAGGCCAAGTCACGAACACAGGGTTGTACATGCCTTTGCCTGTTCCTGAAGCTCCATGGGAGGATCTCTCTATGGACTTTGTCTTGGGTTTGCCAAGAACAAGGCGCGGGAATGATGCAGTGTTTGTCGTGGTGGACAGTTTCTAAAATGGCTCATTTCATTCCATGCCGCAAGACAACAGATGCGCATCATGTGGCAAATTTGTTCTTTCGAGAAGTGGTCAGACTTCATGGGGTCCCAAGGTCCATCGTCTCGGACCGTGATAGCAAGTTTCTGCTGCATTTTGGCTCACTTTGTGGAAGCAGTTCAACACTGAATTAAAATTTTCTAGTACTGCGCACCCACAAACAGATGGCAAACGGAAGTTGTGAACAAGTTTTTGGGTAATCTGATCCGTTGCATTTGTGGAGATAGAAAGGGACAATGGGATTTAGCTTTATCCCTTGCTGAATTCTCCTACAACAACTCCAAGCATAGATCAACAGGCAGGAGTCCTTTTCTATTGTCTACACTAAAGTTCCAACACATGTGGTGGATCTAGTGAAGCTACCATCAAAGGGAAACTCAAAAGCAGCATTGTCCTTTGCTGATAACTACACCGAACTATTTGAAGAAATTCGCCATGTGTTGGAGGCGCAAAATCAGAAGTACAAACAGCTAGCTGATTGCAAACGGAGGTTGAAGACATTCCAAGTTGGTGACAAGGTAATGGTATACCTTCGTAAAGAAAGACTGCCTTTAGGCATCAAAGGGAAGCTTAGGCAGCGGAAATATGGACCCTTCTCAATTCTGAGGAAGATAAATGACAATGCCTATGTGATAGATCTTCCAAATGACATGGGAATCTCCAACACATTCAATGTGGCAGACCTGACTCTTTATCATCCAGAACAAGCACTTTATGAGGATAACTCGAGGTCGAGTTCTAAACAACCAGGGGAGGATGATGAGGGACAGTAGAGAAACTAAAAATAAAATAAAGTTGGAGTCAAATTCATTATGGCTTCTACACACTTCTACTATATTCTACATAATTTGGCACTATAGCCATACGTTGTGTAGTGGTTTCTAGAGTGTTCCAGCCATGAGTAGTAACTAGGTTGTTTGTATTTGCTTTCCTAGCTTTAAGTAGTGTACTCTAGAACCTTCTAGCTTTAAGTAGAGCTAAGTAGTGAAAGCTCATGGAGCCTATAAATAGAGGTCCTCACCTCTACATATGTAACCAGCCTATGTACACTCTACCTATCAATAATAAGAACTTGTGTTCTGTCCTAAAGATCTTGGATTAGATCTTGTGTGTTAAAGAGTTTGGATTGAACTCTTGGCAGCCCACGCCTCTAGAGCGATATCTAGCGCAGCACGTTGAAGTGGTTCCTTCAACATTTGTGCTGTCCACGTTGTAGCAGCAAGGTGGAGTTGTTCCTCCACAGCCTTGTGTTGCTTCAATGAAGGCACGACCAAAGATGATGCAAGAGAAGGAGGGCCTCACCTTGAATCAATGGCCAAAGAAAGAGGCCTTGCCGAGCGCCCACAACCTCCGCCGGCCGGGCCACAGGCGAGCTGTGCGCCACGGTTGCCGTCGTTCGAGCCGCCGCTGCCCTGCCTGGCTAGGCCACCGCCACCCAGCGCGGCCGCCGCCTCCCAGCCCACACCGACCGAGGTCCAGCCCAAGTGTGGCCGCCAAGCCCGCACCGACCGAAAGCACACACGCAGGGACCAACAACCATGAATTCCATCGAGAAAGCTGTGGGACGACCACCGCCCTGCTTGCCCAGCCGCTTCTCCCTTTCCGGGCGCCGGCGCCCTGCCTGCCCGCTCGGCTGCCGCCGCGGCCCGCCCAGCCGCCTGCCGTCGCCCTGCCTGGCCGCCACCTCGCCGTGCGCGGCCGCCGCGGCCCGGCCGCCCGCATCCTTGCCTCCGTCCCCGTCGGCGGAGGCGCGAGATGGCGAGCCGGGGGAGAAGCAGACGGGAGAGTTGGGGGAGAGAAGCGGCGGCGCAGGAGGAGGGAGGAGAGGCGCGAGCGAGCGAACAGTGCGGGACTGGGGGAGGAGAGACGACACGCGATTGGAGCTAGGGTTTCACCACGGGCATGCGTTTTGTCTCATGCGGTGCCGCACGCACGCACTGTAGCGCGGAGGGGCACATGAATAGGGTAAATATCGCATCTGACGGCACGAGATGAAACAACGAGGCGTTTTTGGCCAATCCAACGAACCAGGTTTATCTGATGACGTGGATGGGGGCAAACATGGGAGGTTGGACTGAGCCTTTATAGAAGTATAATATAACCTAGTGCATTATTTGTAGCGGTGGATATGTTTTGCATGGTGTCAGGTCTCAGAAGAGCGGCGGGGCACCGCCCGGGCCTGGGGGTCCAAAGAACGGGCCGCAGCAATCTTGGAGCAGGCAGCAGCAGCAGAGGAGGTAGAAGCTGCAGAAAGAATCATTCATCAGGGTTTCAGAGAATCAGAGGCATCCGTCTTAAAAAACGAAAAGAAAACTGAACGATCTTACACACATGTTGCACTTTGATTTTAGTGCTGAAAGTTCTATAGTTGGCCCTAACCGCGAACCATCTAACTGAATGCATTTTTAGGTGCCTTTTGAGGTGTAAACTGAACGAATTGACCAATTCAATGGCCAAATGCAAAGCTTAACTGAACATCCAACTTACCAGGAACCGAATAAACCTCCAAACACAGGGCCACCCGGGAACCCAGGCCCTCCAGGAGGCACAGGACTCCACCCGCCAGGGCCCCCACCTCCAGGGCCTCCCCAGCCTGGAGCTCTAGGCCCAGGCGGACCCATTTCGGCAGGAGAAACAGCTGCTGGAACGCTAACTACAGCTTCACAAGAACTCAAACTAAAAACCAAGAGGGCCTCAGGATCATACCGGCAGTTCCAGCTGAGTAAGAATTTATAGGCGGACGGTGAGAAAAACCATCTGTGCTTGTACCTTCCGTTCCTTGGATCACCTGTGAGTCTCACCCACTGGTCAGTCTGGTCTGCAGCACAAGTTCCAACTACTATTCTGAAGTAAGCTGCCTACTCTTCCCTTGCATTACATGGACAAGGTTAGGTTCTTTGATTCTTGAGTGCAATCTCCGGTCGGCGATCGATCAGACCAGCGTTATCATGTTCAGTATAAAAAGTTTGGTTCCATGGTGTGGTATAATCGATATCTGTAAAATAGTGTATCTAAAAAGTAAAGAGTAAAACACCTGTCCAGAGAGCAATGAGGCATGGCATGTATACAATTGTTCAGTTGCAGTGCTAAATTCCGAAGGCGAAAAAAGTTGACTATGATACAACCATATAATTTGACATGTAGTTCTCCAAGGTCTTCTAAAAATTATATGCAGCTTGCAAGTCAACAAAGAGGAAATGTGACTCTTCTAATCGCCAGCTACAACATTGGTAGATCTCAAGAAAAAGCTACAACAATGGTAGAAACAGGAAACACCCTAAATATTGACAATCAAGAAGACCACTAGATAAAAAGGTAAAAATCAATTCTTCTGTTCAACAAATAGGGATTTTAGGCATATGGACTGATAACAATTCAGTACTAAGAAGCACCACTAGATACATAAACTGAAGTCAATTCTCAGCCCTAGAAAATAGAGACATGATATTTAAAAAGCAGAGCAAAATGACTTGGTAATTTTAGCATCAACACACACAGTAGTGACTTCAGCCTGAAAGGGTATGGAAACAAGGATTCATTTTATGTAACCACATAACAGTCAAAGTTTCTGATCATCACTTCATGTACATAAATGCAAAAGGAAGAAACCAGCTGGCTCATACTTGACCCAATTCATAGATAATGCAGCTCATGAGGACACCTCAGCTAGGCGTTGAGAAGCACTACCGGATGTAACCGCCTTCAGATGAAAAGGTGATCATTCACAGCACAATCTTCCAGTGTCGTGAAGAAGGTATGAGGCTGAAGAGTTTGTTTCAATCGAAGTCTATAAGCATGAAACTGTTGGCCATCACGATGGAAACTGTCAACCAGTTTGCCGTCAGTGTCCACGTAAAACAGCCACTGGCCATCACAGATCAGCAATAGGACATCACTATCCGCTGATACAACGTTCACATCACAACTTCCTTGAACCCTTCCAAGCTGCCCCTGATTTCTGTGACAGGCAATTCGACCCGGTATTTGTTCTCCCAGACCTCACCTTCGTAGTTCTGCAGCACCCATATATCAACCACTTCCATGGCATCGTTATAGCTATACATGCCAAGGGTTCCATCCATCTCAAAGATATATGACTTGGCGTTGGCGGGAACAATTGGAGCACGCATCTGCCGGAATGACTCGGCTGTGGTGTCGAATACAGTTACCAGTCTGTTTTCCTTGTGATGCTGCAGTGGAGACCAATGAAAGCTATCTCTGGCAAGGGCAGGTGTGTCGACGCGCAATGCTGATGCTGTCTTTGGCCCCCCAATGTACCTTGGTGGCTGGTCGGAGCCCAACGCAAGGACATAGCAGCCAATTTTGCGGTAGCTCATACTGAACAGCAACAGCCGGTACTCGCCGGAAGGGCGGTGCAGGTACATTCCCATTACACTGAAAAATCCGGAGGCCGCCGGTTGCCGGAGGAGAGCATGCTGACGCGTGGCCGGGTTCCAGACTGAGATGGAGGCTTCCTTGGAGAGGATTACGAGGCCGTCGCAGGAGGCTTCCAACCAAAATAATTTGTCACTGTCAAGCCGGGCGAGGGGCTGGAGCTGGGCGTCGGCTGCCCGGTGGTCGAAGGCGATGATGTTTTGGCATCGCCCATCGTCTTTTTCGTATTCGCAGACGACGGGGAGGGAGGGCTGTCGGCCATGGTGCGCCTGGAGGAAGTCCCGGGTGGAGGTGGTGCGGCGCCACGCAGGGCAGACGGCGCGGCAGCGGAGGACGGATTTGGGGGGCAGGCGGACGAGGATCTCCCAGACGACGATCTTATCGGGGAGGCCGGGAAGGAGAGGCGCTGCTCCTGCAGTTACGGCGTCCGCCATGTTCGCCGTCGTTCCGTTCAAGGAGTTGTGGAGTTGTGTGCTGGTGGCGGCGGTGGCGGCGGCGGAGGGATAATTGATGATAACCCCCCCAAGTGCAATTATGTTTGCTCACATGCCCCCCAAATGTGTC
Organism: Poa pratensis; assembly: GCA_947311845.1. NCBI lineage: Eukaryota > Viridiplantae > Streptophyta > Magnoliopsida > Poales > Poaceae > Poa > Poa pratensis. The sequence goes on along the minus strand of CAMZMU010000027.1, from coordinate 15,450,036 downwards.
TATGACATGTGGGGTTTAAGTGGCATGGGGGGTTATCATCAAATGCCCCGGCGGCGGATGCCGGAGCGGATTCGAGCAGGGTTTGCGTACAGAACTCTGGAATAAGATAGTCCACAAATGGGCTGGGCTTAGCCCAGAGCCATATCATAACTTAAATGTTCGTCCATGAAAAAAAAAAGTAGAATAACAAATACGCAGTAGTATGTTCTTTGGCAAAATGATTGTAAAGAGATAGAATATACATACATAGCCATGTACACGGTACCCTAACGAGTGATTCCGAAATTTTACTTTTGATCTCAGTCACCAAATGCTCCCGGTATCAAAAATATTTTTTGAATTTTATTTGTTTGCCAAAAAAGCATAGACGTTTTAATGGATAAATCTTCATAAAGTAATTCAAAACAATCGTGACCGGTGGGACAAACAAGATGTTTCGACTTGTATACATTTTTTAATTTGCTTTTTTATACCTGCTGCTTGTTACGGCAACGCAAGACAGATTTGGGAGGCAGGCGTACGAGGATCTCCCAGATGACGATCTCATCGGGGAGGCCGGGAAGGAGAGGCGCTGCTCCTGCTGTTACAGCGTCCGCATGGTCGCCGGTTGGGTTCTCGTTCCGTCCCAGGAGTTGAGTGCTGGTGGTGGCGGCGGAGGGAAGGGGGTTGAGCAGGGTTGGTAGAACTCTGGAATATAAGAATGGTAGTTCACAAATGGGCTGGGCTTAACCCTGCTCAAGTCCATAAAAAACAAAAGTAGTATAACAAATATTTTCTTTGGCAAACTGATTGGAAGGAGATAGATATATGTATAGCCATGTACACGGTACCCTAGTGAGAGATTCAGAAATTTTTACTTTGGATCATGGGCACCAAATGCTCCCGGTTTCAAAATAATTTTCAAATTTTATTTGTTTACCAAGAAATCTTTTAACTGATAAATCTTAATAAAATAATTCAAAAGAATTGTGACACGTGTAAAAAAACGTTTTGACTTGTTTTAAATTTTTGAATTTTCTTTTTTTTACACCTTCTGGTTGTTATTTTCGTACAACATGCAATATCAACATAGGAATCTGCATGGTAATGAACATTCAAATCATGCATGGTTTTTTTTTCTTGAGATCCTTTTTGTGTTACTATGAATTTTTGTAAAACGTATCTTTGTGCACCAGGAAGGTGCTTGGTAGCCAAAAAGCTTCACTCTTGCTATAATGGTTACATAGGAATAAAAGAGGAAGAAACAACAAACAACATCAAAATCAGACAGCGGAGATCTTTGTAATAAATGTACATATATATGTCTTGTAAGAGAAACGATATAATATAGTTCTTTTGGGGTGTCTGGTGACTCTGTAGTGTGCTCGGCGGTCAGTTTTGTGCACTCATAGCGTCGGCGAGTGATAATGAGGATGAGACCGACTCCTCGCCATGGACCACCTTAGGATCGAGTACCTTAGGGTATCTCTGTCACACGCCACCTGAACCAATGTTCCACTGCGAGTGAGACATGGCATTGTAGAGAGGAGATAAAAGGATCGAGAAGCGAAGACTTGCGACGATGAGTTTAGCCTCCCCTCCGCATTCTCCGGTAAAATCTTCATTTGTATAAAGGGCTATTGGAAGCTGGTGCTCTCACCGAGTGCTTTCAAAATTAGGAGATACTAGTGAAATTCGACGCGGCGGCACGCCGCGCCCTTGGTGAGAAATTTTGCTGTCATTTTGGTTTGGTGATCAATGTTTACATTTAAGTTTGGTGACAATGGGAAAAGGCAAAGAAAAAGTTAAGAGAATAGAAAAACTGAAAGCACGTAAAGGAAAAGATGCAATTTGTCATTTCGAGTATCTCTAGTTATATGTTGTTCAGTTATGGTTGTATTTTATCGTAAATATTTATTTCAACTCCATAATTAGAGAGGATGCAATATGTGAGCATTCATTAAATTTGACTGAATGTAATTAGGGGAAATCCATTTAGATTTTAGATTTGAATTATTTTCACGTTAGTAAAATGGTTAGATTTGAAAGGCACCTAAAATTTTAAAATATTCAAATTTGTATGCAGCGTTGTTGTGGTAAAATTAGAATTTGAAAAATGTCCACATTTTAAAAGTGTGTAGATTTGAAATTTGTTGGAATGCAAAGAAAGCTTGCGGTTTAAAAATTGTTCAGATTTCGAAATTCGTTCAAATTGGGAAGTTTTTCAGATTCGATTTTTTTACATTTGTAAAATGATCAGATTCGGGAGACATTTAAAAGTTTTAAATATCCAAAGTTGAAATTTGATTATATGCCGTAAATAGTCAGCATTTATTTTTTTGATCATTTCGATACATTTTTCATATTTTGTTGATGGATGTAGTTAAAGTTACTGGTTTTGCAGCATTTAGTAGTTTTCGGAAATTGTTTAAATACCGTAAAACAATATCTATAAAGTGTTTTAAATAATTTAAAGCATGATTTATTTTAAATTTTGTTTTTTGCTTCAATTATATTTATTTGAAAAATAAGTTTAAAACAGCTATGTCTAAATATTTACATTTGTGGTACTGATATTTTAAAGCCCATGATATAAATGGGTATTTGTATTTAAATGATTTAGCAAACGCTATTTAAATGAGATGTTTTGTAGAAAAAAATATATTTTATTGGGCTTGTCATGTTGAATGATATTACTGATATTATTTTCTGGATTTTATTTGAGTTGAAAAGGAAATTATGAAATCCATGTTTTATAAAATGACGTAAACGTGTCAAATGAGCCTTTAAGTATTATTTAAAAAATTTAAGATTTGTAATAATTTGGAAAAGGTACCAGAGTATTAGAAATGACTATTTTGATTTTTACAATTTTTTTGAAACTGGTCTGAATTGATTTGGAGCTGTATTTGAAAAGTTACAAAAGTTTTGGAAACCAGAAAAAAAAAGGCCGAGCCAGCCGCACAGCAAGCAACCCAGCCCAGCAACCAGCCCATCTCACAGTCCAGGCCCATTGTGACGTCGCCGTGATGTCACCAATGGCCGGGCTCTGCCGCGGCAGCGTCGACCACGCCGGCGTCGATCCAGCGCGAGCTGGGACGCGCGGCTGGGCGCGTCGGACGCGCGCGGACGCGGGGTGGTCGCAAGTGGCGGCGCCGCCGCTTCTGGGTCGCCGGAGCGTCGCCGGCGGCGTGCGAATGCGGTGGCGGACACCGAGCGTGGCGTGGACGATTCCGCCGCGCGCGCGGCGTCTCGTCAGGCGATCTTCGGCGAGGAGGGAGAGGGCGCGACGGCGCACCGCGCCGTGTGCGTCTATCAGAGCGGGGAGGTGCGGTGCGGCGGCGCGGCGCGTCGGCGGGCGTCGCGCGCGGGAGAGAAGGAGAGGAAGGGGGATTTGGGGATGGTTTTTCAGCGAGGCCCCTGTAATTTTGTAGAATCACAAACAGGTCCTTCGCAGTGGAAAAGTATGGACTGCGCTGCAATTTCTGGGCTTGCGAGTTTGTGTTTGCAAAAATGGTGCGCCAATATTCGCGGGGACCGTCGGATGACGGATCGACGGCGCGGAGCCGCTGAAGTACTGGAGAAACACGGAACTGTAGAAATGCGGAACTGTTCACCTACAGTGTCCCGGTGACGTGTATAGCTCGAGAGGAGGCTGAACGGGAGGTCTTTTATATATAGATAGTATAATTGAGGTCACTTGGATTTTCAAATACAATGACATATAAACATATATAGTAGACATAATAACTGGAATCAGCTTGAATAGTGGCCACAAATCAGACATGATGTTATGACTCACAGGTTTAAATGCACCCGTTATGAAAAATGCATTTTAAATATTTTTGAAATGTAAAAAAAATCCAAACAAAACTTTCTGATGTATATCCGAACATTTTATGTCCACATAAAAAGTTTCACTGAAAAAGACATTTTCTGTGGTCTCTATGAAAAAGGCAAATTTATATCTCGTAAAAAACCACTATTGAACACCGGAATTTGTCTTTTTTACATATGCCACAAAAAATGTTATGTTTTGGCCAAACTTTTTGGACGGACATTACATATTCATATGTACACCCGAAATTTTGTTTAAATTTCCTATACATTTCGAAATACTGGTTTTAAATATTGGGTGCATCTAGACCTACGAGCCAAAATAGATTTTCCCCACAAATCTGACTAACTTGGTATAAATTTGGACTAGTGTTGTCTGCATTATTCTGCGAAGTCACATCCTTGCTAGAAAATCTTGTAGGTTTTTAAAATGGGTTTGTTCCTCTTGTATAGTGAAGCTAAAAATAGTTTTGGTAAGTTAAACTTGATTATGCATAACACACTTTAATTATGATATACTTGGAGATCTAAACACTATACTGTTCGACACTAACGACTGCAGTTCTGATCTGTTTATTTCTCTCGGTCTGATGTTCATTTGGTTGATTTCTCCCTCGTATCAATATGACAGGTAACAAATGACGTTCAGAATCTGAAGTCAAAACTCAGTAACCCTGAGTCCGAATTGGAAGGGGTAGGTTCTCTCAATAAAGTGGATGCTGCCCCTATGAACTGCTTAACCTTGTGTCGCTTCCTCCTGGTGAGGTTTTTATAGCGTGTCTGAGTGCGATTCTAGTGAGAGGAAAACAGCGCAAAATTTCTTTATTATTTACCATGGTTGGTGTCAGTTTGTTAAACTAGTAGTCTGCATTTGGTTTCACACGCTGGCTTGTGAAATGCACCAAGGTACATGCACAGCCAATTGCATTCACTCACTGTAGTAACATCAGTACCAGGTTAAGCAAGACTGCATACAATGATCTCGAATAGATATAATACTATTGTAAATTTATACTGCAGCAAGGGGCACTCCCAGCAGCCAAAATGTTCACCCAAGTTATTCCGTCAGCGAATGCTTAGACCAGGAAATGTAACTCAGCGCTATATTTCTCATGGTGGATATGTTCAGCTTGATGTCATAACAACCATTCTGAGCTCAGCTGCCTACTCCTGCATTGCATTACCGGCACTGTTTCAGGATCTTGATTCTCGAGCGCGATCCCTGGTGGGCGTTCAATTGGATTTGCACTATCATGTTCACTCTGAATAGTTTAGCTTCATCGTGTGGTCTAATCAATACTTGTGAAACAGTGTATGGTAAAAGTTCAGAGTAAACACCTATCCGGAGCAAAAATGTGTGTCAGCTTTTTTTACAAGCAAAGCAAATCATAAGTTCTTAGCAGCCATGGTGAGCTGCAAATCGCATCTTCAGGTTCCAACAGCAACTGGGGTACAACATTTGACAATTCTGCAGTAACGCCCAGAAATCCAACAAAGAACACATTACAAAAGAAAGTAGGACAAAGGAGTGAATCATAGACGCCAGAGAGCATTACAAAAGAAGATGAATAATCACGTTCGTACCATCTTCCAATTCATAGGTGCTGTACAGTAGTTCCACAGACCAATGGTAGGCAAATCTAACACATGTTTCGTTCCTAGAACATGATATTGCAAAATTAACAAAGCTTATGGATAACAGTGAGGCACGACATGTATTCAACGGTTCAGTTGCATGGCTAAATTCAGAAGAAGGAAAAAAAAATGAACTGATATTATCTACTACCAGACCACACTGCAGATAAGATAGCATCAAACTAAACAGAGGAGCATTCGGTACATATCATGTCCTAATTAAGATGGCAAACAGTGATTCCATAACAGAGGTTACAGCCTAGAGTCAACCTGTTTCTTGACCAGAGCAAGCCAAGGCATGACCAAATAACTAAACAAAAACCAAGGCATACCATATATAGGCTCAATCATCCAGTTTAGAATGATCACACGATAACATTAATACTTAAAATGGTTAGCAAGCAATCATTCCAACCAATGCAATGTAAAAACGGTATCAGGATGGATGCACAAAACGGTGTTCAGAGATTTTTCAGGTTACAGTACCAACATTTTCTAGAAGAATACTACAACTCCTTGGAACGGGACAACTTTAACCATGTCCAATTCTCGATATAAGATGAGCCTACTAGTCTCCCACTGTAAGGCTAGCTTACCAGATGCAATAAGTTAATGAAGAAAAAGGAATTACAATAGAACATTCCATTGAGAAGTCGACTATGATGCAGCCATTTAATCATGCTGCAAGGCCTCAACAACTAGATGCAGCTTGCAAGTCAACAATGAGGAAATGTGCCTCTTTTCATCGCAACAACAAAATTGCTAGAAACAGAAAACACCCTAAATATTGATTTTCTTCTGTGCCACTAGACAAAAAGGTATAGTCAATTCTTCAGTTCCAGGAATAGGGACTTGAGGCATATGGATGCTAACAATTCAGTACCAAGAAGCACCACTAGATACATAAAACGAAGTCAATTCCTCACTCCTCAGCAGAAGAAAATAAGGTGTCGGATCAGTCGGTAAATATTTCAAAAGCACAGAAAAATAACTAACATACACAATAGTGACTTCAGCCTGAAAGGGTATCAAAACAAGCATATATTTTACACAACCACATAACAGCCAGAGCTTCTGATCATTACTTTGTGCACGTCAATGCTAAAAGAAGAAGAAGCAAGCAGACTCAGACTTGACCCAATTCATAAATATTGCCGCTCATGAGAATACGGCAGCTAGGCGTTAAGAAGCACCACCGCACAGAACCGCCTTTAGATGAAAGGCGAAGCGTTGACAGCATAACCTTCTAGGGCCATGAAGAAGGTATGAGGAACAAGAGTTTGTTTCAATAAAAGTCTAGAAGAAGATAACTGTTGGTCATCACGATGGAAACTGTCAACCAATTTGCCGTCAATGTCCACGTAAAACAGCCACTGGCCATAACTGACCAGCACGAGGATGTCACCATCCACCGACACAACGCTCACATGCCAACTGCCTTCAACCTTTCCAATTTTCCCCCGGATTTCTGCGACCGGTAATTCGACTTGGTACTTGTACACCCAGACACCGGCTTCGTAGTTCGGCAACACCCATATGTCAACAATTTCCATAGCACCATTATAGCTGTAGATGGCAAGCGTTCCATCCATTTCGAAGATATAGGGCTTGGTGGGAACAACTGGAGCAGGCATCTGCCGGAATGACTCGGCTGTGGTGTCGAATACAATAACAATACAGCTTTCTTCATTATTTACCCTGGCTTTAATGGACAGCCATAATGGACTTAGACCATAATGGACTTAGACCATAATATACTTGTAGAAATCTCAGCATACATTACTATAGCCTTGAATTGGCGTGAGAAGTTTTGTGCGTATGCATGTTTGATAATCCAGACTCCATGTTTGATCTGTTCTTTCTGTCACAGCTTAATTAATTTCATTGATTTCTCTCGTATACATGTGTACCAGGTAGATTTTCACCAGACACCACTCATCACCAGCAATAAGGATCTAGATCCTCATGAAACAGTGGAGCTTATATTGTTTCAGGAAAAACCCTCTGGTGCGAAACAATATTTTGCTTCTGTTCTGTACTCTGTAGGCTGGAAAGATGATAATAAAGCTGAGAAGAAAGCAGGGCTACGACTACCACCCAGGAGCAGCATAAGTAAACAGCAAGAGATGGTATGTATGACTTCATCACAAAAACATGTACAACTTTTTCCTACGATGAAACCATTTGTCCAGATTCCACGGTTTTGCAAAATAGGGAACATGATATCCAGTCACCAAAGAATGATCAAGCATAGTTCAAGCAGTATAAGGAAAAAACAATACAGCTTTCTTCATTATTTACCCTGGCTGGTGTCAATTTGTGAGCTATGAGTGTGTACTGATTTCACATGTGTGCCCTGCTAGCTGCATTCAGTCACTGAAATAACATCAGTACCAGGTACGTAAGACTGCATGATAAACAGTATGTGTGCTTATTATCCCATGACAAACCAACTTCCACGTTCTGAAGCAAATTATTAATTAATCTGGACGATGAATTTACTTCTACATTCTGAAGCAAATGATCCATTGACTTTCAACTTACTTGCTGCTGTACTGTCACACAATTGGCCTGGTGTTGTCCTACTTGAGACATGAAAATTATCTGAGACCTGAGCCAGACCATGGCAAACCATTTTTGTGCTCACTAGTAAAAGTTTTTTTTCTTGATCTGAGTGCTTGAGATATTAGTCACAGCATTACAGTGCTCGAGATATTAGTCACAGCATTACAGTGCTCGAGATATTAGTAATCCAGTAACAGATCAGAGTGCTTACTTCTACAACCGTACTGTCACACAATTCGTATGGTGCTGTCCTGCTCGCGATACAAAGTTTTGTTTCTCCAACTTATTATAAGATCAAACATCACATGAAGAACTAAATACTGTATGCAGTGTGGAGCTTATTAGTTTCCTCACGCCTAAATGTGAGCAATTACCTACAATGCAAAGGCACACAATACAGTATATGCAGTAATAAATGACCAGAGTGCTTGCTTCTACAGCAGTATTGTTCACAATTGGCCTGGCTCTTGTCCCTGCTATATGAACACGATGTGGAACCTGAGCCTGACCATGACAAACCTTCTATGTGCTTATTATATCCCATGAATCATTAACCCTTAACATGGTTAGCAGGTAAAGTGAAATAACTAAAGATCATCCCAAATAATGCAACAGGAAAACAGTGTCAGGATGGAAGCACGAAAAGGAATTCCTACAAATTTCCTGTTAAGTACTAGTCTTTCTACAAGAACACTATCCCTTGGAGACATAGCGATAGTATGGCTAACTAAACTTTTCAACCTCATTTTTCGGTCAAACAAGATGCCCGAAGAATGGAGGCGGAGTACATTAGTGCCAATCTTCAAGAACAAGGGGGATGTTCAAAATTGCACTAATTACCGTGGAATCAAGTTGATGAGCCATACAATGAAGCTATGGGAGAGAGTCATTGAGCACCGTTTAAGAAGATTGATAAGCGTGACCAAAAATCAATTTGGTTTCATGCCAGGGAGGTCTACCATGGAAGCCATCTTCTTGGTACGACAACTTATGGAGAGATACATGGAGAAGAAGAAGGATCTTCATATGGTGTTCATTGACTTGGAGAAGGCGTATGATAAGATACCACGGAATGTCATGTGGTGGGCCTTGGAGAAACACAAAGTTCCAACAAAGTACATTACCCTCATTAAGGATATGTATGATAATGTTGTGACAAGTGTTCGAACAAGTGATGGCGACACCGATGACTTTCCAATTAAAATAGGACTGCACCAGGGGTCAGATTTGAGCCCTTATCTCTTTACTTTGGTGATGGATGAGGTCACAAGGGATATACAAGGAGATATCCCATGGTGTATGCTCTTTGCGGATGATGTGGTGCTAATTGACGATAGTCGGGCGGGGGTTAATAGAAAGTTAGAGCTGTGGAGGCGGACTCTAGAATCGAAATGTTTTAGCCTTAGTAGAACCAAAACTGAGTACATGAGGTGCAGTTTCAGTGCTACTAGGCACGAGGAGGAAGATATTAGGCTTGATGGACAGGTGGTACCTGAGAAAGACACCTTCCGATATTTGGGGTCTATGCTCCAGAAGGATGGTGATATCGATAAAGATGTGAGTCATCGAATCAAAGCTGGTTGGATGAAGTGGCGCCAAGCTTCTGTCATCCTCTGTGATAGGAAAGTGCCACAAAGCTAAAAGGCAAGTTCTATAGGACGGCGATTCGACCTGCGATGTTGTATGGCGCAGAATATTGGCCGACCAAGAGATGACATATCCAATAGTTAGGTGTAGCGGAGATGCGCATGTTGAGATGGATATGTGGCCACACAAAAAAGGACCGGGTTAGGAATGATATACATGAGAGAGTTGGGGTAGCACCAATTGAAGAGAAGGTTGTCCAGCACCGTCTAAGATGGTTTGGTCATATAGAACGTAGGCCTCCGGAAGCGCCATTGCATACCGGACGGATAAAGCGGGATGAGAATGTTAAGAGGGGTCGTGATAGGCCAAACTTGACATGGAGGAGTCTGTTAAGAGAGATCTGAAGGATTGGAATATCACCAAAGAACTAGCCATGGATAGGGCTGCGTGGAAATTAGATATCCATGTGCCAGAACCATGACCTGGTTTCGAGATCTTATGGGTTTCAACTCTAGCCTACCCCAACTTGTTTGGGAAAAAAAGCTTTGTTGTTGTTGTTGATGTTGTTGCATTATAAGTCAATTTCTCAATAAAAATATTTGTTATAATTAAAAAAATTCTTCATGATTCCGTTGCATCTGGTTAGGTAGGACTTATGTGACGCTAATATATCTTTCTCGTTCCGAGGAATTGTAACCATTTAAGTTAATGAATAGTGCTCCAGCCCACTTCCAAAAATCAGATGCAGCTTGGAAGTCAATAAAGAGGAAACCAATTCTTCATTTCAAGGAACTAGTTTTCTCATCATATTCACTATTAAGAAGACCTCTAGATAAAAAAGGTAAAACCAATTCTTCATTTCAAGGAAATGGGACATGAGAATATAGATTGCTAACAGTTGAGTCTAAGAAGAAGAACTAGATAAATAGGGGCATGAGGCATATAGGGTGCTAACAATTGAGTACTAGTGAAAACAACTAGATAATGAAAATAAAGCAAAGTCAATTTCTCAGCCCAACAGGGTATGACAACTAGGCTCATACTTGATCCAATCCATATGTATTGCAGCTCACAAGGATATGACAACTAGGCCATTGGGAAGAACCACGTCAGTCAAAAGCCATCAGAGGAAAGGTGAAGCGTTCACAGCACAACCTTCAAGTGCTCTGAATAAGTTATGTGGAACAAGAGTTAGCTTAAGCCGAAGGTCCCAACCATAGATGCGTTGGCCATCACGATGGAAGCTAACAACTAGTTCACCATCAGTGTTGACGTAAAACATCCTCCCACAATGGCTGAGTAGTAAGAGGACATCACCATCAATCGACATAATGCTGCGATACAAATCGTCAATACACCCTCCAAACTTCCCACTGATCTCCGCGACTGGAAATTGGACTTTGTACTTGTAGGCCCAAACCTCGCTTTCGTAGTTCTGCAACAACCATATTTCAACAGCTTTCTCGCCATCCTTATAGCTATAGATGCCAATCGTGTCATCCATCTCAACAATACATGACATAGTAGGAACAACTGGAGCACACATCTGCCGAAACGACTCGGTTGTGGTGTCAAATACCAATACCTTCCTGCTGTCGCTCACTGGGAACCAATGCAGGCTATCACGGACCTGGGCAACTGTGCTGTAGCGCAACCCTGACGCCACTTCTGGCCCCTGAATGTATCTGGGCGGCTGGTCGGAATCCAATGTGAAAACATAGCAGCCAATTTTACCTTTAGGGCCGACAATTTGTGCCCTGCGGTGCAGTAGCAGCCGGTACTCACTGATAGGGCGGTGCATGTACAGTCCCAATACACTGAAAAAAACTGAACTCCCCGATGGGAGCATGCTCACGGGTGACCGGGTTGCAGATTGAGAGGTGGGTGATGCCAATGTTGCCACGCTTGGAGAGGATGAGGAGGCCATCGCAGGATGCATCCACATCGAAGGAGCCGTCAAGCCGGGCGACTGGTTGGAGCTGTGCGTCGGCGGCGGCCCGGTGATCAAAGGCGAGTAAGTCTACGTACTCGGAGCCGGAGACGAGTTCACCCAAGACGATGGGGAGGGAAGGCTGGCGGGCGTGGTGGGCGAGGAGGAAGTCGCGGGTGGAGGTGGCGCGGCGCCAGGCGCGGTTGACGGCGCGGCGGCGGAGGAGGGATTTTGGGGGGAGGCGGACGAGGATCTCCCAGATGGCGATCTCCTCCGGGAGGCTGCTGCCGCGGGGAGGCGTCGCCCTAGCGGCCTTCGCCATGGTCGCCGGCCGGGATTTCATACCAGGAACGAGAGGAGTTGTGGTGATTTTGGGAAACAACGTGAAGGGACTTGGGCTGGGCTTAGCTTAGGTCCTAATGTCCTATCGCAACAAAAACAAATCTACGGAGTACATTATTTTTTGAATGGACTTGGGGTTGGGCTGGGCTTAACTCCAGGTTTTGACGTTTGTATTAAAACAATTCTCAAAAGCTGCTTAAATATTTTACTACTTGTTACCACAACATCCATTTGGCTTTACAATTATGAACATGTTCGTATACATTGGAGCATACTGATTTTACACAATTTATATTTATGCTATACGCCCTAAACCTGATTATATGAATTATTTTTATGTTGCCTAAACCAAGACAGCGCATGACACGAAACTGGTGCGCGAGCCCCAAACTAAATAGTAGCCTGGGGTTCACATCAGAATTCAGAACAATCTGGCAAACCTGTAGGATGTGTTCTCACAGCACAGCACAATCTGGCAACTATAGGATGTGTTCACATCAGAACAATCTGGCAAAAGAGTCCTGTTCTTCTGATGCAGCAAGCTCAGCCGTGCTAGATCCGCAATGATGCACCCAAAGAGCACAAAATGCAGTTACAGACGACTACGACACTTATCCCAGACATAATGGAATACATTAATAATCTGGATGCATACCTTAATCTATGGTGTATAAAATGTAACCATGCACTACAGAAGCGTCATACACACACGCAGTAACAAATGATCAGTTATCTTTCAGTGCCACATGATACATGCATTAGCCAATGATCAGAGTGAGTCTTTAGCTTGCTCTGAGCAAAAGGAGATCAAACTGGCTATTTAAAAGAATAAGGCGACCAAACTGGTGATCAACTTGCGCCACTTACGGATGAAAATGAACACGGCTCATCACTCATGGGAGGCAACCACAGTGCCTCACGATGAACAGAACGTGGGCACCTGAGAATTTCATACATGTATGTAGCATGGCCATGAAGCAATTACATGGAGCATTCCTTAAAATACAATTGCTTGCAAGGAAACAAATATAAACCATGTCTGCTAGCATGGACTCATCCTAGGTGGTGAGCTTAATCTCCATAACTAACCAGATGCAACTGATCCATGTAGAGAAATAGAATCTGATGCAAGTAGCGCTTCGAGCAGTAATAAAAATAAAGTGCAAGTTGCACGTCAAACTGCTGTCAATAGCAACAAAACAACGAAACAGGAAAATAAGGCCACTAGATAATCTCTCAAGGAAAAGAAGTCCAACATGAAAAGGTAGAGTCAATTCTTCGGTTCAACAAATAGAGACATTCAAGGCAAGGAGTGTGCTCAACTATCATTTTTAAGTACTGAAACATGCAGTGAGTTACGCTTTATCTTTGGCGCATGCCAGTGAAACCTACCCAGGTTTTGTAAACAGAGGATTGATCACGAACAGGAAGGGACATAATTTTTACCATGCAAAATAGACAATTCTAGCAAGGGTGAGATTAAGTAGAGTTCGAGTGAGAAGATTATAGGTACACACAAGATAACTTTGCTCCCAGTTGAGGAAGCTGCAGAAGTACAACAATGTTGCAAAGTCCGGTGGTAATAGGAAAACCCGCCCACAAAAACTGCTAATCAAAAAAGTAGATACAAAAGCAAAAAAAATTGATATACCAGAAGAAACAAAACAAGAGGAGGAACGTGTCGTGTAGGCATCAGGCGACAGGATGTGTTAAACCTGTACTCATGATAGTAAGTTCCAGTAAAAAAGAACACATCCCACAAACTGCTAAGCAAAAAAGTAGATACAAAAGCAACAATGTTTGATATGGCACAAACAACAAATGATGACTAGGGGGATGTGCTAAACCTAGTACAAAGGTGCAGTCTGAGAAGGGAATGCAAGCAACGCCAAAGACACAAATCTTGGAGAGGTGAAGGCCACTGTAACAGGAAAAGTGCAAGAATGCAGAACGATTGTATCCCTATATTAACATAACAGAACATTTAAATAGTAAGTTGACTATGATGCAACCATTTAAGCAGATGCAGCTTGCAAGTCAACAAAGACGGAAATATCTACCTCTTTTCATCGTCAGCTACAACAAAGGGTACACACATGATAAAATATTGACTATTAAGAAGGCTGCTAGAGAAAATGATTAAGTCCATGTTTGTTCAAGGAACAGGGACATGAAGCATATACTGGATAACAACTGAGTAATAAGAAAACCACTAGATAAATTAAAATAAAGGCGGGTCAATTCCCCAGCTCAATAGAAAGAGACATGAGGCAGATTAGTAGGCAAATATTTCAAAAGCAGCGCAAAATGACTAGTTGGGTTTGGCATCAACACAAACAGTAGTCACTTCAGCCAGAAAAGGTACCGAGACAAGCATAAATTTCATGCAACCACGTAATGTATCCTACCGAGACAAGCATAGATTTCATCCAACCACATAATACTCACAGCTTCTGATGATAACTTATCAACGCAAAAAGAAGAAACCAACCAGCTAATGATTCATCCAACTTATATAGAAGCAGTGAAGCACCACTCACTCAACAGGTCCAATGAAAGGCGAAGCATTCACTACATAATCCTCAAGAGCCAGGAAGAAGGTGTGCTGAACAAGACTTTGCTTGAGTCGACATCCGGACATACGAAGGCCTTGGCGACCACGATAGAAGCTGTTAACCAGTTTACCATCACTATCAACATGATGCAGACACCGAGGAAACTTTAGCAGCAAGAGCACACCAGTATCCACCGAAACTACATCCAAATCCCAATCGTCATCACAGCCTTCAAAGTTGCTCCAGATTTCTTTCAGCGGCAATTTGATTCGGTACATCAAGTCCCAAACTTCTCTTTCATAGTTCTGCAATACCCGTATATCAATAGCTTTACCGGATGTCATGGGGTCACTCTTCGACTACCCCACGGTGGGGATACCTGGGTCACGCCAAGCCCATCAGCCTTATGACGAGGGCCCAAGGAAGGACCAAGGAGGACGACGTGCGGCCCAAGATAGTCGATGCTAGGTCATGCGACTCCAGTCATGCTTGTAAGCGCGATCGGCACCGTTCACCTGAGACCTAGCCTACTATATAAAGGCTAGGAGGGTCCTTCGTCTAGGGTACGCTCATAGCCGCCACCATAAACCCTAGCGAGATTGCCATCTCGCCATTGTAGCCACAACTCGCCATTCAATACCAGACAAGCAGGAAGTAGGGTATTATCCTCCGGGAGCCTGAATCTGGGTAAAACGCCTCGCTTGTCAGCCGTCGTGATCACCAGCGCTCAACTCTCTCCCCCTCAATCAACCCGGGGTGCACAACCTAGGGATTTGCCGAGTCCACCCCTCGTCAATTGGCGCCGTCTGTGGGAAAGGACGAGCGCTGGAACCATGGTCGCACCGGCTCCATCGACTTTGAAGACCGACGTCTGCATCACCAAGGAGCCAATCTGCTTCGGCTCCTTCGAGTACACCTTCCACCCGCCGGCCCACCGCTCGGTGTACGCCGATCTGCATGTAGGTATGTGCCTCACATTCGGTACCATGCACTACTTTGTAGACAGCTGTGGAGTACTCAGATCCACGGCGATCGCGCCGCGCGCGGCGGTAGCACCCGCATCTGCCGCGACTACCCCAACCACGCCCCCACCCGCTGTGGAGATCGCATCTGCCGCGACTGCGGCGACCGCATCTTCGACTGCTGTGAAGATCGCATCCGTCTCGACTACACCGACCGCCTCCGCTGCGGCAAAGATCGCGCCCAACACGGCCACGCCACCAGCGTCTCCAGCCGTCAAGGAGATCGCATCGACTACGACTACATCGACCACCTCGACGACCACCGCGCGGATCGAGACTACTTCGACTACCTCGATCGCGTCGCTGGCAAGGCCAAGGTCTACGTCAACTTCGACTACATCGACCACACCTTCGCGCGCGATGGAAGTCGCGTCGTTCTCGCCCACGCCACTCGCGTCTCCATCGACTTGCAAGATCGTCAACAAGCCAATCGCGCCCGCGTCGATGACAGCGACATCACTCCTCGCGTCCGCGGCGGAGATCGCGAAACTCCAAGGAAGGAGCCTTGGCAGCGACTGTGGTACCCACCACGTTGCGTCCATTTTCGGCTCCGACCACGGCTCGGACGAAGGAAGCAGCAGCGGCAGCGCCCGGCCCACTCTCCAGACATACCCCGCGCAAGTCTTCATGATCGGCCCGACGCAGGGCAACGGCGGCGAACCCGCATACCCACTGGAGGTGGTCATGCCGGACCAGGTGACGCGGCTCACCATCACCCGAGAGATAGCAATCAAAGCCCTGAAGCACGTCGAGGAAGGCACGTACCCCCCACCAGACGCACCCCGGGAGGACCTTATGGCGGTCCAATAGCTGCTATGGAAGGAGGGCGAACAACTCCGCGCAGAGAAGGCCGAGCTACTCCGACGCAAGGAGGAGGCCGATGCGTCGAGCGCCAGAAGGGCCGCTTACTCACGCCACAGAGCCCGCGTACCCCAGATGACGGAGGCCGACCGCACCAGAGTCACCCGCAACCTCGAGTCGTCATACATGACCGAAGACGCAGACGGAATACCCGTCCCAAAAACACCCGGAGCCGCGCTCATGGCAGTCGAAACATACCTGCAACTGACACAGCCGCCCGAGGGCGACTCGCGCGCTCTCCTCCACAAGCAACAGATCATGTCTATCAAGGCATTCGAAGACGCTCTGATGAACAAGGCGCCGACAGAAAGGCGCGAGAAGATAGAGATCGCCGCGACCGCGAGCCCGCAGCACTCGCAGGCCCGGCGGCAAGACCACCGCGACAACCACAGCCAGGCGAGGACCTCCGCAACGTCATCACACAGAGGACGGTGGACCGCAGCCGCACCCACCGGACGGTTAACACGCCCAATCCTGACGACCGCAATGACGGCGACTACGAGGCGTGCGGCGCCGCATGCTTCAGCTTCAACATCCGCGACACAAGAATGGCCAAGGGCTTCAAGCTCACGGCAGAAGCAGTCAAGTACGACGGGAAGTAAGACCCGAGACTCTGGCTCGAAGATTACCTCATAGCCTGCAGCTGCCAGGGCGGTACTTCGACTACGGCCATGCAATACATCCAGCTGATGCTCACGGGCTCTGCACGCGGGTGGCTAAACACTCAACCCAAGAACGCCTTCAGGACGTGGGACGAGTTCGCGGAGGCCTTCGTTAAGAGCTTCCTGGGGACGTACTCGAGACCGACGACTTTCATCGAGCTACAAGCATGCAAGCAAGGACGAGACGAGCCGCTCCGGTCTACATCCAGCGTTGGACCCTGCTCCGCAACACCATGGAGACCGCCTCGGAGGACCGAGTGATGGATGCCTTCATGCACGGCGTCTCCCGCCGCGACCTCCGCGAGGAGTTTGGTAGGCTCCGGCCGAAGAACATGATCGAGGTCATGAAGATAGCCAACCAGTGGGCAGACGGAGAGGACTCGGTCCGCGATAGTTCACGCTACTCCCCGAAGGACGAAGCCGGACCAAGCAACTGGCGAGAAGGACGCCACAAGAAGAAGCCGCGTTACAACGGCAACGACTCAATCGAGTTAGTAGCGGCGGGATTCCAAACCCCCCGTGAGGATGAAGCGCGCGACAGCAGTCGCCAATACAGCCATGTACAGTACAGTCGAAGCGGCGGTGACCAGAGTCGCCAATACAGCCAGGGCAATACAACCGAAGCGGCGGCAGCAGCTACCGCAGCGACGGAGGCCATAAACGCGAGTGGCAGAAACGCACACTGAGCCCAGCGGAAGAGCTGGAACAACCCTGCAGGCACCACATGTTCAGGAACCCGGAAACGGGCAAGTGGGGATCCAACCACCTGTTGAAGGACTGTCGAAAGGCACGCAAGATATACGAAGCCATGCAGAAGATAGTCACTCCAGCACCCGCAGCGCAGCCAGTCGCGCAGCTGGCCATCCAGGCAGCACACCCGCACCCGCAGTCGCTAATCCAGCACAGGCGGCGGGAGCCTTTCTACAGCAGCAGCAACAGCCGCAGCAAGAAGCCCCACCAGTGGTCCAGACGCATATCAGCGCAGCGCACGCGGACAACTCAACATGATACAGAAGGGGCGCCCCTCAAACAGGACCCAGAAGATCATCACTCGCCAAGTTTTCCAGGCCATCACCTGTCCACCTGCAGTACCCGACTACCTGAGAGGGTCAGAGACACCAATCACTTTCTCCAGAGCAGATCACCCGCCTGCAGTACCACGACCCGGGCACGCCGCTCTGGTAGTCGAAGCTCTGATCGGAGATTACACCCTGAAAAAGGTGTTCATGGACGGAGGCAGCGGCATCAACATCATCTTTGCCGACACCCTCAGAAGGATAAACAGGCCAACGACAAACTTGGCGGCATCAGAGACCACCTTCCATGGCATAGTACCAGGGCAAGCAGTCACGCCCATGGGAACGATCACACTCGACGTCATCTTCGGCACACCCGAAAACTTCAAGAGGGAGTCGATCGACTTCGAGGTAGTCGACTGGAAGTCGCAGTACCACGCGATACTCGGGCGCCCAACCTTTGCCAGATTCATGGCGGTACCTCACTACGCCTACCTCATGCTCAAGATGCCTGGACCCAAGGGCGTCATCACGGTGCACGGCGACTTCGACCGCTCCAACAGCTGCGACCGCGAGTTCAGCAAGATCTCCGAGTTCTTCGGAATGGAAGAGCACTTCGAGGCGATGGCAGTCGACAACGACAAAACCATCTTCCCGCCACGCAAGAAGCAAGCCAAGGACGCCGCCTTCAACACGACTGACGACACAACAACTCATCAGGTCCACCCGACGGACGCAAACAAGACAGTCAAAGTGTCGTCGAGTCTGCCTATCGCATAGGAAAGCGCGCTCGTCGAGTTTCTACGTGAGAACTGGGAGATCTTCGCCTGGCAACCTTCTGACATGCCAGGCATACCCAGGAACCTCGCCGAGCACTCTTTACGCGTCCACAAGGACGCCAACCCGTCAAGCAGACCATGCGACGCTTCTCAGGACCCAAACGAGACGAAATAAGCAAGGAGATCGATCGACTGCTCCACGCTAAATTCATCCGAGAGATCAAGGACTCGGACTGGGTAGCGAACCCAGTCCTGGTGGAGAAGAAGAAGACGAAGAAACTCCGCATGTGCGTCGACTTCACCGCCCTCAACAAATGCTGCCCCAAGGACCATTTCCCGCTCCGCGGATAGACCAGATCATCGACTCGACTGCAGGCTGCGCACGCCTATCCTTCCTGGACGCCTACTCAGGGTACCAGCAGATCAGGATGAACGTCGACGATGAAGAGAAGACTGCATTCATCACACCCATGGCGTCTTCTGCTACCAGACGATGCCCTTCGGGTTGAAGAACGCTGGAGCCACGTACCAGCGCACAATGCAAGCCTGCCTAAAGGGGCTAATCGGAGAGATCGTCCAAGTCTACGTCGACGACATAGTCGTCACCACTCGAACGGAGGACACTCTCATCGCCGACCTCCGCAAGGTCTTCGCCGCCCTCAACGAGTATCAGATCAAGCTGAACCCGGACAAGTGTGTCTTCGGCGTGCCAGCCGGAGAACTGCTCGGGTACCTCGTCTCTGCAAGAGGAATCGAAGCCAACCCGAGAAGGTGCAAAACATACTCGCAATGCCAGCACCGACCAAGCTTCATGAGGTGCAACGCCTAGCCGGCCGAGTCGCAGCTCTCAGCCGGTTCATAAGTAAGTTGGGAGAAAAGGCCCTGCCTTTCTACCAACTGATGAAAAAGACAGACAAGTTCGAGTGGACAGAAGAAGCGCAAGTCGCGTTCGACCAACTCAAGAAAACACTCACGACTTCCCCAGTACTGGTGGCGCCACTGGAGAACGAGCCGCTATACCTCTACGTGTCAGCCACGAACAGGGTGGTCAGCACGGTACTCGTAGTCGAACGAGAAGAAGAAGGACACAGTACCCTGTTCAGCGCCCGTCTACTACCTCAGTGAGGTGCTAACCTTGTCCAAGCAGCGGTACCCGCACTACCAGAAGCTAGCATACGGAGTCTTCATGACATCAAGGAAGGTCGTCCACTACTTCTCCGAGCACTCCATCACGGTAGTAAGCTCCTCCGGGCTCTCCGACATCCTCACCAACCAAGCCGCGACAGGACGAGTCGCCAAGTGGGTTGTTGAGCTAGGGCCCTGGGGGCTGAAGTACGCGCACCCGAAGTCAATCAAGGCCCAGGTGCTTCCAGAGTTCACCACCGAGTGGATAGAGGCCCAGCTACCAGACGTACCCGACCTGTCCAACGCATGGACAATGTACTTCGACGGCTCCAAGAAGTTCAGATCAGCAGGGGCGGGAGTCGTCCTCATCTCACCTAAAGGCGACAAGCTGAGGTACGTGCTGCAGATGAACTTCCCAACGCCCTCCAACAACGAGGCAGAGTACGAGGCCCTGATCCACGGCATGCGGATGGCCAAGAACTGCGGCGCCACTCACCTCATGATCTACGGAGACTCCTACCTCGTCGTGCAACAAACCATGAAGCAATGTGACGCCATCGCCGACAACATGATCGCCTACAGGGACCTGTACAACCAGCTGGAAGGCACCTTCGACGGCTGCGAGCTGCGGCACGTCGGCCGCGAGAGCAACGAGGAAGCCGACACCCTCGCCAACCTGGGCTCAAACAAAGCGCCGGTGCCACCCGGAGTCTTCCTCGAGTGCATCACGCAACGCTCCGTCAAGCTCCGGCCCGCGCCGGGATCCTCTACATCGACAACGAGCACCGCCGACCCGCCCAGCACGGAAAGGAGCCTATGGAGGTGATGCTGATCGAGCCCACATGGACGAGCCCATACCTGGCTTACATACTGCAGCAGAGGGTGCCAACAAACCCAGTCGAAGCCAAGCGCGTCATCCGCCGCTCCAAGGGCTTCACCGTCATCAACGGGGAGCTCTACAAGCGAAGCATCTCGGGAGTCCTCCAAAGGTGCATCGACCCAGTCGACGGTCAAGCCATCTTACTCGAGATCCACGCTGGCATCTGCGGGCACCACGCCAGCAGTCGAGCCTTAGTGGCCAAAGCCTTACGAGCCGGGTTCTACTGGCCCACCGCAATGCAAGACGCAGAAGAACTCGTGAGGAAATGTCTCGGCTGCCAGGAGTTCGCCAACAAGCCGCACGCCAGCATCAGCACTAAAGACCATTCCACTCGCCTGGCCCTTCGCTCAATGGGGGCTCGACATGGTGGGTCCACTCAAGAAGTCCTCGCCGGGAGGACACACGCATCTCTTGGTGGCAGTCGACAAGTTCACGAAGTGGATCGAAGCTGTGCCTATCACAAGTTCGACTGCCTCCTCGGCAGTTAACTTCATCAGGTCGATCATCTTCAGGTTTGGAGTGCCGCACAGCATCATCACCGACAACGGCACGAACTTCACAGCCGAAGAGTTCAAGGACTTCTGCTCCGAGCAAGGCATCAAGCTCAACTACGCATCTGTCTCGCACCCGCAGTCCAACGGACAGGTCGAAAAGGCCAATGGCTTAGTCTGCAAGGGCATCAAGAAGCGCCTGCGAGTACCATTGAGGCGCGCTGCAGGCGCCTGGGTCGAAGAGCTGCCATCTGTGCTGTGGAGTCTGCGCACTACGCCAAACAGATCCACTCAGTACACGCCATTCTTCATGGTCTACGGCGCAGAAGCAATCATGCCATGCGACATCAAGTTCGATGCACCCCGAGTGGTGGCCTACGACGAGTCCGACGCAGAAGAAGCACTCGAGGACGACATGGATACCCTGGACGAAGCACGCGACATCGCCCTTACCCGCACAGCCGTGTATCAGCAAGACTTACGCAACTACCACGGGCGGCGACTGCGGCCCAGAGCGTTCGTCCCTGGCGACCTTGTCCTCCGCCTCAAACAGAAGAAGGTGCACAAACTCGCCTCCCCGTGGGAGGGTCCATACATCGTGACAGAGGCAATCGGCGGCGGAGCTTACCGCCTGAAGGACTCGAAGACGGGGACAGTCTGCACAACCCGTGGAACGTTGCGCAACTGCGCCGCTTCTACGCCTATCGACTCCCCCTTGTAAAAATACATGTCAAGAGGCGGCAGGTTCCAGACGCACTCTTTCCCTTACCAGGGTACCTGAGGGGACTGGAAGGGTTTTAATGAGGCGGCCTGCTCGCAAAAATCAATGAAGTGATTTGTGGAACAAGCTCTCCCCTTTACTTTTTTAGTCAAAAAGCAACATAAACCTAGGCCGTCACCCGACGCACTCGGGGGCTGCGCCATACAGGTCAAGTCAAGCCTAGGCCCACCCGAAGCACTCGGGGGCTGCGCCATACAGGTCTAAGTCAAACCTAGGCCGCACCCGACGCACTCGGGGGCTGCGCCATACAGGTCGCTCGAAAAATCCTTGGCCGTCACCCGAAGCACTCGGGGGCTGCGCCACACAGGTCTAAGTCAAACCTAGGCCGCACCCGACGCACTCGGGGGCTGCGCCATACAGGTTAAGTCGAAAACCTAGGTCGCCACCCGACGCACTCGGGGGCTGCGCCATACAGGTCTAACTCGAAAAATCCTTGGCCGTCACCCGAAGCACTCGGGGGCTGCGCCGCAGGTCTAAGTCAAACCTAGGCCGCACCCGACGCACTCGGGGGCTGCGCCATACAGGTCCAACTCGAAAACCTAGGCCGCACCCAAGCACTCGGGGCTGCGCCATACAGGTCAACTCGAAAAATCCTTGGCCGCACCCGAAGCACTCGGGGGCTGCGCCACACAGGTCTAAGTCAAACCTAGGCCGCACCCGACGCACTCGGGGGCTGCGCCGTACAGGTCCAAGTCAAAAGCCTAGGTCGCCACCCGAAGCACTCGGGGGCTGCGCCGCACAGGTCCAAGTCAAAATCCTAGGCCGCACCCGACGCACTCGGGGGCTGCGCCGCACAGGTCTGACTCGACACACCTCGGCCGCACTCGAAGCACTCGGGGCTGCGCCGCACATGTCTAATTCAAAATCCTAGGCCGCACTCGATCCGCTCGGGGGCTGCGCCATACAGGTTTACAGAAGTCTACAAGATACAATTTACTCACTCGGGGGCTACCCCCACCTCGGCATACATACACTCATATTTCCACTTGGAAAAATTGCTTTTACAAGCTAACGCTATACAACAGCAGTCTACTACTCTTATTCTACAGGCTCGCCCTTTGGCGCATCGAGTGGCCCTACAAGGTGCTCACTAAAGCTCTGGACCTGCTGAATCATCTGACGCGCAGCCGCAAGAGTATCGGCGTAGTCACCCTCTCCAGGCAAGCCGTCAAGCACCTTGTACAGTGGAAGATTAGGCCGGTGCATTCGAACGTACGCCAGCGCCACGTTCGCCCCGGCAACAAGTTGAGTGTGCACGACTTCCTTCAACGCACTGCCTTCACGGAACCTCTCCAGCAGCGCAGCCAGTCCATTAGGCTGCTCGTTGTGCGGAAAGTACACCCTGTTGATCTGCCAGAGGGTTTTTCTACAACCTTCCAAGAGCACAGCAGCCCGCCAGGTGCGATCCAACATTCGAGCCAGTACACTGCCTCTGGATTTATTTGACCAAAACTGACGCGCTTCGGGTGAGTCACCGGCGGCTTCTTTCTCCACCCGCTCGTCTACTCGACTTTGCTCGGCCTTCCAGTCAGAGTTCACATCTGCATCAAGACCCAGAGCTAAGAACAGTAAAAGGATAAAGAAGTCGAAGCACAGTGCTAGAAAACCAACCTTGCAGCTGCCGACTGATCAAGTCCATCTCGCCTAGCAGAAACTCCTCTCGCTGAGAGAACGGCGCAACGGGCCGCGACCTCAAGCGCTCCAACTCCAACTCCGCGCTCTTCAACTTCGACTCGAGCTCAACAATCTTGTTCCTCATGAAGGTGATCACTCGTTGATCATTCACACTTCGCGCAGGAGCTGGAGGAGCTCGACGACGACGAGTGGGTGCAGCCGAAGAGGTGTCCTCCTCGTCGCCCGCACCAGTCGTTCCAGCGACCCCAGGAGCTTCGCCCATCTCAGACTGCCAAGTTCGACAGCGTCAAGCAAGGAAAAGAACACATTCAAGCCTAGATATGAAAGAAAAACTCGAAGGCACAAATTCACATTTCAACATCAGCATGTTCGCGGCCAGAAGACCCGCAAAATATATAGTTCATTACAGACCGAACCAAAAGCAGAAGAATCCTAAAAGAACGGAGTCTACATCACAGACTCCGACTGGGAACGGCTCTTCCTAGCAGCCAACTCTGCAGCCTTGGCAATCCTCTTCTCGAAGGTGGCGACCAACTTTGCAGCCAGCTGACTCGCCTGCGCTTCACACCGCTAAGGGACGCGGTCTGCCATCAGGCTTCCGAGGGAAGTCGCTGACAACCTTCTCAAAATCACCTACGACTTGGTGACCAAGAAGTAGCTGGAAAGTGAGCTCGGAGCCGCGTACCGTCTGCGCACGCGTGTAGTCCCAAGGTGGTCGCATTGCCTTCGAACGGAGCCGCAAGCGCGTCAACAGCAACCGGCGGTGGCTTGCTGGGGAAGATGTTCCGGTGCACAGTCGCCAAGGCGCCTGTCGACTTCTGCAGCGCCGCCGAAGCATACGCGCAGACGCGGTCATGAAGCCAACAGCCTCCGCCAAGCCGACATTCTCGCTGGAAGACCCTTCTGGAGGAGCACCTCCGCAAGTCTCTGATCAACAGAAATCCACACCCGTAAGACATCAGAAGTCGACAAAAGACAAAGTAGGCACTGAGCCGAAATACTTACTTCCAACAACATCTGCGAGTGCGAGCAAGCGGTCGACCTGGGTCTTCTCCAGATCATCCCGAGCTTGTTCACGCTCTTGGGCTTCACCCAGCGACTTCTCCAGCTCCGCGACCCGCTTCTTCATGCTCTCCTTCTCGCCTACGGATCAACGGAGCAAAGTTAGCAATAAAGGCAGTCGAAGCACCCCTCGAACACAAGGGTTCACACTCACTATTCGCTTGCTCCAGAGCAGTGCGGAGCTGATCCCTCTCCTGCTCCATGCGAACGAAGGCTGCGGCTCCCTCCATCTGCTGGCGATAAAATGGCTGCAGGAAACACAAGACATCAATCTGCGCCCGACTATTCTAGTCACGCACATCTTCGGGGGCTACTCCCATCGGGAGCGCTGTTCGCGCACCCGATACAGATTTTGCAGAATGAGTCAAAGGACACTTACATGCTCAAGCAGCCCAGCGTCACCGGAGTCGCATCAGCAGCTTTCTCTGGCACGGAGGAGGTCGAAGCCTTCAAGGCCAAAGCGTCACCCGCCAGAGCCTCTTCTCCGGTCGTCTTCGCAGTCTGCTCGATCATGGGAGCAGAAGTGTGCTCCATCTCACGAGGGGAAGAAACAACAGCGCCAGTACGGTCGCTGTGACAAGATAACTCAATTCAAGGACTCGCAAGTGAAAAACACACTCGACAAAAACAAGGCAATGGTTACGCGACTAACCTGGCGACATCTACATCATCTTCACTTCCCAGGGAGACGGAGGCCATCCTCGCAAACTCAGTCGGCGGTGCAGAGCCGAGGGGAGGCACGCAAAGGCTCAGCCAGGTCACTCGTGTGCCTAGCGCCCGAAGATGACTCGCTCGTCCTCCCGTTCACACCCGCCTCCTTCACGGGTGACGAAGCGAACCAGAGTCGCCACTCTTTCGCCTCTGCCGCTTCCGCAGCGGCTCCTCATCTTCATCTCCTCCTCCAACTCTTCACTCGGAGAGGTGGCGGAGGGAACTTCATCGTCATCAACCTCGTCCTCTCAGGGAACTCTGCCTCTTCATGAGGTCCATTCTCCATCAACGGAGGAAGACTGACATAGCTCGAACGACCCTGTCAGCAAATGAAGCATTCGAGTCAGGCAAAAAGATTCGACAGAAGAAGATACAAGACAAAAGCAAAGCAAACGAAGCTCACCTCAGGCACAGGGTTATTAGGCCCATACGGCTCGACTGGGCACTTGACATTGCACGGGTCAGCGGCTCGGAGACTAGTGATGCTCCTCACCTTCGACTCGACTGCGTCATCATCGAGCTCATCGCCACATCCTCACGCGCCCACATTGGGTGGACGCGAGTGCGGAGCGGCTGCACCCGAAGCCTGAAGAAGGTGGCAATAAGGTGAACTCCACCTGTCTCGCGCCCAAGACTTTTCAGAAGGCCACGAAGAAGCGTCAGCAAGGGCTGAGTCGCCTCCCTGTCCTCCTTCGACAGCGGGTGCGCCCACGCGTTCGTCTTCCGCAACTCGCGATCAGCCGCGAAGTCGGGAAGCCCTTCCTGGTCGCACCTGATGTAGAACCACTTCTTCCGCCAGCCCTGGACGGAGTCGGACTTCTTCATCTGAAAGTAGGTGGTGTCGCCACGCACCTGGATGCCGAAGCCGCCGACTGGATACACCTGCTTGCTCTTCCCCACGTTCCTCCTCACGAGGAATAGCGACTTCCACAGCAGCCAGTTGGGTGCGATTCCCAGGAAGCACTCGCAGAGCACGATATAGCTCGCGATGCTCAAGACGCTATTGGGAGTCAGATCGTGGATCTGAATCCCATAAGCATACAAGAGACCACGGACGAAATCGTGGAGGGGGAACCCGAAACCCCGCGGAAGGAAATCCACGAAGCAAACGCGTTCCCCTCGCGAGGAGCGGGGAATACCTCTTTCCCGGGAGCGCGCATCGTCGCCTGGTCTGCCGGCGGCAGCAGCCCCTGCGCGCGGAGGGCCTCGAGGTCGGCTTTCTTCACCGATGATTTCACCCAGTCGCCGTCGGGCTTCTTCATCACGCTCGCCTCGGCGGCGGCGACGGCGCCAGCAGCAGGCTTCCCCCTCTTCATCGCGGCCTTGCTCATGGAGGGCGGAGAAAAGGACTGGCAGAAAAAAACAACAATGGCGGAGAGCACGCAGCGGAGATGATGGCAGAATGGGGATGGAATGAACTGTTCGCCGCCGTGGTAAAAAATATATACCGCGTGGCCAGTTAATCCTGGCCGTACTCAGCGAAACCGCACTCCACAACATCATCTAATCGTCCACGTGTCGCGCGGAGATAGCAACCGTCGCCGGCCACACCACGAAATTTTCGCGCCCAACGGTCAATATAAAGCGGCAACCGCTGTCTCCAGTCAGTACTGGCGGTGGGACCACACTATCACGTCCCATCGGACACAGAGTGCGCCAAAAAACGTCAGCGCTGACGTCAACCGTGCAGGCGTAGCAAGTAAGCCAATGGGCTGATCGAGAACTCGAGCAGTTCATTCGAGTGCAAAAAGATTCAGTAAGCTCTAAGAGCTGAATAAACTCGAACAGTTCATTCGAGTGCAAGAGAGATTCAGTAAGCTCCAAGAGCCGAACAAACTCGTGCAGTAAGACAGACCGACCGAATACACAGTAAGTCCCACAAAGCCAAGCGCGACTCCAACAAGTCGGGTCCCTTCTTTACTCCCGTCGGGAGCGGGCTTTTCGACTGAAGAAAAATTGACTTTAACCTCAATTGCAAGCAATTCAGCTTAATCTCGGGGGCTACTCCCGTCGGGAGCGCTGTTCGCGCTCCCGAGTGACTCAGAACAATAGCAGTCGAAAAATCACCGACTAAGGCTGTACTCACAGTATTTTACCCTAGAGTTGACAGTTCGACTAAGGAATCCTCCATAAGCCCTGAACGGCCGGAGTCGACCAATTTTGCTTGTTCCTTTCAGGAACCCGTCGGCGTGCCCAGGAGGAAGGAGTCCTTTACCCGACTCTACGATTCGACTAAGCACTCGGGGGCTCCTGTCGTGGGGTCACTCTTCGACTACCCCACGGTGGGGATACCTGGGTCACGCCAAGCCCATCAGCCTTATGACGAGGGCCCAAGGAAGGCCCAAGGAGGACGACGTGCGGCCCAAGATAGTCGACGCTAGGTCATGCGACTCCAGCCATGCTTGTAAGCGCCATCAGCACCGTTCACCAGAGACCTAGCCTACTATATAAAGGCTAGGAGGGTCCTTCGTCTAGGATACGCTCATAGCCGCCACCACAACCCCTAGCGAGATTGTCATCTCGCCATTGTAGCCACAACTCGCCATTCAATACCAGACAAGCAGGAAGTAGGGTATTATCCTCCGGGAGCCTGAACCTGGGTAAAACGCCTCGCTTGTCAGCCGTCGTGATCACCAGCGCTCAACTCTCTCCCCCTCAATCAACCCGGGGTGCACAACCCAGAGATTTTCTGAGTCCACCCCTCGTCACCGGAATAGCTACGGGTATTGATGCCAAGCGTGCCATCCATTTCAAAGATATCTGAGTTGCCAGAAACAATTGGCTCACGCATCTCCCGGAACGACTCTGCTGTGGTGTCAAATACCATCAGTTTGGTTTTCCACTCATTCCTTTGTGGCTTGCTTTTGGTCTGATAATACACCGGGTACCAATGCAGGCTATCGTGCACCCGGACAGGTACGCCGAAGTTCGCCGACGCCATCTCCGGCCATCCGATGTACCTTGGCGGCTGGTCGGATCCCAGCGTGAAGACATAGCAGCCAACTTGGTCTTCAGATACCACATCTGCTACCTTGCACGTCCTTCGCTGCAGTAACAACCGATACTCGCCGGTAGGGCGGTGTAGGTACATCCCCATGATGCCGAAGTCCGACGGCAGTCCGAGGAGAGCATGCTGACGCGTGGCTGGGTTGCAGATGGAGAGGCAAGAGCTGGTGCCAATCGTGGCCACCTTGGATAGGAGGAGGAGGCCGCCGCAGGAGGCCTCCGGATGGAAGGCCTCGTCAAGCTGGGCGACGGCATGGAGCTGGTCGTCGTCGATGGCGACCTGACTGTCGAAGGCGAGGATGTTGTCGTCGCTGGAAAAAATCGGATGGCTGGGCTGTTGGGCGTGGTGGGCGAGGAGGAAATCGCGGGTGGAAGTGGCGCGGCGCCAGGCGGGGCAGACGGCGCAGCAGCGGAGGAGGGCTTTGGGGGGCAGGCGTACGAGGATGTCCCAGACGACGATCTCGAACGGGATGCCGCGGTGGAGAGAACCTCCGGGCTCCGCCATGGTCGCCGATTGGGACCTGATACTGGCTCTGTGGATTCGTCACAGGAGCAAGAGGACTGTGGAGTGTGGAGGTGGTGACGGCGGCTGAGGTAGGTCTGGTATTTCTCTACCACTGGAAGTCTGGAACGCATTTGGGCCTCTGGCCAGGTCCGTATTACAAGGTCTCCCCCTAAAAAAAACTCTCACCGAGTTAGATTCTGTGTCTGCTGCTGTACAATTTCTGAAGAAACGATTGTCTGATTGTACATGTATTGGTTAATTACATCCATTATCCACACGTGAGATAATCATGTACTATAAATCTCGAAACTATTTCATCAGCCATCGAAATAACTATTTCTTGAGAGTTATCTGACAACCAGCCATAAAGAGCAGGTAGAAAACCAAGTACGGATATTTTCATTTTGTGCAGAACACAACAACTACAGACCCTGGAAATCAGTTCAAAGCATGGAGATACTTAGGGTATGTTTGGTCAGCTGTGGATTCCAGAAAAGCTGTTGTGGACCGTGAGCGGTGGAAAACCTGTTGTGAGATGAGAGTGTGAGAATAGAATTAGGGTTTTCGTGGGGTCTAGCCTCCACGGTGATCAGTTTATATAGACTTCAGCAGGATACAATACATGGTATGTACACGTACACATATGTACGGTTACCTAATACAAAACCGTTTCTAACACTCCCCCTCAATCTGAAATTTTACAAACTAAGTTTAGATTGGTTCTAAAACGGTTTAACATCTGCTGGGTAGCTGGCTTAGTAAATACATCAGCTAACTGATCATCGGAGGAAATAATCTTGACTTGAAGAACTCCAGCCGCTACTCGCTCTCGCACAAAGTGGAAGTCTATCTCAATGTGCTTAGTGCGAGCATGAAACACTGGGTTAGCAGTCAGGTACGTCGCCCCTAGGTTATCACACCACAACACTGGTGTGCGCTGCTGCATGACGCCGAGTTCCTTCAGCAGGGACTCCACCCAAATGGCTTCAGCAGCTCCGTTTGCCAATGCTTTGTATTCTGCCTCGTGCTAGATCTCGAGACAGTAGGTTGTTTCTTTGAACTCCATGAAACCAAGTTCGGACCTACAAAGACGGCAAAACCTCCTGTGGATCGTTGATCATCAACGCATCCGGCCCAGTCTGCATCAGTGAAAATGCTGATCGCCGTAGAAGCAGTCCTCCTGAACTGCAGGCCTGTACTGAGAGTCACCTTCACATAGCGCAAGATGCGTTTAACAGCTTCCCAATTTACCTCGGTTGGTTGTGAAAGAAACTGACACACCTTGTTGACGGCGAAAGAAATATCCGGTCGAGTGAGGGTCAAGTACTGAAGACCTCCTACCACACTGCGGTACCTGAAAGCATCGTCGGTACTAAGTGGTTTTCCAGAAACACGAGACAACTTGTCAGATGGAGACAATGGCGTGGAAGTGGGCTTGCAATTCTCCATGTTAACCCGATGAAGCAGATCAAGAGCATATTTACGCTGGGTTACACTCATCCCCCCAGAATTGCAAGACGCTTCAAGACCAAGGAAATAGTCCAAAACACCAAGATCCTTGATGGGAAAACTATCCGACAGAGAACGCACCAAGCAGTCCACGGCAGCAGGAGTAGACCCGGCAATGACAATGTCATCCACATAGACCAACATATAAATCTGAACACCACCATGGGAGAAGATGAACAAGGAGGTGTCAGCCTTGGAAGCAGTGAAACCAAGCTGCAGCAAACGCTCACTGAGACGGGCATACCAAGCACGGGGAGACTGTTTAAGACCATAGAGAGCACGCTGTAATTTGCAAACGTGATGGGGACACTGAGGGTCCTCAAAACCAGGTGGCTGCTGCATATATACATCCTCGGTGAGAAAACCATGGAGGAAAGCATTGCTGACATCGATTTGACGAAGAGTCCATCTGCGGGACACTGCCAAAGAGAGAACAACCCGAACTGTGGCAGGTTTGACAACCGGACTGAAAGTGTCACCATAGTCGATGCCGTGCTGCTGAGTGAAACCACGGGCGACCAATCGAGCCTTGTGCTTATCAATGGACCCATCCGGACGATGCTTGGTTTTAAAGATCCACTTGCAGCTGACAAGATTTACTCTTGGAGGACGAGGTACCAGCGTCCAGGTGTTGGTCTGACGAAGAGCAGCGAACTCATCAGACATGGCATCGCGCCACGCCGGCTCACGAAGGGCCTCACGGTGAGACGTGGGTGCAGCAAAGAACGCACGCCGGCGGGGATCATACCGAACGGTGTCGTCTGTGATCTTCTTCTCGCGACGCGTTCCATCGCGGAGACGAGTAGTCATTGTATGACCAGGAGCAGCCGAAGACGACGGAGGTGCAGCTGCAGACCCAGTCGAAGGCGTGGCGGCCGGGGAGGACCCAGCAGCGGGCGACGCGGACTGGACCGAGCCATTAGGCCCAGCGGACGGTGGCGTCGGAGGAGCGCCAGGCGAGGCGGGCTTCGAAGCGGGCGACGCCGAAGCGTGCGGCCCAGACGCGGGAGAAGGCGGCGTCTCGGGCGGCGTGGCATGCACATGCACATCGATCGCAGGGTCGACGTAGGAGCTGGGCACCGATGTAGGCACCTGCAGGGAAGGAGCATCGCCTGTGACAGGCACATCAGTAGACAAATAGGACAGGTCATAATTTCTCACATGAGCACTCGTAGCCGGTTCGGAAGACGGAAAAGAGATGGACTGCTCAAGTGTGGAGATATCAACCGTGACACCGGGTGTAGCACAAGGAAAAACGGTCTCGTCAAAGACAACGTCACGAGAAATATAGATGCGCCCGGTGGACCGATCCAAACATTTATACCCCTTATGCATAGGACTATACCCGAGGAAAACACACATTTTGGAACGAAACTCAAGTTTGTGTGTGTTGTACTTACAGAGACTAGGCTAGCAGGCACAGCCGAAAGTACGAAGGAACGAGTAGTTGGGGGCAATGTTAAAAAGACGCTGAATCGGTGTATCTTGTTTAAGAACGGGGTCGGCATACAGTTGATGAGGTAGCATGCGGTAAAAAACGCTTCATCCCAGAAATGCAAAGGAAGAGAAGCATGTGCAATGCAAGGCCCGTTTCGACGAGATGGTGATGTTTACGTTCCGCAACACCATTTTGTTGGGACGTGTGAGGGCAGGACACGCGGTGAGAGATACCCATGCGCTGAAAATATTGATGGAGCTTGTGGTATTTACCACCCCAATCGGACTGAACTGCCTTGATTTTATAATTCAGGAGGCGTTCGACATGAGCCTGGAAGTTATAGAAGACCTGTTCAACATCAGACTTGTGTTTGAGGAGATATATCCAACAAAAACGGGAATAATCGTCAATGAAACTAACATAATATTTAAAACCTCCAGAGGAGGCAACTGCAGGACCCCAAACATCGGAGTGAATTAATTCAAAAGGCATAGTAGACACACGATGAGAGGCACTATAAGATAATTGACGACTTTTTCCTTGTTGACAAGAATCACAAACTAAGACAGTATTGTCTGAAGGTAAACACAAGAGATTATTTTTGCTAACAATCGATTTCACTACTTTATTGGTAGGATGACCAAGACGCTGGTGCCACTGCGTAGAGGCACATGTGGCGGTGGAGAGAGCATGACAACGCAACGAGGTGGACACTCGGCTAAACGGGACTGGATAAAGACCGCCATGGCTTCTACCGTGAAGAAGAACCCTCCTCGTGGCCTTGTCCTTAACATAGAAAAAACGACGGTGAAACAAAACAAACACGTCATTATCGGAAACGAGGCGATAAACGGAGAGGAGGTCTTTGCTAATATTTGGAACATGAAGAATATTTTTCAAGCGAAGAGATGAACCGGCTAAAGTCGAATGACCAATATGCGAAATAGACAAACCTGCACCATTGGCCACCTGGACTTGATCCTTCCCGCCGTAGGGCGCATGGAAGTGGAGACGGTCAAGCTGACTCGTCAGGTGATCGGTTGCCCCGGAGTCCATGACTCATGGAGCGGGGGTGTTGTTGGAGCTCGTCGATGCCGAGTTCCCGGAGCGCGAGTTGTTGTTGATGACGAACTCGAGGTTGAAGCGGTTCTTGCAGTCACCCGCCATGTGCCCCTAAAAGGAGCAAATCTGGCAGCGAGGACGATTCTTGTTGCGACCGTTGCGGCCGTTGCCTCCGTTGCTGCCACCATTGCGGCCGGAGTTGTTGTCCTGGCGGCGGTCACCACCACCACCGCCGTAGTTGTCGTTGGGGCGGTAACCATTGTTGCCCTGCCCCTGCTGCGGGTAATGCCCCTGCTTTGGGAACCCAGCATAGGAAGATCCTCCGCCACCGACATGGGCAGCAGGACACGGCGGGCCATTGTTGATGTAGAGGCCAGGCCGCGATGCAGCGTTCAGCGATGAGACCCAATCATTGGGTTGAGCTTGATGCGCACGCAGAGCCTCATAGCTGAGCACGTGCGAGTAGAAGTCGGAGAGGGAGACATCCGAGTGGTCCTTGATCATGGACGCCGCCAAAGGGTTGAAGTCGGGGCCGAGCCCAGCGAGCATGTGATCGATGATCTCATCGTCACCGAGAGGGGAACCCGCGGCGGCCATGGCGTCGGCGAGTACCTTGACCTTGTTCATGTACTCGGCGGCGGGCATGTCCTCTTTGCGCAGCGCCTGGATCTGGCGTCGAAGATGACGCACGTTGGCCTTGTTCTGCGCGCCGAACATGGAGTGCACCGCAGTCCATACGCGGGGTTGGCGACGGTGGTTGCGGCGTCGCCGGTCCCCTGGGTGATGGTCTTCTCGGGCGCCGCGGTGGTGCCGTCGAGGTGGCCGTGGAGCCCCGCCCCGGAGAACTTGGGGACGGTGAGAGCGCGCCAGAGCATGAAGTTGCTCTGGTTGAGGCGAACGGCAGAGGGAGCGATCGGCACGGCGGCGGAGGGCGCGGGAACGGAGACGCTCGGGCCAAGGGTGGAGAGCTGCAGCGCCGAGGAAGTCATCTCGGCGGCGGCGGTGGCTCGGCGTGTGGCCTAGGGTTAGGCTCTGATACCAAGTTTGAGAATAGAATTAGGGTTTTCGTGGGGTCTAGCCTCCACGGTGATCAGTTTATATAGACTTCATCAGGATACAATACATGGTATGTACACGTACACATATGTACGGTTACCTAATACAAAACCGTTTCTAACAATGAGAACTGTGGCAAAGCTGAAAGTCGTTTGGCTGAAACAACTGTGAAACCGTGAATTTTATGCGAATCATCTCTAATACCCCTAAGACCGTGGGAGAGTCGTCGCCACGCCTCGCCGGTCCACCACGTCGGACTACCTCCGGCCACCTTAATATCATCGGACCCTCGCCGGAGTTGGTCGGACCTCGCCAAAACCTCGCCGGAGATAGGGGAAGACACGCCGGACCACGCCGGAGTCGCGCCGGAACGCCTCTGGCCATCTTGATATCGCCGGACCCTCGCCGAAGTTGGCCGGACCTCGCCGGAGTTGGTCCAAACCTCGCCGGAAATCATCAAAACCATCCTGGAACTTTTTGGGACCTCGCCGGAGCTGCCTTGACTTTGCCAGAATGGCAATTTTGGTAATTACATTTTATTCCGATAATCTAGAACACTTATAAATAATATTGATAGAAAGTGACATCTCCATTTATTACAAAAGATTTAGGGATCACACAAAAGACATGGTTCACATAGAAATATCCTCTCTCAACACACAAAGATGGATTCGCATATCTGATCTGTTCATTACGATCTAGTACGCTCCTTGTACAAGCGTGGGTGGTAGCTAGCTATATCTATCAAGACAATCAGGCAAGCTAGCTACAGCATGTACGTTCCTAGGTGCTAGCTGCATCGATCTAGGCAAAGCTAGTGCTAGCTAGCTCCTATACTCGAGTTAGGAGAAATATACGGCATCATTACCCTGCACACTATCCTAGGTGCTAGCTTCATCAATCTAGGCAAGGTAGTGCAACTAGCCGCCATGGCTTACAGATTGAATACCAAGAAACAGAGGAGAAGGCTATCTGATCCGATGAGAGAAACTTCGGCCGGCGGTAAATCAACTGGCGACGCTGGTGTGCCTGATCGGTGATCTGAAGCGATCTTGGAGCTGGGTCTTCGTGAGAAAAACGAGAGGGAAAGGGGCCGGTGGTAGTGTACGGAGATGGGGAGACACAGGACAGCCGCCGTGCCGCCCGTCGGCCGGCCGGAGGAGTGAGCGGCAGCCAACCTAGCTCTGCGTGGGCGCCGCCATGTGAGTACGAACAGGAGAAAGAAAATAACTAGCGATGGAGAGATGCGCTCAGGATGAAAATTATAAGGTGGAAGCGGTACGACTTATGAGTGGCATTGGTGGGTAATTTTCATACCAAATTGAAATCGAAAGCAGCAAAAGCAGGGGTATATCTGCTTTGCAAATAACACTACGAAAAGCAGGTTGCTTTTGTGGAATCTGCTGTAGAAAATAACCCTTTCGTTAGCTTTTTGACAACAGAAGTAGGTTGGAAAAGCAGAACCAAACAGACCCTTAATTAAAAAACTTATACATTCTGAAGGAAATGATCAAGTGACCTTCAACTTACTTGTACAGCTGTACCATCACACAATTGGCCTGCTGTTATCCTACATGAGACATGAACACAATATGGGACCTGTGCTCATTAGGGTAAGTTTTGTTTCTTGATCTAAGTGCTTGAGATATTTACAGAATTGGTTCTTGAGATATTAGCAAGCCATTAACAAATGATCAGAGTGCTTACTTCTACCACCATACTGTCACACAATTTGTATGGTGCTGTCCTGCTCAAGGCAAAAAGTTTTGTTACTCCGACTTATGTTAAGATCGAACATCACATCATCAAGCACTAACCCTTAACATAGTTAGCCGGTAAGTGAAACAGTAATAGATCATTCCAAACATGCAACAGTAAAAATGGCGCCGGAATGGAAGCACACACAAAAATGTATTCAGAGATGTTCAGGTTAGTTGCACTGCAATGGCACATAGTACAGTATACAGTGTGGAGCTTATTAGTCTCCTCAAGCCTAAATGTTAGCAATTAACTACAATGTAAAGGCACATAATACAGTATGCAGTAACAAATGATCAGAGTGTTTGCTTCTACAATGGTATTGTCACACAACTAGGAAACGTGCCCATGTGTTGCAACGGGAGAGATTTTTTTCTTTTATACCATGTTCCTCACGCACGATTGCACCACCGATGACGGGCTCGGCAACGTGGACCTGGCAATGTGCGTGAGCGCCGTCACCACTACAGAGAGATGGTACTCCGCGTAGCTACTCTTCACGGTAGCAACTGCCTCATCGGCGACCTTCAGATCTCCATGCGCACCACCTCGTGTTCAAATAACCCTATATATCATATTTTTAAGGAAACATCGCATAAACAACAAATTCTTTTACATTGTCATTCAAATACTCAGTGTTTACACGACAAAACACACCTAGTAGTTAGATTGCACCAAGGTAACAATTACTCTGTATTTAGGATACTCGTGACTATCATAAATGTGCGTTCTCATATGTGTTGTTTTAAGGACTCTTGGAATTAAAAGCTCTGCTCCATATTAACATTACATGCGAGCTCCCAAACAATGGTGCTCTGGCTACCCGACTTGCTACTGCTAGTGCCCGGTTTTCCAGCGGACAGGGACCTTGCACGGTTCCTTTTCAGTCTGCTTCTGAAAATTCTATAGACAACATTTAATCAAAGAAAATCATGCTTTTCCTGAAACTATTCAGCTGTAGTATTATCAAACTGAGAAGCTGCTTTACTATTCTCTTCCTCCATGGCAGTGATGGCCCTCTCGATGTCACAAACAACGTCATTGTTCCAAGTCACTCAAATATTCTAACTGAAGCTTTCCATTCACAAAAAATGAACCTGCAAACGTAAACGGGGAAGAAGATAACAGAGAAGTTCGTGGCGCCGCTGCACTGTAGCGCCACAAAGAGAGAAAACAGATGAGTTGGCGGCTGGATTTGGGGACAGCAGTTGCTGGACACTACCTATCGGGGGATTGGGACGGATAGGTCGCAGGCGAAGCAAGCAGAACCGTGTCTTGTCGTCTCAAGAGCTAAGACTCTCCGCCATGGCTACCCTGTAGAGCAGTACCGAGTCTTGCAAACTCGGAGACGACGCATTCAGACTTGAATCCTCTAGATCCAGGCTCAACACAACATATCCATGTCCTTGGCCTCCACCCAATCCAGGCCAAGAAGGCACAAGCCGCCATCGCCAAAAAAAAAAAGGACGGATCGCGCCGCCCCCGCCGTCCTGTACAAGCTTCCACAGGTTCTGCCACTATCGCAGATTATTCAAGAACGGAAGACGAAGAAATACCTATACTACAGCGGGCACACGCCCCTCCATCACCCCCTCCGACCGGAGCCGCCGTCCTCTAGTTTGCCACCGCGGGGACTCGTCGGGGTATGGAGCACCATCGGCGGCGAACCAAGGAGGAGCAGAGCGCCCGACGGCTCGGGAATCGTGGAAGGAGAGGGCGGCGCTCCATGTGCATCTGCACCGCTGCCCGGCTGACACGCAGCCACCGGAGCTCCTGCGCTCCCGTGGAAGAGGCGCCGCCACGAGCGGGAGGCTGGATCCAAGAGCTTCTCCAAGCGGCGCTGGGCGAACGTGCGGAGGACGGGAGGAGAATTTCTGGATGTGTGTGACTTAGCGGTGGCAGTTCCTGTAAATAAGTATAAAAAAACGGTTCAATGGCATAGGTGTGTAATATGTGATTTGGTGGGAGGGCAAAACCGGAAATAAAAATGACGTACCACAAGAAACCTTAATGCTTTTATTATATATATATATATATATATATATATATATATATATATATATATATATATAGATTGGCCTGGTGCTTGTCCTGCTTCAGACATGAACACAATGTGGGACCTGAGCCTGACCATGACAAACCTTCTATGTGCTTATTATATCCCATGAAGAATTAACCCGGGAAAGTGAAATAACAAGAGATCATCCCAAACAATGCAACAGAAAAACGCTGTCAGGAAGGAAGCACAAAAACAAATTCCTTGAATTTTCAGGTTGCAGTACTAGTCTTTTCTACAAGAATACAACTCCTACGAGAATAATACAACCGTGTTCAATTCTCGCTATAATAATGAGATTTTTAGTGTCCCATAAGACCTACCTAACCAAATGCAATGGAATCATGACGAAATTTAATTACAACAGAGATTTTCATTTAGAAATTGACCTATGATGCAACCATTTAAGTTAACGAGTTGTGCTCCAACCGTCTTCCAAAAATCAGATTCAGCTTGCAACTCAACAAAACCACTAGATAAAGGTAAAACTATTTTTTCTCCCTCCATACTGACTATTAAGGAGACCACTAGATAAAATGGTAAAACCAACTCTTCTGTTCAAGAAATAGGGACATGAGAATAAAGATCGCTAACAATTGAGTACTTAGAAGAAGCACTACATAAATAAAATAAAGCAATCGATTCCTCATCGCAATGAATAGGGGATGAGCATATAGATTGCTAACAGTTTGGCACTAGTGAAAACTACTAGATAAATAAAATAAAGCAAAGCCAATTCCTCAGCCCAAGAAAATAGAGACAAGAGGCGGATCAGTCAGCAAGTATTCCAAAAGCAGAGCAAAATGACTCGGTAATTTAGCACCAACACACGCAGTAGTCAATTCAGCCTGAAAGGGTATCCAAAAAATCATACTAGATTTAACGCAACCACATAGCAGGCAGAGCCTCTAATCATAGTTTTATACACATCAATGCAAAAGAGAAGAAGCTAGCAGGCACATACTTCATCCAATTCATATATTTTGCAGCTCATGAGGATATAGGTAAGCATAAGGTAACAGTGGATCAAAACATGTATATGCTTTGCTGTTCTCTCGAGGAAAAAACAGTACAGGTTTCTGCATTATTTACCCACGCCTTACTAGAGTACCAGATAACCATGTAAGACTGCATGACAAACATTTTGTGCGCTTATTATATCCCATGACAAACATAATTCCACATTATGAAGCAAATGAGCAAGTGACTTTCAACTTATATGTACAGCTGTCACACAATTAGCCTGATGCTGTCCTACTTGACACACAAACACAACCTGGGACCTGAGCCAGACCATGGCAAACAATTTTTGTGCTCATTAGCAAAAGATTTGTTTCTTTATCTGACTGCTTGAGATGTTAGTCACAGAATTGTAGTGCTTGAGATATTAGCAAGTCAGTAACAAATGATTAGAGTGCTCACTTCTACAACCGTACTGTCACAATTGGTATGGTACTGTCCTGCTCGAGAGACAAAGTTTTGCTTCTCGGACGTATGATAAGGTCGAACATCACATGAAGCACTAACCCTTCACTGCAATGGCACATACTAGTAGTATGCAGTGTGGAGCTATTTAGTCTCCTCAAGCTTAAATATGAGCAATTACCTACAATGCAAAGGCTCATAATACAGTACACAGTAACAAATGATCAGAGTTCTTTCTTCTACAACTGTATTGTCACACATTGGACTGGTGCTTGTCCCTGCTTCAGACATGAACACAACGTGGGACCTGAGCCTGACAATGACAAACCTTCCATGTGCTTATTATATCCCATGAAGCATTAACCCTTAACATGGCCAGCAGGTATACCAAACGATGCAACAGATAAATGATGTCAGAATGGAAGCGCGCAAAGGTATTCCTAGAATTATGAGGTTGCAGTACTATTCTACAAGAATACAACTCCTCGGAACGAGGAAAATATAACCGTGTTAAGTTCTTGTGATAACAATGAGCTTATTAGTGTCTCATAAGACCTGCCTAATCAGATGTAGCACAATCACAAAGAAATTTTATTATAACACAGCTTTTCATGGAGAAATTGACTTATGATGCAACCATTTAAGTTAACCAGTAGTGCTCCAACCGTCTTCCAAAAATTAGATGCAGCTTTCAAGTCAACAAAGAGGAAATCCTCTGTCTAGTCATCATATTGACTATTAAGAATACCAGGAGATAAAATGGTAAAACCAATTCTTCAGTTCAAGGAATAGGGACATGAACATATAGATTGCTCACAATTGAGTACTAAGAAGAAGCACTAGATAAATAAAATAAAGGAAATAATTCCTCGTCTCAACGAATAAGGGCATGAGGCATATAGATTACTAGCAACTCGGTACTAGTGAAAACCGGTAGATAAATAAAATAAAGCAAAGTCTATTCCTCAACCCAAGAATATATAAACATGAGGCAGATCAGTCAGTAAGTATTCCAAAAGCAGAGCAAAATGACTCGGTAATTTAGCACCAACACACGCAGTAGTCAATTCAGCCCGGAAGGGTATCCAAGAAATCATAGATTTAACGCAACCATATAGC
Source organism: Poa pratensis (assembly GCA_947311845.1). NCBI lineage: Eukaryota > Viridiplantae > Streptophyta > Magnoliopsida > Poales > Poaceae > Poa > Poa pratensis. Next base: position 15,409,647 of record CAMZMU010000027.1, on the reverse strand, counting down.
AGGCAGAGCCTCTGATCATAGTTTTATACACACCAATGCAAAAAAAGAAGAAGCTAGTAGGCTCATACTTGATCCAATTCATATATATTGCAGCCCATGAGGACAACTATGCCGTTGAGAAGAACCACCTCGCCCAATAGCCGTCAGAGGAAAAGCAAAGCATTCTGAGCAGAACCTTCAAGTGTCGTGAGGAAGTTATGTGGAACAAGAGTTTGCTTGAGCCGAAGGTCCCAAGCATAGATGTGTTGGCCATTGCGATGGAAGCTGTCAACCAATTCGCCCCCAGTGTTGACGTAAAACATCCACCCGTCACTACTGGCCATCAAGAGGACGCCACTATCCACCACCGACACAATGCTCAAATTCCAACTACCTTGTCTCGGATCAAACTGCGCCCTAATATCTGTGACCGGCAGTTCGACCTGGTACTTGAAGTTCCAAACCTCATCTTCATAGTTCTGCAACATCCATATATAAACAATTTGCAGTGCATTGCTATAGCTATAGATGCCAAGTGTGCCATCCATCTCAAAGATATTAGACTTAGGGTGACAAACTGACAAACTGGAGCACGCATCTTCCGGAACAGCTCGGTTGTGGTGTCAAATACCAATACCAGTCTGCTTTCGCTCTCATGGTTCACTGAGAACCAATGCAGGCTATCACGTACCAGGGCAGGTGTGTTAATGCGCAACCCTGACGCTGCATCCGGCCCCTGAATGTACCTGGGTGGCTGGTCAGAACCCAACGCGAAGACATAGAAGCCAATTTTACCTTTAGGCTGCAGAGATCCGACACTCCTTCGGTACAGTAACATCCTATACTCACCAGTAGGGCGGTGCATGTACAATCCCAATACCTTGGAGAAACTGAACTCCCCGAGCGGAGCATGCGCACGGGTGACCGGGTTACAGATCGAGAAGCAGGTGGTGCCATGCCTGGAGAGGACGAGGAGGCCGTCGCAGGAGGCCTCCAGATTGAAGTAGTGGTCAAACCGGGCGACTGGTTGGAGCTGGGCGTCAGCGGCCCGGTGATTGAAGGCGAGGAAGTCTTGGTAGCGGGCGCCGCCGTACTCGGAGCCGGAGACGAGTCTACCAGAGACGATGGGGAGGCAGGGCTGGCGGGCGTGGTGGGCGAGGAGGAAGTCGCGGGCGGAGGTGGCGCGGTGCCAGGCGCGGCAGGCGGCGCGGCAGCAGAGGAGGGACTTTGGGGGGAGGCGGACGAGGATATCCCAGACGGCGATCTCCTCCGGGAGGCTGCTGCCGTGGGGAGGCGTTGCCCTAGCGGCTTTCGCCATGGTCGCCAGCCGCGATTCCATCAGGAACGAGATGAGGAGTTGTGCTGATTTTGGGAAACAACGTGAATCGACTTGGGCTGGGTCTGGTTCCATCGAAGCTTTCTTTTAACGGTAAATCTAATAAGGGGACGTGCCCCACGAAACGCTTCCGTCCGGCGCTGCATCAAGATCTGGGCGCCATGCATCGTGTGTCAGGTGAGCTTTGCATCGTTGTTTACAGACGCTGGCGTCTGGACCCACGATTACCTGGCCTTGTGGAGGGGCTTGGAGCTGTGCGGATAAGGTAGTTCGCTTTTTTCCATTTGTGTGGTTCTCATCATAGCTGAACTTTCGAGAGAACCGGAGATAGAGAAGAGGAGAGAGAGGGAGAGATTGAGGGCGACCGGCGACGTGGTGAGTGCAGGCGGGCAGGACGTGGTGGCGGGAGCATGGCGGAGCGGATTCGGCGGCGGCGGCACAGATCGCGGAGTCAGCGCAATGGAGACGCGCATGCCGGAGAGGCTCGGCGACTGCGCATGGCGGAGGCGCAACGGCGGCGAGCGTGGGGAGAAGATGCTGGAGAAGCAGGAGGCGGCGCCGACGCGTGTGGCGGTTTAGGGCGTGGCGGTGGCGGACATGACGAAGCAAGCACGACGATGGCGGCTGTGCGCCCTTGGTGGAGCAGGCACGTCAACAACGGCCGCGCGCCCACCGCAAAGCTGGCATGATGGCGGTGGCCCTATGCTCACAGTGGAGCAGGCACGCCGACGGGTGAGGGCGCTCGTTCCTGCTTGGAGGAGCGGGCATGGCGGCGGTGCTGGTGGTCAGAGGAAGTGCAAGACGTTGCTATTCGTGTCGCCGATCCAATTCGTGTCACTGACACTGCTATACGAGGGCGACTGGGTGCTTGGGGAAACGCCGATCAGTCAATTCGTGTTGCTAAGCTCGACCGGTTGCCCAAGCTTTCCGTCGGTGTGTCACATGCGCCGCCCAGCCTCGCGCTCGATTACTGAGCTAGCGCCCAACAATCGATCAAAGCAACTCTCTGCTGCCAGATTCGACAAGGTATAGCTCATTAGTAAGTACTTACTACCGTCTGCCATCCACATATTGCTTTTGTGCCTGTGCTTCTGCATCCACAATCGAAAGTGAAAAGAAAATAGGGATATTGAGTGTTGTTTGAGACGTTGTGAAGGTAATCTGGTTACTTTACTGCTTACTATGTTTTCGTGTACGATAAGTGTATGATGGTTGAATTATACCGTGGGACGGGCAAACGACTGTAACACTACACACGGTTTATTTTAAAGTTGGGTCATGAATCGGATTGTATATCATCGGACGTCGATCTGGTCAGTTCTCTTGCCAAAGTAGCTTTTTATTTGACAAAATACAATCAGGTTACGTTACTCGGATAACCTGGTACTTTGCATGATAGATGGTGTGTTGCAGCATGTTTTCACTGTTGTCTTTCCTTCAATGCAGCTAGCTCAGTTTTTGTGCATAAACAATAAGCTTTAACCATCGTATGATTTGGCAACCAAACTTTGCTATCCTTGTAGGATCATTGTTCAGTTGATCAAGCGTTATCTTTATAGACGACACACTCATCTGCCGTCTTGATTCAACTGGCATCCCGCTTTCTTGGGTAGTTGGGTTAATTAATGGTTAGTTCGGTCTGCTCAACCTCTATCGCGTTAGGTGTCCACCTTTTTAGGATGTAACCTTGTGTCATCTTTTTTTAGTAACCCCAAATGAACCATATCCTTGGCAAAACAGTACATTTTCATTTATTTTAGCAGGCAATGATATGTGAAAAACTATCTTGGCAACTACATATTAGTAATCTGGCAACTGCAATGTTAGTAACCTGGCAATTACACAATTACATGAGATACATCCGGCAGCTACATGTTAATAACCTGGCAATTACATGGTATTAATCTGGCAACTACATGGTATAAATTTGGCAACTACAGAAGAATTCATATCTTCTATCAGATGACACTTCCATCCCTTTGCATTTTACATCTTTGTCACTCATAGTGTCCTTCAACAACATTGTATTAATCTGGCAATTAGATGGTATTAATCTGGCAACTACATGGTATTAATTCTTTTGTAACCTGACAATTACATGGTATTAATCTTTTGGTATTAATTGCCATGTTACAAAATATATGAATTCTTTTGTAACCTGGCAATTACATGGTATTAATCTGGAAACTACATGGTATAAATTTGGCAACTACAGAAGAATTCATATCTTCTAGCAGCTGACACTTCCATCCTTTGCATTTTACATCTTTCTCACTCATAGTGTCCTTCAACAACATTATTGCAAGCACTTGTATGATCTGTTTCCATAGTGTGGAAAACATGGCAACTAGTAATAAACAACCTGGCAACTTATTGTAAGGAAGTTGGCAACTATAATACATAATCTGGCAATTGATGTTTTTTCTATAACTGAATTGAAGTACCTTGTTGTTCTAAAATATCATTCTTAGTTGTTTGCTTTAGCATTGTTTCATTTTCATCATCACACTGCATTGGGACAACCATGTACTCCCAATCTGATACAAAATTCAAAAAAAAATGTAAGTTCAAAGTTATCTAACACCGCTTCTTAATTTTTGCAGAGTATTTGGAGTTTATGGTGACACGGCTACAAGAAAATGGTGTGTTGATGGAGTGTAAGGGATGGAACAGGTTCTGCAAAGCAAGAAGTTTTAGGTGAAAGATTTATAGTTTTGACTCTACAGATACACTATGTTCCTTGTGTTGTTTGCTAAGGTTCCAGATTTTTGTTGTTAGGTTTACAGAGTTTAGTTGCCAATTTTCTAGTGTCTAGTTGCCAGGTTTCTGGTGTTTAGTTGTCAGGTTCATAGTCTGTGGTTGCCAGGTTCGTGTTCTTTGTATTTTGGCTTTTCGACAGATATGTTTCTTGTCCCCAGTTTACGATTTCCCCAACTTTGCTGTAATGGATACCTAATTGCCTAATTTATGTATCTAAAGTAGTTGATTATCTCTATGGTTTAGTGATACAAATTTGTCATAATTATGTCTACATGATTTCTGTAGATTTTTTCGTCTTCATCCATGTTCTTTTTTTCTAAGTATATTACCAGATTCTATTTTTTTGTGATCAGTGATAAAAAACTATGTCATGGTGTGTTTACATGATCTCTAGATTAAGCAGTACCTTTTTCAGCTTTGGATCATAGGTGTGAAGAAAATTCATCTCGTTCATAGGTGTCTATCTTTTTTGTTTTGATTTTGCCCTAGGGGCACCTGATAAGTACGTGGCATGAAGGTGGCAGTTTTTGTACCTATAGTAGAATTTTTTGGAGGAAGATGCTGACCGTGGCGTTAGGTTATAATTACGGGTCTATTAGCAGCTGGGCTGTTTATTTGGGCCAATTCTCACCTAGAAGCCCGGTTTGGGAATTGGGGTGTGCTAGCTGGAAATAGTTGGTGCGGTGTACTTTCGCGTACGGGAACGGGCGCCGTATGGGAGGGGTTAGGTGGGGCACGGTCGTAGGTAGCAGGGTCCTTCTTTTAATGGACTTGGGCTTAGTTCAGGGTTTTGGCATGCGGCAAATTTTTTTTTTTGCTATCTAAGCATTGTTTAAAAGTTGTTTGAATAGTTATATTTAAAAAATATTTTCATGCACATATGGACAATTACTTTGCAGAATTAAAAAAGTATCATGTAAAGTGTAGCATATTTATTCTACAAAACTTATATTTATCCTATACCCCATAAACCTGGTTATATACCCCATAAAGTGTAGTATATTTATTTTATTTGGCCTAAACCATGATAGCAGGGTTTCAATGCATGGCACGGAACTTTTGCACGAGCCCTCGCCGTAAGACCATTTCTAGTGGTACCCTCTTGTTTCTGTCCAGAAGCTAGCACTATGTCTATTTGGCGGTGTTTCGACACCATGTCCGGACCAATGGTAGCCAAATCCCAAACGACAACATTATTTTGATTATTTTGTTTCTAGTGTCTATGCAGTACCTATCTTTTTTGTTTGACAAAATTTTCTTTAGTATTATATTATATGCGTCAATAATCATTTATTTATCCTAGTCTTGCCCCTCGCGCCCGTAAAGTTGGAGGCGGACAAGGGGTATATCCAGACATAACCTCAGGTCGGTAGCGACTCAATTTAAGTTTGTCCCAGCTGCTCCCAACGTTGGAGATGCTCTAAGGCCCCTGAATAGGCGATGCTCCCCATTTTTCTATAGCAACGATTGTTTTTGTTCAACGTTCTTCTAATGGACTTGGGCTGGGTCAGGTTCTATCGAAACAATTTTTAAAAGCTGCTTCAATATTCACAATATTTTTTAGCCACACATGAAAAATTACTTTCCACAATTATGAACATTTTCATATACAGTGGAGCATATTTAATTTTACCAAGTGTACATAAAAAAAATTATACTAGTCCTAAACCTGATTGTGGTTAAGTCTTGTTCTTCTGATGTAGCCAGCTCAGCTCTGCTAGAACAGCAACGATTCACCCAAAGAGCACAAAATGTTGTTACTGACGACGACACTTTTCGATCCCAGACACCCCTATCAATGGTGTAATACGTAACCAGGCACTCCATAAGGGTCTTACGGTAGAAAATAGGCTACCGACTAGCCTGAATTTGAGCAGCTGAGCAATGGCTCTACAGTGGAAATAAGGAATGGTCAGTGCCACATATACACGCAGTAGCCAATGATCAGCATGCGCCTTCAGCTTGTCTCACAATGAATAACATTTGGGTCCTGAGCATCTCATAGATGTATATAGCATAATCCATGAAACAATTCCTTGATATGGTGAAATGATGGACATACTTCCAAACAAGGTAACAGAAGCATGGAAGCACACAAAAAGGCCCCTCCTGTGAACAGATCGACCAATGTTACAAGGAGAACGTTGCTGGATTGATATATAGTAAAACAGTCTTTTTTTTTTTTTTTTTTTGCGTTCAATAGAGAGCTTTATTCATGTAACATAGTAGTTTCAGTACATTCCTGTTCAGTTACATGAATAGTCTTTTCTTTCTTAGATAGAAAAACTGCATCTGCTTGCAAGGAAACAATCATAAACCATGTCTGCCTCGCATGGCTTCTTCCTTAGTGGTCAGCTTAATCTCCACAACTAAGCAGATGCAACTGATCCATATAGAGAAATAGATTTTTGGTGCAAGTAACAAAAAGTACATACAAAAGCAGCAATGTTTCATAGGGCACAAACAACAAACAATGAAGAGGATGTGCTAAACCTAGTACAAAGGTGCAGTCTGAGAAGGAAATGCAAGCAACTCCTGTAAAACTACGAAGCAACCATTTAAGCAGATGCAGTTTGCAAGTCAACAAAGAGGAAAATATCGACCTGTTTTCATTGAGCTACAAAGGGTAAAAACATGATAAAATATTGAAGAATAAGAAGACTGCTAGAGAAAATGGTAAAGTCCATTTTTGTTCAGGAATATGGGACATGCGGCATATAGATGCATAACAACTGAGTAATTAACACCACTGGATGATTAAACTAGAGCCGAGTAAATTCCTCAGCACACTAAAAAGAGACATGAGGCAGATTGGTAGGCAAGTATTTCAAAAGCAAGGCAAAATGACTTGTTCGGTTTAGCATCAACACAGAAACTAGTCACTTCAGCCCAAAAGGATACCGAGAAAAACATAAATTCCATACAATCACATAAAGTTCAGAGCCTCTGATCATAACGAGACGGCATAGATTTCATGCAACCACATAATATTCAGAGCCTCTGATCAAAGCTCTGTATACATCAACACAAAAATAAGCCAACTGGCTCATAATTCATCCAATTTATATACATTGCAGCTCAAAACAATACCAACTATTTTGTTAAAAACCATCACTCACTCAGCAGGTCCGATGAAAGGTGAAGCATTCACAACATAACCTTCTAGAGCCGGGAAGAAGGTATGCCGAACAAGACTTTGTTTGAGCCAACATAGAGAGACAAGGGGGCCTCTGCGACCACGATAGAAGCTGCTAACCAGTTTACCATCACTATCAACATGAAGAAACCACCGACAAGACACTAGGAAGAGCACACCACTATCCACTGAAAAAACATCGAAATCCCAGTAGTCATAACGGTCATCAGCATCCAAATAACAATACTCATCACATTCATCTTCGAATTTCATCCTGATTTCTTCAATCGGCAATTTGATGTGGTACTTCAAGTCCCAGAGCTCTCTTTCATAGTTCCGCAGCACCTGTATATCAATAACTCCGGTGGAATGATTAAGGGCACAGATGCCGAGTGTGCCATCCACTCACAGTTACACATATATGAGTTGCAAGGAACAATTGGCTCACGCATCTGCCGGAAGGACTCAGCTATGGTATCAAACACTATTATTTTTCTCTTCCAGTCATTCCACTTTGGGTTGCTTTTGTTCTCGCAATACAGCAGGTACCAATGCAGGCTATCACGCACAAGGACAGGTACACCGAAGGTCGCACTCGACGCCGTCTCCGGCCAACCGATGTACCTCGGCGGCTGGTCGGAGCCCAACGTGAAGACGTAGCAGCCAATTTGGTCTTCAGGTGAGCTATCTCCTGCCTCCCACGTCCTCCTCTGCAGTAACAGCCGGTACTCGCCGGTAGGGCGGTGCAGCCGTGCAGGTACATCCCCATGACGCCGAAGTACGACGGCAACCTGAGGGGAGCATGCTCTCGGGTGGCTGGGTTGCAGATGGAGAGCATGGACTGCTTGGAGAGGACGAGGAGGCCGTCGCAGGAGGCCACCGGACTGAAGCCCTGATCCAGCTGGGCGACGGTATAGAGCTGGAGGTGGTCGAAGGCGATGATGTCACTCCCGGAGAAAAGCAGATGGCTGGGCTGGCGGCGGTGCTGTGCGAGGAGGAAGTCGTGGGTGGCGGTGACACGGCGCCAGGCGCGGCAGACGGAGCGGCAGCGGAGGAGGGATCTCGGGGGGAGGCGGACGAGGATCTCCCAGACGACCATGTCGTCCGGGAGGCTGGTTCTGCGGCGGCGACGCGTCGCCCTCGCGGCCTTCTCCATGGTCGCCGTTCCGGGAACGAGGCAGTCGCGGTTTGACGCGGTGCGTTGCAGGAAGGCGGCGCCGGGACAGGGACGGGCTTGGGCTGGACTATGCCTCTCGTAAATCTAAACCTTATATACCTCGGTTCTGATTAGCATTATGCAGAAAATATTCTCTTTGGGATTTTTATTAAACCAACGCACGCCTAAGCTTAATTGCTTCTGCTAAATAAAATAGGCTAAGTTTCTTCTGGTGTATTTTTACAAGATTACTAGTACTAGCAGATACAAGATTTATTTTCCAACAAGGGGTCGCGCTCATTTTATAGATACCAACATCGCACGATCATTTATACAAACAAAAAACTTACTGCACAGATGAATGTTTGCCTGCTCGGTACTCAGTCGGATACAACAGAGTTGGTGCCAGTTTATGAACCCTGCTCCGTACGAGGTTAACAAGGTACGAAGTAGAGAGAGCACTGCTAAGTGCATTCCGTCACTGAAATAACACTAGTATACAGGTAAGAATCATCTCCAACAAGACAACAAGACCATGGTTTTCAGTGGTATTTATTTACACGGTAGAAAGGGGCCTCTCCGAAGATGCAGCATCTTCGACCTTGTTTCAGCAAATATTTAGCCCAGGAATTATAACCTGGTGCATTATATGTCGCCAGCCAGCCGGCAGCTGAGAAAACTATCAAAAAAGGCGCGGCGGGACACCTGGCTTGGGTGTCTGAAGAGCAATCTTGGAACAAGCAGCAGCAACAGAGGAGGTAGAAGCTGCAGAAGAAGCATTTATTCAGAAGAAGCTTAAGTGCTGCTTAAGAAGCTAAAAACCTTGTTCAATGGTAAACTTCAGCTGCACAACTCAACCAGAAAGAACAAGTCGAGAATTATGTAGCATCTGAGGTGAAGAAGAATTTATAGATGTACGGCAAGAACTAGACAGCTGTGGATGTACCTGCTGTTCAATAGCTCAAACCACTGAACTGATGTTCTCTGTTTATTACTACATTACAAGAACAGAGATTGGGTCCGATTCTAAGAAACTTTGTTTCACAATATCATCCAATCAACGTGCTCTTAACAGAATACAACACCTATAAGAATTCAACTCAGGCCTAGCAAAAATTGGTAAGCATATGAAACTCCCAAACCCATCTAAAAAACAACAGCTACAAGTTGTGTCCTGTATATTTTATATGCAAATAACAACCCAAATTCTTAATAGCAATAGCGACACAGACTGTTTTCAGAAACCCAACAAGGAACAAACTACAAGAGCAACTAGTATAACAGGTGCAGCGTAGATGCCAGGTAGCTTAAAATATATGAAACATTATTTACAGTCATACCCTGTTGCAAGCCAAGCCACAATGTGCAGCACTTCCATAGACTACCAGTACGCAGCTAAACCTGCCTCTTGCCTAAAACATAGCTCTCCTAGAAGTTACAAAACCAGCTGCAACTTGCAAGTCAACTTTCATCTGTAGCTAGAACAAAACAACGAAACAGGAAACAAGCGTTATCGCTAAGTATTTGATTATTAAGAAAGCCACTAGATAATCTCTCGGGAAAAGACGACCAGCATGAAAAGGTAGAGTCAATTATCTACTTCAAGAAACAGAGACATTGAAAGACAAGGAGTGTGCTCAATTACATTTTTAAGAACTGAAACATATGGCGAGTTACCCTTTCTCTATGCTACATGGCACTGGAAAGTACTCAGGTTTTGTAAACAGAGGACTGATCGAGTTGGATATTTTACAAACTGGAAGGAACATATTTTTTACCATGGAGACTAGATAAACTTGTCAACTTACGTTTATCTCCATACTATCTAAGAAGGATGAGATTAAGTAGAAGAATATTGGTAAGCTCAAATTAACATTCCTCCCAATTGAGGAAGCTGCAGAAGTATATCCATAGCAAAGTATGGTGATAATAGGAAAACCCGCCCCAAATACTGCTGAGCAAAAAAGTAGGTACAAATGCAGCAATGTTCGACAATAAACAAAATAAGAAGAGGAACATGTGTTAAACCTGTACTTGTGAATTGTGATAATAAGTTAAAGCAGAAAGAACACATCCCACAAACTGCTAAGAAAAACTATATACAGAAGCAACAATGTTTATTATGGCACAAACAACAGACAATGAGGAGGAAGATGTGCTAAAGATAATACAGCGGTGCAGTCTGAGAACGCACAGCAAGCAGAGCCAAAAACACAACTCTTGGAGAGGTGAGGACCATGTAAAATGAAGAGTGCAAGAATGCATGACAATCTTATCCCTGTCTAAAATCAATCGGAACATAACATTTCAATAGTAAGTCGACCACTTTTCATCGTCAGCTACAACAAAGGATACAAAATGACAAAATATTTAATATTAAGAAGACTGCTAGAGAAAACCGTGAAGTTCATGAGGTATATAGATGGATAATAAGTTAATAGCTGAGCAATAAGAAAAACACTAGATAAATAAATAATAGGGACATTAGGCATATAGATGGATAACAGCTGAGATAAGAAAAACTAGATAATTAAAATAAAGCCATATCAATTCCTCGGCCCAACAAAAAGAGACATGAGGTAGATAAGTAGGGGAAAAAATCAAAAGCAACATAAATGGCTTCTTAGGTTTAGCATCAATACAAGCAGTAGTCACTTCAGACCAAAAGGGTACCAACACAAGCATAAATATCATGCAACCACATAACGATTAGAACTTCTCAAAATACCGAGACAGGCACAGATTTCGTGCAACCACATAATATTCAGAGAACTCATCATAACTTTGTATACACGAGCAAGAAGAAGCCAGCTGGCTCATAATTCATCCAATTTATTTGTATTGCAGCTCAAACAGATACCAGCTATTTCGTGCAACCACATAATATTCAGAGCTTCTAATCATATTTTTATACACATCAATACAAAAGGAAGAAGTCAGCTGGCTCATAATTCATCCAATTTATATGTATTGTAGCTCAAAGGATACCAGCTAGGTCAATAAGAAGCACCACTCAACAAATAATATAGTTAATGGTTCCAATTTGTCCTAAATTTTGGCAGTCTGTGACTTCCACTTTTCAATAGAAAGATCTCGTCCGATGAAAGGCGAAGCATTCACAATATAACCTTCCAGATTCGGGAAGAACGCATGCTGAACAAGACTCTGCTTGAGCAGATATCCAGACATAGACATATTGCGACCACGATAGAAGCTGTTAACCAGTTTGCCATCACCATCAATGTGAAGCAGCCACCGAGAAACCTGGACCAGCAAGAGCACACCGCTATCCACCGAAACAGCATCCAAGTCCCAATTGTAAACACGGTCTTCAACATCCTTATCCCAGTCGTAATCACAGTCTTCAAACCTTCTCTTGATCTCTGCAGCCGGCAATTCGATCCGGTATTTCAAGTCCCAAACCTCGCTCTCATAGTTCTGCAACACCCGTATCTCCACAACTTCAGTTGAACGGTTACGGGTACAGATGCCGAGCATGCCATTCATGTCAAAGAAGTATGAGAACCCCGTCGGAACAATCGGCTCACGCATGTACCGGAACGACTCAGCTATCGTGTCGAACACTGTCAGCTTGTTTTCCCACTCACTCCGGTACGGGTTGCTTCCGGTGTAAGTGTCATAATACACGGGGTACCAATGCAGGCTATCACGCACCCTGACAGGCAAGCTGAAGGTCCCCGACACCGTCTCCGGCCACCCGATGTGCCTCGGCGGCTGGTCGGAACCCAACGTGAAGACATAGCAGCCAATGTGGTCTTTAGCCGACGGATCAGCTGCTACCAAGCAGCTGCTCCGCTGCAGCAGCAGACGGTACTCGCCGGTAGGGCGGTGCAGGTACATGCCCATGACGCGGAAGTCCGACGACAGCCCGAGGAGAGCATGCTCGCGCGTGGCTGGGTTGCACACGGAGAGGCGGGAGCTAGAGCCGCACACCTTGGAGAGGACGAGGAGACCGTCGCAGGAGGCCTCCGGACGGAAGGCCTCGTCGAGCTGGGCGACGGCGTGGAGCCGGTCGTCGTCGGTGGCGCCCCGGCGGTGGAAGGCGAGGACGTCGTGGTGGTGGACGCCGAGGGTCCACACGTCGTGCTCGGAGATGACCGGGAGGGCGCTCTGGTGGGCGAGGAGGAAGTCGCGGGCGGAGGTGGCGCGGCGCCAGGCGGGGGAGACGGCGCGGCAGCGGAGGAGGGGTTTCGGGGGCAGGCGGGTGAGGATCTCCCAGACGACGACCTCGTCCGGGAGGCTGCTGCTGCCGCCGTGAGGCGCGGATCTCGCTCTTGCCCGCGCGGCCTTCGACATGGTCGCCGGTGGGGAGGAGGCAGGCGGCGGCGGCGGGAAACCCTAAACCTTGACTACTGGTTGACTATTTATTTTAGTACCACATCGCTGGTGAAGCCGTGCGGTGAAGTAGACAGAAGCTGAAAACGACTGTATTGTATGGTGTATATACGAATGTAAATACGAACTGTGTATATACGTGCAGAAAATGTATGTATGTGCAGAAAATAAAGGTGCTAGACATTAGCACAAAGGCCAAGGTGTGCTACAAGGAGTTAAAAATGGTCGACTTGGTCCTGCTATTTCCCATTTACTGTTTGCAGATGACAGCATTTTCTTTGCAAGAAGTGACACAAGGAGTGTGGAGGCCTTGAAACATACCCTCAATCTCTATTGTGAGGGCTCTGGACAAAAAATTAATCTGGATAAATCATCTATATTTTTCGGTAATGGCTGCCCGGAGGTGATCAAGAATGATGTTAAACAAAGACTTGGTGTTTTTAATGATTCTCTCCAAGATTCCTATCTTGGGATGCCAACCGAAGTGGGCGCTCTACTACCCTGACTTTCCGGTATTTATATGATCGGATGTGGAAGCGCATCAATGGTATGTCTGATCGACCATTATCTAGGAAAGGAGTAGAGATCTTACTCAAATCTGTGATTCAGTCAATTCCAACCTATGTGATGAGTTGTTTCTTGCTACCAGTTGGGACATGTGAGCAAATGAGAAGAGCTATTGCTGACCAATGGTGGGGATTTGCTGATGGCAAGAGGAAAATGCATTGGCGATCATGGGAATGGCTGACATCTCCAAAAGCAATGGGGGGTCTTGGTTTCAGAGATATGTGCATGTTTAATCAAGCAATGTTAGGCAAGCAATGCTGGCGTTTGCTGACTGAACCGAACTCCCTATGTGCTCTTGTCCTTAAGGGACGTTATTTCCCAAACGGTGAGTTTTGGGATGCTACATGCCCACGGTCTGCATCCTATACCTGGCGGAGCATCCTTCATGGACTTGAACTTGTCAAAAAAGGAGTCAGATGGGGTGTGGGTAATGGTGCTACAATCAAAATTCAGGAGGATAATTGGATTCCTAGAGTGCGACGTCATTTTCTGAAAGTGTTATCTCCTCTCTCGGACGGACAGAAGGTGAATTCTCTCTTTGATGATGATGGCTTTTCTTGGAACACACAGTTGGTTCGTTCAGTCTTCGAGGAAGAGGTCGCGGATCAGGTGCTTCAGCTCCCTATCAGTCGATATGGCGACAATGACTTTGTATCGTGGCCGCATACTCGTTATGGCATATACACGGTTCGTTCTGCATACCATCTGGCGAGGACACAAAGGCTATATCTTTTCGCAGTGGTCCGGGACGTGGTATGTCATCCGATCTCCAAGGTGAAGCTGCCTCTTGGAAGAAACTCTGGGCGATCAAGGCGCCGGGGAAAATGTTGATAACTCTATGGAGGTTCGCTCATGATTGTTTACCATCCGGGGTGCAGCTTGATCGGAGACATATTCCTGCATCAAAAGCTTGTGTACATTGTTCTGTTGATGAGCGCATTGAACATGCGTTGCTTTTCTGTCCATATGCACAAGCTGTTTGGTCTGATGTCAAGGATTACTTCAATGTCATCTGTACCGTAAGGGTTTCACAAACAGCAAGACATGGATCTTTGACTTTCTGGCTCGCTGTGATGACCTTGCCGCTACCGTTCTTGCAGTGACGTGCTGGCACATTTGGGATGCTCGTAACAAGCTCCGAGAAGAAAATATTAAGCTGGCTCCTTCTTGTCTTGCATTGAAAATTAAAGCATATGTTGACATGATCGTGGAGCACTTGTTCATTACCAAGGCCAACCATAGGCGTGATCCCTCTACAACAGCATCCTGGGTTCCGCCGCCGGCAGGTATGGTGATGATCAACGTTGACGCTGCTCTTTTTGCCAACTCCAGTAGCATGGGGGCAGGTGTGGTGATAAGAGATCATTCCGGGTCATGCATTGTTTCCTATGGTATTGGTGTTCCAGAGGTCATCATACCTGAGCTACCGGAGGCAATTGCAATCCAGAGAGCCTTGCATTTTGCGATGGGTGAAGGTCTACAGAATATTTCCCTCGCTTCAGATTGTCTCTCGGTTGTGCAGCGTATCAACTCTCCAGACCTGGATCGATCTATTTGTGGCCCTGTGATTCAAGACATCGAGCATCTTAGAACTTCTTTTACTACTTGTTCTATTTTTCACGTGCGACGCGAACAAAATGTGGCAGCACATCTGTTAGCTCGCTCTTGTAATCAGCTAGTGTGTCGTGTTTGGCGTGGTGTGTCTCCGGATTGCATCCGGGAAACAATTTGTATGGACATTATGTCTCGGTGATTAATAAAGCGTGTGTTTTATATAAAAAAAAGGCCATTCTCTCTCTCTCTTTTTGTTCGAGAATTGTACTATTAATCTTGCAAGAAGAAAAAAACGATTTGCCAACATCTTTGAGTCTGTTCTCTCTCTAAATCAGAATGTTTCCCTCTCTAAATGTATGTATGTACTACTTTCTTTACTTGAATTAAAACAAGTTAGATATCATATTGTCAAACAACTAAAAACCATAACATTACAGAAATAAAGCTGGACAATGTTCTAAAATAACACTCGAAAAACACCAACATGGTGGAAAATATATCCCTTGAACAATATTTTTGGGGTCAGATAATTTTCATTGCAAGTTTCACTTAATACTGTTCAAACTCTTTTGGGTGGATTACTGGCATTATATGCTCGGATAATTTTTGACTCAGCTTTGTGGCTCTATGAATATATATCTCACCGTAACTTTTCCTCTTTATCATCCATCCATTCAGAATCGGACGTATATAGACCCATATTGCGAACTAAATTAAAGTGATTAGAAAATTTTGATTTTTTTAATAAATCATAAAGGTTTGTTTTTTATTCTGTAGTAGTTTCAATTCATAAGCATTTTTTATGTATTTGAGCTCAAAAGGCTATTTACTCACAAACAATATATCCTGGCGAGTTTAAAATTTCCCATAATACAAATTGTAACATTTAAGAATTATTAGAATTTTTCTAAATAGTCTGAATTTTTTGTTCGAATTAGGGTCGATCTGGTACGTCCGATTTTAAATGGATGGCTAATAATGGGATAAGTCATCGCGGGACTTTTGGCTTCATGAAGTCAACGAAGCTAAGTCCTAATTGTTTTGCTTCATTTTGTGTCCGTTTATCTCCGCCCAAGCTGGCCTACGTGGTTTTTTTGTGGTGAGAATTCCTTATTTGGCCCTTTCTTAAAATCGTCTATCCTATTTGGCCCTAGAAAAAAATTATTCC
Organism: Poa pratensis; assembly: GCA_947311845.1. NCBI lineage: Eukaryota > Viridiplantae > Streptophyta > Magnoliopsida > Poales > Poaceae > Poa > Poa pratensis. The sequence continues at coordinate 15,393,635 of CAMZMU010000027.1, read as the reverse complement.
CAATTTGACATCTTAATTTCATTTCTTTCCTAATATGGTCCTCTAGTGCATTATATTTTGAGCATTAAAAAGACTCTTTTACCCTTGATAAAATTATGTGATAGAAATTTCTTTTCAATTCTTGGTAGGTACCGGCGAAGCTGCGTTATTTGGTACACATATGTACTAGAGTTGTACCAAACTTAAGTTCTTAATAGCAGTTGTGCTACAAACTGTGCCTAGCGCTCAGAAATCCATCGGTGGATAAATTACAAGAGCAATTAGTATAATGGGTAAGCATAGACGTCAAGGAGCATCTATTATATACTAAAAGCAAAATGAGTCACCACGTTAAGCCACATCATTTTAATTAATTTTGACAGTTAGATCTAATATTTGTGGTTGAGATTTAATGAAAGATTAGTAACAACGTAACCTTTTAATTATCATTGTCCAACACGACACTTCTGTCACGTATTTAAATGACATGGTCAAAGCCACCGATCGGTCAGCTAAAAAAAAGATTGCCCCGATGCTTTTCTTTGTAAACCGATTAAGTTGTCACGTAATTAATGGCATGATGCTAAATAAAACGCACGCGCTGCTTATCGGGCAATCAGCGACCCATGAAAAAAAGGGAAATAGGCCGGTGCTAGCGATCGATAGGGAAAAAAAAGAACAACAGCTAGCGATGAGATAGAGTTCATTGTACTCAGCTTAATCGTGTCAGGGCGTGGCTCTTCTCCTTCCAGCCCGTAAAAAAAATGCACACACTACAAAGTATATTAACCTATACACTGTTTGTCCGGAAATAATTGTAACACATTTGTCTAAATATTGATATATCTACACACGTATTTAGACAAATCTATGTTAAATATTTTGAGGTAGCATATATCAATATATGTACATGCATGTTGCGAAGACTTAATAATCACAAGACAAAAATTTAACAAACATTGAGTACGATGTAGATATATTCACGAGCACACTACACGCTATATATGGACATATTTACACTACATCGTCCGTTGACGATTGGAGTCGAGTATTTGAGATTGAACTACCATTATTGGCTCACTGTCGACAGAAACAACGGCTCTGAATCAAGAGTGTAATCGTCTTTAATCATACCAATATAATGCAAAGAGAGATGTGTGATTAGAAAACAAAATAAAAAGACAAGACACGAGAACACAATTGGTACTGGACTACTACATGTTGATCCATTTAAAAACTCCAAGCACATTAGACACGGATCCAATATGATTTTATTCGTTTGACACCATCTCAACCATATGACATGTTCATGACAAGCATTGTCCAGCCCGATTATGCTGTAACGTATTGCATGTGCAAAACAACCTGATCGGCCAGCTTTAAAAAATCCAATGTAACGTAACGTAGTTAATGGAGGGTGCGAACCCATAGACGTGTTGCTATTTTTTTAAAACGCATGACCGTGTCGTATCCCCATTAGGACTCTATCCGGTAAAGAAACTGTATAAAGCTAACTAGAAAACAAAAGCGGCACGAAACGGCAGACGGAGCGGTGAACTGTGGAAAATCCAAAAAAAAATAAGGCAGCAGGCGCAGCTTAATACACAATCAGGGATCCATAGGAAAAAAAAGCGAGCACGCAGATGCTAGCGATCGATAAACACCCTACTTTGAACGTAGTGACAAATTGCACTAACTTACACTCCTCTCCATACAGAAATACTTGCACGCATTTCTCTAATTTCGGATCTATCTAATACTAAAACATGTACATCCATATTTACGCAAATCTATATATTCCCGGGCGGACAGATGGAGTATAGATCAATATATGTGCATGATTGAGAAGACTTATACATTTTTAGAAACTTCGAATATGATTATTCATGACTGAACTACGATCATATATATGATCCTTACTCTACGTCGTCCGTTCACGACTTGAGTCGAGTAGCTTCAAGATTGAAAAAACTACCATTATTGGCCCATGGTGCAAAGCGCAAGGTTTGATTACAAAAATAAAATAAAACGACATCCTACCAAAACAACTGGTATCGGCCATCCATTTGAAAACGCAAAGGATTGGACGGATCCGATAAGATGTTATTCCGTATGACACCATCTCAACCTATGATATGTTCATGAATAACAAGATAACATAACATACCTAAAAATACTTAGGAGATCGATTAGTGCATTTCACATCTCTAAGAGCCTTTTACTATTGTCGAGAGTGAATGTAGCTTGACAAAAATTGAAACAATTTCACAATTTCTTATAGTGAAAATGAACACCAGAGATGAGATTTGACGCAAGCAAATTCTGAAATTAACTAGACTTCTATTTTATAACACTTAATTTTAACGATCATAATCCAAAATTTCTACTTTGAATTAAAAATATGTTAGATAAGCACAAGATGGTAGAGAAATATAGACATGTCAGAAGTTTCCACAAAAACAAAACATTTTGTCACCAATTGAGAACACCCTCTTTTTATTTGTAGATTATACGCAACAAATGTTCATAATTGTGAACAAACAAGATCAATACCCACATATCATCATAATTGTGTTGGAAAAGGATTTTCATGGTTGTATAAACAAAATCGCACCTTTGGGTATATACACCATGGTAATTATACCGACTGATAGATCTTTCTAAAAATGTACAAAGTAAGCACATACTACATATAACTTAATCTCTTCACAACCACAGTTTTATTGCTTTACTTCAACCTCAGCACCTTTGGGTATATATTCTTAAATTTAATAGGAGACATCACTGGAAATAACAAGTTGTAGAAAAACTGTGACTAATGAAGTTGCCAACACAACATTCTCAATAACAACAAAGTGATGTTTCATCACACGTCATATGTAAGTGAGCGACATAGTACAATTATTGAGTTACAAAGTTGGCTTGGTAGGGAGAAAGTTACATCATGCAAATCAAATAATTGACCAAAAGTACTGGTTATTATAAGGTGCGACAAAGAGCGTAATAACATGATGACTAGAATTTTTGGTGCAAATTAAGGCATTATTCGTGAGATGACTCAAAATAAGTTGATGATTGACTAAAATGTTGAAAGTATGTACCATCCAGATATTATTTTTAAATTAGTATGTTACATGAAACGATGAGCCATGTGAGTCCATTTAGTCATTTTTTACATGAGAAGTAAAACATTGTATCACTGAGAGAGTACAATGAAGAATGAGGGATTGCCAGAAGAGAGTAAAAATAAAAATATCAAATATACAAAATAAAAATAAAAATAAAAACTACAACAGTTCAAAAAAGTAAAATATACTATGTTAAAATAGCAATAAATCCGGTTAAAAATAAACAAGCTTATAGAATATGGGGCATTGACTTTTTTTGGAATATCAAAACCCCTACTCTCCATAAATTCTATGTTACATGTATGTTGAATTTCTTTACCGGAATTTTCCGTGGTCACGGGTTGGTCTTATTCAGATTCCGATTTCCAATATATATAAAAAAGCAAATTTAGTACATAGATATATTCAATACATTGAAGAGATGCCCTCGCATTTGCGAGGGCCACCTTGCTAGTTAGAAAAATAGATGAAACGTTACATTCCTACCCTGTTCCAAGCCCATCCATGCATTCCGCAGACCACCTGTGCAAATCTGAAACATGTTTCTTACTTAAAACAAGAGACATGGCATAATAAACAGATACGCCAAAAAAGCAACAAAGGCGTAGTATATGTTAACAGATTCAGTGCGGGAACACAATTCAGAAGTAGACAAAAGTTGATCCCATATTTTCTACTGTAAAAAAACACAGCAGATTGCATTGCTAAGAAGTAAGACAAGAGAAGAACAAGTGCCCACACAAACAAAAGATATCATCAAGCACAATAAAGGGAGCATTAGGTCGATATAATGTCCTAATTAAGACAACAAAGTCAATTGTTCTGTTCAACAAAATACAAACATAACAAGGCAGATTAGTTAGCCCCCTTCTGGTTGAAAGGGTGTTGATGCAGCTAAGAGTTGAGGGCTTCTTGACCATAACTTTATACTGACAATTAGGCCATTAAGGGGCACCACCTCAACAACCGTCAGATGAAAGGTGAATCATTCACTACATAATTAACCCTCTAGCATTGCAAAGAAGGCATGTGGAACAAAAGATTGTTTGAGCTGAAGTTGACCGTCCTAATGTGAATACGTAGAAGTCATGTTGACCGTCAGTGGCAGATTTTTTTTTTATAGAAATGGGTACCCCGGTCTCTGCATCATGACGATGCACACAGCCTTTTATATTAATAAAACGTCTCAAAGAGTATCATTCAGTTATTACAACTCATGTATAAGCCAAAGTGGCTACATGAATCAACCAGCGAAACAAAGCTAGCATAAAAAGACTAATCATTGAAGTCTTCTAGTATGTTGCCACCCATGCTGGCAGCAAATAGCTCGGACTACCGCCATAATACGGGTACATCCAGATTCCATAGGAGCCCGTTGCTCCAATGGGAGAAGAAATGACCATAGCCGGATCCAGTATATTGCGCGATGAACAACCTGCAAAAAATGAGCAGCTCTAATCTTGTTAAAAACCACATCATTACGACAGTTCCAAATTGCCCATAAAAAGCACATACACCAATGTGAATTCATGCTTTAGTATTTCTATCAACTCCATTGAGCCAATGCCCAAACAAATTTGCATCACTAGTTGGCGGAGTAATATTAAAATTAAAATGGAACAATCTCCAAATGTGCGTAACAAAAGGACAGGAAATAAATAAGTGCTCAACGGACTCCTCCGCTGAGCAAAAAGCACACTTTTTACACCCAGTCCAATTTCTTTTAATTAAGTTGTCTTTAGTTAGTATCACTTTACGTCTTAGAAACCACATAAATATCTTTATCTTTAATGGAACTTTCAATTTCCATAAATATTTATGTAGGAAAGGGGTATGGCCATGCATCATATCCAAATACATTGAACTAACCGTGAACACTCCATTGGTGGTCAAATTCCATTTAAACCGGTCAGCTACATTTGATAGAGAGACTTGCATCAATCGCTCTACTAATCTAATCCAAGATAACCATTTGTTACTGTTAACGATCTCCTAAACTCAATGTTTAGGGGGTTATTAGACAACACATGCGCCACAAGGACATTTTTGTGCCTAACAATATTGAACAGAGAGGGGTATTGAGCAGCCAACGGCTTGTTCCCAAGCCATGTGTCTTCCCAAAATCTTGTTTGTAAGCCATTACCCACAACGAAGGAGCCTCTCTTTAAAAATTCTGATTTTACTGCCATGATACCTTTCCAAAAAGGAGAATCACTAGGCCTCGGATCACATTGGGCAAGTGTTTTGTCCTTAAGGTATTTACTGCACAAAAGTTCCTGCCAAACACCCTTTTCATTTATAATCTTATATAGCCATTTGCTAAGAAGACATGTATTCTTAATATCTAACACCGCAATGCCCAAACCACCCTGATCTTTCGGATGACAAATAATATTCCATCTAGATAGGCGGTACTTTCTCTTATGTTGGTCACTCTGCCAAAAAAACCTAGAGCGAAAATTATCCAACCTCTTCCTCACTCCCACTGGAATTTGGAAAAAAGAGAGTAGAAACATTGGAAGGCTAGTGAGTACTGAGTTAATCAACACAAGACCGTCCCCATTTGATAACATCTTGCCTGCCCAACATCCTAGCTTTTTCTCAAACCTATCTTCAATTATTTTCCATTCTTTATTTAGCAACCTTCGGTAGTGTATGGGAATGCCCAAATATTTGAACGACAATTCACCCACACCACAACCGAAGATCTGGCAGTACTCATTTTGACCTCTTTAGCCTTGCCAAAACAATAAAGATCGCTTTTATGAAAGTTTATCTTGAGTCCAGAAAGTTGCTCAAACATTGATAAGATTAACTTCATATTAACAGCTTTGTCTAGATCATGTTCTAGAAACAAAATTGTGGCGTCTGCATATTGAAGAATGGACACTCCCCCATCAACAAGATCAGGTATGAGAGCACCAACTTGACCGTCCTCTTTGGCACGTCCAATGAGAACAGCCAGCATATCAACTACGACATTAAACAAAAGGGAGAGAGGATCCCCTTGTCTTAAACCTTTTAATGTCTGAAAGTAATGACCAATGTCATCGTTTACTCGTATACCCACGCTTCCTCCTTGCACAAACCGAGCTACCCAATCACATCATTTTGAATTAAAGCCTTTCATACGCAAAGCTTGTTGTAAAAAAGACCACTTAATTTTATCATATGTTTTTTCAAAATTAATTTTGAAAAGAACACCATCTAGTTTTTTCCTCTTTATTTCATGTAGAGTTTCATGTAAAACAACCACTCCCTCAAGAATATTTCTTCCTGGCATAAAGGCTGTTTGTGTTGGTCTTATTACCTTGTGGGCAATTAACGACACACGATTCGTGCCCACTTTTGTAAAAATCTTAAAGCTCACATTAAGTAAACAAATTGGCCTATACTGCTCAATTCTACTCGCATCCTCTGTCGAGTCAGTGCATATGTTCTCAGCAGTTCGTTGTGCAACACCAGAGCAATCAACCGTTGCCACCAGGACATCCTTGTCAGCAACATGTACCTCCGGCTCAGTTTCACCAGGCTGCACCACTGTACCGGCCGTGAAATCCTGTTAATTCATTAACACAAATAAACGAGGGTACATTAACCACACGTTCAACATGCTCAAACAAAAAATCATTCGTGACTAGAGGAGTAAGTACCTCGGAACTAGTATCATTCGCTTCGACCACAATCTTCGGGTTTGAACAAGCAACCCGTGGCTCCTGGGTTTGAGAAGCGAGTATAAATTCATTATTTAAATATTTTGAACAATCAAAAAGAGAAGAATTATGAGCACAAACCATGGGAGAGTCAATCTTCTCCTCAGCCGGCCGTGGTTCCAGAGCAGGCACTTCCTGCTTTTTGTTTCCGTTCTCGTTGGACATAGAGCTCACCAATCTGTGCTCATTCTGACTTGTCCTTTCCACAGAGATCATCTGGTTTTGTTGCTTGTAAGCAGCGAAAGCAGCTTCCCTAAGCTTCATATATTCAGGCGAGAAGCCACCCCCGGCTGTAGTTGCTGCTAAGGAACGGAACCAGCCCCACCCCCACTCGCCATATGCTCATCGGAGTTAGAGTTGGTATTTGCTGTTGTTTTGTCCTTCGACCCTTGTTGATCATCAGATGGATCTTCTTGTTTCTTGCTGTCATCATCTAAATCAGCATCATCATCCATGTCCACATCATCACCCACATCAAAAAAAGGCATCTCCACTTCAAAAGACAAATTGTAAAAGCCATCCATAATGAAAATAGGAAGGCTTTTGGGTATCTTTGTTTGATCAACACATCCAATCAAGATCCTTAAGATACCATGCTATCTTGTAAAAGGCATATCAACTTTGAAAGTTTTACCAAACAGATATCCTAAACTCCAGAGGGCCAAAAAGTCCCCCTTGCGAATGGGTGGAATACCAGACATTCTAACCCAAACTTGCGGCAATTTGGCCATAGGTTCACAACGAGCCAACCAATTATCTACAACAAGAAAACTATTGCTGTTCGGAACCCTGAACTCACCAAAAATCTTAAGTCTATCCAGCTCTGCCTTTGAAGGGAATAAAACCTTAAAAATATTCTGTCCAACTTGATCAACCTCCCAAAGATACTTATCTTGAGGTACCAATCGCTGCAGTTGTCTCGTGACCTGAGGTATACTCATCTCTCCCCCTTTGATAGTCACCATGCCTAAACGTGCGTTCTCAGTTTTCGGGCGGTAGGTACCAGTAATAGGCATGCCAAAGAACATAAGATCATCATGGCATACCCATAGACCTCCAGCTGTGGTTTTGGTGCAGATAAAAGTGGACACTTCCCTTCCACGTGCTGCATCTCCTCACATACATCACATAGCACCTCTTTACAATCAGATAAAACATGCCCCCCAAGCCCACAACTAAAGCACTTAACTTTCTCAGTTTTCTTTCCTTTCTTAGAGATGCCTCCATCTTCCTCATGAATCTGACCTCTGGGGTTTGCACTCGTCCCCGATCGCACAACCGGGACTGCTTGTTCAGCCAGTTGCTGAGCAATGGGGATAAGAGCCTCTACAACAGCCGAGACTTGCGCTGCCGCCAGAATTAGCTCAGCAGTAGCACCTCCGTTATGTCCTCCGTTTGCCGCCTCGGAGTTAACAGGTTGATAGTTCCCTCGCGTCACCCCACGACCTCCGCCGAAGCGACCACGCACTCCGCGGCCCGCCGTGCCCCGTCCATTGTACCGCCCACGTAAACCTCCTCCTCGATTGCCGGCATAGTTGTTAAACCCTGAGCCGGCATTGAACTGATAAGCCTGCCCCCTCAACTTTCCAAGCAATAGCTGATACTCGCCGGTAGGGCTGTACCGATACATCCCCATGAGCCTGAAGCCATACAGCTGCATTAGGGGAGCATACTAATGAGTTGCCGGGTTGCAGATGGAGAGCATATAGCATCGAAGTGGATGAGGAGGCCGTAGAACGATTGCAGGGTCTATGCCGCATGTCACTCGTAGAACGATTTTGTATCATTTTGCACCTATGTGGTAAGTTTTTGTACTGGTACACCACGGGTTGCAACTAGTTGTATCAAATTGCACTCACCTCACAAGTTTGTGTACCTCCGGTGCTATTTCCTCACGTAAATAGCATGCAAGGAAACAGGATTCCGGATCTATTTTTCTCTTCCGGGAATCTATATCTGGTGGTTAGCTGGCCGAATGGGTGCGCTACACAGCACACGCAGATCAGACTATTCATCCCCGCGCTAGCACACCTCTCTAATGAATTGTCTGAACTGGATCTGGATGGGGGAGTGAAATTGTCAGGATTAGTTTTTCAGAACAATTATAATACTAGTTGGTGCTTCTCAATAAACAATTTTCTGACCGAGATGCCGTTGCATCCGTGGAATTGATGGTTCTGACAATGTTTCATGAACAGAATACAACATTGCATATGCCCACATTATACTACTCTCCGTTCTTGATTAGATGACTTCCATTTAGCCACATGAGTAAGTCTAGACAAGTTACATGTACAAATGCATGCACATGTAGTTAAATTGAAGCCATGTAATTTAAAATGGAACGACTACAACAAATAAAATAAGGTTTTGAAACTAAGTAGGAGTAAATCTTGAAACAGTATTTTTTAAATTTAATCTTGAAACAGTATTTGATTAACCGGGTTCAGTTGTTTAGTTTCATTCCGTGGGTTTAATCGTTTTCGGTATTATGGTCCTAAATCATTAGTACCTGGGTCTGGTTGGATCGGCGGAAAGGGTTGGGCATGCATGGTTGGGTCTAGGCCAATTCAGTTTGCTTCGTAAGTTGCAACCTATATATGGATGAGAATCGGTTCCTTGCCTTGGTTCGTCGCGTGCGTGCATTCGATCGATCGTTTCCTGGTGCGTTGATGTGTACTTGAAGCTAGCCGCCTGTATAGGAATCCATCAAGCTTCCTGCTTAGCTACTACTACCTGCTAAACATACGTGGGACTAGTTATGTCAAGCTGAAACAACATCAATCCAAAATTCCGAACAAAGCTTTCTTCTCCAAATGTATCTCCCATTCTCCCTCCTAGTTGTACCTCTATATATTTCTATAGGATGAGATATATAGAACAACAAAATATTAGGTATCAATACTATCTACAAAAATAACTCTAACAGGTGTTTAGGTGTCGACACTCATGCCACCGTCACAAGTCAAGGATTAGACTGTCACCTCCCAGTCAATGCTCACACCCATCCGACGACCTTCGAACATGCAGACGAAACAACTTCCGCACTGACGAAGGAAACACTAGCAGAGAGGAACATGAGAAGAGACTAGGGAGGCGGGTGTGGAACGGCGGGGATTGAACACAGACTGTTTTCAGAAACCCAACAAGGAACAAACTACAAGAGCAACTAGTATAACAGGTGCAGCGTAGATGCCAGGTAGCTTAAAATATATGAAACATTATTTACAGTCATACCCTGTTGCAAGCCAAGCCACAATGTGCAGCACTTCCATAGACTACCAGTACGCAGCTAAACCTGCCTCTTGCCTAAAACATAGCTCTCCTAGAAGTTACAAAACCAGCTGCAACTTGCAAGTCAACTTTCATCTGTAGCTAGAACAAAACAACGAAACAGGAAACAAGCGTTATCGCTAAGTATTTGATTATTAAGAAAGCCACTAGATAATCTCTCGGGAAAAGACGACCAGCATGAAAAGGTAGAGTCAATTATCTACTTCAAGAAACAGAGACATTGAAAGACAAGGAGTGTGCTCAATTACATTTTTAAGAACTGAAACATATGGCGAGTTACCCTTTCTCTATGCTACATGGCACTGGAAAGTACTCAGGTTTTGTAAACAGAGGACTGATCGAGTTGGATATTTTACAAACTGGAAGGAACATATTTTTTACCATGGAGACTAGATAAACTTGTCAACTTACGTTTATCTCCATACTATCTAAGAAGGATGAGATTAAGTAGAAGAATATTGGTAAGCTCAAATTAACATTCCTCCCAATTGAGGAAGCTGCAGAAGTATATCCATAGCAAAGTATGGTGATAATAGGAAAACCCGCCCCAAATACTGCTGAGCAAAAAAGTAGGTACAAATGCAGCAATGTTCGACAATAAACAAAATAAGAAGAGGAACATGTGTTAAACCTGTACTTGTGAATTGTGATAATAAGTTAAAGCAGAAAGAACACATCCCACAAACTGCTAAGAAAAACTATATACAGAAGCAACAATGTTTATTATGGCACAAACAACAGACAATGAGGAGGAAGATGTGCTAAAGATAATACAGCGGTGCAGTCTGAGAACGCACAGCAAGCAGAGCCAAAAACACAACTCTTGGAGAGGTGAGGACCATGTAAAATGAAGAGTGCAAGAATGCATGACAATCTTATCCCTGTCTAAAATCAATCGGAACATAACATTTCAATAGTAAGTCAACCACTTTTCATCGTCAGCTACAACAAAGGATACAAAATGACAAAATATTTAATATTAAGAAGACTGCTAGAGAAAACCGTGAAGTTCATGAGGTATATAGATGGATAATAAGTTAATAGCTGAGCAATAAGAAAAACACTAGATAAATAAATAATAGGGACATTAGGCATATAGATGGATAACAGCTGAGATAAGAAAAACTAGATAATTAAAATAAAGCCATATCAATTCCTCGGCCCAACAAAAAGAGACATGAGGTAGATAAGTAGGGGAAAAAATCAAAAGCAAGATAAATGGCTTCTTAGGTTTAGCATCAATACAAGCAGTAGTCACTTCAGACCAAAAGGGTACCAACACAAGCATAAATATCATGCAACCACATAACGATTAGAACTTCTCAAAATACCGAGACAGGCACAGATTTCGTGCAACCACATAATATTCAGAGAACTCATCATAACTTTGTATACACCAGCAAGAAGAAGCCAGCTGGCTCATAATTCATCCAATTTATTTGTATTGCAGCTCAAACAGATACCAGCTATTTCGTGCAACCACATAATATTCAGAGCTTCTAATCATATTTTTATACACATCAATACAAAAGGAAGAAGTCAGCTGGCTCATAATTCATCCAATTTATATGTATTGTAGCTCAAAGGATACCAGCTAGGTCAATAAGAAGCACCACTCAACAAATAATATAGTTAATGGTTCCAATTTGTCCTAAATTTTGGCAGTCTGTGACTTCCACTTTTCAATAGAAAGATCTCGTCCGATGAAAGGCGAAGCATTCACAATATAACCTTCCAGATTCGGGAAGAACGCATGCTGAACAAGACTCTGCTTGAGCAGATATCCAGACATAGACATATTGCGACCACGATAGAAGCTGTTAACCAGTTTGCCATCACCATCAATGTGAAGCAGCCACCGAGAAACCTGGACCAGCAAGAGCACACCGCTATCCACCGAAACAGCATCCAAGTCCCAATTGTAAACACGGTCTTCAACATCCTTATCCCAGTCGTAATCACAGTCTTCAAACCTTCTCTTGATCTCTGCAGCCGGCAATTCGATCCGGTATTTCAAGTCCCAAACCTCGCTCTCATAGTTCTGCAACACCCGTATCTCCACAACTTCAGTTGAACGGTTACGGGTACAGATGCCGAGCATGCCATTCATGTCAAAGAAGTATGAGAACCCCGTCGGAACAATCGGCTCACGCATGTACCGGAACGACTCAGCTATCGTGTCGAACACTGTCAGCTTGTTTTCCCACTCACTCCGGTACGGGTTGCTTCCGGTGTAAGTGTCATAATACACGGGGTACCAATGCAGGCTATCACGCACCCTGACAGGCAAGCTGAAGGTCCCCGACACCGTCTCCGGCCACCCGATGTGCCTCGGCGGCTGGTCGGAGCCCAACGTGAAGACATAGCAGCCAATGTGGTCTTTAGCCGACGGATCAGCTGCTACCAAGCAGCTGCTCCGCTGCAGCAGCAGACGGTACTCGCCGGTAGGGCGGTGCAGGTACATGCCCATGACGCGGAAGTCCGACGACAGCCCGAGGAGAGCATGCTCGCGCGTGGCTGGGTTGCACACGGAGAGGCGGGAGCTAGAGCCGCACACCTTGGAGAGGACGAGGAGACCGTCGCAGGAGGCCTCCGGACGGAAGGCCTCGTCGAGCTGGGCGACGGCGTGGAGCCGGTCGTCGTCGGTGGCGCCCCGGCGGTGGAAGGCGAGGACGTCATGGTGGTGGACGCCGAGGGTCCACACGTCGTGCTCGGAGATGACCGGGAGGGCGCTCTGGTGGGCGAGGAGGAAGTCGCGGGCGGAGGTGGCGCGGCGCCAGGCGGGGGAGACGGCGCGGCAGCGGAGGAGGGGTTTCGGGGGCAGGCGGGTGAGGATCTCCCAGACGACGACCTCGTCCGGGAGGCTGCTGCTGCCGCCGTGAGGCGCGGATCTCGCTCTTGCCCGCGCGGCCTTCGACATGGTCGCCGGTGGGGAGGAGGCAGGCGGCGGCGGCGGGAAACCCTAAACCTTGACTACTGGTTGACTATTTATTTTAGTACCACATCGCTGGTGAAGCCGTGCGGTGAAGTAGACAGAAGCTGAAAACGACTGTATTGTATGGTGTATATACGAATGTAAATACGAACTGTGTATATACGTGCAGAAAATGTATGTATGTGCAGAAAATAAAGGTGCTAGACATTAGCACAAAGGCCAAGGTGTGCTACAAGGAGTTAAAAATGGTCTGACTTGGTCCTGCTATTTCCCATTTACTGTTTGCAGATGACAGCATTTTCTTTGCAAGAAGTGACACAAGGAGTGTGGAGGCCTTGAAACATACCCTCAATCTCTATTGTGAGGGCTCTGGACAAAAAATTAATCTGGATAAATCATCTATATTTTTCGGTAATGGCTGCCCGGAGGTGATCAAGAATGATGTTAAACAAAGACTTGGTGTTTTTAATGATTCTCTCCAAGATTCCTATCTTGGGATGCCAACCGAAGTTGGGCGCTCTACTACCCTGACTTTCCGGTATTTATATGATCGGATGTGGAAGCGCATCAATGGTATGTCTGATCGACCATTATCTAGGAAAGGAGTAGAGATCTTACTCAAATCTGTGATTCAGTCAATTCCAACCTATGTGATGAGTTGTTTCTTGCTACCAGTTGGGACATGTGAGCAAATGAGAAGAGCTATTGCTGACCAATGGTGGGGATTTGCTGATGGCAAGAGGAAAATGCATTGGCGATCATGGGAATGGCTGACATCTCCAAAAGCAATGGGGGGTCTTGGTTTCAGAGATATGTGCATGTTTAATCAAGCAATGTTAGGCAAGCAATGCTGGCGTTTGCTGACTGAACCGAACTCCCTATGTGCTCTTGTCCTTAAGGGACGTTATTTCCCAAACGGTGAGTTTTGGGATGCTACATGCCCACGGTCTGCATCCTATACCTGGCGGAGCATCCTTCATGGACTTGAACTTGTCAAAAAAGGAGTCAGATGGGGTGTGGGTAATGGTGCTACAATCAAAATTCAGGAGGATAATTGGATTCCTAGAGTGCGACGTCATTTTCTGAAAGTGTTATCTCCTCTCTCGGACGGACAGAAGGTGAATTCTCTCTTTGATGATGATGGCTTTTCTTGGAACACACAGTTGGTTCGTTCAGTCTTCGAGGAAGAGGTCGCGGATCAGGTGCTTCAGCTCCCTATCAGTCGATATGGCGACAATGACTTTGTATCGTGGCCGCATACTCGTTATGGCATATACACGGTTCGTTCTGCATACCATCTGGCGAGGACACAAAGGCTATATCTTTTCGCAGTGGTCCGGGACGTGGTATGTCATCCGATCTCCAAGGTGAAGCTGCCTCTTGGAAGAAACTCTGGGCGATCAAGGCGCCGGGGAAAATGTTGATAACTCTATGGAGGTTCGCTCATGATTGTTTACCATCCGGGGTGCAGCTTGATCGGAGACATATTCCTGCATCAAAAGCTTGTGTACATTGTTCTGTTGATGAGCGCATTGAACATGCGTTGCTTTTCTGTCCATATGCACAAGCTGTTTGGTCTGATGTCAAGGATTACTTCAATGTCATCTGTACCGTAAGGGTTTCACAAACAGCAAGACATGGATCTTTGACTTTCTGGCTCGCTGTGATGACCTTGCCGCTACCGTTCTTGCAGTGACGTGCTGGCACATTTGGGATGCTCGTAACAAGCTCCGAGAAGAAAATATTAAGCTGGCTCCTTCTTGTCTTGCATTGAAAATTAAAGCATATGTTGACATGATCGTGGAGCACTTGTTCATTACCAAGGCCAACCATAGGCGTGATCCCTCTACAACAGCATCCTGGGTTCCGCCGCCGGCAGGTATGGTGATGATCAACGTTGACGCTGCTCTTTTTGCCAACTCCAGTAGCATGGGGGCAGGTGTGGTGATAAGAGATCATTCCGGGTCATGCATTGTTTCCTATGGTATTGGTGTTCCAGAGGTCATCATACCTGAGCTACCGGAGGCAATTGCAATCCAGAGAGCCTTGCATTTTGCGATGGGTGAAGGTCTACAGAATATTTCCCTCGCTTCAGATTGTCTCTCGGTTGTGCAGCGTATCAACTCTCCAGACCTGGATCGATCTATTTGTGGCCCTGTGATTCAAGACATCGAGCATCTTAGAACTTCTTTTACTACTTGTTCTATTTTTCACGTGCGACGCGAACAAAATGTGGCAGCACATCTGTTAGCTCGCTCTTGTAATCAGCTAGTGTGTCGTGTTTGGCGTGGTGTGTCTCCGGATTGCATCCGGGAAACAATTTGTATGGACATTATGTCTCGGTGATTAATAAAGCGTGTGTTTTATATAAAAAAAAGGCCATTCTCTCTCTCTCTTTTTGTTCGAGAATTGTACTATTAATCTTGCAAGAAGAAAAAAACGATTTGCCAACATCTTTGAGTCTGTTCTCTCTCTAAATCAGAGATGTTTCCCTCTCTAAATGTATGTATGTACTACTTTCTTTACTTGAATTAAAACAAGTTAGATATCATATTGTCAAACAACTAAAAACCATAACATTACAGAAATAAAGCTGGACAATGTTCTAAAATAACACTCGAAAAACACCAACATGGTGGAAAATATATCCCTTGAACAATATTTTTGGGGTCAGATAATTTTCATTGCAAGTTTCACTTAATACTGTTCAAACTCTTTTGGGTGGATTACTGGCATTATATGCTCGGATAATTTTTGACTCAGCTTTGTGGCTCTATGAATATATATCTCACCGTAACTTTTCCTCTTTATCATCCATCCATTCAGAATCGGACATATATAGACCCATATTGCGAACTAAATTAAAGTGATTAGAAAATTTTGATTTTTTTAATAAATCATAAAGGTTTGTTTTTTATTCTGTAGTAGTTTCAATTCATAAGCATTTTTTATGTATTTGAGCTCAAAAGGCTATTTACTCACAAACAATATATCCTGGCGAGTTTAAAATTTCCCATAATACAAATTGTAACATTTAAGAATTATTAGAATTTTTCTAAATAGTCTGAATTTTTTGTTCGAATTAGGGTCGATCTGGTACGTCCGATTTTAAATGGATGGCTAATAATGGGATAAGTCATCGCGGGACTTTTGGCTTCATGAAGTCAACGAAGCTAAGTCCTAATTGTTTTGCTTCATTTTGTGTCCGTTTATCTCCGCCCAAGCTGGCCTACGTGGTTTTTTTGTGGTGAGAATTCCTTATTTGGCCCTTTCTTAAAATCGTCTATCCTATTTGGCCCTAGAAAAAAATTATTCCCAATTTGACATCTTAATTTCATTTCTTTCCTAATATGGTCCTCTAGTGCATTATATTTTGAGCATTAAAAAGACTCTTTTACCCTTGATAAAATTATGTGATAGAAATTTCTTTTCAATTCTTGGTAGGTACCGGCGAAGCTGCGTTATTTGGTACACATATGTACTAGAGTTGTACCAAACTTAAGTTCTTAATAGCAGTTGTGCTACAAACTGTGCCTAGCGCTCAGAAATCCATCGGTGGATAAATTACAAGAGCAATTAGTATAATGGGTAAGCATAGACGTCAAGGAGCATCTATTATATACTAAAAGCAAAATGAGTCACCACGTTAAGCCACATCATTTTTAATTAATTTTGACAGTTAGATCTAATATTTGTGGTTGAGATTTAATGAAAGATTAGTAACAACGTAACCTTTTAATTATCATTGTCCAACACGACACTTCTGTCACGTATTTAAATGACATGGTCAAAGCCACCGATCGGTCAGCTAAAAAAAAGATTGCCCCGATGCTTTTCTTTGTAAACCGATTAAGTTGTCACGTAATTAATGGCATGATGCTAAATAAAACGCACGCGCTGCTTATCGGGCAATCAGCGACCCATGAAAAAAAGGGAAATAGGCCGGTGCTAGCGATCGATAGGGAAAAAAAAGAACAACAGCTAGCGATGAGATAGAGTTCATTGTACTCAGCTTAATCGTGTCAGGGCGTGGCTCTTCTCCTTCCAGCCCGTAAAAAAAATGCACACACTACAAAGTATATTAACCTATACACTGTTTGTCCGGAAATAATTGTAACACATTTGTCTAAATATTGATATATCTACACACGTATTTAGACAAATCTATGTTAAATATTTTGAGGTAGCATATATCAATATATGTACATGCATGTTGCGAAGACTTAATAATCACAAGACAAAAATTTAACAAACATTGAGTACGATGTAGATATATTCACGAGCACACTACACGCTATATATGGACATATTTACACTACATCGTCCGTTGACGATTGGAGTCGAGTATTTGAGATTGAACTACCATTATTGGCTCACTGTCGACAGAAACAACGGCTCTGAATCAAGAGTGTAATCGTCTTTAATCATACCAATATAATGCAAAGAGAGATGTGTGATTAGAAAACAAAATAAAAAGACAAGACACGAGAACACAATTGGTACTGGACTACTACATGTTGATCCATTTAAAAACTCCAAGCACATTAGACACGGATCCAATATGATTTTATTCGGTTTGACACCATCTCAACCATATGACATGTTCATGACAAGCATTGTCCAGCCCGATTATGCTGTAACGTATTGCATGTGCAAAACAACCTGATCGGCCAGCTTTAAAAAATCCAATGTAACGTAACGTAGTTAATGGAGGGTGCGAACCCATAGACGTGTTGCTATTTTTTTAAAACGCATGACCGTGTCGTATCCCCATTAGGACTCTATCCGGTAAAGAAACTGTATAAAGCTAACTAGAAAACAAAAGCGGCACGAAACGGCAGACGGAGCGGTGAACTGTGGAAAATCCAAAAAAAAATAAGGCAGCAGGCGCAGCTTAATACACAATCAGGGATCCATAGGAAAAAAAAGCGAGCACGCAGATGCTAGCGATCGATAAACACCCTACTTTGAACGTAGTGACAAATTGCACTAACTTACACTCCTCTCCATACAGAAATACTTGCCACGCATTTCTCTAATTTCGGATCTATCTAATACTAAAACATGTACATCCATATTTACGCAAATCTATATATTCCCGGGCGGACAGATGGAGTATAGATCAATATATGTGCATGATTGAGAAGACTTATACATTTTTAGAAACTTCGAATATGATTATTCATGACTGAACTACGATCATATATATGATCCTTACTCTACGTCGTCCGTTCACGACTTGAGTCGAGTAGCTTCAAGATTGAAAAAACTACCATTATTGGCCCATGGTGCAAAGCGCAAGGTTTGATTACAAAAATAAAATAAAACGACATCCTACCAAAACAACTGGTATCGGCCATCCATTTGAAAACGCAAAGGATTGGACGGATCCGATAAGATGTTATTCCGTATGACACCATCTCAACCTATGATATGTTCATGAATAACAAGATAACATAACATACCTAAAAATACTTAGGAGATCGATTAGTGCATTTCACATCTCTAAGAGCCTTTTACTATTGTCGAGAGTGAATGTAGCTTGACAAAAATTGAAACAATTTCACAATTTCTTATAGTGAAAATGAACACCAGAGATGAGATTTGACGCAAGCAAATTCTGAAATTAACTAGACTTCTATTTTATAACACTTAATTTTAACGATCATAATCCAAAATTTCTACTTTGAATTAAAAATATGTTAGATAAGCACAAGATGGTAGAGAAATATAGACATGTCAGAAGTTTCCACAAAAACAAAACATTTTGTCACCAATTGAGAACACCCTCTTTTTATTTGTAGATTATACGCAACAAATGTTCATAATTGTGAACAAACAAGATCAATACCCACATATCATCATAATTGTGTTGGAAAAGGATTTTCATGGTTGTATAAACAAAATCGCACCTTTGGGTATATACACCATGGTAATTATACCGACTGATAGATCTTTCTAAAAATGTACAAAGTAAGCACATACTACATATAACTTAATCTCTTCACAACCACAGTTTTATTGCTTTACTTCAACCTCAGCACCTTTGGGTATATATTCTTAAATTTAATAGGAGACATCACTGGAAATAACAAGTTGTAGAAAAACTGTGACTAATGAAGTTGCCAACACAACATTCTCAATAACAACAAAGTGATGTTTCATCACACGTCATATGTAAGTGAGCGACATAGTACAATTATTGAGTTACAAAGTTGGCTTGGTAGGGAGAAAGTTACATCATGCAAATCAAATAATTGACCAAAAGTACTGGTTATTATAAGGTGCGACAAAGAGCGTAATAACATGATGACTAGAATTTTTGGTGCAAATTAAGGCATTATTCGTGAGATGACTCAAAATAAGTTGATGATTGACTAAAATGTTGAAAGTATGTACCATCCAGATATTATTTTTAAATTAGTATGTTACATGAAACGATGAGCCATGTGAGTCCATTTAGTCATTTTTTACATGAGAAGTAAAACATTGTATCACTGAGAGAGTACAATGAAGAATGAGGGATTGCCAGAAGAGAGTAAAAATAAAAATATCAAATATACAAAATAAAAACTACAACAGTTCAAAAAAGTAAAATATACTATGTTAAAATAGCAATAAATCCGGTTAAAAATAAACAAGCTTATAGAATATGGGGCATTGACTTTTTTTGGAATATCAAAACCCCTACTCTCCATAAATTCTATGTTACATGTATGTTGAATTTCTTTACCGGAATTTTCCGTGGTCACGGGTTGGTCTTATTCAGATTCCGATTTCCAATATATATAAAAAAGCAAATTTAGTACATAGATATATTCAATACATTGAAGAGATGCCCTCGCATTTGCGAGGGCCACCTTGCTAGTTAGAAAAATAGATGAAACGTTACATTCCTACCCTGTTCCAAGCCCATCCATGCATTCCGCAGACCACCTGTGCAAATCTGAAACATGTTTCTTACTTAAAACAAGAGACATGGCATAATAAACAGATACGCCAAAAAAGCAACAAAGGCGTAGTATATGTTAACAGATTCAGTGCGGGAACACAATTCAGAAGTAGACAAAAGTTGATCCCATATTTTCTACTGTAAAAAAACACAGCAGATTGCATTGCTAAGAAGTAAGACAAGAGAAGAACAAGTGCCCACACAAACAAAAGATATCATCAAGCACAATAAAGGGAGCATTAGGTCGATATAATGTCCTAATTAAGACAACAAAGTCAATTGTTCTGTTCAACAAAATACAAACATAACAAGGCAGATTAGTTAGCCCCCTTCTGGTTGAAAGGGTGTTGATGCAGCTAAGAGTTGAGGGCTTCTTGACCATAACTTTATACTGACAATTAGGCCATTAAGGGGCACCACCTCAACAACCGTCAGATGAAAGGTGAATCATTCACTACATAATTAACCCTCTAGCATTGCAAAGAAGGCATGTGGAACAAAAGATTGTTTGAGCTGAAGTTGACCGTCCTAATGTGAATACGTAGAAGTCATGTTGACCGTCAGTGGCAGATTTTTTTTTTATAGAAATGGGTACCCCGGTCTCTGCATCATGACGATGCACACAGCCTTTTATATTAATAAAACGTCTCAAAGAGTATCATTCAGTTATTACAACTCATGTATAAGCCAAAGTGGCTACATGAATCAACCAGCGAAACAAAGCTAGCATAAAAAGACTAATCATTGAAGTCTTCTAGTATGTTGCCACCCATGCTGGCAGCAAATAGCTCGGACTACCGCCATAATACGGGTACATCCAGATTCCATAGGAGCCCGTTGCTCCAATGGGAGAAGAAATGACCATAGCCGGATCCAGTATATTGCGCGATGAACAACCTGCAAAAAATGAGCAGCTCTAATCTTGTTAAAAACCACATCATTACGACAGTTCCAAATTGCCCATAAAAAGCACATACACCAATGTGAATTCATGCTTTAGTATTTCTATCAACTCCATTGAGCCAATGCCCAAACAAATTTGCATCACTAGTTGGCGGAGTAATATTAAAATTAAAATGGAACAATCTCCAAATGTGCGTAACAAAAGGACAGGAAATAAATAAGTGCTCAACGGACTCCTCCGCTGAGCAAAAAGCACACTTTTTACACCCAGTCCAATTTCTTTTAATTAAGTTGTCTTTAGTTAGTATCACTTTACGTCTTAGAAACCACATAAATATCTTTATCTTTAATGGAACTTTCAATTTCCATAAATATTTATGTAGGAAAGGGGTATGGCCATGCATCATATCCAAATACATTGAACTAACCGTGAACACTCCATTGGTGGTCAAATTCCATTTAAACCGGTCAGCTACATTTGATAGAGAGACTTGCATCAATCGCTCTACTAATCTAATCCAAGATAACCATTTGTTACTGTTAACGATCTCCTAAACTCAATGTTTAGGGGGTTATTAGACAACACATGCGCCACAAGGACATTTTTGTGCCTAACAATATTGAACAGAGAGGGGTATTGAGCAGCCAACGGCTTGTTCCCAAGCCATGTGTCTTCCCAAAATCTTGTTTGTAAGCCATTACCCACAACGAAGGAGCCTCTCTTTAAAAATTCTGATTTTACTGCCATGATACCTTTCCAAAAAGGAGAATCACTAGGCCTCGGATCACATTGGGCAAGTGTTTTGTCCTTAAGGTATTTACTGCACAAAAGTTCCTGCCAAACACCCTTTTCATTTATAATCTTATATAGCCATTTGCTAAGAAGACATGTATTCTTAATATCTAACACCGCAATGCCCAAACCACCCTGATCTTTCGGATGACAAATAATATTCCATCTAGATAGGCGGTACTTTCTCTTATGTTGGTCACTCTGCCAAAAAAACCTAGAGCGAAAATTATCCAACCTCTTCCTCACTCCCACTGGAATTTGGAAAAAAGAGAGTAGAAACATTGGAAGGCTAGTGAGTACTGAGTTAATCAACACAAGACCGTCCCCATTTGATAACATCTTGCCTGCCCAACATCCTAGCTTTTTCTCAAACCTATCTTCAATTATTTTCCATTCTTTATTTAGCAACCTTCGGTAGTGTATGGGAATGCCCAAATATTTGAACGACAATTCACCCACACCACAACCGAAGATCTGGCAGTACTCATTTTGACCTCTTTAGCCTTGCCAAAACAATAAAGATCGCTTTTATGAAAGTTTATCTTGAGTCCAGAAAGTTGCTCAAACATTGATAAGATTAACTTCATATTAACAGCTTTGTCTAGATCATGTTCTAGAAACAAAATTGTGGCGTCTGCATATTGAAGAATGGACACTCCCCCATCAACAAGATCAGGTATGAGAGCACCAACTTGACCGTCCTCTTTGGCACGTCCAATGAGAACAGCCAGCATATCAACTACGACATTAAACAAAAGGGAGAGAGGATCCCCTTGTCTTAAACCTTTTAATGTCTGAAAGTAATGACCAATGTCATCGTTTACTCGTATACCCACGCTTCCTCCTTGCACAAACCGAGCTACCCAATCACATCATTTTGAATTAAAGCCTTTCATACGCAAAGCTTGTTGTAAAAAAGACCACTTAATTTTATCATATGTTTTTTCAAAATTAATTTTGAAAAGAACACCATCTAGTTTTTTCCTCTTTATTTCATGTAGAGTTTCATGTAAAACAACCACTCCCTCAAGAATATTTCTTCCTGGCATAAAGGCTGTTTGTGTTGGTCTTATTACCTTGTGGGCAATTAACGACACACGATTCGTGCCCACTTTTGTAAAAATCTTAAAGCTCACATTAAGTAAACAAATTGGCCTATACTGCTCAATTCTACTCGCATCCTCTGTCGAGTCAGTGCATATGTTCTCAGCAGTTCGTTGTGCAACACCAGAGCAATCAACCGTTGCCACCAGGACATCCTTGTCAGCAACATGTACCTCCGGCTCAGTTTCACCAGGCTGCACCACTGTACCGGCCGTGAAATCCTGTTAATTCATTAACACAAATAAACGAGGGTACATTAACCACACGTTCAACATGCTCAAACAAAAAATCATTCGTGACTAGAGGAGTAAGTACCTCGGAACTAGTATCATTCGCTTCGACCACAATCTTCGGGTTTGAACAAGCAACCCGTGGCTCCTGGGTTTGAGAAGCGAGTATAAATTCATTATTTAAATATTTTGAACAATCAAAAAGAGAAGAATTATGAGCACAAACCATGGGAGAGTCAATCTTCTCCTCAGCCGGCCGTGGTTCCAGAGCAGGCACTTCCTGCTTTTTGTTTCCGTTCTCGTTGGACATAGAGCTCACCAATCTGTGCTCATTCTGACTTGTCCTTTCCACAGAGATCATCTGGTTTTGTTGCTTGTAAGCAGCGAAAGCAGCTTCCCTAAGCTTCATATATTCAGGCGAGAAGCCACCCCCGGCTGTAGTTGCTGCTAAGGAACGGAACCAGCCCCACCCCCACTCGCCATATGCTCATCGGAGTTAGAGTTGGTATTTGCTGTTGTTTTGTCCTTCGACCCTTGTTGATCATCAGATGGATCTTCTTGTTTCTTGCTGTCATCATCTAAATCAGCATCATCATCCATGTCCACATCATCACCCACATCAAAAAAAGGCATCTCCACTTCAAAAGACAAATTGTAAAAGCCATCCATAATGAAAATAGGAAGGCTTTTGGGTATCTTTGTTTGATCAACACATCCAATCAAGATCCTTAAGATACCATGCTATCTTGTAAAAGGCATATCAACTTTGAAAGTTTTACCAAACAGATATCCTAAACTCCAGAGGGCCAAAAAGTCCCCCTTGCGAATGGGTGGAATACCAGACATTCTAACCCAAACTTGCGGCAATTTGGCCATAGGTTCACAACGAGCCAACCAATTATCTACAACAAGAAAACTATTGCTGTTCGGAACCCTGAACTCACCAAAAATCTTAAGTCTATCCAGCTCTGCCTTTGAAGGGAATAAAACCTTAAAAATATTCTGTCCAACTTGATCAACCTCCCAAAGATACTTATCTTGAGGTACCAATCGCTGCAGTTGTCTCGTGACCTGAGGTATACTCATCTCTCCCCCTTTGATAGTCACCATGCCTAAACGTGCGTTCTCAGTTTTCGGGCGGTAGGTACCAGTAATAGGCATGCCAAAGAACATAAGATCATCATGGCATACCCATAGACCTCCAGCTGTGGTTTTGGTGCAGATAAAAGTGGACACTTCCCTTCCACGTGCTGCATCTCCTCACATACATCACATAGCACCTCTTTACAATCAGATAAAACATGCCCCCCAAGCCCACAACTAAAGCACTTAACTTTCTCAGTTTTCTTTCCTTTCTTAGAGATGCCTCCATCTTCCTCATGAATCTGACCTCTGGGGTTTGCACTCGTCCCCGATCGCACAACCGGGACTGCTTGTTCAGCCAGTTGCTGAGCAATGGGGATAAGAGCCTCTACAAAAGCCGAGACTTGCGCTGCCGCCAGAATTAGCTCAGCAGTAGCACCTCCGTTATGTCCTCCGTTTGCCGCCTCGGAGTTAACAGGTTGATAGTTCCCTCGCGTCACCCCACGACCTCCGCCGAAGCGACCACGCACTCCGCGGCCCGCCGTGCCCCGTCCATTGTACCGCCCACGTAAACCTCCTCCTCGATTGCCGGCATAGTTGTTAAACCCTGAGCCGGCATTGAACTGATAAGCCTGCCCCCTCAACTTTCCAAGCAATAGCTGATACTCGCCGGTAGGGCTGTACCGATACATCCCCATGAGCCTGAAGCCATACAGCTGCATTAGGGGAGCATACTAATGAGTTGCCGGGTTGCAGATGGAGAGCATATAGCATCGAAGTGGATGAGGAGGCCGTAGAACGATTGCAGGGTCTATGCCGCATGTCACTCGTAGAACGATTTTGTATCATTTTGCACCTATGTGGTAAGTTTTTGTACTGGTACACCACGGGTTGCAACTAGTTGTATCAAATTGCACTCACCTCACAAGTTTGTGTACCTCCGGTGCTATTTCCTCACGTAAATAGCATGCAAGGAAACAGGATTCCGGATCTATTTTTCTCTTCCGGGAATCTATATCTGGTGGTTAGCTGGCCGAATGGGTGCGCTACACAGCACACGCAGATCAGACTATTCATCCCCGCGCTAGCACACCTCTCTAATGAATTGTCTGAACTGGATCTGGATGGGGGAGTGAAATTGTCAGGATTAGTTTTTCAGAACAATTATAATACTAGTTGGTGCTTCTCAATAAACAATTTTCTGACCGAGATGCCGTTGCATCCGTGGAATTGATGGTTCTGACAATGTTTCATGAACAGAATACAACATTGCATATGCCCACATTATACTACTCTCCGTTCTTGATTAGATGACTTCCATTTAGCCACATGAGTAAGTCTAGACAAGTTACATGTACAAATGCATGCACATGTAGTTAAATTGAAGCCATGTAATTTAAAATGGAACGACTACAACAAATAAAATAAGGTTTTGAAACTAAGTAGGAGTAAATCTTGAAACAGTATTTTTTAAATTTAATCTTGAAACAGTATTTGATTAACCGGGTTCAGTTGTTTAGTTTCATTCCGTGGGTTTAATCGTTTTCGGTATTATGGTCCTAAATCATTAGTACCTGGGTCTGGTTGGATCGGCGGAAAGGGTTGGGCATGCATGGTTGGGTCTAGGCCAATTCAGTTTGCTTCGTAAGTTGCAACCTATATATGGATGAGAATCGGTTCCTTGCCTTGGTTCGTCGCGTGCGTGCATTCGATCGATCGTTTCCTGGTGCGTTGATGTGTACTTGAAGCTAGCCGCCTGTATAGGAATCCATCAAGCTTCCTGCTTAGCTACTACTACCTGCTAAACATACGTGGGACTAGTTATGTCAAGCTGAAACAACATCAATCCAAAATTCCGAACAAAGCTTTCTTCTCCAAATGTATCTCCCATTCTCCCTCCTAGTTGTACCTCTATATATTTCTATAGGATGAGATATATAGAACAACAAAATATTAGGTATCAATACTATC
This sequence comes from Poa pratensis, assembly GCA_947311845.1. Classification (NCBI taxonomy): domain Eukaryota; kingdom Viridiplantae; phylum Streptophyta; class Magnoliopsida; order Poales; family Poaceae; genus Poa; species Poa pratensis. The sequence continues at coordinate 15,367,550 of CAMZMU010000027.1, read as the reverse complement.
TACAAAAATAACTCTAACAGGTGTTTAGGTGTCGACACTCATGCCACCGTCACAAGTCAAGGATTAGACTGTCACCTCCCAGTCAATGCTCACACCCATCCGACGACCTTCGAACATGCATACGAAACAACTTCCGCACTGACGAAGGAAACACTAGCAGAGAGGAACATGAGAAGAGACTAGGGAGGCGGGTGTGGAACGGCGGGGATTGAACAAGGATGTGATCATGTAAGTGGAATGAGAAACAACCTAGCGTCTCTAACGAGAACAAAAAGTGTACCCTGCCGATTCACGGGTCACGCTGCCTGGATTCATCCAACGACTCAGAGCGCGTCACATGACAAACAGCTGGGAGAGAAGGCTCGTTCATTGTAAATTGAGCACGGGCATTGTTTTCTAGAATCATTACGACAGACACCAAGCCTGACGTAGCTTGTCAGAAAATTCATAATCGATCCATATGTTAAGATCTCGTACATATATGTATCACTTGTAGCACATCTCTTTTACTTTCTTGTACAACTGTGCCCCTAAATAACAAATATATAAAAATTTCGAAATGGGGAAGCCCGAGCCTCTCCATCGAAGAGATGCACATGCAGTAGTATTACTATTTTTTTGATAAAGAAAATGTATTAATATCGTGAAAATATCAATTACATCTATCCTCTGCACCAACAAGATACTCGAAGATATTAAGAATGCACTCCGCCAAAAAAGACAATTTTTTTATCCATTAGCAGTAGATGGATTGGTAGTCAGGCAAAGCTAGATCCAAACATGACAGATCTCGATCTTCCGGCTCTGCCTCCAATATTGCTCCACCAACCTCTCTGTCGCTCCCTCCAACTCTCAAGCATTTGTTGAGCTATAAATATCACCCACACGGGAACACACACACACCTCACTCACACACAGACTAGTACACTGCGAAAACATGCAGCTTGCTAAGGGGAGACCAATGGCGTCGAGCTGGACGAATCTGGGCATGATGCTGGGCCTCGTTACATTGATGTTCTTCCCGGCAGCTTTGTCCACGCCGGACGAGCTTATCTCCATGACAACTGATGGGCAGTACCGTAGTGGTACTCCTCCACCAGTGGTGACCATTGCCGACGACCTCACCCCGGACTACTACGACCTGTCGTGCCCCGGCGTGCGGGACATGGTGCGCTCCGCCGTGGTGGAAGCAGTCCAGGGAGACGCTACCATCGCCAAAACCCTCCTCCGTATGTTCTTCCACGACTGCTTCCCCCAGGTAATTATATATTCACCATGCATGTACCACTACTAGGAAAACCATTATAGGTAGGTTGTATTCTGTGGCGCACCACTAATTGGTGCGCCACAGAAATGTGACTTTCTGTGGCGCACGTGGCCAGGTGCGCCACAGAAATATGACTTTCTGTGGCGCACCAAGCCAGGTGCGCCACAGAAAGTCACATTTCTGTGGCGCACCAGGCCAGGTGCGCCACAAAAAGTTATCCAGGGGGCAGGTACAAAATTTTAAAAAAAATTCTGTGGCGCATCAGGCAGGTGCGCCACAGAAAGTTGACATTCTGTGGCGCACCAGGCAGGTGCGCCACAGAAAGGTCACATTCTGTGGCGCACCAAGCTGGGTGCGCCACAGAATCTCATTTTTCAAATCCCACCCACCCCTCGTGGATCGCTTTTTTTAGTCTTGCAGGAATTAAAAAAAATGAAAAAAAATTCAAAAATTAAAACTCTTTGACATGTGGCTAGGTATGAGTGTCTAGTACGTGTAGAAATTTTGAAATATGAATTTTAACCTTTTCTGCAACAAATGAAAAAGAAATCTTTGTACGGCCATAACTTTTGCATACGACGTCGAAATAACGCAAATAATATGTCAAAAAAATTCTGAAATTAACTAGACTTCTATTTTATAACACTTAATTTTAACGATCATAATCCAAAATTTCTACTTTGAATAAAAAATATGTTAGATAAGCACAAGATGGTAGAGAAATATAGACATGTCAGAAGTTTCCACAAAAACAAAACATTTTGTCACCAATTGAGAACACCCTCTTTTTATTTGTAGATTATACGCAACAAATGTTCATAATTGTGAACAAACAAGATCAATACCCACATATCATCATAATTGTGTTGGAAAAGGATTTTCATGGTTGTATAAACAAAATCGCACCTTTGGGTATATACACCATGGTAATTATACCGACTGATAGATCTTTCTAAAAATGTACAAAGTAAGCACATACTACATATAACTTAATCTCTTCACAACCACAGTTTTATTGCTTTACTTCAACCTCGGCACCTTTGGGTATATATTCTTAAATTTAATAGGAGACATCACTGGAAATAACAAGTTGTAGAAAAACTGTGACTAATGAAGTTGCCAACACAACATTCTCAATAACAACAAAGTGATGTTTCATCACACGTCATATGTAAGTGAGCGACATAGTACAATTATTGAGTTACAAAGTTGGCTTGGTAGGGAGAAAGTTACATCATGCAAATCAAATAATTGACCAAAAGTACTGGTTATTATAAGGTGCGACAAAGAGCGTAATAACATGATGACTAGAATTTTTGGTGCAAATTAAGGCATTATTCGTGAGATGACTCAAAATAAGTTGATGATTGACTAAAATGTTGAAAGTATGTACCATCCAGATATTATTTTTAAATTAGTATGTTACATCAAACGATGAGCCATGTGAGTCCATTTAGTCATTTTTTACATGAGAAGTAAAACATTGTATCACTGAGAGAGTACAATGAAGAATGAGGGATTGCCAGAAGAGAGTAAAAATAAAAATATCAAATATACAAAATAAAAATAAAAATAAAAACTACAACAGTTCAAAAAAGTAAAATATACTATATTAAAATAGCAATAAATCCGGTTAAAAATAAACAAGCTTATAGAATATGGGGCATTGACTTTTTTTGGAATATCAAAACCCCTACTCTCCATAAATTCAATGTTACATGTATGTTGAATTTCTTTACCGGAATTTTCCGTCGTCACGGGTTGGTCTTATTCAGATTCCGATTTCCAATATATATAAAAAAGCAAATTTAGTACATAGATATATTCAATACATTGAAGAGATGCCCTCGCATTTGCGAGGGCCACCTTGCTAGTTAGAAAAATAGATGAAACGTTACATTCCTACCCTGTTCCAAGCCCATCCATGCATTCCGCAGACCACCTGTGCAAATCTGAAACATGTTTCTTACTTAAAACAAGAGACATGGCATAATAAACAGATACGCCAAAAAAGCAACAAAGGCGTAGTATATGTTAACAGATTCAGTGCGGGAACACAATTCAGAAGTAGACAAAAGTTGATCCCATATTTTCTACTGTAAAAAAACACAGCAGATTGCATTGCTAAGAAGTAAGACAAGAGAAGAACAAGTGCCCACACAAACAAAAGATATCATCAAGCACAATAAAGGGAGCATTAGGTCGATATAATGTCCTAATTAAGACAACAAAGTCAATTGTTCTGTTCAACAAAATACAAACATAACAAGGCAGATTAGTTAGCCCCCTTCTGGTTGAAAGGGTGTTGATGCAGCTAAGAGTTGAGGGCTTCTTGACCATAACTTTATACTGACAATTAGGCCATTAAGGGGCACCACCTCAACAACCGTCAGATGAAAGGTGAATCATTCACTACATAATTAACCCTCTAGCATTGCAAAGAAGGCATGTGGAACAAAAGATTGTTTGAGCTGAAGTTGACCGTCCTAATGTGAATACGTAGAAGTCATGTTGACCGTCAGTGGCAGATTTTTTTTTATAGAAATGGGTACCCCGGCCTCTGCATCATGACGATGCACACAGCCTTTTATATTAATAAAACGTCTCAAAGAGTATCATTCAGTTATTACAACTCATGTATCAGCCAAAGTGGCTACATGAATCAACCAGCGAAACAAAGCTAGCATAAAAAGACTAATCATTGAAGTCTTCTAGTATGTTGCCACCCATGCTGGCAGCAAATAGCTCGGACTACCGCCATAATACGGGTACATCCAGATTCCATAGGAGCCCGTTGCTCCAATGGGAGAAGAAATGACCATAGCCGGATCCAGTATATTGCGCGATGAACAACCTGCAAAAAATGAGCAGCTCTAATCTTGTTAAAAACCACATCATTACGACAGTTCCAAATTGCCCATAAAAAAGCACATACACCAATGTGAATTCATGCTTTAGTATTTCTATCAACTCCATTGAGCCAATGCCCAAACAAATTTGCATCACTAGTTGGCGGAGTAATATTAAAATTAAAATGGAACAATCTCCAAATGTGCGTAACAAAAGGACAGGAAATAAATAAGTGCTCAACGGACTCCTCCGCCGAGCAAAAAGCACACTTTTTACACCCAGTCCAATTTCTTTTAATTAAGTTGTCTTTAGTTAGTATCACTTTACGTCTTAGAAACCACATAAATATCTTTATCTTTAATGGAACTTTCAATTTCCATAAATATTTATGTAGGAAAGGGGTATGGCCATGCATCATATCCAAATACATTGAACTAACCGTGAACACTCCATTGGTGGTCAAATTCCATTTAAACCGGTCAGCTACATTTGATAGAGAGACTTGCATCAATCGCTCTACTAATCTAATCCAAGATAACCATTTGTTACCTGTTAACGATCTCCTAAACTCAATGTTTAGGGGGTTATTAGACAACACATGCGCCACAAGCACATTTTTGTGCCTAACAATATTGAACAGAGAGGGGTATTGAGCAGCCAACGGCTTGTTCCCAAGCCATGTGTCTTCCCAAAATCTTGTTTGTAAGCCATTACCCACAACGAAGGAGCCTCTCTTTAAAAATTCTGATTTTACTGCCATGATACCTTTCCAAAAAGGAGAATCACTAGGCCTCGGATCACATTGGGCAAGTGTTTTGTCCTTAAGGTATTTACTGCACAAAAGTTCCTGCCAAACACCCTTTTCATTTATAATCTTATATAGCCATTTGCTAAGAAGACATGTATTCTTAATATCTAACACCGCAATGCCCAAACCACCCTGATCTTTCGGATGACAAATAATATTCCATCTAGATAGGCGGTACTTTCTCTTATGTTGGTCACTCTGCCAAAAAAACCTAGAGCGAAAATTATCCAACCTCTTCCTCACTCCCACTGGAATTTGGAAAAAAGAGAGTAGAAACATTGGAAGGCTAGTGAGTACTGAGTTAATCAACACAAGACCGTCCCCATTTGATAACATCTTGCCTGCCCAACATCCTAGCTTTTTCTCAAACCTATCTTCAATTATTTTCCATTCTTTATTTAGCAACCTTCGGTAGTGTATGGGAATGCCCAAATATTTGAACGACAATTCACCCACACCACAACCGAAGATCTGGCAGTACTCATTTTGACCTCTTTAGCCTTGCCAAAACAATAAAGATCGCTTTTATGAAAGTTTATCTTGAGTCCAGAAAGTTGCTCAAACATTGATAAGATTAACTTCATATTAACAGCTTTGTCTAGATCATGTTCTAGAAACAAAATTGTGGCGTCTGCATATTGAAGAATGGACACTCCCCCATCAACAAGATCAGGTATGAGAGCACCAACTTGACCGTCCTCTTTGGCACGTCCAATGAGAACAGCCAGCATATCAACTACGACATTAAACAAAAGGGAGAGAGGATCCCCTTGTCTTAAACCTTTTAATGTCTGAAAGTAATGACCAATGTCATCGTTTACTCGTATACCCACGCTTCCTCCTTGCACAAACCGAGCTACCCAATCACATCATTTTGAATTAAAGCCTTTCATACGCAAAGCTTGTTGTAAAAAAGACCACTTAATTTTATCATATGTTTTTTCAAAATTAATTTTGAAAAGAACACCATCTAGTTTTTTCCTCTTTATTTCATGTAGAGTTTCATGTAAAACAACCACTCCCTCAAGAATATTTCTTCCTGGCATAAAGGCTGTTTGTGTTGGTCTTATTACCTTGTGGGCAATTAACGACACACGATTCGTGCCCACTTTTGTAAAAATCTTAAAGCTCACATTAAGTAAACAAATTGGCCTATACTGCTCAATTCTACTCGCATCCTCTGTCGAGTCAGTGCATATGTTCTCAGCAGTTCGTTGTGCAACACCAGAGCAATCAACCGTTGCCACCAGGACATCCTTGTCAGCAACATGTACCTCCGGCTCAGTTTCACCAGGCTGCACCACTGTACCGGCCGTGAAATCCTGTTAATTCATTAACACAAATAAACGAGGGTACATTAACCACACGTTCAACATGCTCAAACAAAAAATCATTCGTGACTAGAGGAGTAAGTACCTCGGAACTAGTATCATTCGCTTCGACCACAATCTTCGGGTTTGAACAAGCAACCCGTGGCTCCTGGGTTTGAGAAGCGAGTATAAATTCATTATTTAAATATTTTGAACAATCAAAAAGAGAAGAATTATGAGCACAAACCATGGGAGAGTCAATCTTCTCCTCAGCCGGCCGTGGTTCCAGAGCAGGCACTTCCTGCTTTTTGTTTCCGTTCTCGTTGGACATAGAGCTCACCAATCTGTGCTCATTCTGACTTGTCCTTTCCACAGAGATCATCTGGTTTTGTTGCTTGTAAGCAGCGAAAGCAGCTTCCCTAAGCTTCATATATTCAGGCGAGAAGCCACCCCCGGCTGTAGTTGCTGCTGAGGAACGGAACCAGCCCCACCCCCACTCGCCATATGCTCATCGGAGTTAGAGTTGGTATTTGCTGTTGTTTTGTCCTTCGACCCTTGTTGATCATCAGATGGATCTTCTTGTTTCTTGCTGTCATCATCTAAATCAGCATCATCATCCATGTCCACATCATCACCCGCATCAAAAAAAGGCATCTCCACTTCAAAAGACAAATTGTAAAAGCCATCCATAATGAAAATAGGAAGGCTTTTGGGTATCTTTGTTTGATCAACACATCCAATCAAGATCCTTAAGATACCATGCTGTCTTGTAAAAGGCATATCAACTTTGAAAGTTTTACCAAACAGATATCCTAAACTCCAGAGGGCCAAAAAGTCCCCCTTGCGAATGGGTGGAATACCAGACATTCTAACCCAAACTTGCGGCAATTTGGCCATAGGTTCACAACGAGCCAACCAATTATCTACAACAAGAAAACTATTGCTGTTCGGAACCCTGAACTCACCAAAAATCTTAAGTCTATCCAGCTCTGCCTTTGAAGGGAATAAAACCTTAAAAATATTCTGTCCAACTTGATCAACCTCCCAAAGAAACTTATCTTGAGGTACCAATCGCTGCAGTTGTCTCGTGACCTGAGGTATACTCATCTCTCCCCCTTTGATAGTCACCATGCCTAAACGTGCGTTCTCAGTTTTCGGGCGGTAGGTACCAGTAATAGGCATGCCAAAGAACATAAGATCATCATGGGCATACCCATAGACCTCCAGCTGTGGTTTTGGTGCAGATAAAAGTGGACACTTCCCTTCCACGTGCTGCATCTCCTCACATACATCACATAGCACCTCTTTACAATCAGATAAAACATGCCCCCCAAGCCCACAACTAAAGCACTTAACTTTCTCAGTTTTCTTTCCTTTCTTAGAGATGCCTCCATCTTCCTCATGAATCTGACCTCTGGGGTTTGCACTCGTCCCCGATCGCACAACCGGGACCGCTTGTTCAGCCAGTTGCTGAGCAATGGGGATAAGAGCCTCTACAACAGCCGAGACTTGCGCTGCCGCCGGAATTAGCTCAGCGGTAGCACCTCCGTTATGTCCTCCGTTTGCCGCCTCGGAGTTAACAGGTTGATAGTTCCCTCGCGTCACCCCACGACCTCCGCCGAAGCGACCACGCACTCCGCGGCCTGCCGTGCCCCGTCCATTGTACCGCCCACGTAAACCTCCTCCTCGATTGCCGGCATAGTTGTTAAACCCTGAGCCGGCATTGAACTGATAAGCCTGCCCCCTCAACTTTCCAAGCAATAGCTGATACTCGCCGGTAGGGCTGTACCGATACATCCCCATGAGCCTGAAGCCATACAGCTGCATTAGGGGAGCATACTAATGAGTTGCCGGGTTGCAGATGGAGAGCATATAGCATCGAAGTGGATGAGGAGGCCGTAGAACGATTGCAGGGTCTATGCCGCATGTCACTCGTAGAACGATTTTGTATCATTTTGCACCTATGTGGTAAGTTTTTGTACTGGTACACCACGGGTTGCAACTAGTTGTATCAAATTGCACTCACCTCACAAGTTTGTGTACCTCCGGTGCTATTTCCTCACGTAAATAGCATGCAAGGAAACAGGATTCCAGATCTATTTTTCTCTTCCGGGAATCTATATCTGGTGGTTAGCTGGCCGAATGGGTGCGCTACACAGCACACGCAGATCAGACTATTCATCCCCGCGCTAGCACACCTCTCTAATGAATTGTCTGAACTGGATCTGGATGGGGGAGTGAAATTGTCAGGATTAGTTTTTCAGAACAATTATAATACTAGTTGGTGCTTCTCAATAAACAATTTTCTGACCGAGATGCCGTTGCATCCGTGGAATTGATGGTTCTGACAATGTTTCATGAACAGAATACAACATTGCATATGCCCACATTATACTACTCTCCGTTCTTGATTAGATGACTTCCATTTAGCCACATGAGTAAGTCTAGACAAGTTACATGTACAAATGCATGCACATGTAGATAAATTGAAGCCATGTAATTTAAAATGGAACGAGTACAACAAATAAAATAAGGTTTTGAAACTAAGTAGGAGTAAATCTTGAAACAGTATTTTTTAAATTTAATCTTGAAACAGTATTTGATTAACCGGGTTCAGTTGTTTAGTTTCATTCCGTGGGTTTAATCGTTTTCGGTATTATGGTCCTAAATCATTAGTACCTGGGTCTGGTTGGATCGGCGGAAAGGGTTGGGCATGCATGGTTGGGTCTAGGCCAATTCAGTTTGCTTCGTAAGTTGCAACCTATATATGGATGAGAATCGGTTCCTTGCCTTGGTTCGTCGCGTGCGTGCATTCGATCGATCGTTTCCTGGTGCGTTGATGTGTACTTGAAGCTAGCCGCCTGTATAGGAATCCATCAAGCTTCCTGCTTAGCTACTACTACCTGCTAAACATACGTGGGACTAGTTATGTCAAGCTGAAACTACATCAATCCAAAATTCCGAACAAAGCTTTCTTCTCCAAATGTATCTCCCATTCTCCCTCCTAGTTGTACCTCTATATATTTCTATAGGATGAGATATATAGAACAACAAAATATTAGGTATCAATACTATCTACAAAAATAACTCTAACAGGTGTTTAGGTGTCGACACTCATGCCACCGTCACAAGTCAAGGATTAGACTGTCACCTCCCAGTCAATGCTCACACCCATCCGACGACCTTCGAACATGCAGACGAAACAACTTCCGCACTGACGAAGGAAACACTAGCAGAGAGGAACATGAGAAGAGACTAGGGAGGCGGGTGTGGAACGGTGGGGATTGAACAAGGATGTGATCATGTAAGTGGAATGAGAAACAACCTAGCGTCTCTAACGAGAACAAAAAGTGTACCCTGCCGATTCAAGGGTCACGCTGCCTGGATTCATCCAACGACTCAGAGCGCGTCACATGACAAACAGCTGGGAGAGAAGGCTCGTTCATTGTAAATTGAGCACGGGCATTGTTTTCTAGAATCATTACGACAGGCACCAAGCCTGACGTAGCTTGTCAGAAAATTCATAATCGATCCATATGTTAAGATCTCGTACATATATGTATCACTTGTAGCACATCTCTTTTACTTTCTTGTACAACTGTGCCCCTAAATAACAAATATATAAAATTTCGAAATGGGGAAGCCCGAGCCTCTCCATCGAAGAGATGCACATGCAGTAGTATTACTATTTTTTTGATAAAGAAAATGTATTAATATCGTGAAAATATCAATTACATCTATCCTCTGCACCAACAAGATACTCGAAGATATTAAGAATGCACTCCGCCAAAAAAGACAATTTTTTTATCCATTAGCAGTAGATGGATTGGTAGTCAGCCAAAGCTAGATCCAAACATGACAGATCTCGATCTTCCGGCTCTGCCTCCAATATTGCTCCACCAACCTCTCTGTCGCTCCCTCCAACTCTCAAGCATTTGTTGAGCTATAAATATCACCCACACGGGAACACACACACACCTCACTCACACACAGACTAGTACACTGCGAAAACATTGATGTTCTTCCCGGCAGCTTTGTCCACGCCGGACGAGCTTATCTCCATGACAACTGATGGGCAGTACCGTAGTGGTACTCCTCCACCAGTGGTGACCATTGCCGACGACCTCACCCTGGACTACTACGACCTGTCGTGCCCCGGCGTGCGGGACATGGTGCGCTCCGCCGTGGTGGAAGCAGTCCAGGGAGACGCCACCATCGCCCAAACCCTCCTCCGTATGTTCTTCCACGACTGCTTCCCCAGGTAATTATATAGTCACCATGCATGTACCACTACTAGGAAAACCATTATATGTAGGTTGTATTCTGTGGCGCACCCCTAATTGGTGCGCCACAGAAATATAATTCTGTGGCGCACCAGGCCAGGTGCGCCACAAAAAGTTATCCAGGGGGCAGGTACAAAATTGAAAAAAAAATTCTGTGGCGCACTAGGCAGGTGCGCCACAGAAAGTTGACATTCTGTGGCGCACCAGGCAGGTGCGCCACAGAAAGGTCACATTCTGTGGCGCACCCATCTCATTTTTCAAATCCCACCCCCCTGGATCGCCTTTTTTAGTCTTGCAGGAATTAAAAAAAATGAAAAAAATTCAAAAATTAAAACCCTTTGACATGTGGCTAGGTATGAGTGTCTAGTACGTGTAGAAATTTTGAAATATGAATTTTGACCTTTTCTGCAACAAATGAAAAAGAAATCTTTGTACGGCCATAACTTTTGCATACGACGTCGAAATAACGCAAATAATATGTCAAAAAAATTCTGAAATTAACTAGACTTCTATTTTATAACACTTAATTTTAACGATCATAATCCAAAATTTCTACTTTGAATTAAAAATATGTTAGATAAGCACAAGATGGTAGAGAAATATAGACATGTCAGAAGTTTCCACAAAAACAAAACATTTTGTCACCAATTGAGAACACCCTCTTTTTATTTGTAGATTATACGCAACAAATGTTCATAATTGTGAACAAACAAGATCAATACCCACATATCATCATAATTGTGTTGGAAAAGGATTTTCATGGTTGTATAAACAAAATCGCACCTTTGGGTATATACACCATGGTAATTATACCGACTGATAGATCTTTCTAAAAATGTACAAAGTAAGCACATACTACATAAAACTTAATCTCTTCACAACCACAGTTTTATTGCTTTACTTCAACCTCAACACCTTTGGGTATATATTCTTAAATTTAATAGGAGACATCACTGGAAATAACGAGTTGTAGAAAAACTGTGACTAATGAAGTTGCCAACACAACATTCTCAATAACAACAAAGTGATGTTTCATCACACGTCATACGTAAGTGAGCGACATAGTACAATTATTGAGTTACAAAGTTGGCTTGGTAGGGAGAAAGTTACATCATGCAAATCAAATAATTGACCAAAAGTACTGGTTATTATAAGGTGCGACAAAGAGCGTAATAACAAGATGACTAGAATTTTTGGTGCAAATTAAGGCATTATTCGTGAGATGACTCAAAATAAGTTGATGATTGACTAAAATGTTGAAAGTATGTACCATCCAGATATTATTTTTAAATTAGTATGTTACATGAAACGATGAGCCATGTGAGTCCATTTAGTCATTTTTTACATGAGAAGTAAAACATTGTATCACTGAGAGAGTACAATGAAGAATGAGGGATTGCCAGAAGAGAGTAAAAATAAAAATATCAAATATACAAAATAAAAATAAAAATAAAAACTACAACAGTTCAAAAAAGTAAAATATACTATATTAAAATAGCAATAAATCTGGTTAAAAATAAACAAGCTTATAGAATATGGGGCATTGACTTTTTTTGGAATATCAAAACCCCTACTCTCCATAAATTCAATGTTACATGTATGTTGAATTTCTTTACCGGAATTTTCCGTGGTCACGGGTTGGTCTTATTCAGATTCCGATTTCCAATATATATAAAAAAGCAAATTTAGTACATAGATATATTCAATACATTGAAGAGATGCCCTCGCATTTGCGAGGGCCACCTTGCTAGTTAGAAAAATAGATGAAACGTTACATTCCTACCCTGTTCCAAGCCCATCCATGCATTCCGCAGACCACCTGTGCAAATCTGAAACATGTTTCTTACTTAAAACAAGAGACATGGCATAATAAACAGATACGCCAAAAAAGCAACGAAGGCGTAGTATATGTTAACAGATTCAGTGCGGGAACACAATTCAGAAGTAGACAAAAGTTGATCCCATATTTTCTACTGTAAAAAAACACAGCAGATTGCATTGCTAAGAAGTAAGACAAGAGAAGAACAAGTGCCCACACAAACAAAAGATATCATCAAGCACAATAAAGGGAGCATTAGGTCGATATAATGTCCTAATTAAGACAACAAAGTCAATTGTTCTGTTCAACAAAATACAAACATAACAAGGCAGATTAGTTAGCCCCCTTCTGGTTGAAAGGGTGTTGATGCAGCTAAGAGTTGAGGGCTTCTTGACCATAACTTTATGCTGACAATTAGACCATTAAGGGGCACCACCTCAACAACCGTCAGATGAAAGGTGAATCATTCACTACATAATTAACCCTCTAGCATTGCAAAGAAGGCATGTGGAAAAAAAGATTTTTTGAGCTGAAGTTGACCGTCCTAATGTGAATACGTAGAAGTCATGTTGACCGTCAGTGGCAGATTGTTTTTTTTTATAGAAATGGGTACCCCGGCCTCTGCATCATGACGATGCACACAGCCTTTTATGTTAATAAAACGTCTCAAAGAGTATCATTCAGTTATTACAACTCATGTATCAGCCAAAGTGGCTACATGAATCAACCAGCGAAACAAAGCTAGCATAAAAAGACTAATCATTGAAGTCTTCTAGTATGTTGCCACCCATGCTGGCAGCAAATAGCTCGGACTACCGCCATAATACGGGTACATCCAGATTCCATAGGAGCCCGTTGCTCCAATGGGAGAAGAAATGACCATAGCCGGATCCAGTATATTGCGCGATGAACAACCTGCAAAAAATGAGCAGCTCTAATCTTGTTAAAAACCACATCATTACGACAGTTCCAAATTGCCCATAAAAAAGCACATACACCAATGTGAATTCATGCTTTAGTATTTCTATCAACTCCATTGAGCCAATGCCCAAACAAATTTGCATCACTAGTTGGCGGAGTAATATTAAAAGTAAAATGGAACAATCTCCAAATGTGCGTAACAAAAGGACAGGAAATAAATAAGTGCTCAACGGACTCCTCCGCCGAGCAAAAAGCACACTTTTTACACCCAGTCCAATTTATTTTAATTAAGTTGTCTTTAGTTAGTATCACTTTACGTCTTAGAAACCACATAAATATCTTTATCTTTAATGGAACTTTCAATTTCCATAAATATTTATGTAGGAAAGGGGTATGGCCATGCATCATATCCAAATACATTGAACTAACCGTGAACACTCCATTGGTGGTCAAATTCCATTTAAACCGGTCAGCTACATTTGATAGAGAGACTTGCATCAATCGCGCTACTAATCTAATCCAAGATAACCATTTGTTACCTGTTAACGATCTCCTAAACTCAATGTTTAGGGGGTTATTAGACAACACATGCGCCACAAGCACATTTTTGTGCCTAACAATATTGAACAGAGAGGGGTATTGAGCAGCCAACGGCTTGTTCCCAAGCCATGTGTCTTCCCAAAATCTTGTTTGTAAGCCATTACCCACAACGAAGGAGCCTCTCTTTAAAAATTCTGATTTTACTGCCATGATACCTTTCCAAAAAGGAGAATCACTAGGCCTCAGATCACATTGGGCAAGTGTTTTGTCCTTAAGGTATTTACTGCACAAAAGTTCCTGCCAAACACCCTTTTCATTTATAATCTTATATAGCCATTTGCTAAGAAGACATGTATTCTTAATATCTAACACCGCAATGCCCAAACCACCCTGATCTTTCGGATGACAAATAATATTCCATCTAGATAGGCGGTACTTTCTCTTATGTTGGTCACTCTGCCAAAAAAACCTAGAGCGAAAATTATCCAACCTCTTCCTCACTCCCACTGGAATTTGGAAAAAAGAGAGTAGAAACATTGGAAGGCTAGTGAGTACTGAGTTAATCAACACAAGACCGTCCCCATTTGATAACATCTTGCCTGCCCAACATCCTAGCTTTTTCTCAAACCTATCTTCAATTATTTTCCATTCTTTATTTAGCAACCTTCGGTAGTGTATGGGAATGCCCAAATATTTGAACGACAATTCACCCACACCACAACCGAAGATCTGGCAGTACTCATTTTGACCTCTTTAGCCTTGCCAAAACAATAAAGATCGCTTTTATGAAAGTTTATCTTGAGTCCAGAAAGTTGCTCAAACATTGATAAGATTAACTTCATATTAACAGCTTTGTCTAGATCATGTTCTAGAAACAAAATTGTGGCGTCTGCATATTGAAGAATGGACACTCCCCCATCAACAAGATCAGGTATGAGAGCACCAACTTGACCGTCCTCTTTGGCACGTCCAATGAGAACAGCCAGCATATCAACTACGACATTAAACAAAAGGGAGAGAGGATCCCCTTGTCTTAAACCTTTTAATGTCTGAAAGTAATGACCAATGTCATCGTTTACTCGTATACCCACGCTTCCTCCTTGCACAAACCGAGCTACCCAATCACATCATTTTGAATTAAAGCCTTTCATACGCAAAGCTTGTTGTAAAAAAGACCACTTAATTTTATCATATGTTTTTTCAAAATTAATTTTGAAAAGAACACCATCTAGTTTTTTCCTCTTTATTTCATGTAGAGTTTCATGTAAAACAACCACTCCCTCAAGAATATTTCTTCCTGGCATAAAGGCTGTTTGTGTTGGTCTTATTACTTGTGGGCAATTAACGACACACGATTCGTGCCCACTTTTGTAAAAATCTTAAAGCTCACATTAAGTAAACAAATTGGCCTATACTGCTCAATTCTACTCGCATCCTCTGTCGAGTCAGTGCATATGTTCTCAGCAGTTCGTTGTGCAACACCAGAGCAATCAACCGTTGCCACCAGGACATCCTTGTCAGCAACATGTACCTCCGGCTCAGTTTCACCAGGCTGCACCACTGTACCGGCCGTGAAATCCTGTTAATTCATTAACACAAATAAACGAGGGTACATTAACCACACGTTCAACATGCTCAAACAAAAAATCATTCGTGACAAGAGGAGTAAGTACCTCGGAACTAGTATCATTCGCTTCGACCACAATCTTCGGGTTTGAACAAGCAACCCGTGGCTCCTGGGTTTGAGAAGCGAGTATAAATTCATTATTTAAATATTTTGAACAATCAAAAAGAGAAGAATTATGAGCACAAACCATGGGAGAGTCAATCTTCTCCTCAGCCGGCCGTGGTTCCAGAGCAGGCACTTCCTGCTTTTTGTTTCCGTTCTCGTTGGACATAGAGCTCACCAATCTGTGCTCATTCTGACTTGTCCTTTCCACAGAGATCATCTGGTTTTGTTGCTTGTAAGCAGCGAAAGCAGCTTCCCTAAGCTTCATATATTCAGGCGAGAAGCCACCCCCGGCTGTAGTTGCTGCTGAGGAACGGAACCAGCCCCACCCCCACTCGCCATATGCTCATCGGAGTTAGAGTTGGTATTTGCTATTGTTTTGTCCTTCGACCCTTGTTGATCATCAGATGGATCTTCTTGTTTCTTGCTGTCATCATCTAAATCAGCATCATCATCCATGTCCACATCATCACCCGCATCAAAAAAAGGCATCTCCACTTCAAAAGACAAATTGTAAAAGCCATCCATAATGAAAATAGGAAGGCTTTTGGGTATCTTTGTTTGATCAACACATCCAATCAAGATCCTTAAGATACCATGCTGTCTTGTAAAAGGCATATCAACTTTGAAAGTTTTACCAAACAGATATCCTAAACTCCAGAGGGCCAAAAAGTCCCCCTTGCGAATGGGTGGAATACCAGACATTCTAACCCAAACTTGCGGCAATTTGGCCATAGGTTCACAACGAGCCAACCAATTATCTACAACAAGAAAACTATTGCTGTTCGGAACCCTGAACTCACCAAAAATCTTAAGTCTATCTAGCTCTGCCTTTGAAGGGAATAAAACCTTAAAAATATTCTGTCCAACTTGATCAACCTCCCAAAGAAACTTATCTTGAGGTACCAATCGCTGCAGTTGTCTCGTGACCTGAGGTATACTCATCTCTCCCCCTTTGATAGTCACCATGCCTAAACGTGCGTTCTCAGTTTTCGGGCGGTAGGTACCAGTAATAGGCATGCCAAAGAACATAAGATCATCATGGGCATACCCATAGACCTCCAGCTGTGGTTTTGGTGCAGATAAAAGTGGACACTTCCCTTCCACGTGCTGCATCTCCTCACATACATCACATAGCACCTCTTTACAATCAGATAAAACATGCCCCCCAAGCCCACAACTAAAGCACTTAACTTTCTCAGTTTTCTTTCCTTTCTTAGAGATGCCTCCATCTTCCTCATGAATCTGACCTCTGGGGTTTGCACTCGTCCCTGATCGCACAACCGGGACCGCTTGTTCAGCCAGTTGCTGAGCAATGGGGATAAGAGCCTCTACAACAGCCGAGACTTGCGCTGCCGCCGGAATTAGCTCAGCGGTAGCACCTCCGTTATGTCCTCCGTTTGCCGCCTCAGAGTTAACAGGTTGATAGTTCCCTCGCGTCACCCCACGACCTCCGCCGAAGCGACCACGCACTCCGTGGCCCGCCGTGCCCCGTCCATTGTACCGCCCACGTAAACCTCCTCCTCGATTGCCGGCATAGTTGTTAAACCCTAAGCCGGCATTGAACTGATAAGCCTGCCCCCTCAACTTTCCAAGCAATAGCTGATACTCGCCGGTAGGGCTGTACCGATACATCCCCATGAGCCTGAAGCCATACAGCTGCATTAGGGGAGCATACTAATGAGTTGCCGGGTTGCAGATGGAGAGCATATAGCATCGAAGTGGATGAGGAGGCCGTAGAATGATTGCAGGGTCTATGCCGCATGTCACTCGTAGAACGATTTTGTATCATTTTGCACCTATGTGGTAAGTTTTTGTACTGGTACACCACGGGTTGCAACTAGTTGTATCAAATTGCACTCACCTCACAAGTTTGTGTACCTCCGGTGCTATTTCCTCACGTAAATAGCATGCAAGGAAACAGGATTCCGGATCTATTTTTCTCTTCCGGGAATCTATATCTGGTGGTTAGCTGGCCGAATGGGTGAGCTACACAGCACACGCAGATCAGACTATTCATCCCCGCGCTAGCACACCTCTCTAATGAATTGTCTGAACTGGATCTGGATGGGGGAGTGAAATTGTCAGGATTAGTTTTTCAGAACAATTATAATACTAGTTGGTGCTTCTCAATAAACAATTTTCTGACCGAGATGCCGTTGCATCCGTGGAATTGATGGTTCTGACAATGTTTCATGAACAGAATACAACATTGCATATGCCCACATTATACTACTCTCCGTTCTTGATTAGATGACTTCCATTTAGCCACATGAGTAAGTCTAGATAAGTTACATGTACAAATGCATGCACATGTAGATAAATTGAAGCCATGTAATTTAAAATGGAACGAGTACAACAAATAAAATAAGGTTTTGAAACTAAGTAGGAGTAATTCTTGAAACAGTATTTTTTAAATTTAATCTTGAAACAGTATTTGATTAACCGGGTTCAGTTGTTTAGTTTCATTCCGTGGGTTTAATCGTTTTCGGTATTATGGTCCTAAATCATTAGTACCTGGGTTGGTTGGATCGGCGGAAAGGGTTGGGCATGCATGGTTGGGTCTAGGCCAATTCAGTTTGCTTCGTAAGTTGCAACCTATATATGGATGAGAATCGGTTCCTTGCCTTGGTTCGTCGCGTGCGTGCATTCGATCGATCGTTTCCTGGTGCGTTGATGTGTACTTGAAGCTAGCCGCCTGTATAGGAATCCATCAAGCTTCCTGCTTAGCTACTACTACCTGCTAAACATACTGGGACTAGTTATGTCAAGCTGAAACTACATCAATCCAAAATTCCGAACAAAGCTTTCTTCTCCAAATGTATCTCCCATTCTCCCTCCTACACTAGTAGAGAACCCACTTCTAGTACCGGTTGTAGATGGCCTTTAGTACCGGTTGCACAACCGGTACTAAAGGGTCGGCACTAAAGGGGTAACCCTTTAGTACCGGTACCAAAATAAAACCGGTACTAAAGGGTCTCCACGTGGGCGCACAGGGGCGCGCGACCATGAGGATCTTTAGTCCCGGTTTGTAATACAAACCGGGACTAAAGGTTCCTGCTTTTTTTGCATATAATTTCAGGGGGGTTTTGGTTTTTTTTCTTTTCGTTTATTTTTCGGGGTTTAGGGTTTCTGGTTTTTTCCTTTTCGCTCATTTTTCAGGGTTTCGGAGGAGATCGCGTATAAAGTACTCACTACACATATAAAGTAGTCATTATACACATACAAAGTACTCTCGTCACATATAAATTTAAGTACACCTAATTAATTACAATGGAGCCTGTTCCTTTGTAGCATCGACTGCAGGGGGTTCCCTTGTAGCATCGACTGCAGGGGGTTCCCTTGTAGCATCGACTGCAGGGGGTGGAGGGGGTCTGTCGTCAAAGTAGAATTCACCGAGTTCATCTATGACATGCGTAAGTAAGAATCCCGCCAATTCCTCCGCAATAGCTTTTACGCGGTTGTGTGGTAGGAGGCGGTTCCGCTTGTTTGACATCTTTAAAAGAAGGAAATGAAATTAGCTATGATTTCCACTAAACACAATTGATGGTTGCAAAATAAAAGTTGTGTATGATGTTTACGCACCTCTCGATTTCTTACACTGTTGACTCTCTCATTGACCTTCGTGTGAATGTACTCGCAAACATAGTATCCACATAGTTCTGTCCCCTCTTGTTGTCGCAGACACCACTATATATACAAGAATATAATTTAATCAAATAATAATCAAGAGAATGATAACGGTATTAGAAAGATACATGTAGTAGTACTTACTTTGTTAGTCTTGAACACCAGCTTATCTGGCCATTCACCGCGTTCTTCCTCTTTGAACTTTCTGTAAACCCTGTCCGGAAAAGAAAATAAATTGAGTAGTTATTACTTATACTTTTGATATCAGGAAATGAACAAAAGAGGCTGATATAGTGCGATTGAAATTACCTCCTGAGCATTAGACGCACGCTTTTGTATTCATCTTGATCTATCCTTAATGAGTCCCAGACTTCAACTTCTCCTATCTCGAGTCTAATGATTAGCAGAATGTAGTGGAACCTGCGCACATTTATATACGAAGGTATTCAGAACTTATCGATTACACTTAATATCGGGGAAGCAAAATAGAATGTGGACAAGACGGTAAAACTCACCCGAAGTTGTAAGGAAAAAGTATTTCCTTTTTCGTACTTTGTCGCTTAAAAAACGTTAACAAAACGTCCTCTGTGTTCACGGGATTTTCTTCCACGGTCTTGACATGAACTTTATCCGGGTCAATGAAACCAATGTCCCAGATTCCTCCGAGTCTGCATTCACGTATCTTCATTCTGCATAATTAGCGTACACAAGAATTTTGTGAGGACAATTTCAAGCAATGAATAAGAGATTATAACTATAAATAATTAAATTACAGGAATAAATTACTTACAGACAATAGCAGCTGATGATAGATTTGTCGAGAGCACGTTGATTGTACATCTGAAAAAGTTCTCGGAACTCAACATGCACACAATATTCTCGGAAGTAGTGTTGTTCCTTAACCGCCGCCATGATAGAGAATCTCCCTTCTTTTACGGCGGTCATGTACCAGCCATTCAAATTCCATAACTGTGTTGTCAGCAGGCTCGGATTTTCCACCATAGGCAGCCCGAGTTCAAAATCAAATTGTGTGGCCTTCTCCGCCATGGGGTAACCTGCAACGCCAATGACAACTTCTCCATGCTCGATTTCCCGAGTTTCAGAAGGTACAACGAGCGGGGCGAGCGATTGTGCTTCTTGTTCTCCGAGCTGGGCAACTCCTTTCCCGCGCAATTTCTCTTGCTCATTCTGTGAGGAAAGTACCTTGTCAATACCTCGCTCGTAGTCTGTAATGGGCGAAGGTGGAGGGTCATATAGGTTGTCAACGGTGTGATCTTTTACCGCATTTGGTATAGTCTTCAGAAGTTCCTTTATGGGGTCAAGTCTTGCCTCGACTCTTTCCTTCTTTTTCTGCTCAAAAAAGGCTCTCGACCCTTCACGTAGGCTCTCAGATAATTCCTGCTGAGTCATCTCAGAAGGTAACTTCTCAGGAGCCTTGACTTCCTTGGGGTTCTCAGGAGCCCGCACACTTTTTCCACGTTTCTTAACAGGGGAGGACGACGGGAACAGCTTCCGCTTTGTCAATTTACTAGTGGGGGCATCAGTCGGCTGACGGGACAGCGCGGGAGATGGACTCGCGGCGGGCTCCCAATCTTCGTGGGGGGAGGCGGGTGGACTTTGATGTGGTGAATGTCTAACGGGAGGAGTCGGTGGCCTTGGCTCCGAGTCTGGAAACTTGATGTATTCCTTCTTCCATAGAACGATACCAAGCTCAACTTCTCCCAATGTCTTCTCGCCTTGAGCTCCAGGAATGGCAAGAAGTATTGCGCCGAATCCCGGCAGAACTTTCGTGACCCCGACACGAGCAAATCCAGTCGGAATCACACCAAAATGGAAGGTTTCTCCAGGTTGATGTCGTAAAGCATAGCCAGTCGCCACCGGACAAGTAATGTTCATCATCGGCGCATGTAACTCACAATTTGTCTTCTCCGTGATATCATCCACGGGGTAGTGAGCCGCCGATGGTTCAGCAACTGGTTCATCAACTGCAGGATCTTGTAGCTGCGTGGAACCCACGCTGCTTTTCCGCTGAGATGGGCCGGTATCGCCTGCAGAAGCTTCTATTCGCAGTTGAGATTCCCTGGTCTGGGTCATTGAGGCCAGTTGCCTCTGCACAGCCTGCACCGTGCGTTCTAATGCGGTAAACCTATCGGCCTCCTTCTTCTTACTTCTGCAATGTTTTCTATAAGTTGCAACGTCTTCCGGCCACCCTTCAAGAAAACCAACCCCGCCTCCTCTGCCTCGACATCGCCCCCAGCGTTCTTTATTCCCGAGGGCTTGTGAAAGCTCGTCGTCCTCTCTATCGGGAACATATTTTCCCTCCTTGACTAGTTCTATGACATCTTTTATTTTTCTGATGACTCTTCTAATTTTTCTCCGCCATTTTCCCTTTGCAACAATCAGGCCTGTTTTTGGGTGCAACACTGCCCCATGCGCGAACAACCAGAACTTGGACCTGTCGGGCCAGTCATCTGTCTGTGGACGGATTCCGTTTTTCCGCAGCTCGTCTTCATAGGCTTGCCACTTAGGCAAGGCAGTCTTGTAGCCACCGGAGCCCAAATGATGGAAATATTTCTTCTTCTTAGCATTCAACTTATTTCGGGTCGATCGGGCCACAGCGACGGCCGATTTCTTATACGCCACAAATTCAGCCCAGTCATCTTTTAGCTTCTCTAGATGTCCAGTGAAAACTATATCTTTGTTCCCATATTTTTTCCACAATGTGTTCTTCCAGTGGTTGAATTGCTGGGCCATCTTGCTAAGGGTCCACTCCTTGACTTTATCCTTCATCTTCTGTGGGAGATCTGCCGGTAGGCTGAATTTAGACAACATTGAGTCCCAAAGGATATCTTTTATTCTTTGCTCGAGAAATTTTGCGCCTATGTTGGCTTTCTTCGGCTCATTCCATTCTGTCACAGTGATCGGGACCTTGTCCCTTACAAAAACTCCACACTGACGTACATATTTAGTGTAGATTCCATCGGGTTTCTCCGGTTTGCCTTTGAAGGTAACTTCGTCGATCGACAACGTTGCACCGTCCGGGAGCTTTATCCCTTGGGCCGGGCCTCGTACGGGGATTGACGACTGAGATCCGGAGGGCTGAAAGAAAAATGTTTTGTTAATAAGTGCGATTATAAATCAATTAATGCATCTAGCTATAGTGATCAACAAGACTTAATATATATACCTTCTGCTTAGCTAGTGATCCAGACGGTTCTTCTTCGTCGTCGTCGTCGTCTCTGAAATTTTCTAACTCAAGTCCATCACCGGAGTCATTCAAGCATTTCGCGCTGAATTCTTCGGCGTCTTCTTCGTCGGACGAATCTTCTCCATCGGAATATTCTCCATCGGAATTGGGTCCGGCAGCGTTGTTATATATTATTTCTTGGAAACGGTCTTCTTCCTCCAAATCTCGGACGAAGGTGGGGGCATCGTCAGCCATAGCTCAATGTCACTGCATATTTTCAAACTTAGCTAAAATTTTGAAACTTAGCAATATTATGAAACTTAGGAAAATTGCTACACTAATAATTTTGAAACTTAGCAATATTATGAAACTTAGGAAAATTGCTACACTAATAATTTTGAAACTTAGCAATATTATGAAACTTGACAATATTTCTAATTTAGCTAAAATTTTGAAACTTAGCAATATTTGAAACTTAGCAATATTTCAAACTTGACAATATTTCTAACTTGACAATCTAATTTTGCAATCTAATTTTCATAGCTAAACTGACAATATTTTCTAACTTTGCTAAATTTGCTTCAATTTCAAATGGAGAAATAACTACTATGGAGAAATAACAAAAATATTAACAAAAATAACATAAATTACAACTACAATAGCTATTAAATTTTCATAGCAACTAATGGCTAAATAACAAAAAATTACAACTACAATAGCTATATAATGCAACTATGGAGAAAAAAAAGAGAATGCAAAATTAAATCTCTCACCTTGGGCGGCCGGCGGCGGTGGTGCTGTGTGGAGGAGACCCGGACGGCGGCGGCCTCGTGGCAGTGGCAGAGGGGCCGATGGACGGCGGCCTCGTGGCGGTGGCAGAGGCAGTGGGGCGGCGCCGGGGCAGTGGCAGAGAGGCAGTGGGCGGCGCCGGGGCAGTGGGCGGCGCAGTACGTGGCAGTGGCAGAGGGGCCGGGACGCGGCGGTGGGGTGGTTCCTCGCCGGAGAATCGCCGGGGCAGGGCTCGCCGGAGCGCGGCGGGGCTGGAGAGCGGCAGGGCTTCGCCGGCGGAGTCGCGTCGAGGAGCGCAGCGTCGAGGAGTCGAGAAAATGGGGATCGATTCGTCGAGCCCCAGTTAAAACTGCATTCAAACGACCTTTAGTCGCGGTTGGTATTACGAGCCGGGACTAAATACCCTTTTGTACCGGCTGTAAAACACAACCGGTGATAAAGGATCTTTAGTCCCGGCTGGTAACACGAGCCGCGACTAAAGGTGTGTTTTGGGCCGCGGCAAAATTTCGGGCGCGAAGCCCAACCCTATAGAACCAGTTGTAAATAACAACCGGTACTAATAGTCCTTTGTTTCTGTTTTTTCTATTTTGTTTCTGTTTTGTTTTTTCTATTTTGTTTCTGTTTTGTCACACCACCTCCAGTACCTCCGCAGAAATGTCAGAGCAAACCCAACCGCGACGAAGAGAGGAACAGAGGACAAAATCTAGAAAAGCCGGCCGCCATCTTCGCAACCGTGTGCTTTTGTTTATTTTTTCTTTCGATTTGTTTTTCTAGAAAAGCCCAACCCTGAGCATTTCTGCACGAATTTGGAGCGGGGTCCTATACGGAAACCCATCGCGGCATAACTTCGCCCCGAGCAAAGCGAGATGACTATCAGTGTGCAAAATTTCTTCAATCGGAACTACCCTACCATCTACCTTCAAATTGCTCGAAAGTCTGGCGAGATGCTCGGATGCGGAAATTAGCGTTTACATCTCTCTTCTGAGTTTTCATAACATAGTTACATAAAAGGTTTAATACACAGTATTACACATCAGCAACAACATCCCTATCTAGTGTTCACTTTTTGGTGGTGCGTCCCTTCTTCTGATTGCGTCGTAGCCATGGACAATCTTCATCATTTAACAGGATGCTCGGGTCAGTTTTCACTTTGAAGGGCGGAATTTCAGGAAACTTATTGTAATCTTCTGACATGTCTGTCTTGTCCTCCACTCCCACGATGTTTCTTTTTCCTGAAAGAACTATGTGGCGCTTTGGCTCATTGTATGATGTACCGGCTTGCTTATCTTTTCTTTTTTTCGGTCTGGAAGACATGTCCTTCACATAGAAAACCTGAGCCACATCATTGGCTAGGACGAATGGCTCAGTTTTGTACGCAAGATTTTTGAGGTCCACTGTAGTCATTCCGTACCGCTTGTCTATCTCTACCCCGCATGACAGGTTAACCCATTTGCACTGAAACAAAGGGATCTTAAAAGAAGGTCCATAGTCAAGTTCCCATATCTGCTGTATGCAACCATAATATGTGTCCTTTGTTCCATCGTCGTTTGTTGCATCAAAGCGGACACCACTGTTTTGGTTAGTGCTCTTTTTGTCTTGGGTTTCCGTGTAAAATGTATTCCCATTTATCTCGTACCCTTGGAAAGTCAATATAGTCGAAGATGGTGTCATGGCCAACAAATATAGCTCGTGTCCAACAGTGTTGTCATTAATGAGATGTGTATGCAACCAACTGCCGAAAGTATCCTCGTGTTTTCCTTTAATCCAGAAGTCAGGCTTCTCGGGTATTCTGAGCGTAAAATATCCATGTGTTCCACGATATACGGAGCCACCAATCTGGAATTTTGTAGAACTGTGTAGTGTGCTTGAGTGAAAGAATGCCCGTCCATACTTCTTGTTGCTTTCTTTCCTATCGTGCCTTTTCCACGCAGTCTCCCCTCATGGCGCGATTGAGGAACACCGATGGGGTTAAGATCTGGAAGAAAGTCAACACAGAACTCAATGACCTCCTCTGTTCCATAGCCCTTGGACATGCTTCCTTCAGGCCTAGCACGGTTATGAACGTATTTCTTTAATACTCCCATGAACCTCTCAAAGGGGAACATGTTGTGTAGAAATACAGGACCGAGAATGGAAATCTCTTCGACTAGGTGAACTATGAGGTGCGTCATAATATTGAAGAAGGCCGGTGGAAACACCAACTCAAAGCTGACAAGACATTGGACCACACCCGTCTGTAAACTTGGTAGAGTTGCTGGATCGATTACCTTCTGAGAAATTGCATTCAGGAATGCACATAGCTTCACAATGGGTACTCGAACGTTTTCCGGTAGAAGCCCCCTCAATGCAACCGGAAGTAATTGTGTCATAATCACGTGGCAGTCATGAGACTTCAGGTTTTGGAACTTTTTCTCTGCCATGTTTATTATTCCCTTTATATTCGACGAGTAGCCAGACGGGACCTTGATACTGCTAAGGACTTGGAAAAAGATCTCCTTCTCTGCTTTGGTAAGAGCGTAGCTGGAAGTACCTTCATACTTCTCTGAATTCAGGTTGTCTGTTCCGTGGTGCGTACTTTGCTGGTCCTGCCGTGCAGCCGCTGTATCTTTCGTCTTCCCATACACGCCTAAGAAGTTTAGCAGGTTCACGCAAAGATTTTTCGTCACGTGCATCACGTCGATTGCAGAGCGAACCTCTAGGATTTCCCAATAGGGTAAATCCCAAAATATAGATTTCTTTTTCCACAAGGGTACGCGCTTGTTTACGTCTTTCGGAACATTTAGACTGCCAGGACCCTTTCCAAATATTACTTCCAAATCCTTGACCATGCCATATACAACATCACCATCACGGCGTGTAGGCTTCGTCCGGATATCTGCCAAACCTTTGAAGTGCTTGCCTCCGTTTCTTACGTGATGCCTGCCTGGAAGAAACTGACGATGCCCCATGTACACAATCTTCTTACCTATATATGCACTGTCAGTCTTATCTAAACAGTGCGTGCATGCTTTGTATCCCTTGTTCGACTGTCCTGAAATGTTACTAAGAGCAGGCCAATCATTGATGGTTACAAACAGCAACGCTCGTAGGGGAAACTCCTCTTGTTTGTACTCATCCCACACACGTACACCTTCGTCAGACCATAACTGTAAAAGTTCGTCAACTAATGGCCTCAGATACACATCAATGTCGTTGCCGGGTTGTTTCGGTCCTTGGATAAGCACTGGCATCATAATATACTTTTGTTTCATGCACAACCAAGGAGGAAGGTTATAGATACATAGAGTCACGGGCCAGGTGCTATGACTGCTGCTCTGCTCCCCAAACGGATTCAAGCCATCTGTACTTAGACCAAACCGTAAGTTCCTTGCGTCAGCTGCAAAATCCCCAAACGCACTGTCGATTTTTCTCCACTGAGACCCATCAGCGGGGTGTCTGAGCATCTCGTCTTCCTTACGGTCTTCTTTGTGCCATCGCAACAACTTGGCATGCTCTTTGTTTCGGAACAAACGTTTCAACCGTGGTATTATAGGAGCATACCACATCACCTTCGCGGGAACCCTCTTCCTGGGGCTCGGCTCGCCCTCAACATCACCTGGGTCATCTCGCGCGATCTTATACCGCAATGCACCGCATATCGGGCATGCATTCAAATTCTCGTACTTCTCGCCGCGGTAGAGGATGCAGTCATTGATGCATGCATGTATCTTTTGTACCTCTAATCCTAGAGGGCAGACAATCTTCTTTGCTTCGTACGTGTTGTGGGGCATTTCATTATTCCTCGGAAGATTCTTCTTAAATATTTGTAGCAACTCTTGAAATGCCTTGTCAGATATTCCATTCTTTGCCTTCCACTGCAGCAATTCCAGGGTGGTACCTAGCTTTTTCTGGCCATCTTCACAATTTGGGTACAACGGTTTTTTGTGATCCTCTAACATTTGCTCCAGCTTCGACCACTCGTTTTCAGTTACGCAGTTCATCTGTTCATCACGAATGACCTGACGAAGATCATCATCGTCGGACTGATCAACAATGACCTCATGCTCTTCCTCCATTGTAGTATCACCGTGTTCATCAGAGAACACGGGATAGTTGTCATCATCCTCTTCTTCAGGGTTTTCCATTATAACCCCTCTTTCTCCGTGCTTGGTCCAACAAAAATAATTGGGCATGAAGCCTTCTCGATACAAGTGGGAGTGTATTGTTCTTACGCTCGGGTAATTCCTGTTATTCCGACATTTATCACATGGACAAATCATAAAACCATTCTTCAGCTTGTTTAACTTAACCACATCGAGAAAACGATGCATGCCATCAATAAACTCGGGTAAGCGTCGATCACCGTACATCCATTCTCGGCTCATCTGCATTACATAAATACATCAAAAACCATTACACGAGCTAAATAAGAGATACGTGACCAAATTAATTAATACAAGTTCATCACATTAAAAACAAAGTAGAGTTGTGCTCAAATGTAATACATAGTTCTCACGAAACATACATCAATAGAACTAACATACAACTATCTAAAGAATTTAAATCCAACAACAAATGCGATCAGAATCGCAACCAATGTAACTATTGAACCAACAGCATAATGATACCAAGCCTCTTGACTAATGGCATATTTTCTAATCTTTTTAAGCTTCACGCGCATTGCATCCATCTTCCTCTCGTAACTAGCGACGACGTCGGCAAGCTCGAGCCCGTGAGCATCATCGATGTCGGCAATCTTCAAGCCCAATTCCATCTTCTCGTCTAGGCATTGGAGACGAAGATCTTCACTTATTTTCAATTTTGCTCTCAATTCGTCGTTTTCTTTTTTAAAATACTCGACAATAGGGTCGACCGCAAATTCCGGTTCAACTACCTCCTAAATAAAAATATATCTACGTTAAGTTTGTCGGCATGATTGTTATAAACACGAAACAAAACAAATAGCTAAAAAGATATACCACATCCGAATCATAGACAGGACGAGGGCCGACGGGGACGGATATCAAAACCATGACACTATATATATATATAAAAACATAAGAAAATTATACAATAAATAATTATGCATATAAATCATATAACTAACATTTTTTTATAAAAGATAAAAAAAGAGGCTCACCGAGGTGGTGTCGGCGACGGAGCGGCGCGGGCAATCGACGGCGGTGAGGATCAGGTGACGGGAAGACACTACATAAAACCACAAATTATACTTCAATTTAAGCTCACAATGCATATAAAACAAATGAAATCCCTAACTTAGGCATTTCATCAAACACCTTGCAAGCACAACCTAAATCAAACTTGCTAAACTTGCACGAAAATGAGCTAAACTTGAAATGCCGGAAGAGAAGATGAAGAAGTTGCTAACCCTTGTATATGGTGCCACCAAACTTGACAAATGTTGGAGAAAAAATGGGTGACCTAGAGCTTGGGAGAGAGGAAAAATGGAGTTGGGGTCGAGTTGCTTCAAAATGGAGCTGGCCGGGCCGGGTGGAAGATATAGAGGACTTTTAGTCCCGGTTTGTAATACAAACCGGGACAGAGATAAAAAGAAGGAAATTTTGTCCCGGTTTGTATTACAAACCGGGACTAAAGGTCCTCGCCCAGAGGCACAGAAGATAAAAGATAAAAAGGAGGGAACTTTGTCCCGGTTTGTCATACAAACCGGGACTAATGCCCCATTTAGTACCGGGTTTTGTTGCAACCGGTACTAAAGAGCCGCACCAATGCCTCTGTTTCTACTAGTGCTAGTTGTACCTCTATATATTTCTATAGGATGAAATATATAGAACAACAAAATATTAGGTATCAATACTATCTACAAAAATAACTCTAACAGGTGTTTAGGTGTCGACACTCATGCCACCGTCACAAGTCAAGGATTAGACTGTCACCTCCCAGTCAATGCTCACACCCATCCGACGACCTTCGAACATGCAGACGAAACAACTTCCGCACTGACGAAGGAAACACTAGCAGAGAGGAACATGAGAAGAGACTAGGGAGGCGGGTGTGGAACGGCGGGGATTGAACAAGGATGTGATCATGTAAGTGGAATGAGAAACAACCTAGCGTCTCTAACGAGAACAAAAAGTGTACCCTGCCGATTCAAGGGTCACGCTGCCTGGATTCATCCAACGACTCAGAGTGCGTCACATGACAAACAGCTGGGAGAGAAGGCTCGTTCATTGTAAATTGGGCACGGCATTGTTTTCTAGAATCATTACGACAGACACCAAGCCTGACGTAGCTTGTCAGAAAATTCATAATCGATCCATATGTTAAGATCTCATACATATATGTATCACTTGTAGCACATCTCTTTTACTTTCTTGTACAACTGTGCCCCTAAATAACAAATATATAAAAAATTCAAAATGGGGAAGCCCGAGCCTCTCCATCGAAGAGATGCACATGCAGTAGTATTACTATTTTTTTGATAAAGAAAATGTATTAATATCGTGAAAATATCAATTACATCTATGATCTGCACCAACAAGATACTCGAAGATATTAAGAATGCACTCCGCCAAAAAAGACAATTTTTTATCCATTAGCAGTAGATGGATTGGTAGTCAGGCAAAGCTAGATCCAAACATGACAGATCTCGATCTTCCGGCTCTGCCTCCAATATTGCTCCACCAACCTCTCTGTCGCTCCCTCCAACTCTCAAGCATTTGTTGAGCTATAAATATCACCCACACGGGAACACACACACACCTCACTCACACACAGACTAGTACACTGCGAAAACATGCAGCTTGCTAAGGGGAGACCAATGGCGTCGAGCTGGACGAATCTGGGCATGATGCTGGGCCTCGTTACATTGATGTTCTTCCCGCAGCTTTGTCCACGCCGGACGAGCTTATCTCCATGACAACTGATGGGCAGTACCGTAGTGGTACTCCTCCACCAGTGGTGACCATTGCCGACGACCTCACCCCGGACTACTACGACCTGTCGTGCCCCGGCGTGCGGGACATGGTGCGCTCTGCCGTGGTGGAAGCAGTCCAGGGACACGCCACCATCGCCAAAACCCTCCTCCGTATGTTCTTCCACGACTACTTCCCCCAGGTAATTATATATTCACCATGCATGTACCACTACTAGGAAAACCATTATATATAGGTTGTATTCTGTGGCGCACCCCTAATTGGTGCGCCACAGAAATATAATTCTGTGGCGCACCAGGCCTGGTGCGCCACAGAAATGTGACTTTCTGTGGCGCACGTGGCCAGGTGCGCCACAGAAATATGATTTTCTGTGGCGCACCAAGCCAGGTGCGCCACAGAAAGTCACATTTCTGTGGCGCACCAGGCCAGGTGCGTCACAAAAAGTTATCCAGGGGGCAGGTACAAAATTGAAAAAAAAAATCTGTGGCGCACCAGGCAGGTGCGCCACAGAAAGTTGACATTCAGTGGCGCACCAGGCAGGTGCGCCACAGAAAGGTCACATTCTGTGGCGCACCAAGCTGGGTGCGCCACAGAATCTCATTTTTCAAATCCCACCCACCCCCCCGTGGATCGTCTTTTTTAGTCTTGCAGGAATTAAAAAAAATGAAAAAAAATTCAAAAATTAAACCCTTTGACATGTGGCTAGGTATGAGTGTCTAGTACGTGTAGAAATTTTGAAATATGAATTTTGACCTTTTCTGCAACAAATGAAAAAGAAATCTTTGTACGGCCATAAATTTTGCATACGACGTCGAAATAACGCAAATAATATGTCAAAAAAATTCTGAAATTAACTAGACTTCTATTTTATAACACTTAATTTTAACGATCATAATCCCAAATTTCTACTTTGAATTAAAAATATGTTAGATAAGCACAAGATGGTAGAGAAATATAGACATGTCAGAAGTTTCCACAAAAACAAAACATTTTGTCACCAATTAAGAACACCCTCTTTTTATTTGTAGATTATACCCAACAAATGTTCATAATTGTGAACAAACAAGATCAATACCCACATATCATCATAATTGTGTTGGAAAAGGATTTTCATGGTTGTATAAACAAAATCGCACCTTTGGGTATATACACCATGGTAATTATACCGACTGATAGATCTTTCTAAAAATGTACAAAGTAAGCACATACTACATATAACTTAATCTCTTCACAACCACAGTTTTATTGCTTTACTTCAACCTCAGCACCTTTGGGTATATATTCTTAAATTTAATAGGAGACATCACTGGAAATAACAAGTTGTAGAAAAACTGTGACTAATGAAGTTGCCAACACAACATTCTCAATAACAACAAAGTGATGTTTCATCACACGTCATACGTAAGTGAGCGACATAGTACAATTATTGAGTTACAAAGTTGGCTTGGTAGGGAGAAAGTTACATCATGCAAATCAAATAATTGACCAAAAGTACTGGTTATTATAAGGTGCGACAAAGAGCGTAATAACATGATGACTAGAATTTTTGGTGCAAATTAAGGCATTATTCGTGAGATGACTCAAAATAAGTTGATGATTGACTAAAATGTTGAAAGTATGTACCATCCAGATATTATTTTTAAATTAGTATGTTACATGAAACGATGAGCCATGTGAGTCCATTTAGTCATTTTTTACATGAGAAGTAAAACATTGTATCACTGAGAGAGTACAATGAAGAATGAGGGATTGCCAGAAGAGAGTAAAAATAAAAATATCAAATATACAAAATAAAAATAAAAATAAAAACTACAACAGTTCAAAAAAGTAAAATATACTATATTAAAATAGCAATAAATCCGGTTAAAAATAAACAAGCTTATAGAATATGGGGCATTGACTTTTTTTGGAATATCAAAACCCCTACTCTCCATAAATTCAATGTTACATGTATGTTGAATTTCTTTACCGGAATTTTCCGTGGTCACGGGTTGGTCTTATTCAGATTCCGATTTCCAATATATATAAAAAAGCAAATTTAGTACATAGATATATTCAATACATTGAAGAGATGCCCTCGCATTTGCGAGGGCCACCTTGCTAGTTAGAAAAATAGATGAAACGTTACATTCCTACCCTGTTCCAAGCCCATCCATGCATTCCGCAGACCACCTGTGCAAATCTGAAACATGTTTCTTACTTAAAACAAGAGACATGGCATAATAAATAGATACGCCAAAAAAGCAACAAAGGCGTAGTATATGTTAACAGATTCAGTGCGGGAACACAATTCAGAAGTAGACAAAAGTTGATCCCATATTTTCTACTGTAAAAAAACACAGCAGATTGCCTTGCTAAGAAGTAAGACAAGAGAAGAACAAGTGCCCACACAAACAAAAGATATCATCAAGCACAATAAAGGGAGCATTAGGTCGATATAATGTCCTAATTAAGACAACAAAGTCAATTGTTCTGTTCAACAAAATACAAACATAACGAGGCAGATTAGTTAGCCCCCTTCTGGTTGAAAGGGTGTTGATGCAGCTAAGAGTTGAGGGCTTCTTGACCATAACTTTATACTGACAATTAGGCCATTAAGGGGCACCACCTCAACAACCGTCAGATGAAAGGTGAATCATTCACTACATAATTAACCCTCTAGCATTGCAAAGAAGGCATGTGGAACAAAAGATTGTTTGAGCTGAAGTTGACCGTCCTAATGTGAATACGTAGAAGTCATGTTGACCGTCAGTGGCAGATTGTTTTTTTTATAGAAATGGGACCCCGGCCTCTGCATCATGACGATGCACACAGCCTTTTATATTAATAAAACGTCTCAAAGAGTATCATTCAGTTATTACAACTCATGTATCAGCCAAAGTGGCTACATGAATCAACCAGCGAAACAAAGCTAGCATAAAAAGACTAATCATTGAAGTCTTCTAGTATGTTGCCACCCATGCTGGCAGCAAATAGCTCGGACTACCGCCATAATACGGGTACATCCAGATTCCATAGGAGCCCGTTGCTCCAATGGGAGAAGAAATGACCATAGCCGGATCCAGTATATTGCGCGATGAACAACCTGCAAAAAATGAGCAGCTCTAATCTTGTTAAAAACCACATCATTACGACAGTTCCAAATTGCCCATAAAAAAACACATACACCAATGTGAATTCATGCTTTAGTATTTCTATCAACTCCATTGAGCCAATGCCCAAACAAATTTGCATCACTAGTTGGCGGAGTAATATTAAAAGTAAAATGGAACAATCTCCAAATGTGCGTAACAAAAGGACAGGAAATAAATAAGTGCTCAACGGACTCCTCCGCCGAGCAAAAAGCACACTTTTTACACCCAGTCCAATTTATTTTAATTAAGTTGTCTTTAGTTAGTATCACTTTACGTCTTAGAAACCACATAAATATCTTTATCTTTAATGGAACTTTCAATTTCCATAAATATTTATGTAGGAAAGGGGTATGGCCATGCATCATATCCAAATACATTGAACTAACCGTGAACACTCCATTGGTGGTCAAATTCCATTTAAACCGGTCAGCTACATTTGATAGAGAGACTTGCATCAATCGCTCTACTAATCTAATCCAAGATAACCATTTGTTACCTGTTAACGATCTCCTAAACTCAATGTTTAGGGGTTATTAGACAACACATGCGCCACAAGCACATTTTTGTGCCTAACAATATTGAACAGAGAGGGGTATTGAGCAGCCAACGGCTTGTTCCCAAGCCATGTGTCTTCCCAAAATCTTGTTTGTAAGCCATTACCCACAACGAAGGAGCCTCTCTTTAAAAATTCTGATTTTACTGCCATGATACCTTTCCAAAAAGGAGAATCACTAGGCCTCGGATCACATTGGGCAAGTGTTTTGTCCTTAAGGTATTTACTGCACAAAAGTTCCTGCCAAACACCCTTTTCATTTATAATCTTATATAGCCATTTGCTAAGAAGACATGTATTCTTAATATCTAACACCGCAATGCCCAAACCACCCTGATCTTTCGGATGACAAATAATATTCCATCTAGATAGGCGGTACTTTCTCTTATGTTGGTCACTCTGCCAAAAAAACCTAGAGCGAAAATTATCCAACCTCTTCCTCACTCCCACTGGAATTTGGAAAAAAGAGAGTAGAAACATTGGAAGGCTAGTGAGTACTGAGTTAATCAACACAAGACCGTCCCCATATGATAACATCTTGCCTGCCCAACATCCTAGCTTTTTCTCAAACCTATCTTCAATTATTTTCCATTCTTTATTTAGCAACCTTCGGTAGTGTATGGGAATGCCCAAATATTTGAACGACAATTCACCCACACCACAACCGAAGATCTGGCAGTACTCATTTTGACCTCTTTAGCCTTGTCAAAACAATAAAGATCGCTTTTATGAAAGTTTATCTTGAGTCCAGAAAGTTGCTCAAACATTGATAAGATTAACTTCATATTAACAGCTTTGTCTAGATCATGTTCTAGAAACAAAATTGTGGCGTCTGCATATTGAAGAATGGACACTCCCCCATCAACAAGATCAGGTATAAGAGCACCAACTTGACCGTCCTATTTGGCACGTCCAATGAGAACAGCCAGCATATCAACTACGACATTAAACAAAAGGGAGAGAGGATCCCCTTGTCTTAAACCTTTTAATGTCTGAAAGTAATGACCAATGTCATCGTTTACTCGTATACCCACGCTTCCTCCTTGCACAAACCGAGCTACCCAATCACATCATTTTGAATTAAAGCCTTTCATACGCAAAGCTTGTTGTAAAAAAGACCACTTAATTTTATCATATGTTTTTTCAAAATTAATTTTGAAAAGAACACCATCTAGTTTTTTCCTCTTTATTTCATGTAGAGTTTCATGTAAAACAACCACTCCCTCAAGAATATTTCTTCCAAGGTTGTTTGTGTTGGTCTTATTACCTTGTGGGCAATTAACGACACACGATTCGTGCCCACTTTTGTAAAAATCTTAAAGCTCACATTAAGTAAACAAATTGGCCTATACTGCTCAATTCTACTCGCATCCTCTGTCGAGTCAGTGCATATGTTCTCAGCAGTTCGTTGTGCAACACCAGAGCAATCAACCATTGCCACCAGGACATCCTTGTCAGCAACATGTACCTCCGGCTCAGTTTCACCAGGCTGCACCACTGTACCGGCCGTGAAATCCTGTTAATTCATTAACACAAATAAACGAGGGTACATTAACCACACGTTCAACATGCTCAAACAAAAAATCATTCGTGACTAGAGGAGTAAGTACCTCGGAACTAGTATCATTCGCTTCGACCACAATCTTAGGGTTTGAACAAGCAACCCGTGGCTCCTGGGTTTGAGAAGCGAGTATAAATTCATTATTTAAATATTTTGAACAATCAAAAAGAGAAGAATTATGAGCACAAACCATGGGAGAGTCTATCTTCTCCTCAGCCGGCCGTGGTTCCAGAGCAGGCACTTCCTGCTTTTTGTTTCCGTTCTCGTTGGACATAGAGCTCACCAATCTGTGCTCATTCTGACTTGTCCTTTCCACAGAGATCGTCTGGTTTTGTTGCTTGTAAGCAGCGAAAGCAGCTTCCCTAAGCTTCATATATTCAGGCGAGAAGCCACCCCCGGCTGTAGTTGCTGCTGAGGAACGGAACCAGCCCCACCCCCACTCGCCATATGCTCATCGGAGTTAGAGTTGGTATTTGCTGTTGTCTTGTCCTTCGACCCTTGTTGATCATCAGATGGATCTTCTTGTTTCTTGCTGTCATCATCTAAATCAGCATCATCATCCATGTCCACATCATCACCCGCATCAAAAAAAGGCATCTCCACTTCAAAAGACAAATTGTAAAAGCCATCCATAATGAAAATAGGAAGGCTTTTGGGTATCTTTGTTTGATCAACACATCCAATCAAGATCCTTAAGATACCATGCTGTCTTGTAAAAGGCATATCAACTTTGAAAGTTTTACCAAACAGATATCCTAAACTCCAGAGGGCCAAAAAGTCCCCCTTGTGAATGGGTGGAATACCAGACATTCTAACCCAAACTTGCGGCAATTTGGCCATAGGTTCACAACGAGCCAACCAATTATCCACAACAAGAAAACTATTGCTGTTCGGAACCCTGAACTCACCAAAAATCTTAAGTCTATCCAGCTCTGCCTTTGAAGGGAATAAAACCTTAAAAATATTCTGTCCAACTTGATCAACCTCCCAAAGATACTTATCTTGAGGTACCAATCGCTGCAGTTGTCTCGTGACCTGAGGTATACTCATCTCTCCCCCTTTGATAGTCACCGTGCCTAAACGTGCGTTCTCAGTTTTCGGGCGGTAGGTACCAGTAATAGGCATGCCAAAGAACATAAGATCATCATGGGCATACCCATAGACCTCCAGCTGTGGTTTTGGTGCAGATAAAAGTGGACACTTCCCTTCCACGTGCTGCATCTCCTCACATACATCACATAGCACCTCTTTACAATCAGATAAAACATGCCCCCCAAGCCCACAACTAAAGCACTTAACTTTCTCAGTTTTTTTTCCTTTCTTAGAGATGCCTCCATCTTCCTCATGAATCTGACCTCTGGGGTTTGCACTCGTCCCCGATCACACAACCGGGACCGCTTGTTCAGCCAGTTGCTGAGCAACGGGGATAAGAGCCTCTACAACAGCCGAGACTTGCGCTGCCGCCGGAATTAGCTCAGCGGTAGCACCTCCGTTATGTCCTCCGTTTGCCGCCTCAGAGTTAACAGGTTGATAGTTCCCTCGCGTCACCCCACGACCTCCGCCGAAGCGACCACGCACTCCGCGGCCCGCCGTGCCCCGTCCATTGTACCACCCACGTAAACCTCCTCCTCGATTGCCGGCATAGTTGTTAAACCCTGAGCCGGCATTGAACTGATAAGCCTGCCCCCTCAACTTTCCAAGCAATAGCTGATACTCGCCGGTAGGGCTGTACCGATACATCCCCATGAGCCTGAAGCCATACAGCTGCATTAGGGGAGCATACTAATGAGTTGCCGGGTTGCAGATGGAGAGCATATAGCATCGAAGTGGATGAGGAGGCCGTAGAACGATTGCAGGGTCTATGCCGCATGTCACTCGTAGAACGATTTTGTATCATTTTGCACCTATGTGGTAAGTTTTTGTACTGGTACACCACGGGTTGCAACTAGTTGTATCAAATTGCACTCACCTCACAAATTTGTGTACCTCCGGTGCTATTTCCTCACGTAAATAGCATGCAAGGAAACAGGATTCCGGATCTATTTTTCTCTTCCGGGAATCTATATCTGGTGGTTAGCTGGCCGAATGGGTGCGCTACACAGCACACGCAGATCATACTATTCATCCCCGCGCTAGCACACCTCTCTAATGAATTGTCTGAACTGGATCTGGATGGGGGAGTGAAATTGTCAGGATTAGTTTTTCAGAACAATTATAATACTAGTTGGTGCTTCTCAATAAACAATTATCTGACCGAGATGCCGTTGCATCCGTGGAATTGATGGTTCTGACAATGTTTCATGAACAGAATACAACATTGCATATGCCCACATTATACTACTCTCCGTTCTTGATTAGATGACTTCCATTTAGCCACATGAGTAAGTCTAGACAAGTTACATGTACAAATGCATGCACATGTAGATAAATTGAAGCCATGTAATTTAAAATGGAACGAGTACAACAAATAAAATAAGGTTTTGAAACTAAGTAGGAGTAAATCTTGAAACAGTATTTTTTAAATTTAATCTTGAAACAGTATTTGATTAACCGGGTTCAGTTGTTTAGTTTCATTCCGTGGGTTTAATCGTTTTCGGTATTATGGTCCTAAATCATTAGTACCTGGGTCTGGTTGGATCGGCGGAAAGGGTTGGGCATGCATGGTTGGGTCTAGGCCAATTCAGTTTGCTTCGTAAGTTGCAACCTATATATGGATGAGAATCGGTTCCGTGCCTTGGTTCGTCGCGTGCGTGCATTCGATCGATCGTTTCCTGGTGCGTTGATGTGTACTTGAAGCTAGCCGCATGTATAGGAATCCATCAAGCTTCCTGCTTAGCTACTACTACCTGCTAAACATACGTGGGACTAGTTATGTCAAGCTGAAACTACATCAATCCAAAATTCCGAACAAAGCTTTCTTCTCCAAATGTATCTCCCATTCTCCCTCCTAGTTGTACCTCTATATATTTCTATAGGATGAGATATATAGAACAACAAAATATTAGGTATCAATACTATCTACAAAAATAACTCTAACAGGTGTTTAGGTGTCGACACTCATGCCACCGTCACAAGTCAAGGATTAGACTGTCACCTCCCAGTCAATGCTCACACCCATCCGACGACCATCGAACATGCAGACGAAACAACTTCCGCACTGACGAAGGAAACACTAGCAGAGAGGAACATGAGAAGAGACTAGGGAGGCGGGTGTGGAACGGCGGGGATTGAACAAGGATGTGATCATGTAAGTGGAATGAGAAACAACCTAGCGTCTCTAACGAGAACAAAAAGTGTACCCTGCCGATTCAAGGGTCACGCTACCTGGATTCATCCAACGACTCAGAGCGCATCACATGACAAACAGCTGGGAGAGAAGGCTCGTTCATTGTAAATTGAGCACGGGCATTGTTTTCTAGAATCATTACGACAGACACCAAGCCTGACGTAGCTTGTCAGAAAATTCATAATCGATCCATATGTTAAGATCTCTTACATATATGTATCACTTGTAGCACATCTCTTTTACTTTCTTGTACAACTGTGCCCCTAAATAACAAATATATAAAAATTTCGAAATGGGGAAGCCCGAGCCTCTCCATCGAAGAGATGCACATGCAGTAGTATTACTTTTTTTTGATAAAGAAAATGTATTAATATCATGAAAATATCAATTACATCTATCCTCTGCACCAACAAGATACTCGAAGATATTAAGAATGCACTCCGCCAAAAAAGACAATTTTTTATCCATTAGCAGTAGATGGATTGGTAGTCAGGCAAAGCTAGATCCAAACATGACAGATCTCGATCTTCCGGCTCTGCCTCCAATATTGCTCCACCAACCTCTCTGTCGCTCCCTCCAACTCTCAAGCATTTGTTGAGCTATAAATATCACCCACACGGGAACACACACACACCTCACTCACACACAGACTAGTACACTGCGAAAACATGCAGCTTGCTAAGGGGAGACCAATGGCGTCGAGCTGGACGAATCTGGGCATGATGCTGGGCCTCGTTACATTGATGTTCTTCCCGGCAGCTTTGTCCACGCCGGACGAGCTTATCTCCATGACAACTGATGGGCAGTACCGTAGTGGTACTCCTCCACCAGTGGTGACCATTGCCGACGACCTCACCCCGGACTACTACGACCTGTCGTGCCCCGGCGTGCGGGACATGGTGCGCTCCGCCGTGGTGGAAGCAGTCCAGGGAGACGCCACCATCGCCAAAACCCTCCTCCATATGTTCTTCCACGACTGCTTCCCCCAGGTAATTATATATTCACCATGCATGTACCACTACTAGGAAAACCATTATAGGTAGGTTGTATTCTGTGGCGCACCCCTAATTGGTGCGCCACAGAAATATATTTCTGTGGCGCACCAGGCCTGGTGCGCCACAGAAATGTGACTTTCTGTGGCGCACGTGGCCAGGTGCGCCACAGAAATGTGACTTTCTGTGGCGCACCAAGCCAGGTGCGCCACAGAAAGTCACATTTCTATGGCGCACCAGGCCAGGTGCGCCACAAAAAGTTATCCAGGAGGCAGGTACAAAATTGAAAAAAAAATTCTGTGGCGCACCAGGCAGGTGCGCCACAGAAAGTTGACATTCTGTGGCGCACCAGGCAGGTGCGCCACAGAAAGGTCACATTCTGTGGCGCACCAAGCTGGGTGCGCCACAGAATCTCATTTTTCAAATCCCACCCCCCCATGGATCGCCTTTTTTAGTCTTGCAGGAATTAAAAAAAATGAAAAAAAATTCAAAAATTAAAACCCTTTGACATGTGGCTAGGTATGAATGTCTAGTACGTGTAGAAATTTTGAAATATGAATTTTTACCTTTTCTGCAACAAATGAAAAAGAAATCTTTGTACGGACATAACTTTTGCATACGACGTCGAAATAATGCAAATAATATGTCAAAAAAATTCTGAAATTAACTAGACTTCTATTTTATAACACTTAATTTTAACGATCATAATCTAAAATTTCTACTTTGAATTAAAAATATGTTAGATAAGCACAAGATGGTAGAGAAATATAGACATGTCAGAAGTTTCCACAAAAACAAAACATTTTGTCACCAATTTTGAACACCCTCTTTTTATTTGTAGATCATACGCAACAAATGTTCATAATTGTGAACAAACAAGATCAATACCCACATATCATCATAATTGTGTTGGAAAAGGATTTTCATGGTTGTATAAACAAAATCGCACCTTTGGGTATATACACCATGGTAATTATACCGACTGATAGATCTTTCTAAAAATGTACAAAGTAAGCACATACTACATATAACTTAATATCTTCACAACCACAGTTTTATTGCTTTACTTCAACCTCAGCACCTTTGGGTATATATTCTTAAATTTAATAGGAGACATCACTGGAAATAACAAGTTGTAGAAAAACTGTGACTAATGAAGTTGCCAACACAACATTCTCAATAACAACAAAGTGATGTTTCATCACACGTCATACGTAAGTGAGCGACATAGTACAATTATTGAGTTACAAAGTTGGCTTGGTAGGGAGAAAGTTACATCATGCAAATCAAATAATTGACCAAAAGTACTGGTTATTATAAGGTGCGACAAAGAGCGTAATAACATGATGACTAGAATTTTTGGTGCAAATTAAGGCATTATTCGTGAGATGACTCAAAATAAGTTGATGATTGACTAAAATGTTGAAAGTATGTATCATCCAGATATTATTTTTAAATTAGTATGTTACATCAAACGATGAGCCATGTGAGTCCATTTAGTCATTTTTTACATGAGAAGTAAAACATTGTATCACTGAGAGAGTACAATGAAGAATGAGGGATTGCCAGAAGAGAGTAAAAATAAAAATATCAAATATACAAAATAAAAATAAAAATAAAAACTACAACAGTTCAAAAAAGTAAAATATACTATATTAAAATAGCAATAAATCCGGTTAAAAATAAACAAGCTTATAGAATATGGGGCATTGACTTTTTTTGGAATATCAAAACCCCTACTCTCCATAAATTCAATGTTACATGTATGTTGAATTTCTTTACGGGAATTTTCCGTGGTCACGGGTTGGTCTTATTCAGATTCCGATTTCCAATATATATAAAAAAGCAAATTTAGTACATAGATATATTCAATACATTGAAGAGATGCCCTCGCATTTGCGAGGGCCACCTTGCTAGTTAGAAAAATAGATGAAACGTTACATTCCTACCCTGTTCCAAGCCCATCCATGCATTCCGCAGACCACCTGTGCAAATCTGAAACATGTTTCTTACTTAAAACAAGAGACATGGCATATGTAACATCCCAGGTTTTTCAAAAGCTGAAAAATCAGAAAAATTTAAAACTTTTGAAAACTATTATAGTATTTTGCCTTGAAAAGAAAATTCATGCATGCATTCATCATCATCTTGCATTGTTTGCTTTTGGTTATTTCAAAAGTGGGAAATAAATTTCCACTTGAAAACATATTTAAGAAAATATATTAGTAGAGCATTTATGCTCCATACTTCTTTTAACTTTAAGTATTGTTCTGTTGATGTTTGCTTCTGATTTGTTTGTATCTGTTGAAATATTTATCTTTGCAAATATATATCTTGTGGTATTTAACTTTTACTTAAGCCACATTTGATTGTTTTAAAAACCTATTTTAAATTTGACATTAAGTGCCATATTGTTTATTAAAAAAACTAGTTTGGAAATCAAAATGATTTCTATTTGAAAAAGGGTGTTGATTGTGAATAGTTTGGATGTGTTAAGAATTATTCTATTACTTACCTAATCTCTATTCTCAAATTTTATAGTCTTACTTTTGAAAGAAAATATTTATTTGGATTTCTAAAATGAGTTTTGAAATCATTTTGATTTATCAAAACCCTTTTTAAAACTACTTATGTTTTATACCAAATTATTTTATTGAGTGAGATAAATCACATTACTTATATTTGGCCTTGGGTTAAAATTATATTTCAAAAGGAATTCATAAAAACCCTATAGATTTAAAATGGCATTATTATGTCCAAAATCCATTTAACCTCATTTCAAAATTTTAGATAATAAAATATTTTGGAAAATGATATTTAAAGGCTGCAGATCAAAGAGTTTGTTTTTACAAAATTATTGAAAGTGGTTTGATTTGATTTGGATTTATAATTCAAAAGTTATTTGGTTTTGAAATAAAACAGAAAAGAAGAAAATGTTTTCGTGGAAAAACTAACGCCTGGCCTAATTGGGCCGAGCCCATTTAGCTAACCCTCGCGCGCAACAGCCCAACACCGGCCACGGCCCAGGCCGCCTCGTCCTTTCCTCTGACTGACATGTGGGCCCCACCAATGACGTCAGCGATGACGTCATCATCGTCTCCACCGTGTTCATCACGGATTCCTCCCGAACCCTAACCGAATCCGCCCGATTTCGTCGCGATTTGTTGCGTATTTGCACGAACCCTTTCCCCCATATAAACCTCCGTCCCCGCCGCCTCTTTTGCCCCAGAAACCTAAACCCGAGAGCCTCCAGGCTGCTCGAGATCATCCACGGAGCGCCGCCACGGCCGCCGTCGTAATCTTCAAATACCGGCGAGTACAGGACACCCTGAGCCTCCTCATCCCTTCCGTTCTTCTTAACTCTTCCTCGCGCAGCTTTCTGACCTGGTGCCGTATTTTATTCCGCAGCAGAACGAGCAGTTCGAGCTCGACCCGAAGCTCCAGCCGCCCTCGGCGACTCCGGCGAGCAATCCCGGCGAACCAGGACGCGAAGCTTCTCCCTGACCACGCCATCGTCTTCGCCGTGTCGATCTACGCCCCAGGGTACGACTCGCGCATCCAGTCCTCTTCTGTTTTGCGGTTAGCTCGTCGCCGGCAATGGAGCCACCATCGTCGGAGTAGCACCGGCAGCCGCGCCGGCGACCTTATGGTCCAGTAGAACTTAGGCCGTTGGATCTGGCTTCAACGCTCAAGATTAGATCGACGCCGCGAAGAGGTATCAACCAATGAGGAGTCGCCACGTCACGGAGTCGCCCGCATCGCCCACGTCCGCGTCCGTCCGCCCGCGCCCGCATCTGCCCGTGAAGGAAACGCGCACCAATCAGGAAGCGCCACGTCGCCTGGGGACTTCAGAGCGAGGAATCTTTTAGTTTCTTTGCAGTTTAGCCCCTGCGCATCACAGATTAGTCCCTGGATTTTAGATTCATTATTAATTTTTATTCCTTTAGCCAAAATTTATGAAATTTGTATTTTTGGAAAGCTAATAATGTGTAGAAACTTTCTGTATGCTTAATTTGAGGTTTGGACGAAATTAATTTAGATAAATTTTAAAAATGTTTAATTGATATTTTGGCTATAATTTAATTTTAAAAAATTGATAATTGAGCAAAATATTTTGCTATATTTTTGTTTGTATAAATAATGGCCGTAGCATTGCTCTGTATTTTTGTAGAAGTGTTTTTATGTGTTTTTGCATGTAAATTGTTTTTATTTCTTTTTAGGTGTTATTTTAATAAGTAAATTATATTAAAATTGTTCTCCACATTAATTTCGTATAGAAATTTTAGCTAAGTCATGATGATCACGTTAGATGCAAAATAACTTAGAAATATTTCACCTCTCCCACAAAAGTGTTATTTCTTCCTTAGAAAAATTTTGAGTAATAAAATTTTGACAACACTTTTTCGTGGAAAATTTCCTTAGAAAATATTTGATAATTATTTTGACAACACTATTTCCCTTAGAAAATTTCAACATCTTAAAAGTGTTAAATCTTTTCCTTAGAAAAATTTAGCATCTTGAAAACTTAGTGATTTTAGAATATTTTCCTAAGTGCTATTTTTGACAAGTGTTGTCCTTAGAAATTTTATCAACTATGGTTTTAAAAGTATTTTTCCTTAGAAAAATACCAACACCTTATTTTATGAACTCTTACTTAGAAATTATTTTGACTTATTGTTTGACCTCTTTGGTACTTAGTTATTTTTGGAACATCTTGTTTGCTTGCATTTCCTTAGAGCATTTACATAAGCATGGCATGCATAATTAAGTCCTTAGTATTATTTTATACTTTCACATGACTTCCTCCTTAGAAATTTTGAGAATGAATGCTAGCTCTTTTGACCCCT
This sequence comes from Poa pratensis, assembly GCA_947311845.1. Lineage (NCBI taxonomy): Eukaryota > Viridiplantae > Streptophyta > Magnoliopsida > Poales > Poaceae > Poa > Poa pratensis. The sequence goes on along the minus strand of CAMZMU010000027.1, from coordinate 15,323,151 downwards.
CTAGTTAAAACCACTAAGTTAGAAATTAGTGGAAACAATCAAGAACCAAGAAGGACTTAGCCAAGAAGACAAGACTCAGGAACATCTCCAAGAAGAAAAGTACTTAGAAGAAATCAAGAGAAAGTTCATGAAGACCAACCAGCTACATCTTCTAAGTCTTTCTCCCCTTTCTCTCCTTCTTACTTCTTCTCCTAAACTTCATGGTGGCTAAGTTATATTCAAGATCAATCTTCTGCCAACATCATCAAGTCTTCAGAATCAACAAGTCCACAAGTGCAATGAAGTCATCGCATCAAGTAAAACTACAAGGAACAAGGAGAAGAATTTTGAAGACCAACTACTTTATTTCTATCTTTGCTTTCTTTCTAAGTTTTGTCTCACTTTGGACATAGACCAAATCCTAGGTGTTTAAGACTAAGTCCCTAACAGTGCTAATTGAAGACCATTGAAGAACAATGAGGCTACAAAGGGGTTGAAGATTAATTGAAGACCAAACTTGTGAAGACTTAGAATAGCCTTACAACTTTTGTCAAGTTGTTTGATCAAGTTTACTTTAGGCTCAACCTGGACCTTGCCTTAGCTAAATGGGATATTGTTATTTATGTCTTTCCCTTATTTTGTTTGCATGTCTTTCCTACCATAATTATTGTGTCATCCTGCATCTCATGCATATCATATTTTTCTAAGTGTTGCATTTATGATTGTGTGTTTATTTGTGATTTGTTTGACTTGTTAGAAATTCCGGAGAGAGACGAAGGTGGTTGCAACTGCTACACCTGTTCTTCTGTTTGCCAAGGCAAGTGGCACACCCTCATGAATTTCCTAATTATTTTTATTATGCATGACTTAGAATATTTGTTTATATGCATGTGTTGGATAGTATTGCTATGCTAAACCTACTATCTCCTTTACACTAGTTGTGTCTAGAATCCTATCGATAACTTAGTAGAATTATTGATGCTATGCAAATTTGTTTTATTCAAAGCTTAAATTCTACTAAGTTAATTTATCACCTGGGTGGATTTGGGATTGCAAGGATGACGAGAGTTGAGTGTTGTCCCGAAGGGATATTCACTTGTGGTTTGCCACCCAGGAGCAAAGGGACCAAAGTTTCTCTAAGTGATGTTGCTTATCGTGCAGCCATTAGTCAAATGGGCTCTGGCTAGATGGATTAAGTTGCGTGGACTCCTCCCGGCTTGACAAGCAGATGTAGAGGATGTAGGAGGGAACGGGTCAAGCCAGTATGGGATGGGGAATATGCTTCTGAAAAGTCTCGTCTCAACTCTCTCCTTTTCCTTAGCACAATTTGAGTGCTTGAGGATAGTTTGGGTTTGTTGGGTCTAATGGTGAAAGTGCACAACCTCTGCAGAGTTAAAACTAAGTACTTAGCCGTGTCCCCGGTTACGGACAATTGAAGCAGCTGATCAAGGATGGCAACGGAGGCTCCCAACATCTCTTTTCTCTAAGTAAAATTTTGATGGGTGAACAAGGGTAGATGAGACTATGGTTTTCACGCCATACTTGTCTCAAAATTGGAAGAAAAGTTTTACAAAGTGTTAGGCAAAAATTGGCTTTATGCAAAACAGCCTTGAACTCCACCAGCCAAATATGCATATAGGTTATTAGAGTTATTCCACTAAGTGTCCACATAGTGTCACTTGCCAGATCCATTTTTAATGGTATCTGACCCACTCTGTTGCAAAATTTTATTTTGTTGCAGATTGTTCTGACGACGAGTGAGTTTCGTTAAGGGTTTCGAGTCTGCAACCAACATGTTTTCGCCTGTGGCACATGAAGATGATGGAGACTCCATGAAGAATAAATTACCGCTGCTTTACTCTATCAAGCTAGCTTTATGCTATGCAAGTTGTAATGAACTTTATTTTACCAAGTCTGGATCATTCGTGTAATAATGATACAATGTTGTGATATTCGTCTTAAACTGTGTGTGCAAATGAAACGATCCAGGGGTTTGCACTATACACAGGGATCTTGCCAATTTTCTAAGTGCAGGTCCGTTACAGCATAATAAACAGATACGCCAAAAAAGCAACAAAGGCGTAGTATATGTTAACAGATTCAGTGCGGGAACACAATTCAGAAGTAGACAAAAGTTGATCCCATATTTTCTACTGTAAAAAAACACAGCAGATTGCCTTGCTAAGAAGTAAGACAAGAGAAGAACAAGTGCCCACACAAACAAAAGATATCATCAAGCACAATAAAGGGAGCATTAGGTCGATATAATGTCCTAATTAAGACAACAAAGTCAATTGTTCTGTTCAACAAAATACAAACATAACGAGGCAGATTAGTTAGCCCCCTTCTGGTTGAAAGGGTGTTGATGCAGCTAAGAGTTGAGGGCTTCTTGACCATAACTTTATACTGACAATTAGGCCATTAAGGGGCACCACCTCAACAACCGTCAGATGAAAGGTGAATCATTCACTACATAATTAACCCTCTAGCATTGCAAAGAAGGCATGTGGAACAAAAGATTGTTTGAGCTGAAGTTGACCGTCCTAATGTGAATACGTAGAAGTCATGTTGACCGTCAGTGGCAGATTGTTTTTTTATAGAAATGGGGACCCCGGCCTCTGCATCATGACGATGCACACAGCCTTTTATATTAATAAAACGTCTCAAAGAGTATCATTCAGTTATTACAACTCATGTATCAGCCAAAGTGGCTACATGAATCAACCAGCGAAACAAAGCTAGCATAAAAAGACTAATCATTGAAGTCTTCTAGTATGTTGCCACCCATGCTGGCAGCAAATAGCTCGGACTACCGCCATAATACGGGTACATCCAGATTCCATAGGAGCCCGTTGCTCCAATGGGAGAAGAAATGACCATAGCCGGATCCAGTATATTGCGCGATGAACAACCTGCAAAAAATGAGCAGCTCTAATCTTGTTAAAAACCACATCATTACGACAGTTCCAAATTGCCCATAAAAAAGCACATACACCAATGTGAATTCATGCTTTAGTATTTCTATCAACTCCATTGAGCCAATGCCCAAACAAATTTGCATCACTAGTTGGCGGAGTAATATTAAAAGTAAAATGGAACAATCTCCAAATGTGCGTAACAAAAGGACAGGAAATAAATAAGTGCTCAACGGACTCCTCCGCCGAGCAAAAAGCACACTTTTTACACCCAGTCCAATTTATTTTAATTAAGTTGTCTTTAGTTAGTATCACTTTACGTCTTAGAAACCACATAAATATCTTTATCTTTAATGGAACTTTCAATTTCCATAAATATTTATGTAGGAAAGGGGTATGGCCATGCATCATATCCAAATACATTGAACTAACCGTGAACACTCCATTGGTGGTCAAATTCCATTTAAACCGGTCAGCTACATTTGATAGAGAGACTTGCATCAATCGCTCTACTAATCTAATCCAAGATAACCATTTGTTACCTGTTAACGATCTCCTAAACTCAATGTTTAGGGGGTTATTAGACAACACATGCGCCACAAGCACATTTTTGTGCCTAACAATATTGAACAGAGAGGGGTATTGAGCAGCCAACGGCTTGTTCCCAAGCCATGTGTCTTCCCAAAATCTTGTTTGTAAGCCATTACCCACAACGAAGGAGCCTCTCTTTAAAAATTCTGATTTTACTGCCATGATACCTTTCCAAAAAGGAGAATCACTAGGCCTCGGATCACATTGGGCAAGTGTTTTGTCCTTAAGGTATTTACTGCACAAAAGTTCCTGCCAAACACCCTTTTCATTTATAATCTTATATAGCCATTTGCTAAGAAGACATGTATTCTTAATATCTAACACCGCAATGCCCAAACCACCCTGATCTTTCGGATGACAAATAATATTCCATCTAGATAGGCGGTACTTTCTCTTATGTTGGTCACTCTGCCAAAAAAACCTAGAGCGAAAATTATCCAACCTCTTCCTCACTCCCACTGGAATTTGGAAAAAAGAGAGTAGAAACATTGGAAGGCTAGTGAGTACTGAGTTAATCAACACAAGACCGTCCCCATTTGATAACATCTTGCCTGCCCAACATCCTAGCTTTTTCTCAAACCTATCTTCAATTATTTTCCATTCTTTATTTAGCAACCTTCGGTAGTGTATGGGAATGCCCAAATATTTGAACGACAATTCACCCACACCACAACCGAAGATCTGGCAGTACTCATTTTGACCTCTTTAGCCTTGCCAAAACAATAAAGATCGCTTTTATGAAAGTTTATCTTGAGTCCAGAAAGTTGCTCAAACATTGATAAGATTAACTTCATATTAACAGCTTTGTCTAGATCATGTTCTAGAAACAAAATTGTGGCGTCTGCATATTGAAGAATGGACACTCCCCCATCAACAAGATCAGGTATGAGAGCACCAACTTGACCGTCCTCTTTGGCACGTCCAATGAGAACAGCCAGCATATCAACTACGACATTAAACAAAAGGGAGAGAGGATCCCCTTGTCTTAAACCTTTTAATGTCTGAAAGTAATGACCAATGTCATCGTTTACTCGTATACCCACGCTTCCTCCTTGCACAAACCGAGCTACCCAATCACATCATTTTGAATTAAAGCCTTTCATACGCAAAGCTTGTTGTAAAAAAGACCACTTAATTTTATCATGTGTTTTTTCAAAATTAATTTTGAAAAGAACACCATCTAGTTTTTTCCTCTTTATTTCATGTAGAGTTTCATGTAAAACAACCACTCCCTCAAGAATATTTCTTCCTGGCATAAAGGCTGTTTGTGTTGGTCTTATTACCTTGTGGGCAATTAACGACACACGATTCGTGCCCACTTTTGTAAAAATCTTAAAGCTCACATTAAGTAAACAAATTGGCCTATACTGCTCAATTCTACTCGCATCCTCTGTCGAGTCAGTGCATATGTTCTCAGCAGTTCGTTGTGCAACACCAGAGCAATCAACCGTTGCCACCAGGACATCCTTGTCAGCAACATGTACCTCCGGCTCAGTTTCACCAGGCTGCACCACTGTACCGGCCGTGAAATCCTGTTAATTCATTAACACAAATAAACGAGGGTACATTAACCACACGTTCAACATGCTCAAACAAAAAATCATTCGTGACTAGAGGAGTAAGTACCTCGGAACTAGTATCATTCGCTTCGACCACAATCTTCGGGTTTGAACAAGCAACCCGTGGCTCCTGGGTTTGAGAAGCGAGTATAAATTCATTATTTAAATATTTTGAACAATCAAAAAGAGAAGAATTATGAGCACAAACCATGGGAGAGTCAATCTTCTCCTCAGCCGGCCGTGGTTCCAGAGCAGGCACTTCCTGCTTTTTGTTTCCGTTCTCGTTGGACATAGAGCTCACCAATCTGTGCTCATTCTGACTTGTCCTTTCCACAGAGATCATCTGGTTTTGTTGCTTGTAAGCAGCGAAAGCAGCTTCCCTAAGCTTCATATATTCAGGCGAGAAGCCACCCCGGCTGTAGTTGCTGCTGAGGAACGGAACCAGCCCCACCCCCACTCGCCATATGCTCATCGGAGTTAGAGTTGGTATTTGCTGTTGTTTTGTCCTTCGACCCTTGTTGATCATCAGATGGATCTTCTTGTTTCTTGCTGTCATCATCTAAATCAGCATCATCATCCATGTCCACATCATCACCCGCATCAAAAAAAGGCATCTCCACTTCAAAAGACAAATTGTAAAAGCCATCCATAATGAAAATAGGAAGGCTTTTGGGTATCTTTGTTTGATCAACACATCCAATCAAGATCCTTAAGATACCATGCTGTCTTGTAAAAGGCATATCAACTTTGAAAGTTTTACCAAACAGATATCCTAAACTCCAGAGGGCCAAAAAGTCCCCCTTGCGAATGGGTGGAATACCAGACATTCTAACCCAAACTTGCGGCAATTTGGCCATAGGTTCACAACGAGCCAACCAATTATCTACAACAAGAAAACTATTGCTGTTCGGAACCCTGAACTCACCAAAAATCTTAAGTCTATCCAGCTCTGCCTTTGAAGGGAATAAAACCTTAAAAATATTCTGTCCAACTTGATCAACCTCCCAAAGATACTTATCTTGAGGTACCAATCGCTGCAGTTGTCTCGTGACCTGAGGTATACTCATCTCTCCCCCTTTGATAGTCACCATGCCTAAACGTGCGTTCTCAGTTTTCGGGCGGTAGGTACCAGTAATAGGCATGCCAAAGAACATAAGATCATCATGGGCATACCCATAGACCTCCAGCTGTGGTTTTGGTGCAGATAAAAGTGGACACTTCCCTTCCACGTGCTGCATCTCCTCACATACATCACATAGCACCTCTTTACAATCAGATAAAACATGCCCCCCAAGCCCACAACTAAAGCACTTAACTTTCTCAGTTTTCTTTCCTTTCTTAGAGATGCCTCCATCTTCCTCATGAATCTGACCTCTGGGGTTTGCACTCGTCCCCGATCGCACAACCGGGACCGCTTGTTCAGCCAGTTGCTGAGCAATGGGGATAAGAGCCTCTACAACAGCCGAGACTTGCGCTGCCGCCGGAATTAGCTCAGCGGTAGCACCTCCGTTATGTCCTCCGTTTGCCGCCTCGGAGTTAACAGGTTGATAGTTCCCTCGCGTCACCCCACGACCTCCGCCGAAGCGACCACGCACTCCGCGGCCTGCCGTGCCCCGTCCATTGTACCGCCCACGTAAACCTCCTCCTCGATTGCCGGCATAGTTGTTAAACCCTGAGCCGGCATTGAACTGATAAGCCTGCCCCCTCAACTTTCCAAGCAATAGCTGATACTCGCCGGTAGGGCTGTACCGATACATCCCCATGAGCCTGAAGCCATACAGCTGCATTAGGGGAGCATACTAATGAGTTGCCGGGTTGCAGATGGAGAGCATATAGCATCGAAGTGGATGAGGAGGCCGTAGAACGATTGCAGGGTCTATGCCGCATGTCACTCGTAGAACGATTTTGTATCATTTTGCACCTATGTGGTAAGTTTTTGTACTGGTACACCACGGGTTGCAACTAGTTGTATCAAATTGCACTCACCTCACAAGTTTGTGTACCTCCGGTGCTATTTCCTCACGTAAATAGCATGCAAGGAAACAGGATTCCGGATCTATTTTTCTCTTCCGGGAATCTATATCTGGTGGTTAGCTGGCCGAATGGGTGCGCTACACAGCACACGCAGATCAGACTATTCATCCCCGCGCTAGCACACCTCTCTAATGAATTGTCTGAACTGGATCTGGATGGGGGAGTGAAATTGTCAGGATTAGTTTTTCAGAACAATTATAATACTAGTTGGTGCTTCTCAATAAACAATATTCTGACCGAGATGCCGTTGCATCCGTGGAATTGATGGTTCTGACAATGTTTCATGAACAGAATACAACATTGCATATGCCCACATTATACTACTCTCCGTTCTTGATTAGATGACTTCCATTTAGCCACATGAGTAAGTCTAGACAAGTTACATGTACAAATGCATGCACATGTAGATAAATTGAAGCCATGTAATTTAAAATGGAACGAGTACAACAAATAAAATAAGGTTTTGAAACTAAGTAGGAGTAAATCTTGAAACAGTATTTTTTAAATTTAATCTTGAAACAGTATTTGATTAACCGGGTTCAGTTGTTTAGTTTCATTCCGTGGGTTTAATCGTTTTCGGTATTATGGTCCTAAATCATTAGTACCTGGGTCTGGTTGGATCGGCGGAAAGGGTTGGGCATGCATGGTTGGGTCTAGGCCAATTCAGTTTGCTTCGTAAGTTGCAACCTATATATGGATGAGAATCGGTTCCTTGCCTTGGTTCGTCGCGTGCGTGCATTCGATCGATCGTTTCCTGGTGCGTTGATGTGTACTTGAAGCTAGCCGCCTGTATAGGAATCCATCAAGCTTCCTGCTTAGCTACTACTACCTGCTAAACATACGTGGGACTAGTTATGTCAAGCTGAAACTACATCAATCCAAAATTCCGAACAAAGCTTTCTTCTCCAAATGTATCTCCCATTCTCCCTCCTAGTTGTACCTCTATATATTTCTATAGGATGAGATATATAGAACAACAAAATATTAGGTATCAATACTATCTACAAAAATAACTCTAACAGGTGTTTAGGTGTCGACACTCATGCCACCGTCACAAGTCAAGGATTAGACTGTCACCTCCCAGTCAATGCTCACACCCATCCGACGACCTTCGAACATGCAGACGAAACAACTTCCGCACTGACGAAGGAAACACTAGCAGAGAGGAACATGAGAAGAGACTAGGGAGGCGGGTATGGAACGGCGGGGATTGAACAAGGATGTGATCATGTAAGTGGAATGAGAAACAACCTAGCGTCTCTAACGAGAACAAAAAGTGTACCCTGCCGATTCAAGGGTCACGCTGCCTGGATTCATCCAACGACTCAGAGCGCGTCACATGACAAACAGCTGGGAGAGAAGGCTCGTTCATTGTAAATTGAGCACGGGCATTGTTTTCTAGAATCATTACGACAGACACCAAGCCTGACGTAGCTTGTCAGAAAATTCATAATCGATCCATATGTTAAGATCTCGTACATATATGTATCACTTGTAGCACATCTCTTTTACTTTCTTGTACAACTGTGCCCCTAAATAACAAATATATAAAAATTTCGAAATGGGGAAACCCGAGCCTCTCCATCGAAGAGATGCACATGCAGTAGTATTACTATTTTTTTGATAAAGAAAATGTATTAATATCATGAAAATATCAATTACATCTATCCTCTGCACCAACAAGATACTCGAAGATATTAAGAATGCACTCCGCCAAAAAAGACAATTTTTTATCCATTAGCAGTAGATGGATTGGTAGTCAGGCAAAGCTAGATCCAAACATGACAGATCTCGATCTTCCGGCTCTGCCTCCAATATTGCTCCACCAACCTCTCTGTCGCTCCCTCCAACTCTCAAGCATTTGTTGAGCTATAAATATCACCCACACGGGAACACACACACACCTCACTCACACACAGACTAGTACACTGCGAAAACATGCAGCTTGCTAAGGGGAGACCAATGGCGTCGAGCTGGACGAATCTGGGCATGATGCTGGGCCTCGTTACATTGATGTTCTTCCCGGCAGCTTTGTCCACGCCGGACGAGCTTATCTCCATGACAACTGATGGGCAGTACCGTAGTGGTACTCCTCCACCAGTGGTGACCATTGCCGACGACCTCACCCCGGACTACTACGACCTGTCGTGCCCCGGCGTGCGGGACATGGTGCGCTCCGCCGTGGTGGAAGCAGTCCAGGGAGACGCCACCATCGCCAAAACCCTCCTCCTTATGTTCTTCCACGACTGCTTCCCCCAGGTAATTATATATTCACCATGCATGTACCACTACTAGGAAAACCATTATAGGTAGGTTGTATTCTGTGGCGCACCTCTAATTGGTGCGCCACAGAAATATAATTCTGTGGCGCACCAGGCCTGGTGCGCCACAGAAATGTGACTTTCTGTGGCGCACGTGGCCAGGTGCGCCACAGAAATATGATTTTCTGTGGCGCACCAAGCCAGGTGCGGCACAGAAAGTCACATTTCTGTGGCGCACCAGGCCAGGTGCGCCACAAAAAGTTATCTAGGGGCAGGTACAAAATTGAAAAAAAATTCTGTGGTGCGCCACAGAAAGTTGACATTCTGTGGCGCACCAGGCAGGTGCGCCACAGAAAGGTCACATTATGTGGCGCACCAAGCTGGGTGCGCCACAAAATCTCATTTTTCAAATCCCACCCCCCTCCCCATGTGGATCGCCTTTTTTAGTCTTGCAGGAATTAAAAAAATAAAAAAAAATTCAAAAATTAAAACCCTTTGACATGTGGCTAGGTATGAGTGTCTAGTACGTGTAGAAATTTTGAAATATGAATTTTGACCTTTTCTGCAACAAATGAAAAAGAAATCTTTGTATGGCCATAACTTTTGCATACGACGTCGAAATAACGCAAATAATATGTCAAAAAAATCGTGAGAAAAATCCGAGTTCGAATCCACCCGGGTTTACCCGGTCAGCAATTCACAGATTCCTCAAATTCAAAAAGGAAAAAAAGTTATTTGAAACAGACGATTTTTCGCAGCAAAATCAAAAAAATTCAAAAAATTCAAAAAAATTCAAAAAAGACACAGAAATATATAACAAAGAAGATTGTTGAATGTTTTTAAAGTGTTTTGACTTTTTTGGATTTTTTGAGTTTTTTGAATTTTTTTGAAGTGTTTTGACTTTTTAAAATGTTTTAACTTTTTTGGATTTTTTATGTTTTTTGAATTTTTTTGGATTTTTGAAACTTTTTAAATCATTTTCAGAGTTTAGAAGATTTTAAAAAATCTGAACTTTAAAAACGCACATTTATAACACATAGGTAACATGCACACATACAAGACTTAAGAGGATTCATATGATATATATATATATATCAATAAGAACTTGAGTAGCACAAGGGTAGGTGAAGTGGGTGGAACCTAGAAGTTAAGCGTGCTAGGGTTGGAGCACTTTGAGGATGGTTGACCTAGCGGGAAGGTAGAGTTCAAAAGATTCAAAAATTTTGAAAATAATTCCAATAAATAGGATTTTTCATATTATTTCATATTTTGATTTTTCTGATTTTTTTTGAAACTTTTTTTTGCAGCTTTTGAATTTTTTGAGAATTCTGTGGCGCACCAGTCAGGTGCGCCACAGAAATCCGCATTTCTCTGTGGCGCACCATGCTCGGTGCGCCACAGAAAGTAGGTTTCTGTGGCGCATCTGCCTGGTGCGCCACAGAAATAAAAATTTTGTGGCGACGATTATGTGGCGCACCAGGGATTTCTGGGGGTGCGCCATAGAATCCCTTTTTGGTGCGCCACTCATAGGGCTTTTCCCAGTAGTGTACTACTGGAATACCATATATATTACAAGAGCCTACCAAGAAACAAGTAACTGAATTAGTGACTTGTGTGGTACAGGGATGCGATGCGTCGATCCTTCTTCTGGAATCACAGAACAGTGAAATGTGGATGGAGCCGAACCTGTCCCTGGACAGGAATCGAAAAGTGGCATTTCTCATGGAGGACATCCGCGCCAAGGTTCATGCCGTCTGCGGACCCACTGTCTCCTGCGCCGACATCATGGCCCTTGCCACACACGACGCCGTCGTCGCGGTACGATCGAGCAGTCTATTCTCCATCCTTGCTTGCCTTTTCTTATATTAGATTAAGCTGTGGGTCGAATTGAAACAAAAGGGGTATATATGCATAAGTTCTCATACGAATCAAACCATAGTTTCGGTAACCAGTGCATCCCCATTCAATCAGTGAAAGGCAATCCGAGATTTGTTGGTATAAGCAACATAAAATATAGTTAACATGTCATATATAGTCAATAGATCTTTACATGTATAGGTAGATGTGTCGCAACCACTAACATATTCATAGCCCGCTCTTTGCCGCGGGAACAATTTATATATTTTTTTATTTGTTATATAAACGAAAGGACATATGACACATGATTTCTCGAAAATATTTAGGATACGACTGGGCACACCAATCAAAAATCTGGATTTAACCAATATATAATATTAGTATATTTAACAGCTAAAATAGATAAGGTAATTTTTTGGATAAAATAATTTATAATGCGAATATTTTCTATGGATGGATAGAAAATCATTAATAAATGTGGGTTGACATGAATCGAAAATTGCTCAAATAGTAGATGATGTGGTAGGAATAGATGATGTGTAATTAATAAATATTAGTGGAGATGGGACCATTGATTGGTTAAGAGAATGGATGATGTAGATAGATTGCATGTTGAGATACAAAATAATTAATGCAAAATAGTGGGGTTTTTCTTTATAAGAAGTATAGATTATATGTAAACTGATCACAACAAAAAGATAGGCCTTTATAGATATACTTTCATGCATCAGGATCGACAAAAGTTATCATTTCTGCAAAAGCTCAATAATAATTTAGTGAAACAAAGATAAATCAATACATTTACATGCAAGTGATTGCTTACTTATCTTAGTATGAGGTGGATACATAATTAACCTTCTTATTTGTAATCATGTGATATGAGTATCTATGACCCTTTTGAATTCTGATTTAGCGAACACTTCCAACAAATATATAGATGGCACTCTCGCATTTGGAAAGGCCACCGTGCCAGTTAAAAACAATAATGAAATTGGTGATTTTATGCGTACACTAAATAATGGGCGCTATTGCTTGTACAGTCTGGAGGCCAAGCTTACGAGGTGACGCTGAGCCGGCTAGACGGCTGGCCCGCGGACGAGCAGTACGTCGACCAGCTTCCACGCTCCACCTTCAACATCAACCAGCTCATCGCCTCCTTCAGCAGCCGCAGCCTCGACGACCGGGACCTAGTGGTGCTCTCCGGCGCGCACACCATCGGGAAGGCTGCTTGCCCCACCTTCTCCCACCGCTTCGACAGCGAGAACTCGGACTTCGTCCGCAGGCTGCGCGACAACTGTACCGTGGGCCACTTTTTTCAGGACCTCGACGTGGTCACCCCTGACACCTTTGACAACAAGTACCACAGCAACCTTGTGAACGGGGAGGGGGTGCTCTACTCCGACATGCAGCTCCTCGCCAACCAGACAACCCGAGAGTACGTGGAAAACTTGGCAGTGGACCATTATATGTTCTGGCATCATTTCGGCGACGCCATGACCAAGATGGGCAATCTCCGGGGGCCCCAAGGTAACTCCGGCATTATCCGCGAACGCTGCTACTAGCCTAGCTAGCTAGTACACACGATCGAGCAAGCTAGCAGGAGCTGACGGCCTCATCTACCACTACCTCGAGATCATGGAATCGCATATGGATCGTTTGGTGTTTTTCTTTCTTTCAAATAATAATATATAACTATGTCATCCGAGACAAAGCATCTGCAGGCAATCTGATGGTCAATGTACTACTATCTTAAACACTGTGTCAGCACCAGAAAACCCTTTATACTCTATTTGGATGTATGCATTGAGGGCTTGAAAACCCTCAATGATACAAATAGAGCTGCTTGTTGGCCCCCATGTTGAAGGCGACACGAGCTGCACTGCCGGACTGACGTGCCACCGAATTCCGGAACCGACCATCAAGTGGTAGAACCCGTGGGCTATCACCGTTCTGTGCGTGCCATTGTAGGAAAAAGTTGTTGCTTTTGCATTGCTTCTTTCCATCATGGCCCAACAATTCGGCAATGGTGACGCGACGGTCAGAGCGGCGGCGTGCAGGGCCGGCGATGTGCAGGGTGGCAGCCGCGCCACGTTGTTCAAGGCTTGCGGAAAAGAATAATAGCCTGACGTCTTTGCATGGAGGCCGAAGAGGTGGGGGAAACACCTGGACGGATTAGCCTTTCCACTAAACATGGAAGAGGAAACGTTATGAAACTGTCAGCATCCGTTGGGATCACCCCCTCTCGCTTTGGTAAACGCACATCAAGATAGATCATGTACTAGCACGGTAGTGTGCTGGATTTGGTGCTGTCGGTCTTCATTTGTGTATGGAACTTTGCAGAAATTCTTTGGTTTAGAACATTGGATTCACCGCAAGTATGCAGCCTTGCTTGTTCTAATATGTATCACGTGTCATGTTCGACTAATCCGGACATGTATCTGGTCACATCGCAACAACATATGACCGTTAGAGAGGCGATCGCTGGGGCGTCCGCGGCGGCGCTCACAGCCACGGCGGACGCTGTGACTCCGTATGCTACGGCGACGGAGGAGACCGCGGTGGTGAAGGAGCAGCCGGCGACGTCTACTACGGTGGCGAGCACACAAGCGAAGGTGAGTACATCATCAGCGGAGACCGCGAAGGCATGCTCATCTCCGGCGTCAACAGCGACGAGGCGTCCGCGAAGGCGAGTCGTTCGCCGGCGGCGAGTGGCAGGGGGCACGTTCGTCACCATCAAAGGAGCTGTCTACCCCTATCGGTGGACGCTTCTGGGTTCTAGCGGCGGACTCGGAGGCTGAATCAAGCGACCGCGATGGGGATGGCCAGGACGAAGATCGAGACTTCGAAGCGATCTGCAGGACACCAGCGTCGGCTTCATCGAGATCAATCGGATCATCCTCTTCACGTGCGGCAAAGCAAATGCGGAAGAGAGAACAACAGAGGTATGCATCGAAAACTTTGGATGTCTTGGATTATGATCAGTTTTCGTTGCCCACACCGGCGAAGCGACGGACGAACTTTCGTGTTCCCAAAATCCCGAGCATGGCACCTTCGGTGTTTGTGGAAGACACTGACACAGGTGGTTGGATCACTGTCGGAGCTCGGCGACGATCGTCACCGCCGGTGAGATCTCGACCTTGGTCTGGATCCCGAATTCGAAATTCAAAAAACAGCGCTGATTTCGGAAAGCATATCCCGAGAATTTCGTATCGGAGCGCTGGAGGCGTTGGTCCGCCCAGGCCCGAACAACTTGACTTGCATGAAAGCCCAACCCATCGTCTGGGCCAGGGGCTGGATCGATCAAAACTTCGTATCTGTAACGTCAAGACGTTGTGTCTTGGACTCAAACGAGTTCTAGGGTTTACCTGGAAGCGAGCCGCCGCCTCGTGTGAGCTCGCCATGGCGGAGGGCGAGGGTTTGGAGGCCCTGGACGTGGTGCGAACAACGGTGCGCCGCGCTTCAACAACTTTGAGGTTGGAGGGCCAAGTGGTACTGCTGGAGATCGGGAAGAGCAAAACTTTGGCGGCTACGGCCAATTCAATCATGGCGTCGCTGGAGGGCCGCCAGGGAACTTCCATGCCGGCAATGGTTTCAATGCCTATGGTCAACGTGGAGGTACCGCGGCTACGCTGGAGGCCGTGCATATCGGGGACGCGGCCGCGGCGCCTACGGCCGGGCCGATGGACGCGCTGCTGGTAATGTTGGCAACAATGGAGGGGGGAGAGCTGAGGCTGCGCGAGGCGTGCGTGGCCGCTACGCTGACGTTGGTCAGCATGCTGGTGCTGGACATGGAGGTGCCGCAGCGACTGGAGTAGGGCGGGTTGCTGCTAATGCCGGGGCCGCTGCAGCCGGTCATCCACCAACTGCGGCCGCTCCTCAGGTGGCAGTGGTGCCGCATGCGCCGATGGTGGTGCAGCAACCAGCGGCAGTGCCGGCTCTCGGACTTGGCCAGATCGTGACTCCGGTGGTTGCAGCGCCGGTGGTGTCTGCGGATCAGCTGGCCTTGGCAGTCTCAAATGCAGCACCAAAGAAAGCAAAACGTTGTTTCAGGTGTGGGGGTCGAGCTGGAAATCTCATGGCCGAATGTGAGGTGCCATTTGCGACATATGTGAGGAACCTGAACACACTAATGGCCCTTGCCCCCTGTTGTCAGCTCCTAAACCCAGGATCTTAGTATACGGGTATGCTCATGAGGAGCTTCTTTTCTTTGAGACACCTCTGACCGAAACTTACGTTCCAAAGCATGAGAATCTCCGGCTGGCTTCTCTTCTAGTGTCCAATGGAGAGATGACCATCCCTCAGATAACATCACAATTGCAGCGACTTGTGCCCACTGAAAATTTCAATTGGGAAGTGCATCAAACTGGTCAGAATTCTTATAAAGTTCAGTTTCCGTCAAGGCCTGATTTGGAAAGGCTACAGAGATTGGGACTTGTAAGGTGCCTAATAGTGCGTGTGAGATGACCTTTGATAGCTGGGCTCATGGTCCGGAGCCTATGGAGACACTTCCTGAGATATGGGTGAGAGTTTCTGGAATTCCGTGGATCCATCGTGGTGATTTTCTTGCTCTATGGCCAATTGGGGATATGTTTGGGAAAACTTTGAAAATTGACATGAAGTTTACTAGACAGCATGGAGTGCTGAATTCTGATTGGGTGTCTCAATTGGTCCAAGATACCGAAACATTTTCCTCTCAAAATCAAGGTGGATTTTATGATCTAACTTTTGATGTAGAGGGAGAAGAGAGACTTGAAAGTGAGGATATGGACACTGATGATCAACAGAATCACAAACCTGATGATGATTGAGGATTAGGTGATGATTTCAAGGAGGCGTTGGAGAAACCGGACCAACAAAATAAAGAAGGCAGTGGCCAAGGTGGAAATGCAAACCAGGGAGCACCGGAAAATGGAGGGGGGCCGGCGGCCGCCCTCCAACTCAAACGGCACCTTTGACAGGTGTGGTTTTTTCTCCAAGTGTTAGCCGAGCAATACGGGATGCTAAGGAGGCGCTGGCTTCTATTGTGAGCCAAACTGCTGCTGGTACGTGTGAGAGGCAGGAGAGGAGAAGATGATTGGTGAGCTGCAGCAAGGCAGCCATACGGGCAGTCATGTACGTAAGCTCTTTGCTGCACCACTTGACGAGTCTGCTGAAGATCCGGAGACACCGAAGGCGTCGACCATGGGCGTTGGTCCTGTGGAGTGCTCGGAGGAGGTGACCAAGGAGATGGTGACCTCCTCTTGTGTCAGCTGCCGATACAACAGGAGGTTGTGTCGGTGGGCGTCGACACCTCGCCTTGCATGGATGGAGCGATGTCTCCTCGCTCTCCGATCAACTCAGGTGGAGTTGACGGATCGAGCGGGGTTGTGACGGCCGAGGACACCTGCTCCGTCGCCGTTGTCGCCCCTGGGAGGCGCGCCACACACGCTGTCGTTGGAGCGCGTGCGGCGGTGGCGGAGTTTGGGGGTGTCGCAGACCCCCTAGCGATGGGCATCCATTCTAGCGGTCGCATTCGAGCGCAGGCTAATGCGGATGACACTCAGATGGCTAGGGCTATGGCCCTGGCTCAGCGTCGGGACTACACTTCGGGTACAAATCTGAACCCCTCTTTTTCTTTGCTGTCTTTTTCCGATGAGCTTATTATTGATAAAGCGAATAGACTAGGAGTTTCTTTGGGGGTTTCAAAAGTTGCTATTTCGAATTCAGCTAGGCTAATTAAAGAGTCAGAAGCTAATAGACAACTTCATATCTTGGAGAATAACTTAAATAGAGGGGTAGATGGAGCAAATGACCCAGCGAGCTTAGTGCTTACTAGGGCTTCTTGCTTATCAGAGGACATGGCGGAGGAGGAGATGATAGGGGAGGATGTAGATCATTTGGATCTACTACCCAAGCCGACTAAGACAATTAAAAAACGGGCAAAGAAAGTTATCGCTATGTCGGATCGTAGACGTAGTGCGAGACTGAAAAAACAATCCATTATCTAAATGCAAGGTTTGAAAGGAGTTTTTTTGGAACAGCGAGGGTATAGGGGACCCCGGGAAACATTTTTTAATTAGAGAAAGTATTAGGGATTTAAAATTGGACTTCATTGCCTTGTCGGAGACAGGAAGGGCCCATTTTTCACAATCCTTTTTAAATCATCTAGCGGCGGGTCATGAGTTTATCTGGTTTTGTCTACCACCTCATGGGAGGTCGGGTGGCATGTTAATTGGGATTAATTCGGCAACACTCCAAGTTCGAAATGTGGAGGCTGGTGACTTTTGTGTCAAGCTTTCCGTTAGGTCAAAGGGGACGGCTTCGATTGGGTGTTGGTGTCGGTATATGGGGCAGCACAAGATGCACAAAAACCGGCCTTTTTAGCTGAACTTGCAAGGATTTGTGAAAAGGAATCGCTGCCAATGTTGGTTGGTGGTGATTTTAATATGATTCGCAAACCTGAAGAGAAGAATAATAACAATTTTAACCCCCGTTGGTCATTTATGTTTAATGCTATTATTGAAAGCTTAAACTTAAAAGAGATCGAACTCACCGGTAGACAGTACACGTGGGCTAGTAGAAGAGAGACACCAACTTTTGAGAAGTTGGACCGGGTTCTCGCGAGCATAACTTGGGAGCAGAAATTTCCACTTGCCACTGTACAAGCATTGACAAGAACGGGGTCAGATCATACACCCTTACTCATCGATGCGGGGATTCAGGCCCATCTTGGAAATGTGGCAAGATTCTCCTTCGAGCTTTCGTGGCTTAGGATGGAGGGATTTTTTGACATGATAGCTGCTGAATGGGCGGCTTTCACCAAAGGTAACTCTCCGATTGAGGTGTGGCAAAACAAAATCAGACACTTGCGTCGGTTTTTAAAAGGGTGGGCTAAGAACCAAAGCGGCAAATATAAAGTTGAAAAAGAAAATTTGTTGAGAATAATCAATGAGCTTGATATTAAAGCTGAGAGTGCTTTGCTTACTGTCTCTGAGCGTGAGACATTGCGAAAGGCTCAAGATCGCATTAGCTCCCTTCGTCGAGATGAGGAGACTAAATGGGCACAAAGGGCTAAAGTTAAACATGTACAAGAAGGTGGAAACAATACAAAATATTTTCATTTGATTGCAAATGGGAAATATAGGAAGAAAAAGATTTTTCAACTTGAGCAAGACGAGGGAACCATTGTAGGGGAGGATAATTTAAAAACCTACATACGGAATATTACAAGCAATTGTTTGGGGAGCCGGCTCCAAATAATTTTACACTAGATGAGAGTATTATTTCGGATATCCACAATTGACAACTGAGGAAAATTCTCTTCTTACTGCTGATTTCTCGGTGAAAGAGGTGTATGAAGCTATTTCCCAAATGGAATTGAACAAAGCTCCTGGACCGGATGGGTTTCCGGCTGAATTTTATCAAACCTTCTGGGAAGTAATAAAGCACGATTTAATGGCTATGTTTTTCCAATTTCAGCAAGGAAATTTGCCCTTGTATAAATTAAATTTCGGAGTCATTACATTACTTCCTAAGAAGGAGAATGCGGTACAAATACAACAGTACCGACCGATATGCCTTCTCAATGTTAGTTTTAAATTTTTTACCAAGGTAGGAACTAACAGAATAACGGGAATTGCCCAAAAAGTTATTAAACCTACTCAAACCGCCTTCATGCCCGGGAGGCACATTTTGGAAGGAGTAGTTGTACTCCATGAAACAATTCATGAACTTCACCGTAAGAAAATGGACGGTGTACTTTTTAAAATTGATTTCGAGAAGGCATATGATAAGGTAAAGTGGCCATTTCTCCAACAAGCTTTGCGTATGAAAGGTTTTGCACAACATTGGTGTAATTCGGTTATGCAATTTATTCAAGGAGGAAGTGTAGGTATCAGAGTTAATGATGACATTGGTCATTATTTTCAAACTAAAAAAGGCCTTAGACAAGGAGATCCTTTGTCTCCAATGCTTTTTAATATTGTCGTTGATATGCTGGCCATTCTTATCGCGCGGGCGAAGGAAGATGGACAGGTAGGGGGACTAATACCTCATCTTGTTGAGGGTGGGGTCTCTATTCTACAGTATGCGGACGACACTATTTTGTTTTTGGAACACGATTTAGAAAAGGCGGTAAATATGAAATTAATACTCTGTATTTTGAGCAACTCTCCGGCCTCAAAATTAATTTCCACAAAAGCGAAATCTTCTGTTTTGGTAAGGCGAAAGAGGTAGAGGATCAATATCGACAAATCTTTGGATGTGAGTCGGGGTCCCTACCTTTCAAATATTTGGGAGTTCCTATCCATTATAGAAAGTTACGCAATGCCGAATGGTATCCTATCTAGTGTCGTTTTGCGGACAAACTAGGATGCTGGAAAGGGAAAATGCTCTCATATGGGGATAGGTTAGTGTTGATAAATTCGGTATTAACCAGCCTACCCATGTTTATGTTTTCATTTTTTGAGGTACCCATTGGGGTACGGAAGAGATTTGATTACTATAGGTCACGCTTCTTTTGGCAAAGCGATGAGCATAAGCAAAAATATAGATTAACAAAGTGGAACATAATCTGTCGACCCAAAGATCAAGGAGGGCTTGGAATTGAGGTCCTTGATTTGAAAAATAAGTGTCTACTTAGCAAATGGCTATTTAAGTTGTTAAATGAGGAAGGTATGTGGCAGGAGCTACTACAGAATAAGTATCTACATAGTAAAACACTAGCTCAAGTTGAAATCAGCCCGACTGATTCCCCTTTTGGAAAGGTCTCATGCGGGTCAAAGAAGATTCTTTAGTAGAGGCTCATTTAAAATTGGAATGGGGTATCTACTAGATTTTGGGAAGATACTTGGCTAGGTGACACACCTCTAATGCATCAATATCCATCACTTTACAACATTACCCAACGGAAAAACGTTTCTGTTCACGATGTTTTGGCCGCTGCACCCCCTCTGAACATTGGTTTTAGAAGGGCTTTACTCGGAGACAAATGGGATGCTTGGTCTCAACTTTGCCTCCGATTGATGGATGTTAATTTAACGGACAATGATGACACTTTTGTGTGGAGTCTAACTACAAATGGTAAATTCACCGTTAAATCGATGTATGAGGATTTGATGAATGGGCATACGGCGTACTTACACAAATATTTGTGGAAATTAAAATACCCTTGAAGATAAAGATTTTTATGTGGTTCCTTAATAGAAAAGTCTTGCTAACTAAGGATAACCTGGCTAAAAGAAAGTGGAAAGGATGTACAAAGTGTTCTTTTTGTGGTTTGGAGGAGACAACTGAACACCTTTTTATTTCCTGCCCATTTGCTCAACTCGTTTGGCGTGTTGTTTTTAGCACTTACAATATTCCACCTCCAACTAATATCACAAATATGTTTGGGAATTGGTTGAATGGTATTGATAAGAAGACCAAAGATAGAATTCGCATTGGCGTTTCAGCGATATGTTGGTCAATTTGGAATTGTCGAAACAATCTTGTTTTTAATAGATCTTCAAATTTCCATATCATGCAGGTTATCCATATGTCAGCCCATTGGATTCAGCTATGGACGTATCTTCTGCCCCAGGACCAGCGAGAACTTATGGTTACTGGGTCTGCCCGGCTCCTGATGGTCGCTCAGGGCTTCTTTTCCCGGGCTACGTGGCAGCTTTCTAGACGACTCCAGGCGTAGTGGTCTAAATGTTGTCCCTTTTTAGATGGTTGATACATGTCTCAACCTTATGCGATGCTTGAGTTGTAAACTTTGAGAACCTCCTGAATCTTGTAATAATTTCAGTTGTGTGCATCAATCGATGCAGAGGCTGGGGATTTCCCCGTTTCTAATAAAAAAACCCTCTCGCTTGTTTTATATTAGTGGTGATGGATAATTTTGCAGTACCACTACAGGAATGGCGAGCTACGCCGACGGCCTAATTCTACACCGACGACGACCATCTTCGTAGGACCCGGCGAGGTCGGCTCATCGATTTAGCCCTCAGCATATAAAAAGGCGTCGGCGTAGTTTCAAAAAAAAATTGAGCTACGTCGATGGCATTGCCGTCGGCATAGCTATGTTTGTTTTTTTTTTTTTTTTTTAATATTGAATAATTTATATCTTTAAATCCGTAAATCGAAATGTAACGAATAAAATATCTAAATCTATTAAACAAATGAGAAGAATCAAAATATGATAACTATATCATCTTTTGCATCACAAAAACTCATTTAACTAGGCGAAATTACTTCTAAAAAATAGGTATAAACTCATTTAACTAGCCAAAAGTAGGTAAGAATCAAGAAAAAATACTAATACGTGGGGATTATTCATACAAAGTGCACTACACTTTGTGAGAATTAGGTGGGTGCCATTTTGCACCATATATTTTGTACTTGGTTAAAAAAAATCATTTTTGCCGCTTAGATAAATGGAAATGACATTTATGAAAATAATTTGAAA
This sequence comes from Poa pratensis, assembly GCA_947311845.1. Lineage (NCBI taxonomy): Eukaryota > Viridiplantae > Streptophyta > Magnoliopsida > Poales > Poaceae > Poa > Poa pratensis. The sequence continues at coordinate 15,301,526 of CAMZMU010000027.1, read as the reverse complement.
AATTACTTAGAAACCACCGTTTCCTATACCAAGATACACCTATTTGTCGAATATGAGAAATTCATCACAAACTATGTCGTGGGAATGGTCATAACTTCGTCGTTTGGCTTGAAACTTATAAGTGTTTATACATGAGACATTTTTGTGAAGATTTTTGTTGAAAAAATTGCCAAAAATCAAGTATATTATTTTCAATAGCAACTAGTACCCATAAAAAAACTGCATGCCAGAGGATATGTTTTTTTAAGGTTTTTTCACTTTATTTTTTAAAAAACAGTCAAAATGGCCACCATCACTATTCATTGAAATAGATCAATTTTCTAAAACCATCGAATATGTATGTGATGTAAAAGATGATATGGATGTCATATTTGAATTCCTCTCATTTTTCTAATCAACTTAGACATTTCATTTGTCAAGTTTGATTAACGATTTTAAAGATATGAATTATTCAAATAAAGTAAAATTCATTTTATTGTTATTTATTCAAAATATACTTGTATTACTTAATCATTGTTATTTACTGAAATAAATTTTGAAAGTTTTAACAATGGAAAAGTGTAACATCATAAACCAGGGGTTAATATGATTGATAGATACTAATACGAGTAAGTTCTAACTTCTCATTTGGAAGGAATTCAAAAGTTAAGCGTGGTTGGGCTAGAGCAATTTGAGGATGGACAACCAAATGGGAAGTTTGACTAGGGTTACTTTGACCTATGATTAAGTGTGTAATTAGATATCAAGTATGTGGCTGAGTGAGAAATTTCGAAATAGAATTTAAAAAATTCAAAAAAGTTTTAAAAATTCAAAAACACTTCACAAATTCAAAAATTAGAAATTATTGGAAAATATGCCGACAGTAAAGCCGTCGACGTAGGGGTAGCTATGCTTGTCGTCGCTGTAGCCTATGCCGACGGCTTTTAATACGCACATATGGGCCTAAGCCGAGGCCCTCAAGGTCTGAGGCGCGCGTCGGCGTATTCGTTGATTCCTGTAGTATACCATTAAATGTTAAGTATCGTATGATTTGTTTTTTTTCAAAGTCATTTCGCCACGTAACTTGGCACGTATGTTGTACATCGGTATGTGTTCGCCTCCACTTTTTTTCAGAATTTTGAAATAAAGCCAGAAAGTATTTTGAAATAAATAAAAAAGTCTACTGTCTCGAAAAACACCGAGATGATCGAAAATATATCCATTGGACAATATTTTGGGGTCCAATATATTTCTCATTGCAAGTTCCACTTAATACTGTACATAACTCTTTGGGGGTGGATTACTAGCATTCTGTGCTCGATAATTTTTTGAACACCTTCGTTGACTTTATGAATCTAAATCATCACTGTGACTTATTCTCTTTATCATTCATACATTCAAAATCAGACGTACATAGACCCATATTCTGCACAAAAAAATTAAAGTGTTCAGAGATTTTTCAAAATTTTCAATAAATCATAAATGTTTTTTACTCTGTAATAGTTTCAATCCATGTGAATAAGCAAAAAAAATTGAATTTGAGCTTAAAGGCTATTTAATCGCAAACCGTACATCCAACTAAGTTGAAATTTCCCATAATACAAAACGGAACATTTAAGATTTATTAGAATTTTCTAAACAGTCTGAATTTGTAGTTCGAATTTGGGTCGATCTGGTACGTCTAATTTTAAACGGATGGCCAATAATGGGGCAAATCACCGTGAGACTTTTGGCTTCATGAAGTCGCCTAAGCTAATTCCTAATTGTCTTGCCCCGGTTATTGTCAGTTTATCTCCGCCCAAGCTGGCCTAGGTGGTTCTTTGTGCGCTTGCCAGAGAATGGCTTGATGCTCTCTCGGCGCTCCCAAGGGCGAGAGAGAACATTCAGCGCAGTTTCCCGCCTAGTTGTAGAATGTGGAGAAGTTGCAGAAGAAGCATTAGTTTGTGGTCTCAAAGATGTATCCATCTAAAACAAAAGAGAGTTTCAGAGGTAGTGAGAAAACCAAATGACTAGGGTATATGTGCTTCATATTTTGGAACTGAGCTTTGTGAATTGAGATAGTGCGGATACACTTTTCTCCTGAACTACGAGTTGTCTACAAATTGAATGTACTGATTTTTTGGAAAGACAATAAAGATATGCTAACTGGACTAATTGAGGGTTTTAACTCTTAATGCATGACACAATGAGATAAACATGTGAATTTCCATCAGTTATCTGTGTACTGAACTTACCAGGATCGGAAGAATGACGCCACAAAATCCAGCCCCAAATCTGATACCATTTTTTCATTGCAAGTTCTAATTAATATTGTACAGAACTCTTTGGGATGAATGATTAGCTCTCTGTGCTTGGCTAAACCAAGACAAAACACACATAAGCTAAAATTGCTTCTCTGTTGATAAAAAGAAGCTGAATCTCTTCTAGTGCAATTTTCTACAAGTGAGACGTACAAACAGGCCCACATTGTCAACATGGGGTTACATTTACACGAACATCACAAATCTTAATATACAGATAAATTATCGCTTTTAACAGTACACTGATTATTTGTGCGGTCGCCTCTGAATAGCTAAACTGGCTCGCCAGTCAGTTTGACAAGGGCAACAGAGAGTATCCAGTGTAGTTTTCTGCCCCATTTACCCTGGTGGTGTCAGGTTGTAGATTCCACATACTGACCTAAATGCATCAACAAGTTAGGAAAGTAGATAGAACCGAGACAATTGCATGCGAGGAGCTCCTATTACTAACTGCTGCGGATCGGTAAACTACAGCTATAACTATTTTATTCAGAGGCAAAACTTATAACTATTCTGCAGAATAACCATTTTATTCAGAGGCAAAACTTGAGCTATAACTACTAATTAACTGTTGTGGATTGGTAAACTACAGCTTCACAACTCAAACAAAAAGAACAACTTGAGACTTATGGAACAGTTTGAGGCGAAGAACATTTTGTAGAGGAAAGGTAAGAACTGGTTAGTTGTGCATATACCTGCTCTTCAATAGCATACCCAGTGACCTATCTTTCCACTACCGTTCTCTGACTACATTGTAAGGATATTTTCAGCTCTCAATACTGAGTGCAGTTCTTAGAAAAACTGTGTTTCACAGTATTATCCAATCCACCCTTAACAGAATTCATTATTTTAAAAGTACCAACACCTAGCTGAAAAAATATGAAATCATCTGAATCCACCAAACCCATCAAGAGTCCAGAAATTGTGCCTCTGCAGTAGCGCCCAGAAATCCAACGGTGGAAAAATTACAAGAGCAAATAGTATAATGGGTAAAGCATAGACGCCAAGAAGTATTAGAAAAATAGATAAAACATTATATTCCTACCCTGTTCCAAGGCCAGCCATAATGCATACCACAGACCACCAGTAAGCAAATCGGAAACATGTTTCTTCTTAAAACAAGAAACATGGCACAATAAACAGATACACGAAAAACAACAAAGCACAGTATATGTTAACAGATTCAGTCCCGGAACACAATTCAGAAGTGGACAAAAGTTGAGCCCGTATTTTCTACTGTAAAAAAAAGCAGCAGATTGCATTGCTAAGAAGTAAGACAAGAGAAGAACAAGTGCACACACAGACAAAAGATAGCATCAAGAACAATAAAGGGAGCATTAGGTCGATATAATGTCCTAATTAAGAGAACAAAGTCAATTCTTCTGTTCAACAAAATACAGACATAACAAGGCATATTAGTTAGCACACATTTCAGATGTGCACCATAATGACTTGGCAATTATGGCATCAACACGTACAGTAGTACCTTCTGCCTGGAAGGGTGTTGCTGCATCTAAGAATTGAGGGCTTCTTGATCATAAGTTCATAACTTTATGCTGACAATTAGGCCATTAAGGAGCACCACCTCAACAACCATCAGATGAAAGACGAATCATTCACTACATAACCCTCTAGTGTTGTAAAGAAGGCATGCGGAATAAGAGATTGTTTGAGCTGAAGTTGAGTAGGAAGGATGCCTGTGCGATAAGCACTAGCGAGCAACTTGCCATTGATGTCAACATAGTGTAGCCAGTCTACAGTTTTGACCATTATGAGCAACTCACCATCCACAGCCATGACCACCACTTTCGTGAGGTTGCGACACTCCACCCGGAGCTCCTCAACCGGCAACTCAATCCAACACTTGAAGGCCCAAACTTGGCTCTCATAGTCTTGCATCACCCAGATATCAATGATTGTGTTTTCAGAATTAAAACTGGCCATGCCAAGCATACCACCCATCTCGAACAGGTCGGCGTTTCCAGAAACAGCGGGCGCATGCATCTCCCGAAACAACTCAGCTGTGGTGTCGAATACCATGATCAGGTTGCTTGCGCTCTTGCTCAGATCCTGGTGTATGTGCCAATGTAGGTTACCGCCAAAGAGGAGAGATGAGGCGTATATCACTTCCTCCACATCCGGGTAACCTATGCGCCTCGGTGGCTGGCTGGAGCCTAATGTGAAGACGTAGAAGCCATCTTGATGGTCGGGTTCCCAACCCGTCGTCTTTCCGAGCAATAGTCTGTACTCGCCGGTAAGGCTGTGCCGATACATCCCCAAGGGCCTGAAGCAATGCAGGGGCATCAGGGGAGCATACTGACGAGTCGCCGGGTTGCAGATACTGAAGCTCGAGAAGTTGACGGAGAGAACGAGGAGGCCGTCGCAGGAGGCCGCCAGATGGAAGTGGCGGGGCCCAAGCCGCGCGATGGATTGCAGCTGGTCGGCGGCGAGCTCCGTCCGGTGGGCGAAGGGGATGATGTCTAGGGAATCTCTGGTGTGGGCGCGGAGGAAGGGCAGGGTGGGCTGGCGCGCGTGGTGGGCGAGGAGGAAGTCGCGGGAGGAGGTGGCGCGGCGCCAGGCGGGGCAGACGGCGCGGCAGCGGAGGAGGACTTTGGGCGGCAGGCGGACGAGGATCTCCCAGACGACGATCTCGTCCGGGAGGCCGCGGAGGAGAGGCTCCGGTAGTGCTGCGTCCGCCATTGTCGCCGGCTGGGAGCTCTCGATCCGTCCCAGGAGCAGGAGCACGAGCGAAGCTAGACGAGTGGTGTTTTTTTTTGTCGCTGGACAGGAGTGGTGTTGTGGTAGTGACGGCGGCGGAGGAGGGTAGGTCAACTATTTCTGACGCATTTGGGCTGGGCCTAGAACCCTCTCTCTTTGAACGGGCCGGGTCTGGTCAGTTCGTGTGATCGATTATTAGAAGGGACACAGTTCCAAGTCTCAAAAAACAAAAGAAGGGACACAGTTTCAAGTCTCAAAAACAAAAAAAATAGGAGAGATACATCCTCGAAGAAAAAACACCAGGATAGTGGAAAAATAGTTCTTGAACAATACTTTTCAAGAGCTAAATATATTTTTGAATGCAGGTTCTAATAAAGACTGTACATAACTCTTTCGGATGGATTACTGGCCCTATGTGCTGGGTTAAACCAAGACACACACTCAAGCTAAATTGCTTCTCTGCTTATAAAAGGAAACTGAGTTTCTTCTGGTTCAGTTCTCTACAATAGACCCGTACAAAGTGATCCACATGGAGTCGCATCTCACGCTGTTTTTTTAATAGGAACTTCCTTTTTTTGCCAGTACCACCAGTTGCTCTATCTCTGCACAAGCGGACTGAGGTGGTTTTTCACCGCCTCCTCCATCCCCAAAGTGGGGTCTTCAGTGAATATTTGGCCTTCAGCTTGTGACAAGTGCATTATGTCTCATCGTGGATATGATCGGAGCTTGGCAGGTTTAACTTCCAAATAGAGTACCACTATGATCTTTGAGCAAGAAGCAACAACAATTGATATAGAAATTGCAGAAAAAGCACTCATTCAAATTTTCACCTGTATTCCACCCAAGACAAGACTTTTAGAGGTAAAATACATTAAATATTCAGTTGCACTAACACAATTCAGAAGGCGACAAAAACTGAGCGCATATTTTGTACTTCCAAAATAAGCAGGAAATTGCACAGCTAAGAAGTAAGGCAAGTGAAATACAAGGACGTTCATAGACAAAACAGTAAAGGGAGGATTAGGTTGATACAACTTTTTTTCCACTAAGATAGCAGAGCCAATTATCCGGTTCAACACAAATAACATATGAGTGAGGGTTTCTTGATCACACCTTTGTTTTCCTGTTGAGTTGTGATCCAAATTAAAGGATATTTAGATACAACTTTACTTCCGTCGGAGCGAGCGAGGACCATCATCGGGAGGATTGGCCGAGCGAAGCGGATTTTGAGGCACCTTCGTGCCACTTCTAATTTTTATTCGATGTTTGGAAAGACCGGTGAGGGACTCATGGGATATGAGGATTCAGGTTTCGCTCTCGATTTGGATAAAGGATCTCCCTCACAGGTTACGTGTTCACCGTTGATGGTTGTGTTGTGACTTGCAAGGCAACATTATAACCAATTGTTGTCCAATCTACCACTGAAGGAAAATACATGGCTATTGCTGAAACATGTAAATAATCTGGTCCAAGTCCCTGCTCTTTCAGATCATCCCCTCCAAGAGCTCCTACTGTTCTTGCATCAACTACCTCCCCATCGAGGCCTCCGACAAGCAGGTAAAATGCGTAGCAGTCTGATTATAACTTTGTCATCAAGCCGCCCAGCCCTCACGGCGACGATACCTTCGCCCTCTCCACTGCGTGAATTAAATTCGGACAAGAGCCTCCCGGAGTATGGCACGTGCGGCGACATCACACACTCCATCGTGTTGGGCTAGGAGTACAAGGCAATGCACCCCAACTCTGCCGCGTACCTCACAGCTTTCGCCCGCTCTACGACGTCCCACGAGTAATTTATCATAATTTATACTAAACTTTTATACTTGTCCGCGTCAAAAAATTAACATATAATAATACATGTGTAATTTTGTGTGTTTACATAATTTTAACAACATAATTGGCAATATTATTATATATCAGTTAGTGTATTTTTGGTTTGTTGTGAATTTATTTAAAGTATTAAACTATACTTTGTAACAAAAAATTCCAATAGTTTATAAATATTTATAGTAAAGATTCCTATAGAGTACGATGTTATAAAATTTCCAATAGAAATTTCTAGTGGATGAGTAAAGAAGCATCAATATAGAAACTTTTAGAGTATAAACTAAACCAATGACCAAAAAAAATTATGGTCACAATTGTCTAGGAAGGCAGGTTTTAACAAATTTTGCATCCTTTAGAATTTGGTTTTGAGTAATCACCAATGAAAAAATTGTGTGGATTATAACATGTTTGATCGCTCTTATGCAATGTACTTGTCATCATCTGTTTTATATAATTCCCACGCCCATTTACAGAATAAAATTTGTTGCACGAAAAAGCATGAAAATCTTATGTAGTTACGTACGTAGACATCCGAAAACCTACAGGACTAACGAGAAAGAGAATAAGATGGTAACTATATTTGATGTCGACAGTCACATTGGTTTGTTACTACGTCACAAAAGTCATGTGATGTGTATTTGCTTACGCAAGTTAACAATTTTATTATGTTAAGATGTTATCTTCATAAGGCGCAAATGTTTTTTTTATAAAAAATTTATCTTCATTGTTAGCTCCAGCTATAATGTAGCAACAAAAGTCGAGGTTTTTGCAATGTTATTTTTGCCTTCATAGTCTTTAGCGGAGATAATAACAGAATACACATCACAAAACAAAACAAAATCTGCAACTCTAGAGCATGTATATTGCACTTTTGAACTTGCACTTGCATTATAGTATATTATAACCGTGGAAGTCTTGTACTGCTGAAAAATATGTGTGTTCCTTCAAAAAAAACATATGTGTCGATAATAAAACATTGTTGCCCCTAAGTTGCCTTGCAAGCTTCTGCGAAAAAAAATTACTTCGGCAAAAATGTTGCTTGACGATTGTTTTCCTTATCTTTGCACCTTAGAAATGTGCCTCCTACTGGTACTGGACGGCCATTGCCTCACGCTCCTTGCATGGCTCGTCATGTTCTTTCAAAAGAACTATTTTCAAGTTTGGCGTTCGATCCATCATGGCACGTACGGTATAACTACTTAACTAGCATATGATACCCCACGAGGACACTCAAGTTAACAAAGTGGAGCTCTCTCAGACTGGCTGCCATGGGTCATATTTCACGATCATTTTATTTTTTTATCAACTTGATAATTTTATACCGGTTGGTCTCAGTCTATGTTTGCCCCAAGCTGGCCGAGATGGTTCTTTTGTGCGCTTGCCTGAGAATGGCTTGATGCTGTCTCGGCACTTCCAAGGGCAACGAGAGAGAACATTTACTTCAGTTTTCTGCCTAGTTTGCCGTGGTTGGTGTCTTGTTGAGTTGTTGTACATGCTGACCATGAACTCCATGATAGAAACAAAGTAGAGAGAAAGCCCTTATAACTGCATTTATTCAGTGAAATGATACAAGAGATAGAAGTTGCAGAGGAAGCATTTGTTCAGAGTTTCAGATGTATCCATCCAAACCAAAAGAGAGCATCAGAGGTGGTACAAAACTGAACGACTAGGGTATATATGCTCCATCGCTTGTAATTGAACTTTCAGAATTGAGATAGTGCGGAAAATTTACACGACTCCTGAACCACAAGCCGTCTACAAAGTGAATGTACTGAACGAATTGGCAGTCTCACACTCACATGAAACAGGCTTTCGCCCCGCTTTATAAATAAAGCCACACGGCCAAACCGATACAAAGTGATGAGGAAACCCTCTTACAAGACAGACCAAAGATAGAAAATAAAACAGGAGTAGACACACCCTGCCAAGAAACCCTAAGCCACCGACAAGGTGGTCACCAACGTGCCTCTTCAGGAAAGCATCGCACCTCGCTGCACCATGCACACCAAGTTATCGCCGGAGAGAACCGCCTGTTCTCTCGCTCCGGGCCGTGGAGCGCCGATCCTGCCAGCCGACAGCGAGGGACGAGCACGGTGACAACAAAGGCACGTGTAGAGGAAAGAGGGTCGCCGGAACCGCCCCACGCCAGGGCCGAAGAAGCTTCGAGTCAGGATCCGAGCTTGCCTGCCGATAACGACTTGCCACAACACCAAGTACACGAGCTCCATGAAGACGCCCCCAAGAGGGTCACGACGCAGAGCGCCGCCGTCGCCGAGACCGAAACGGTCAAGGGTTTTCACCCGGAGCTCTGGCGCTAGGAAGATGACCACAGTGACGCCCTCAAGAGGGACACGACACCCGCAGGTATTGCCGTCGCTGGCGCCAAAGCGCTAGGCTTTCGCCCGAAATCACCTCCACCACACCATTGTACCATGATCTGCATGCCGCTACCAAATCAGACCTCCAGAGCACGATCTGGGAGCTGCCACTGCCGAAACACCGCCAACACCAGGATTCCCGCCACCCACTCATCGCCGCCCTCACGGCCAAGGAGATAGGCCATCACTACTGCAACGCCGCTCGCTGGAGAGCCGGCCGCGCAGACCACCATCCAGAGCCGCCGCCCCGGCATCCAGACTCTTACCAGCAAGGGACAATCACAGCTACCGCTAGCCCAGTGAGTCGAGCGTGAGATCCTGGGACCGAGCCGGGGGCGACGAGCACGGATATGGCATCACCACGCCGTCTCAAGCCAAACCAGCTCGTGGTGGCAGCCGAACATAGGCCCGCCTGGCCTCGTCTGGCCTTCAGCAGCGCAGGACGACAAACGGAGGAGACGCCACGGCCACCTCCCAGACTACCAGCGCCACCAGAAGTTGCCACCACACGCACGAACGGCCGAAGCCCGCCAAGCCCAGATCAGGCCTAGATCTGGCCCGCCTGGCCAGATCCGGCCCGCGCCGCCAATGGCCGCCGTCGCCCTTAGCCCTGCCCGCTGACCTCCGCCGTCGTCGCTGACGCCCAGCCGAGCCGCGTCGTCGATTGAAGGCTTGAGCCAGCGCTGTCCGCAGCCAGCAACCGCCGCCACCCGAGAGCTGCCGCGGCCGCCACCATGGACACGCGAGGACCACGCCGTCGAGGAATCGACCGCGCCGCCGCGCCCCTCGTCAAGCACGCCGCCCTCCACAGCCACCACGGCCCGTGCCGCCGTCACCACGCGAGGGGGAGAGAAGGCCTCGCCGCCGCCAGCGCGCGGCCTTCGGCCGCCGGCGCCATCCGGCGACGGCGAGGAGAGGGAGAAGGCGTGAGAGGGCTGGGAGAGGTGGCGGCTAGGGTTTCCCTCCCGTCGCCCACGGGAGCGACGAGGAGGGACGAGGAGGAAGTCGTCCGAGCAGAATCGAATCCATGCGTTGCAGCGCGGCGTCGGCAGTCTCACACTCTCACTGGCACAAGGAGATAACTTTGAATTTCCGTCTGTGGATTGAACTTACCAGGATTAGAAGAAGCCACAAAATCCAGCCCAAAAGAATGATACTACCTCTGTTCCAATATGTAATACAGTACATGTCTTCAATTTTGCAAACAGAGGTTTTTTTTTCATTGCAAGTTCTTAGTAATATTGTACAGAACTCTTTTTGATGAATTACTAGCTCTCTGTGCTGGGCTAAACCAAGAAAAAACACACATAAGCTAAATTGCTTCTCTGCTAATAAAAATAAGCTGAATTTCTTCTAGTGCATTTTTCTCTGCTAATAAAAAGAAGCTGAACTTATTCTGGACAAAGAGTACAGACGAACCCACATAGTCGCATGGGGTCAGATTTCACGATCATTTTACACGAACATCACAAATTTTATACAGATAAAATTTCGCCTTTAAACAGTACACTGGTTCTTTGTGCGCCCGCCTCGGAGTAGCTTCATGCTGTCCCGGCACTCATTAGGACCAAAGGGCTAAAGAGAACATCCAAGGCAGTTTCCTGGCCCATTTACCCTGGAAGGGTCAGATTGTAGATACGTGGGGGCAGCATGAGAACAATCAGAAAGAGGCCTGGATGTCCGAAGAGCGGACCACAACAACCTTCGAGCAGATGTAGAAGCTGCAGACCAACCCTTTTATTCAGAGTCTACAAAACAGAGTTTCAGAGGTACAAAACTAAGCGGCTACCATATGATTTCATCGCTTGGGACTGAACTTTGAGACACTACTGATTTTTTTGACCCCTGAACGGCTAGTCGTCTACCAAGTGAATGGACTATGCTGTAGACTGATGTGTCTACTGTTGGACATTGCAGCAAATCGCTTGTATATAGAGAGAACCTCGCTGCGAGATTTCCTAAAATAGAGCCAAGTATAGCGAGAGAAATCATCAATAAAAAGAACATAGTAGCGATGACCACCTTTCGAAGCAAAGGGAGCAGGACCCCATACATCGGAGTGAACTAGATCGAAAGGACGCTGAGAGACTGACTCACTCGTAGGATAAGGTAACTGAGTCTGTTTGCCAAGTCTACAACCATTACAATGTAAAGAAACATCACCAGAGACAGACCCTAAAACTCCTTGACGCACTAATGAAGACAAGCGAGAGCCACATATATGACCAAGTCGATGATGCCACTGTTGGAAGGACGCAGAAGAGGAGGCAGCAAGAGCATGTGAACTGGCGGGTGTGGTGGCAGCGGAAGGAACACGAAGCTAGTCAACCTCCCAAAGGCCCTGAGCATCACGGCGCCGAGGGCCAGCTCCAACTAGAGCCTGGGTGCGACGGTCCTGAACAGAGTAAGAGTCGGTATCAAGAATGGCATGACAACCAGAATCAGTAAGTTGAGCAGCGGAGAAAAGATTCATAGTAAGACGGGGAACATGAGAAACACTAGGAACAGAGAAAGACGGGGTAGAAAGAGTGCCACGACTAGCAACAGGAAGAGGTGTGCCATCGGCAGTGAGAACATTGACAGGATAATCAAGAGGTCGAATAGAAGACATAGCAGAAGAATCAGAAGACATGTGAAAGGAAGCTCCAGAATCCAGAACCCACAGAGATGTACCTGACTGTGTAGGCGACGGTGACGGAGCAGCAGTAGTGGAAGCAGTCAGCGAGGCAACGGTGCCTGTCGAGGAAGAGCCTGAGGAAGCCAGCAGACGCTTGAGCCGCACAATGTCCAGATCAGTGAGTGACGAGCTCGGTGAAGGCGTACGACCCACTGTAGAGGAGCGACCCAAGTCACGCTCCTTCTTGAAACAGGTCGACACGAGGTGACCTGCCTCTTGCAGTAGTCACAGAACATGCGAGGCCGGCCCGCTCCTGCAGGGCGCCCGCCCATCCCCCGTGAAGGAGTGGATAGGAGCGGTGGAGCAGACGACACAGGAGCTCGGGCAGCAAGCACAATGGGAGTCACAAGCAAACCGGCAGAACGGAGGCGTGTCTCCTCAGCTCTGAACCTCTGCCAGCACCTCTGATCTAGGAACACGACCACGGGCAAGCACGTGAGCACGCCGAAGCTCAAACTCGGGACGGAGGCGAGATAGGAACTCATGAACACGCTGAAACTCCAAGTCTGACCTCACTGTCTGACAGCATCGACAAGTACCACAAACAACTGTCCTCAGAGAGTCAAGCTGACGCCAGATGGCAGAGCACTGTGTGTAGAACTCATCAACAGTAGAGTCACCCTGCTGAAGCTCAAGCTCCTGACGCACCACAGACAGATAGAGAGCATCACCAGATGGCTGATAGCGCTGACAAAGATAAGTCCACATAGCAGCAGCCGTATCTAATCCCATAAACTCAGAAGCAAACTGAGGCAAGACACTAGCAGTGAGAACAGCAGCAGCACGAGCATCATCATTGCACCACTGAGTGTAAGCAGCCAACTCATCCCGATAGATGGAAAGAGCATCGGAATAAACTGATACCTGCTGATCGTAGACTTCAACTGCACGATCATCGGCATCCTTGGCGGCATCACGATCAGCCTGAGAAGCATCGACAGCCAGAACAGTTGGCACCGGCGGAGAAGGAGCCACAGGAGCAACGGGGCCCGGCGGACGGGGGACCTCGCCGGACAGAACACCCCACAACAGGAGGCCGCGCATGTGGATACGCATAAAGCCCACAAACTCGGCATAGTTGGTGCCATCAAAGATAATCGAGCACCGGGGAACAGCAACATAGCCCGAAGAGGACATCGCAGGCTCACTGTTTTTTTTTTTGAAGTCAACTGAAGAGAGAGAATATGGATCTGGATCAAACCGAGAGCACGAACCAGTGAACAGAACAACGGCCACGTGCAGCAGTCCACGAGCAGAGGAGTGGCGCCAGGAGGAATTGGCCAGGGGGTGGCCGGAATCGGTCGGGGACCGCTGGAATCGGCCGGACTCCGCCGGAATCGGTCGGGGACCGCCGGAATCGGCCGGACTCCGCCGGAATCAGCCGAAGCAGCGCCGGAAATGGCGTTGGCGGCAGCCAACGGGAGCGGCCTAAAGCAGCAGCGACCTGGACAGTAGCGGCCGGATTCACGGCAGCCCAAGGAGAGGTCGGCGACCGGAGCTGAGGTAGCCGTGGCCTGCCGAGAGAAAAGGGTAGAGGAAGAAGCAGACGAGCTAGCGTCGGCCGGCCAGGAGAGCTAGCGACGGCGACGACGGCAACGGTGGAAATCAAGCGAGCAAGGAAGAAGAGACAGTGCAGCAAGCCTAGCAACGGCGGCGGCGACAGAGGAGATAGCATGGAGCTGCTGCGTGCGTGGGAGGAGACCCTAACTTGGGACTGATACCATGTTGGACAAATGAGCAACTATATTTACAGGGGCCAAAGGCCAGTACTTATACATGTGTGATGAACAGTAAACATGAACAGTAACCTATACACATCTAACATCTACAACAACCATTTTGTTTAGAATGAAACAAACTGCTGCTGATAGGTAAAGTACAGCATCACAACTCAACAGCTCTCGAGATTCTAACACATTTTTTTCTTCACAGAATGGTCCAATCCACCCTGAAGACCAGCACCTTGCTGAAAATATATGAAATATCTGAATCTACAAAACCCATATAGATACAGCAACTATAAATTGTGTCCCAATTTTATTCTATGCAAAGCACATCTTCTGTTCTTAAGAGCAATGGTGCTACAAACCGTGGTTCTGAAATAGCACCCAGAAATCCCCCAATCCACCAATTGCAATAGCAATTAGTAGAAAGGGTAAAGCATAGACACCAGGGAGCATTACAAAAACAGATGAAACATTATATTCCTACCCTGTTCCAAGCCCAGCCACAATGTATTCCACAAACCACCAGTAAGCAAATCTGAACATTGTTTCTTACTTAGAACAACAGACATTGCACAATAAACAGATTTACGGAGTACAACAAGGCACAATATATGTTAAAAGATTCAGTGGCGGGAACACAATTCAGAGGTGGAAAAAAATTGAGCCCACATTTTTTACTGCCAGAGAAAAGCTGCAGATTGCATTGCTAAGAAGACAGAGAAGAATAAGTGCAAAAGACAGACAAATGATAGCATCAGGCACAATAGTGACAGCATTCGGTTGATATAATGTCATAATAGGACCACAGAGTCAATTTCCGTTCAATAAAAAAAATACAGACATAAGGCAGATTAGTAAGCACATATTTCAGATGTGCAACACAGACATGGTAATTTGGGCATCAACACTTACAGTAGTCCTTTCTGCATGATAGGGTGTTCATGCAACTAGGAGTGAGGGCTTCTTGATCATAACTTCATAGTTCATACTAATAATTAGGCCGTTAAGGAGTACCACCTCAACAGCCATCAGATGAAAGGAGAATCATTCACTACATAACCCTCTAGCATTGAAAAGAAGGTATGCTGAACAAGAGTTTGTTTGAGCAGAAGTTGAGTGAGATTGAGGTCTCAAGGACCAAAACTAGCGACCAACTTGCCATTGATGTCAACATGATGTAGCCAGCCTTCAATTTCGACCAGCACAAGAAAGTCACCATCCACGGGTATCCACGAAACAGGCTTTCGCCCAGCTATATTAATATAGCAACCGACCGATACAACCACTGCTGGGGCAAACAGCACAATCCAGCCCAAAAGAAACAAAAAAGAAAAGAAAAGAAACAACGCCGACAAAGGCGGTTCGACGAAAGCGAAGACGACTCGCAACCGCTGCGCCCTCCGGAGAATTCCACCACGCTCCTAGCACTCCGATGCTCCGCGTACCAAGCAGCACCTCCAAGAAGGTGAGCGACGAAGACGACGCTGCTGCCCGAACCGGGACTAGGGTTACCCCTGGTACCCATCTAGGGTTTCCCCCGGTACAACAGCGGGGTTGGGAGGAGGTACACCCGACGCCCTTCAGGAAGGATGGCGATACCCGTAGGCGTCACCGCGTCGGTGTCGAGAGCGACTGGGATTTCTCCCGACCTCCAAAACCACACCCCCGGACGCTCCGAAGTGTTCCACCAAACTCGCCACCCACCAGCACACGCCAGCACGGTCTTGCAATCATCAACGCCGTCTCACCGTGAACCATGTTGCAAGGTCGGGAAGACCGAGAAGAAGGGGCACCGGCAAGGGATGGCAGTACGGTAACACGCGGGAGGGATCGACCTCCACCGCCACCTGCGGTAGCCGACCGGATGCAGCAGCCGGGACACACCAGGCCCTCCTGGCCCGGCCGAGCCCAAAATGGGCCCGCAAAGTCCCGTCGCCGCACTGCAGCAGGCGCGCCACCGTCTCCGTCGTCCCCGGCACCAGCCCCTTCTCTTCTATCTACCCGAGGAGCCGCCACCACGCCCGAGGCGGCCCGCCCAGACCCAGATGGGGCCCAAAGGGCCCAGATCTGGGCCAGGAGGGCGCTGCCGGCCGCGCACCGGCGACCAGCCTGCCGCGCTCAGGCTACCACGGCCCCTGCAGCCAACAACTGCACCGCCGCCACCATGGCCACCCGGGCCAAGCCGGACCACCGCCGGACCGAACAGCACCGCCGTTGGAGGTCGTCGCCCCGCGAGACACCCTCCAAGCACGCGGGTAGGGAAGATCCGCCGCCGCCGGCGCTGACCGAGCCACGCTCGGCAGCCTGCACCGACGGCGGCGGGAGAGGAGCTGCGGGATGGGGCGGCCCGGGCGAGGGAGGGCGAGGCCGCGACCGGCCGCCGCGGGGCGGCGCGGCCGCGGGAGGGACGAGGGAGGAGGAGGGAAGGCGGGGAGGGGGCGGCGCGCGCCGGCCGCCGCTGGGCGCGGGCGAGGGCGGCGGCTAGGGTTGGTGTCCCTCGCGAGAAGAACGACTCGCTTCCCATCCACGGGTATCACCACCACTTCCCTAAGATTCTGCATCCGGAGCTCCTCAACCGGCAATTCAATCCGGCACTTGAAGGCCCAAACTTCGCTTTCATAGTCCTGCATCAGCCATATATCAACGATTCTCCTTGCACGATTAAGACTGGCCATGCCAAGCACATCACCCATCTCAAACAGGCCAGCATAGCCAGGAACAGCCGGCACTTGCATCTGCCGAAACACCTCAGCTGTGGTGTCGAATACAATTATCAGGTTGCCTGGGTTCTCGCTCAAGCTCAGATTCCTTTCTATGTGCCAATGCAGGTTACCACCAAACAGGACAGATGAGGTGGATATCATTTCCGCTTCTTCCGGGTAACCTATGTGCCTCAGCGATTGTCCAGAGCCTAATGTGAAGACATAGACGGCAAACTGACGTGTCAGATCGCTCAACTTTCGGAGCAGCAATCGGTACTCGCCGGAAGGGCTGTGCTGATACATCCCCAATACCCTAAAGCCATACAGTTCCCGCAGGGTAGCATATTGATGAGTTGTTGGGTTGCAGATGGAGTAATGATTGATGTGCTCGGCGTAGATGATGAGGCCGTCGCAGGAGGCCTCCGGATGCATGTAGCCATCGCGGGAGTCAAGTCGCGTGACGGGCTGGAGCTGGTTCGCTGCCCGGTGGTCGAAGGGGATGATGTCTAAGGAATTGTCGTCGGCGGCGGCGATGTTGTAGCCGCTGACGAGGGGGAGAGTGGGCCGGCGAGCGTGCTGGGCGAGGAGGAAGTGTCAGGGTACCCATCGTACCTGACCAGCAAGCACAGGATGAAGCAGCTAACGAGGCGTTGATGGACAAGCAAAGGCCAGACCGGCCCGTGAAGCCCAATCCCAAGTACTACGGTCCGGCCTGGCAACGGTGACTACTAAAGACACGAGCCCAGCTACGAGGAGAGCATCCAGTTGGATCACGACGGACGGCTCCCTCTCGATCCCCTTCTCTCGTTCCCTGTCTCTGCTTCTTCTTCCTCCCCAAGTCCCTCTTCTGAACTCGAACTCGCTCCTTGCTATTGTATCTGAATTCGGTTTGTAATCGTTTACGGTTCCGCGGTTTGAGGGCTCTGTTAGAGATGCTCTTGCAGGAAGTCGCGGGAGGAGGTGGCGCGGCGCCAGGCGGGGCAGACGGCGCGGCAGCGGAGGACGGCTTGGGGGGCAGGCGGATGAGGATCTCCCAGACGACGATCTCGTCTGGGATGCCGCGGTGGAGAGGCGGCGGTCCTGACCCTGCGGCCTCCGCCATGGTCGCCGGCTCGGAGCTCATCCTGGTTTCGTCGGAGGAGCAAGAGCCAAGAGGAGTGGTGTGGACTGATGGAGTGTGGAGTGGTGGCGGCGGCAAAGTTAGGTCAGCTTTTTTTTTTTAAGAATAGGTCAGCTATTTATATTCCAACGAAACCACTGGAACGCATTTGGGCTGGGCTTTGAGCCCATCTCTTTGAACGGGCCGGGTCTGGCTAGGTTTGTCTGATGCTGTCAATGACAAAAACAAAACACAAAGACTGAACAAGTTAGATTTGTGTCTGCTGCTCAATTTCTGAAGAAAACATTGTGTCTGATTGCATAATTGTATTGGTAAACTTAGTTCTCCAGAAATTAGATGGAATTGCATCTTTGACAATAAATATAAGCTCTGTACATGACAAGATAGAGAACATGTTCATAATTCATCCTTGGTCAAGGACTCAGAAAATTGCACTGCTCCTTTTGGCAGATTATTAGGAGGGATACAGCCTCGAAGAAAAACACCTGGATGGTGGAACATTATTTATTGAACAATATTTTTCGAGGATTAAATAATATCTGTTGCAATTTCTAAATAAGATTGCACATAACTCTTTGTGATTGATTACCAGCCCTCTGTGCTAATAAAAAGAAGCTGAAATTGCTTCCCTCCTAGCTAAATTGCTAAACCAAGACACATACAAGCCAAATTGCTTTCTGCTGATAAAAGGTAGCTGAAATTCTTCTGCTGCATTATTTCTACAAGAGAGCCGTACAAACGTACCCACATGGCCACATAGTCGTAGGCAAAGTAGCGGATATACGATATTTCTCCGTATGGAGTCACATCTCACGTTGTTTGTATACGAACTTTTTTGCGTCACAGTACACCGGTTGGTCTCAGTCTAAGTCCATCTCTCCAACGGATACATTGGTCCTGGCTCGACACTTAGGGCATGTTTGGTAGCTCTGTTGGAACCAGAAAATTTTCCCCACCCCATTTTCAGTTGTTTGGTTGAATGGCTTTCCCCTCAGCCACGACCACCTGGTCCCAAAAATGACTCTCAACCCTGTCGAGGAGAGAAGTTGAAATCGAGCTACTCTCCTTAGAGCATCTTTAAGAGAGCCCTTAGCCGCGAAACCTTATAATAATTGCCAAAGACAGTTTTGGAACCTTAAAAACGGACATAGCAGTCCCCTTAAAAGTCGCAGTCCCGTAAACATTTTTTAGGACACCCGTGAAATCGGCCCACGGAACCTTGAATTCATAGTTTTTGCGGCCGAATTGAAGGGGCCATGTATACTGGGAAAGCAGTTGGCGGGAGAGAATGTTCAGGAAGCGTCGGTGAACTTCCATCGCGGAACTCGCCGGAATCCGGCGAAGGACCGCCGGAATCAGCGAAACTGAAGCAGAGCTGGCAGAACGTGTTCGCCTGCCCCGAAGATGGGTGGCAGCGGTGCGACGATGCCCGCGAGGAGGAGCTCCGTGCTCGCCGTAGCCGAGCAAGCCCGACGCTGGCGGGGACGCAGCGGCTCCTTCCGTAAACAGGTTTCTGCTAGGGAGAAGAAGGTGGGGAAAAGAGATGAAAAAATTTGAGGCATATTCTGTTTAAGGTTCTGCTTTAAGATTTCTGCTATGGCGCGTGTCGTTTTGGCCCAAAAATGCGACGTTCGTGAACCGTAAAAGGTTTTAAGGTTCCACGGTTTAAGCCCTGCCTAGCTCACCCCGAAAACATCCCATGCATGGGGCCCATAGGCCTGTCGGCCCTGACCAAAAACCGAGTGCATTTGCCCCCACACACCCCTCTCTCCTTCCACCAAATCGCTCTTGTCGTCATTCTCGCCGCACTGCCCCGCCCCGCCGCCCTGACTCCAGCCCCGACACACCCAGTGCCATCCCGGAGTGCAGCGCCGCCATTGTGTCTAGGGACGAGCCCAGCGTTGCCCCGACCCGTCGAGCCCAACACCGCCCTGACCCACGTCACCCAGCACCGCCGCGACTCCAATGATTAGCCGCCCCGTCTCCAACAACGCCGACGAGCAACCATCGACGAAAGGAGCCTGAGACAGCGTCGCCTAGGATCTGATACTTGTTCTCCCTTCGGAGTCGCCAGGTTCCGATCAGAGTCAATGATTCAGCTAAAAGAAGAGATCGGAGGTATTTGGCCCCCAAAAGGGAATGGGGTTTTAGATCCTTGGGGAATCCCTCTTCTTAATACCCCTATTCTCCCTTCATCCGGAGATGCCATAACTTGGGCCACTCTTATGCCCCATGCATAAAAATGGCTTTTGCTTTAGCACGTTTCAAATAAAAATAATAGAAAAAAGTAGGTGGATCGGGATCGCTATTACGAGTATTCGAGTTCTTGTTTTCCTTTCCTTGGAAAGGGAATTTGTTACTAGGGACCTAATTGCTTTTATTTTCTATCCAGGGTCCTTTTTGTTATATGTTTTTAACTTAGCCCAGCTCACCTCATACAGGCCACCAAACAAAAGCTCTGATTAGTGGTCTCATACACCCTACCAAACACCACATAGTGAAACACATTTTTATGGTGTCAGCCTAGCTAGACTCAGTTTGTATGAGGTGAGATAGATCATACGGCCTACCAAACACACCTTTGGTGTCAATTTTGTGAACTGCCATGAGATTGTAGCTAATTTCCCATGCTAACCTATGAAACGCATCAACATGTACAAAGTAGAGAGAAACAACAGTAGTAACATGTGACTATGTAAGACTGAAACTGGTGAATCTTTATGGGAGGGATACTAAGAACATCGATTTCAGTACCAAGGGCACTCCCAAGTATTTTCAGCACCCAGTGCGGTTCTTCAGCGAACTTGGCATATAGCTTGTGCCAAGTGCATTATGTGTCGTCGTGGATATGGTCGTAGCTTGGTAAGAAAGGGCTGGTCGGCCGGAGCTTCCATGTTCGAAGAGAGGGCCGTAATAATCTTGGAGCGATAAGCAATAGCATTGGAGATAGAAACTACAGAAGAAGCATTCATTCAGAGTTTTTCATACTTTCAGCTCTAGACCGTCTAAAACAAGAGCACAATGTGTTAAAGGATTGAGTTGCAGGAACACAATTCATGAATGGACATCCCACATTTTGTACTGCTAAAAATAAGCAACATATTGTAATTCTAAGAAGTAGGACAAGTGAAGAACAAGGGCGCACACAGAAAAAAGATAACATCAATGTCTTAGTTAAAACAAAAAAGTCAATACTTCGGTTCAAGAAAATACAGAGATAAGGTAGATTAATAGACACTTGTTTGCACAATATTGATTTGGCAATTTGGGCATCAACACATGCAGTAGAAAATCTCAACCTCAATGTTTATTCCGAATCCTGAAAAAAAGAGTGCAAGTGTTACAACTGAGCACGAACTAGAGAGTAGAGAGCGATGGAGCTGGAGTTAGTGTTCAAATTTCAAATCACAACTAACGACCAGGGAGACTAACCTCTGTAAATTGTGCCACTCTGTTACATCCCTAATTCCCCAACAGAAAGAGGCTTCGAGAGCTAGCCTTTATAAACCCCCCCACTCTGCTCCATCCCCAATTCCTCAACCCGGAGAAGCTACGAGGGAATGAGGGAGGAGATGGGTGGGAGTAGGACATCCGTCCACCCTTGGAAGCTGCCAAGGGAGGGAGGCCACCCCGACCTTGCCGACGAACCCCGCCTCCCAGCCCGCCGCCGTCGAGAAACCGACGAGTGTTATGTCCATGTTCGACATTGACCCCAAGTCCTCGCCCTTCTAGATTCTCTCCACTAAGTGCTCTAAAAGGCTGTATAATTTATACTGAACTTTTATACCTTTCTTGGTCTTTTTTTAGCATGTTATAATATTGCAAGTATATTTGTTCTGTTTTTTTAAATAGTTAACAAACAAGTGACAATATTATTTTTTATTAGTTTTTTTAGTGAATCCACTTAAAGATATTAAATTGTACTTTATAACAAAGTTTGTTGTAGAATGAGGGATGCAAACAACGACCATTTAATCCCGTATAAACCAACTTATTTTGGTTAATGGTTCAAGAACACATTTATATTTTTAATTAAAAACACGCTATCAGAACTAACTAAACTATGTTTTTATAATGCATAAAATCTATGTAATTATAGGTATTTATGGTAAAAGACATGTAGAGACTATAGAAACTTAGAAACTTGTCTAACGAATTTCTCAATAAAAGTTTCTAGTGTATCATTAAGTAACCATACTTATAGAAACTTGTAGAATGTAAACTGAGCCAAGGACACTATTTTTAAATATTAACAATTTAACATAGTGTGCATGATTTGTACTCGGTATCAAATAACATTGCTTGATACTGTGGATTTTAATATGTTTGCATATGTAAATTTATTATCTAATACACTCTTATGAAATGTGATTGTTATCATTTGGTATATACAAGTTCCCGCCTGTTTATGAAATAAAAAAATCTTGCACAAAATTAAACATGAAAATATAGTTGGAAAGATTCCCGTAAAACATGCACCATTCACAATAAAGAGAATAGCATGGTAACTTGTTGTCGCCAATCATGCTAGGTAGAGAAAGGCTAGGGCGGCGGTAGTCCGGTGGTTGCGACGAGGGATCGACGATAATGGAGATGGCGGTGGCGATGATAGCAATGTTGTGTGAGGTTGGCCTCAACCAATCTAGTGTTTCTTTCACACGTCGTGTGTACAAACATACATTTTCTGGGCTGAAGAAAAGTCAGAAGCTCCTGAATGGTACCCGTAGGGGTGTACAAACATACATTTTAAATCTTAATGTTTTTAAATTCAGAATTTTTGAAAATCTGGTCATTTTTTCAAAATCTGTAGTTTTTTAAAATTTTGAATTGTTTCCAGTTCGAAACAGTTTTGAAAATTGTAGATTTCCAGAACTGAACATTTTTTTTAATATGAGTAAATTTTAATATTGAAAACTAAGAATTTATGCGAAATCATAGGGAAAAAAGAATACAAAAAAGAAAATGAGAAAAGAAAGGAAAATGAAAACAAGTAAAGAACAGATATGGGCAAAAGAGAGAAACCCGCCAAATTGACCGGCCGATTAGAGAAATCGTTCAGGCAACGGGACTCCCTCGCGCTGCTGCGGGCGATAAATAGCCTTTCGCGGAAAAACCATTGGCTCAAGATATGGCCCAACTGCCCAAGCAGAAGGATAGAATGTAATCCGGGCCCAGATTGGGAAACCTAGTCTCCAAATCTATAAAAAAAAAACCCTAGCCTCCGATTCCCCAATGCGCGGCGGCGCTGTGTAGCCTGCCGCCGGTGACACAATCCTGCACGCGCCCGGCCCTCTCGACATCGCTAGAGCATGCCCTTGCGGCTCGTCGACGGCGCCGCGACTCGCCTGAGAAGATTTGATTCTCCACGCTCATCGATCCGCGCAGTTCTGCCTTGGACGGGCGGCTGTCAGGATCCCCGCAATGTATGAACGGCTGTTCGGAGGTGACGAGTACGAGCGTAGGACGCCTCCGATCCTCCAATGCCAACCATAAAGCTGCTGGTGCGGTGGTAAGTCTTGATTCCTGCCATTTCCTTATTTTACAAAGCGTTCTTAGTATATGTAGGTTAGGTACAGAGAAAACTGCTATCGTTTACACATCGACCTGGGACTTGTCCATTTGAGAATCGAAATCAGAAGCAGACTCTTTATTTCTAATTCGCACAATCTTACATTACATAGATAGATGCAACGGAAGGAAGCGCAAGTTCTTCAGCTCCATTTCAAGTACACAACATACAGATAACAAATGTACCGTAGTAACACCAAGAAAACAGAGGGCTAATAATGAAGATGTACCACATCCATGAGTGTAGATATGGAGGAACATATACTGATCCTAGGTATTATGATGACGCTGAACGAAGTTCAACTAGTGAAGCATACACTCCATCTTTGATGTTCATCAGGGCCTCATGCCTTCCTTTCTCCACTATTCCACCATCCTTGAGAACCGCGATGATATCAGCACCCTTGATCGTGGAGAGGCGGTGCGCCACAACAACCGTGGTCCTGCCAACCATCACATTGTCTAACGCATGCTGCACAATCCGCTCGGACTCGGCATCCAAGGCGCTAGTCGCCTCGTCAAGTCAAGGATTAAGTGTCGCTCGACAAGTCGCGACAAGTCGCACGACTTGTCTACTTGTCGGTACCCCAGCGACAAGTTCAAAACCTCGACAAGTTGCGACAAGTTGCGACAAGTCACGACTTGTCGCGCGACTTGTCTACTTGTCGGTACCCGAGCGACAAGTTGCGACAGGTCGACTCGTAATCCTTGCGTCAAGTAGTAGTATCTTAGGATCTTTCAGAATGGCCCTTGCAATAGCCACCCGCTGTTTCTGACCACCGGATAGCTGTATCCCTCTCTCCCCAACGGTGGTATCATATCCTTGGGGAAGGCTTGATATGAATTCATGTGCGTTGGACGCCTTTGCAGCCGCAATGAGCTCCTCCTCACTGACTTCTCCGTCCTTGCCATATGCTATATTCACACGAATTGTGTCGTTGAAGAGGACAGGCTCTTGGCTCACCAATCCTGTTTGGCCCCTCAACCAATTGATGTTTAAAGTCTTGATTTCGACTCCATCCAATGAAATGGTACCTGAATCAGGATTGTAGAATCGTTCCAACATTGCGATTATTGTTGACTTGCCACTACCACTCTCTCCAACAAGTGCAACCGTCTATATAAAACCATAATGAAGTAAGTTTTTGGGTGCGTGATCGTAGAAAGTATAACGATGTGACGAATATATGGAAAATAGGCTTACCTTGCCAAAGGGGATGTGTAAGGTGAAGTCATTGAAGATTTGAATGTCTTGGCGAGTTGGGTACTTGAAGCTGACATGTCGGAAATCAATGTTGCCCTTGACCTCGTCTAATGTCAAACCTTCATTGCTGCTTGAGTCGGTTTTCGACTTTCGGTCTAACAACGCAAATATGGAGAGTGCTGAAACCTTTGCTTTTGTTGAATCTGAGGCCATTGCACTTGTTTGAGACACCCCTATAGATGCAAAAACCAGTGCAAAGAAAACCTGCAAGTATGCTTTATTTTGTAAAATGACCTCATGAAAGTTGCAATTGCGCATTTTTGAAAGATAAATCATTGTAGTTAAGGATGGAGGGAATAAGACTGCAAAAACACTGAGAAGAGAACCCTCATAAAGAAACGCATTGTAAATAATGGATTCACATACCTCAAAAACATCACCAAAATTTGATTTGCCATGGCGCACAAATTGCCCTCCAACATAGAAACAAAGACCATAAGTAAGGTACATCATCAAGAATGAGAAACCAAATCCAATACCCCCAACTATTCCTGTTCTTAATCCTTGATTCACCGAGGCTTCACATTTATGATCATATATTCTTGTTATTCTTTTCTCAGAACAAAAGGAAGCTACTGTCCTAATACTAATAATTGCATCTGTGGCCACTTGACTTGCATCTTCATACATCATCTGGAGAACCAACAATAAATCATCACTACATTACAACGTTTTGAGAGAGTGAGAAATAATTATTAAGAGAGTGTAAACTATTACTTCATCAAACAT
The DNA here is from genome assembly GCA_947311845.1 of Poa pratensis. Classification (NCBI taxonomy): domain Eukaryota; kingdom Viridiplantae; phylum Streptophyta; class Magnoliopsida; order Poales; family Poaceae; genus Poa; species Poa pratensis. The sequence goes on along the minus strand of CAMZMU010000027.1, from coordinate 15,276,537 downwards.
TGATTTAATTTTTATGTATCTTTACTTTATATAAATATTGTTGGTGAAGTTCATCCACCCTTCCACTCTGCTTTCTCACCTCGCTAACATTGTAAGAAAAATAGCATGTTGGGAGATGTAGCTTTGTGTACACATAAGCCATTGATGGGCCTAAAAGCAGACCCCCATAAAAGCAAGATATTATGATGTGGTAACGACAAAGAGATTGAAGACCAATGTGAACAATTGTTTGGAACTTGTGAATCTGTTTCTTCCCCTTTACATACCTCGACATGACCCATTCATTTGAAAAATAAAGAATGAAATTGGGTAGAGGTTTGGTTTGAGAAAATGCCCAGTTGCTAGAAAAGAAAGATGCCCTGCTCTAGAGGATGCCTTGTGTTAATACACCAGCCTACCATTATTTATGTTGTCAAATTTTTATGCGTTTTAATGGTGCAGAAAAACATGGCTGTTACGGATCGTCGTTTTTCTAGAAATGATGAACATAAACAGAAGCATAGGTGAAATAGGGGAGTACTATATGTATATCCAAATACCAAGGTGGGTGTGCGATGGAGAACCTCAAAATTATAAATAGAAGTTTACTTAGTTGTATTTTAACTACTAAATGTGGAAGGGATATGGAATGAGTTGCTACAGAATAAGTATCTCCATTCCAAGACTCACTCGCAAGTCCTTATGAAATCATTGGATGCGCCCTTCTTGAAAGGGCTTATGGAGGGTAAAAGAAGAGTAGTCACGCCTAATGTTAGTTTTGAACAAACATTGAAAGGGGTTAACTGAGTTTCTTAGCCACAATCGATACAAGGCTTGATGACCATTACCCTCACAAAGGAGTCTAATGTGTTTCGGTGGAAGCATCAAGTGTTAGTTTGTTTTGTGTTATTATGTGTTATTATATATATGGACTGCATAAATTCATTTGGAAATGCGAGGTGCCTTGAAAGATCAATACCTTCATTTAGTACCTATGTCAAGAAGAAATTTTCACAAAACACATCCTTGCCTAGTTCAATTGGAACGGTACAAAATGTTGGCCTGATATAATTTTGTCATGGTGTAAACTCCATACATAGGTTGTGTGTAGGCTGTACTGGGAACACACACATAGTTTGTGTGCTGTTTGTGGTGTGAAAGGGCACATGAGTTGTGTCCTGAGTAGATAGGCATGCTGCAATATGTTTGCAGCTGTCTACAGGCTGTGGGAGAGTAAAGAGCTAGTAGGTGGTAGTATGTTCTAGAATACTATTTATATGTAATTCTTAGCATGTAAGATAGGGTAGCAGTAGAAGGCTCTATATGTTGTAGAACCGACCTTGAACCCTCTATATAAGGAGAGGCACCCTATATGGAGAGAAGCAAGGTTGCAAGCCAAGATGTATTTGAAAGCCTGTGCGGCAGGTTGAAGCACATATGTTTGTGTGTCATTTATATGTTTGCCAAGTTTGTAGGCATTCGTTGCCTGTTTAGTGTAGCATTTGTTGCTGAAAATCTAATAGAAAAGGAAGCCATTTGTTGCCTGAAATCCTCTGTAGTGCTAGTCCCTTGTTTTCTTCATTTCCTAGAGAGACCAGAGAGGAGAGAGAACAAAGAGGGAACACCTAACACAAAAAGTGTGGTTTTGCGATCAGGATGAAATAATTCGACCTATTTTATTTTCTAGCACATTTTTCGTCTCATACGGAGGATCATTTACGGGAATTTCACCTTAACTCCACCATCTAGTCTCGTAAATATAAATATGTTTAGGTTTTGGTTACAGAGGAAATAGACAAAAGGAAAGGTCAGATCAGGGTTGGGTGTGTGTTTTATATATGTTTGATTATTGAAACGATCTCAAAGGTATATTTTGACAAATAAAATTTATAACAGAGAATAATTTTACATTTTTCCAGTAGGTTATTCATCTCTCTAGGCATTTTACCCATATAGGGTGCGTACATGTGGAGGTGGAGGATTCCCTGATCTCTAGGCGCAAACACTTGGACATGGTAGAACGAGATATAATCCACCAATATGGACGGCGGTCTAGAAATATGATTTGAGGAACAAGTTGTGTATGTCATCCCTATCATTGTTGTTTTGGCATGAAACCTAGAGGATGCTATACTCAACTACTCCTCTGGTTCACCAAAAGGTATGTTTCGGGAAATAACAAGTCAACAACTTATGAAACATTAGAAAGTAGTAATATCTTTAAAGTATTTTTAAAAAATCACATGAATAATTTGTATCATAATTTACTTTTACAAGATATAGTTTTGTAGCCTTCCTATACATGTTTCAGTGCAAATTGGTGGTAAGATTAATTATGGAGACAATGCCTAGGTCCAAAGCAACACAAATTATGGAACTATAGAGTGTAATATTTGTTTCGAGAAATTAATTTGAACATGTCGTATGACTTGATGGACATCCCAACAATTTGCTTTAAAGGACTACCTTAGCATCTTGACTGAAACCCTTCAAGAACTTCACTTGCACGTAACCTTGAAGACCCACAAGTGGAACTACACATAGGATGATCAAACAGAGCTTCCAGTCAGCTCTCATGGCAATGACAACTCCTGTGACAAGTGTTGATATAATCTGAACTATTAAGGCCAAGTTATCTCCCACTAAGCGACGAACATTCGAAGCATCAATTGACAATCTTGCACCAAGTGCCCCACTGTAAGAAATAATTTCGTAATTATATTATCTGAAAGTAAACTTCATAAATTCTAGAAGAGGAAGAAACCAAGAGAAAAGTGCAACAAACCTTGAGTTTTCAGGATCATCAAACCAAGAAACTTCTTGGTGCACGATGCTTCGAAATGACAAAGCACGTATGCGCTCTATAAGCTTCCCTCCGGCTATTCCAAACAAGAAGTACTCTGCTGGTATTGATATAACTGATATGATACCAATCACAACACACATCAAACCCCAAAAACTAGTATCTTTTTTTAGTTTATCTGGTGGCGCGTAGAAAGCTTTAATGGCACTTGAGAGCATTAAAGCAAACATTGGCAAAAGCATTCCATGAACCACTGCAGCTAGGGATCCTAGCAGAAGAATAGGTACCTCTGGCTTATTTAGAATTGCTAGCCGAACCATAGCAGATTTCTTTGGGACCTCACCATCACCATCATTCACTTTATTTTCCCCCCCTTGGGAATCATTTTGCAATTCAACTGTGCCGGGAAGCCCGAAGGGAAGTGTGAAAGAATGACCGCTACTATTGCCTATAGAACCACTAATTGACCGCTTCATGGACAAGCTAGTACTTTTAGACATTGGAGCAGACAACTGTCGATCTATTTTCTTCTCTTCACGACTTTCTTGAAGTAGAATGAGTTGTGAGTAAACACCACTTGGGTTTAACACTAATTCATTGTGGGGACCTATGTAAATATATATTTATACATGTTAAAAGTGATAATTTTGTTAAAAATGTGCCAAACAATTGACGGAAATGGAATCCCCACCTTGTTCAACTATCTTTCCTTGTTGAACAACCGATATGCAATCAGCATTTCTCACAGTAGTTAGACGATGTGCAACTACAAGCGTAGTTCTGTCCACATGATCCTATTCAGTGCCTCCTGCACTATCTTCTCCGACTCCACATCTAGTGCGCTAGTTGCCTCATCTAACAGAAGTATTTTGGGATCTTTAATGATTGCTCTGGCAATTGCAATCCTTTGCTTTTGTCCCCCTGATATCTGAGCACCATGTTGGCCAACCATTGTGTCATAACCCTAGTAAGAGATAAAAGTAAGTATTAACACTTAAGTAAAATTGAAGAACTTAGAATTACACCGTGAATTTTCACGCACATTAGGCAACTTATCAATGAAATTTGCTGCATTGGCGAGCTCAGCTGCTCTTCTGATCTCCTCAATAGTTGCATCTTCTTTTCCATATGTTATATTATCTTTAATTGAGGTCATAAAGAGAAATGGCTCTTGGCTAACAAGACCAATTTTCCCTCTTATTGCATTAAGTTGCAAACTCTTGATATTGATCCCATCAATCAAAACCTCACCAGCCTGAGGATCGTAAAATCTCTCTACAAGACTAATTACAGTTGACTTGCCACTCCCACTCTCCCCAACTATAGCCATCATAGTGCCACTCGACACATGTAATGAGAATCCATCAAATATTAACTGCTCGGGCCTTGCTGGGTAACTGAAATACACATCCTTTAGCTCAACATCGCCCCTGATGTCTTCTAGTTGCTTACCAATCTTGTCGTCAGGATCAATCTCTGGTTTCCTCTTTATTGTTGTAAACAACCTGTGTGCTGCAGATTGTCCTCCTGCAAAGGCTGACATGCATGGGGTTGCACCACCTAAACTTCTGCAACAAATAATTTGTCATCATCACTACTAATAATGTGATATGAATCATTATTATCATATATATGAACTCTTATTCAAGGCAAGAGTAAAGAATTTACGCTGCCCCAGTTACGATAGCCAATAAGACAGTGATGACTTGTCCTCCTGTGTATCCTTTTGCAAGTACCAACTTTCCGCCGTACCATAAGGCTAAACCATAGCTTGAGAAGAACATGAACATAACAGAACCCATGCCAAAGCCATTAGTAAGTCCTTCCTCAACAGTACTCTTGTATGCCTTATGTATTAGTTTATTGTACGATGTGATGGCCCGCTTCTCCCCATTGAATGAAGCAACCTATTTATAGATATGGCCTCAAGATAACTTCATGAGTACAGAAGAAATCAGAATAACCGTCCCTTATATATATGAGAACCTTTATACCACCCATTATTTGAATTCTTAGTGGATAGAACTTACCGTTTTTATGCTTCCAATTGTTTGCTCAACAACATTCCCCGCATTACTATATGATGCTTGACCTTTGCTAGAGATATTGGATAGAACTTTAGCCACTACTCCTGCAGTTAGTACTACTGGAGGTATGCATGCCAACATGACAAGAGATAGAATCCATCCTTTCACAAATCCTACAACAAAACCGCCAATGAAACTCGCCACAAGTTGTTGGAATTTGCCCACCTGGAGAATTTTACATTAGATATCTATGTCAGTTTTAATACTAGCTGTAATACAATTTTGCTTAATTTATATTCATTTATGTTGAGAAAGTCCTTACCTTCTCACCAATAGCATCCTGAACTAGTATATTCATTTATGTTGAGAAAGTCCTTACCTTCTCACCAATAGCATCCTGAACTAGCACCGTATCACCAGACATTCTTGAAACTACCTGCCCAGTCGTCATTTCAACATCAAAGAATGCTATATCCTGTCTCAAGACAGATTTGAGGTAGAGGGATCGAATGCGTGCCGCCTGCCTTTCGCCAGTAATTGTCCAACATGACACCTCTGCACATATAAACAACGAGTTGGCTTTGTGGAAACTTGCATGATCATCAGCACTATATGCTTCACATATGATTCATTTTTATGTCCATGTGCCACGTGAAAAAAGTTTACCGTCATGACAGCAATTGAATATTTCATATTTCTATCATATGTATCTACTTCTAGTTGAAAAGTAAAACAAGTGAAATTTTCTCATCATATATTCAGCTGGCTAGCACTATCTCAGTTGACCATGCAAAAGTGTAAACACGTATGAACATCTTGACAAAATCTGCTCATGCTCACGGAGAAAAGAGACGACGGCTGCTCCGATACCCTAGTAGACAAAGTTCAGAACCACCTGCAAACACGAAATGACAACATGGTGAAAATGGATCCTTTGTTTACTGTCTTACAGCCTACCTCTTACATCTTATGTTACTAGAGGCATACCACCTACCATTAGTTTAAACACCAACATATACCATTCAAATAGATATACCTACCATTAGCGATCATTCAAATGCATCTAGTGACATTAGTTTGGTATTATAAATATTGCTGTTTTTCTACAAAGCTGATAAAATTTAACAAGTTGTGACTTAGAACAAAATCTAAAAGTACACTTAGCTGTGAACCGAGGGAGTAAATTCATACTTCCAGCTGCAGACATGGCAGCTTCTCCCTTCTTAAATGTTGGAGCTATTATTTGTATTATGTATTAAAAGGGACCACCAAGAATGCACGAGGTATTACAGCCAGCTCGAAAACAAGAGAAAAACAAACACAGAGCAAAAATAGAAGAACCAGAAAGAACTGTACAACAATCCTAGCAAGGTTAGAGATGCTTCCAGAAGCTCTAAAATAGGAATTATTGTTTCAGCTGCTTTTAGTAACCAAAGTTAGAGAAATATGAGTGCTCGATATTTTTTTACTAACGGAGGACAAGTTGCAATTTCTTAAACAGATCCAAGGAAACCAGCCATGAAAGCCGAATGTGAGAAAATGAATGGAGACGATTGGGGCGTACTTTGTTGACGCGCTGAAGGACGTTACTGTCTCCGGCGCCGCCGAAAGCGTCGAGGGCGTCGCCGAAGAGGAGCGTCATGAGGGGCTGCGACACGCCGTTGGCCAGCGAGGCCACCGTGCCGACCAGCATCAGTAGCACATCCGTGCCCTCGGCGTACCGGAACAGGCCCATAAAGGACACCTTCTCGTGCCCACCGCTCTCCTCCTCGTCAGCACCCCTCCCGTTCACAGCCGCCCCTGCGTCCATTGCTAGCCGGTAGCTAGGCTTTGTGTATACAGAACCCACAGATTTGACTACAGCCTGATCCTCGCAGCTTTTCTTATTTGCCAGGGTATTTATGCCTCGGCTGACCAATATGTCCGGAGGCACAACTGGCTGGTGAAGCCGTAGGAATATTATACTGTTGCCACGCTCTGTGTTGCCAGAATAGGTTGGTATTAGTTACGCTCCACTAAACAAAGCGTACGGCATTAAGCAAATGGATTCCGAAACTATATCTGAGCCGACAATCCTTCACGTTATTGACGTAGAAAAGAGAACTCCATTTTTTTAACTTTTGGACGTTGCAATGCCGACTTAGTTTTGCTAGTTTTAAACTGGGGTTAATTCAAAACCTTGACACTTATTATTGATCCAGAGGTACTACCACTTATCATCACTCAAGGCTATTTTCAAATGGCCCGGTATGTGAGTCCTACTATGGGAGATGCTTGCGGCAATTTAAATTAATGCATTTATACTAAGAAATGTTGATCTCACAGGTAATGAAGAATCCGCTGGTACGGTAGGCCGACAAGCACGAAGGAACAGTTATATATGACAATTGTATTATTGAAGGTATAACCATAGAAATTTATTAGTTGTGACACATGCGTACGTGAGTTCAACTGCGAATACTAGTCACTTCAAGATGATTGAGTTAATATTTTTGTTGTAATATATTTAGGTAGAGTTATGATGACCAATCAGCAGTTATACACATCGTCATGCTGTGTTTAGATATAACTATGATTATTTATATGACGTGTGTTTTGTAGATAGATATAAGAATATATATATGTCTGTAGCAGAGAGAGAGAGAGAGTACAACAAGGTACCTGCATAGGTAGTTTCCCGCGGGAATTATTTTCCACCCTTAGTCCCTTTTTTTTTTTTTGACTTAGTCCAAATATACACCAGTCATGCAGACTAATTTGGGCACGTGCTTTACTACTTTCCTGGAAACAACTCTACCAACTTTCAGTGGTCAGAAGTACAGAACAATGACCAGATTGGCTATCGTTCAACGGATGAAATATGTGAACTACGTTTTCGAGGCAAGATAGTCTGCGCGTAGAATAGTAATTAAGCGGTCTAGACATGTCAGATGGGAAGGTGGTGATCAACCATTAGTCTAATCCCTGCAAGTGGAGCTAGCCAAATATAGTTAACCTTGTTGTTGATCATGTCGATGTACTAAGGTTCTACGATATGGATGAACATGTCTCTTTCCTTTCCTAATTAAGTGTTTACGGTAGACTACTGTTATGTGTGACGATCAATTTTACTGGAAAGTCTGTCAGCACGTATTATTAGTAGGCTACCTAAGACTAGCTTCATTATCAGTAACGAACTTGACTACGGAGCTCCTCCATTTGCATGTCTATCCGGCCGACGCATATCTGCCATCGCCTGGCGATCCCGATATCCCCTATGAACATCCACACCGGGAGCCACCGGTTGGAGTCCAGAACCTCTTATTGTTTGACTAGCTACAACGCAACACACTGCACGCAGGTTTTGCTCTACAAGGTGAGGCTTAATTGCTTAGTGACCAGGGGATATATGTACATAAGAATGGAATCATGTTATCTCTCAAACTGTGTATTCAGTAAAAAAAAAGTCATTGGCTCATGATATGGCCCAATTGTCCACGCAGAAGCCAATATTGTAATTCGGGGCCCAGATTGGGAAGCCTCGACTGAATTTTGATCGATGTCGGCAACTCTGAACTTGGTCGTGGCAAAAGCCTAGCCTCCCGGCGGCGCGACGGTGGTGCTGTGTAGCCTGCCGCCGGTGACACCATCCTGCACGTGCCCGGCCCTCTCGACATTGCGCTAGAGCACGCCCTTGCTGCTCGTCGACGGCGCTGCGAATCGCCTGAGAAGATCTGATTCCTCACGCGCATGGATCCACGCAATTCTGGCTTTAACGGGCGGCTGTCAGGATCCCCGCAATGTTCGGAGTTGACGAGTACGAGCATAGGGCGCCTCCGATCCTCCAATGCCAACCATAACTGCTGGTGCGCTGGTAAGTCTTGATTCCTGACATTTCGTTATTTTATTTTTTGACCTGGCCGTTTCCTTATCTTACAAAGCAGTCTTCGAATATTTATATGGGTATATATTAGGTACAGCAGGAAACTGCTCTACTTTACACATCAAAATAGGAGTGTCCATTTGAGAATTCAAATCAGAAGCAGAATCTTTATTTCTACTACGCACAATCTTACTTTACATAGGTAGATACACAAAAAGGAATCGCACAAGTTCTTGAGCTCCGCTTCAAGTACCAAACAACATATGTAATACCATAGTGGGAACAGCAAACAGAGGGGGTCGATGAAGATGCACCACATCCACGTGTGTAGATATATAGGAACAAATGCTGATCCTAGGTATCATGATGAGGCCGAACGAAGTTCAACTAGTGAAGCATACACTCCATCTTTGATGCTCATCAGGGCCTCATGTCTACCTTTCTCCACTATTCCACCATCCTTGAGAACCACGATGATATCAGCGCTCTTGATCGTGGAGAGGCGGTGCGCCACAACAACCGTGGTCCTGCCAACCATCACAATGTCTAACGCATGCTGCACAATCCGCTCGGACTCCGCATCCAAGGCGCTAGTCGCCTCGTCAAGTAGTAGTATCTTAGGATTTTTCAGAATGGCCCTTGCAATAGCAACCCGTTGTTTCTGACAACCAGATAGTTGTACCCCTCTCTCCCCAACGGTGGTGTCATATCCTTGTGGAAGGCTTGATATGAACTCATGTGCGTTGGATGCCTTCGCAGCTGCAATGAGCTCCTCCTCACTGACTTCTCCGTCCTTGCCATATGCTATATTCACGCGAATTGTCTCGTTGAAGAGGACAGGCTCTTGGCTCACCAGTCCTATTTGGCCCCTCAACCAATTGATGTTTAAGCTCTTGATTTCGAGTCCATCCAATGAGATAGTACCTGAATCAGGATTGTAGAACCGTTCCAGCATTGCGATTACTGTTGACTTGCCACTACCACTCTCTCCAACAAGTGCAACGTTCTATATAAGACCATAATGAAAGTAAGTTGTTGGGTCAATGATTATAGAAGATATAATGATGTGATGATTATATGGAAAGTAGGCTTACCTTGCCAAAGGGGATGTCCAGGGTAAAGTCATTGAAGATTTGGATGTCTGGCCGCGCTGGGTACTTGAAGCTCACATGTCGGAAATCAATGTTGCCCTTGACCTCGTCTAATTTCAAACCTTCATTGCTGCTTGAGTCGATTTTAGACTTTCGGTCTAACAAAGAAAATATGGAGTGATGAAACCTTTGCTTTTGTTGAATCTGATGCCATTGCACTGGTTTGAGATACTCCCATGGATGCTAAAATCAGTGCAAATAAAACCTGCAAGAATGACTTATAATGTTAAGTGACCTCATGAAAGTTGCGACTGTGCATTCTCAAAATCATAATTTTCAATGTGGTTAAGTACGGAGGGACTAAGACTACAAAAAATATAGAGGAGAGGACCCCTCCATAAGAATATCATTGCTGAAATAATGAATTTCTATACCTCAATAACATCACCGAAATTTGATTTGCCATGCTGCACAAATTGCCCTCCGACATAGAAACAAAGACCGTAAGTAAGATACATCAACAAGAATGAGAAACCAAATCCAATACCTCCAACTATCCCGGTTCTGAATCCTTGATTCATTGAGGCTTCACATTTTTTATCATATATTCTTGTAATTCTATTCTCAGAACAAAAGGAATCCACAGTCCTAATGCTAGTAATTGCATCTGTGGCAACTTGACTTGCATCTTCATGCATCATCTGGAGAACCACAAATTTATTAGAACTAACAAACAATGTTTTGAGGAAGTATGAAATACTTACCTAGAGTAAGTGTGAACATATACTATGACATAGAAAACATACTGAAATTTGTAAACTTCATTGAACATTGTTTTAGTTTTTTATGTATCTTTGGTTTTATATAAATATTATTAGTAGGGTTCTTTCACCTCTTCCACTCTTCTTTCTCACATTATTAACTTTTTTGAAGAAAAAAAACGTGTTGGAAATATGCATCTCGTTTGTGTTACTTGAGCCATTGACGAACCTAAATTTAATACAGTATAAACAATTGTTTGGAATTTGTCAATTTGTTGCTGCCACTTTAGATATCTCTAAATCCCATCCATTAGGGAAATGAAGAATGAAATGAGTAGATGATTGCTTTGAGAAACGGCTGAGCTGCTAGAAAGGCTAGTTTCCCTCCTCTCGAGGATGCCGTGCTCTACTCCACCTTGCTCCCAGCCTCCTTTATTTATGCCGTCTTTCTTTGATGTGTCTTAAGGGGCGCGGAAAAATTTAAACATAAGCATGGGTACCAAGGTGGGTATGTTGATTGATAACTTCAAAATTATAAATAGGAAATTTGCTTATTATTTTGTTTTAAACTACTTCTGCAAAACAAGTATCTCCACTCCAAGACACTTTTCCATGTCCTTATGAAACAACTTGGGCGAACCATTCTTGAAGGGGCTTATGTACGTAGTTAAAAGAAGAGTTTCTCCTAATGTTAGTTTTCGGTAAACAGTGACAAGGGTTAAGTAAATCACTCAACTATATTTGGTGCCAATCACCCTAACAAAGGAGTCAAATGTTTTTCAATGGAAGTTTCAACTACAAGTGTTATTTGTGTTAAATTTATGTACTTGGATAATCATAAATTTCAGAGGAAGTTCATTTGGACACTCAAAGTACCTTTAAAGATTAATATCATCATTTTTTTTTTTTGAATTTTAAAGTGGTACTCCAATTAAACTGGCACAGCAAGATCGCTGTCCACAATAGTAGCGATACATCTGGGAGCAGTAGCATCCCAGTAGGAGTCCTCGGACTCAGAGATAGCTCCCAGCTTAGCAAGCTCATGGGCAGCTTTGTTACAAGATCGGCGACTAAAAGTAAACTCGAAAGAAGCAAAATTCAAAGAGCAAATGCTTCTAGCCTCCTTCACCAGCACGCCAATCCCGGACTTATCGAGATCGCCACTCTTCAGGCCTTGCACCAGGTTAGAGGCGTCAGACTCGAAGATGACACGATTGGCGCCTATCATGTCCGCTCCATGGATTGCAGCGAGGCAGGCCTCCGCCTCGGCCTGCAGAGCACAAGATTAATATCATCATTTAGTATACCTATGTCAAGAGGCAATTAAGAAAACACGGCCTCGTCAAGTGTAACTGGAATGGTACAAAAAGTTCGGTTTGTGCTATCAAGATGAAATAATTCAACATATTTTATTTTCTAGCACCGCTTTTCTCGTCCTATATAGAGTACTATTCTACTACACCTTCTAGTGCAGCAAATATGTTTAGGTTTTGGTTATCACATAACAAATCGGGGTAGCTTGTGTGCGTTATGTTTGGCTATGTGGGACTACCACAAAGATTTCTTTTAGAAAATAATATTTATAACAAACAATTATTTTCAATATTTCATAGATTATTCATTTGTCGAGGTTTGTGATCCATAATGGTGCTACATGTGGAGGTGTATGATTCTCTGGTCACTAGGTGCGACCACCTGTACATGGCAGAACAATATATATTCAACTAATATGGACGGTGGTCTAGCAATATGATTTGATGAAAAAAGCGTAGCATGTACCTCTACCGTTTTATTATGGCTACAAAGCTAGGACGCTACTTCATTATTCATCTGGTTCCATAACGGTATGTTTTGGGAAATATCAAGAACCAACACCTTTTGAAACATTAGCAACTACTAATTTTTTTACATTTTCCCTCATAAAATCTTTGAACTTGTTTTAACTATTTTGTATCAGTAATATTTGGATCGCAGTTTTTTTTTACTTTTGTTACATCTTCGGGTGCAGATTGGTGGTAAGATTAAATTCTGCTAGAGACAATGCTTATGTGAAAAGCAACAACATTTATGGAACTGCATGTGTAATTTTTGTTTCCTGAAATTATCTTAAAATGTCAGATGACTTGAGGAAAATACCAATAACTTTCTTTAAAGGATTACCTTTGCATCTTGACTGAAACCTTTCAAGAACTTTACTTGCACATAACTTTGAAGACCCACAAGTGGAATTACACATAAGATGATCAAACAGAGCTTCCAGTCAGCTCTCATGGCAATGACAAATCCGGTGATAAGTGTTGATATAATCTGAACTATTAAGGCCAAGTTATCTCCCACTAAGCGTCGGGCATTCAAAGCATCAATTGAAAGTCTTGCACCAAGTGCTCCACTGTATGATTTAGTTTTGCGATTATTATCTGAAAGTAAAGTTCATAAATTCTAAACGAAGTGAAACCTGGAGAAAAACCTGCAACAAACCTGGAGTTTCTAGGATCGTCAAACCAAGCAACTTCTTGGTGCACAATGCTTTGAAATGACAAAGCACGAATGCGCTCTATAAGCTCCCCCCCCCCCCCCCCCCCCCCCGCTATTCCAAAAAAGAAGTACTCTGCCGGTATTGAAATTATTGATATGATACCAATGACAACACACATCAGACCCCAAAAACTGGTGTCCTTTTTTAGTATATCCGGTGGGGCGTAGAATGCTGTAATGGCACTTGATAGCATTAAAGAAAACACTGGCAGAAGCACTCCATGAACCGCTGCAGCGAGGGTTCCTAACATAAGAATAGGTACCTCTGGCTTGTTTAGAAGTGCTAGACGCACCATAGGAGATTTCGTTGGGACCTCGCCATCGCCATCATTCAAAATATTCTTCTCGCCATGGGTACCATTTTCTACATGCAACTCAACTGTGCCAGGAATCCCGAAGGGGAGTGTGAATGAATGCCCACTACTATTGCCTATAGAACCACTAATTGACCTCTTCATTGACAAGCTAGTACTTTTAGACATTGGAGCAGACAATTGTCGGGCTATTTTCTTCTCTTCACGAATTTCTTGAAGTAGAATAAGTTGTGAGTAAACACCATTTTTGTTTAACACTAATTCATTGTGGGCACCTATATAAAAAGTACATTTATTTATGTTAAAAGTTGATCAATTTAATTAAAAATATGCCAAAAATTGACAAGAAAAAGTGCATGAAGGAAATGCGATCCCCACCTTGTTCAACTATCTTTCCTTGTTGAACAACTGATATGCAATCAGCATTCCTCACAGTAGTTAGACGATGTGCAACTACAAGCGTAGTTCTGTCCACCATGATCCTATTCAGTGCCACCTGGACTATCCTCTCCGACTCCACATCTAATGAGCTGGTTGCCTCATCTAACAAAAGTATTTTGGGATCTTTGATGATTGCTCTGGCAATTGCAATCCTTTGCTTCTGTCCCCCAGAAATCTGAGCGCCATTTTGGTCAACCATTGTGTCATAACCCTAGTAAGAAATAAGAGTTAGTATCAGCACCCATACACTCATATCAAATGAAGAACTTAGGATTACACTAAGTTTCTCACGCACATTGGGCAACTTATCAATGAAAATTGCTGCATTGGCGAGCTCAGCGGCTCTTCTGATCTCCTCAATAGTTGCATCTTCTTTTCCATATGTTATGTTATCTTTAATTGAGGTCATAAAGAGCAAGGGCTCTTGGCTAACAAGACCAATTTTCCCTCTTATTGAATCAAGCTGCAAACTCTTGATATTGATGCCATCAATCAAAACCTCACCAGCCTGAGGATCGTAAAATCTCTCTACAAGGCTAATGACAGTTGACTTGCCACTCCCACTCTCCCCAACTATAGCCATCGTTGTGCCACTCGAGACATGTAATGAGAACCCATCAAATATCAACTGCTCAGGCCTTGCTGGGTAGCTGAAATACACATCCTTTAGCTCAACATCGCCCTGATGTCTTCTAGTTTCTTACCAGTCTTTTCGTCAGGATCAATCTCCGGTTTCCTCTTTATTGTTGTGAACAACCTGTGTGCCGCCAATTGTCCTTCTGCAAAGGCTGACATACATGGGGCTGCATTACCTAAACTTCTGCAACAAACAATTCATAATTATGTTAAGCTTCATGCGCTAACCACACTATTCTATAAGACCGATCTGATGAAAAGGGAGAGCCCAATCCACATATACTGTAACAATTATAACTACTCATAATGTGATAAGAATAATTATTATCATATGAATTATTGTTTAGGTGAGAGTAAAATTTACCCCGCCCCAGCTATGATAGCCAATAAGACAATGATGACTTGTCCTCCCGTGTAACCTTTTGTAAGTATCAACTTCCCACCATACCAAAAGGCTAAACCATAGCTTGAGAAGAGCATGAATAAAACAGATCCCATGCCAAAGCCATTAGTAAGTCCTTCCTTAACAGTAGTCTTGTATGCCTTGTGTATTAGCTTATTGTACGTTGTAATAGCCCTCTTCTCCCCATTGAAGGAAATAACCTATTTACAAGTATGGTCACATGATAACTTAGTGAGTACACAAAAATTCAGAATAAGACCCCTCAAACAGAAACCTTTTTTAAACTGGCCATTGTTTGAATTGCTAAGTGGACTGAACTTACCGTTTTTATGGTTCCGATTGTTTGCTCGACAACGTTCCCCGCATTATTGTATGATGCTTGACCTTTGCTAGAGATAGTGTATAGAACTTTTGCCACTACTCCTCCTGTAAGTACAACCGGAGGTATGCATGACAAGACATAAAAGCCATCCTTTTAGAAACCCCTACGACAAAACCACCACAAGTTGTTGAAATTTTCCCACCTGGAGAGTTTTGTAATAGATATCTATGTCAGTTTTAATACGAGCTGGAACATTATGAATAAAACTTTTCTTATGTGGTATTTATTTGATGTTTACAGAGTCACAGTACCTTCTCTCCAATAGCATCCTGAACTAGCACAGTATCACCAGACATTCTTGAAACTATGTGCCCAGTTGTCATTTCTATGTCAAAGAATGCTATATCTTGTCTCAAGACAGATTTGAGGTATAGAGATCGAATGCGTGATGCCTGCCTTTCACCAGTAATCGTCCAACATGACACCTCTGCACATACAACAAGTTGTCTTGGTAGATATTCTAACTTAACATGATCAACACTATATTGCTTACATATGATTCATTTCTTTCATGTGTCACGTAAGTAAAAAAATTCCACTGTGACTGCAATTAATTTTTCATATGTTTAATCATCTATCTCCTTTAGTTGAAAAGTAAAATACGTGAACTCTGTTCATCCTATATTCAACAGTTTTCTAACAAAGGTTAGGAGCAGAAATTGGAATTTGTGCTAGAATCATAGTTTGCAAAGTTACTACAATAGTATATACATAAATTGACATTTTATCAAACATGTCAATGGTGTCAATAACTGGCTAGTATCTCCATTGATGAGTCAAAGTGCAAACAAAAATGAATAGGTTGACAAAAACTGCTCATGCTCACGGAGGAAAGAGACGTCAGTTGCTCCGATACCCAAGTAGACAAAGTTCAGAACCACCTGCAAAAATGAAATGACATGTTGAAGATGTATCTTGTGTTTGCTGTCTTGCAACCATGTATAACATGTGAAAATTAATATAAATGTAACTACCCTTATGCCGACAAGTGATGACCGATGTGTGATTAAAGCTCCCAGCCTGCTAGAAATTTTTGTTGCTGTAATGACGCAAAATATGACCAGCCCACACCGATTGGATGTGTAAATCTTGTAGACATCTAAGCTCAGCCAGCGATCTGGGAAGTGAATCCGCTGTTTTCTACTACTCGCGTGCGCGACAGGGTGGTATGCCTGGAATGGATATGGTTTTGTGCTGGCGGTTGAGCTTCGACAACCACCTCAGGCTTTCGACTTGATCCATGTCTTGCACAAGAGATATTTATCTTTGAGCATGCTACACAACGCTGCCGCATGTAAGACTAGCTCGTGCGGCAGCTCCTTTAAAAGCATGCCTGAAGTGATATCGTGGATCACATCACGTATTAAATTAAAAACATGTTATCTCTCAAACTGTTAATTCGATTGAGAATCCGTTTTTACCGTTGGTTTAGTCGCAACTATATTGTCGAAATTAGATCTCATATTGCCATGTTTTGACAAAAACAATTGGTGGTTACCAGATTATTATAACTAACTTACTAGATTAAATAGCTTGGTTAACATGTTTCTGTACACCATTTTACACCAATCGAATAACCATGTATAGTTGTCGTGGTAACTACTTGGTGGTATGATGGCCATAGCAGCGTAATCTGGTAACTGATGCGATTTTTTTCGGTCAAAACATATTAATAATGATCTAATGTTGAACCCTCGACTTAGTGATATAAATGAATGGTTAATCGGAATAACATTATAGAAGATAAATCATTTTAAATTATCAAATATGTAAGTAATATGATCGTGTCAGGTATCTGTACTCTTCTATTTGGGGATAAACTCATGCAAAACACTTGCCGAATGGACAGGTAGTCGATGCGGCACTTATTGTTAGTTTTTCTCATTAATCTTCAACAAGTAGACCTTCCTCATAAGTTTAATAATTTGTTGTGAGCCTTACATTACTAGTTGATTCTCACTAGTAGAATTGTGCTTTGCTGGACATTCATGTAGGTTATGAACTTACTATTTCCTGGTGAACTGAATGTGAAATACAGTCTACTTGTTGAATTTTATATAGGCTTGACCGGCCCAATTAGTTCAGAAATTCTGAAAATTCTTAAAGACCCATTTAGAGTGGTTGCATGATATCTACATGAAGTGGAGTTCGCTCAAGAAAAAACGAAGTGGAGTGGAGCACTTTAATCCTACATTGTTAGTCGGGAGAAAGTTGGACTGTTTATAAGGGGAGCTCTTCTACTCTTCTTACTAAGAAGGAGCAGTTGATGCGCACTCCGCCTCCACCGCCCGCATCGCCACGCCTCACACGTACTTCATGTTTCATGAATCGAGTTCATGTTAGATCTTGTTTTGGTGGAAGATAATTTTCTTGCATGGCGTACGAATTGTGTGTACCGTGCAAACGCGTGTGTGCTTGATACGCGACCTGCTTCTTCCACCACATAGCTCTTGTATATTACTAGTGGAATTTCGTGCGGTGTCACGCCGCACCTCTTCTGAGTCATTTATGGGAACATAACAATATGTACATTTTCATTTTAACATACAACATACTGCATGAAGAACGTGGTGTAGATGCTAAGAGGTAAATTAACAAAATAAAGAGATTTTGGAACCAAAAGTAAGATGCAATGATGATTTCTTTTACAATGACAAAGTGTACTGAAATAGTCTGTTGCAAATGATCTTCACTGTCGATTCTGCAATGAAGCTATTTTTGTTGTTTTACATTCATGCGTGGAAACTGAATGAGAATTTAGATTTACATGATGTCAGATAATGGAAGGCGCAATCTGGAAAACTGGAAATACATACTCATCAGCTTGATCCTTTACTAATTACAGAATGCCCTTCTTCACATTTTCTCTTTTCTATGAATTTGCTGGATGTGCACTGCTGTCTAGTTGATTCTAGGAGGAACAAAAAAAAATTGACACTTGCATGGTGAATCTTGGCATGAACACTAACCTGTCTAGGAGCCATGGATGAGCTTTGGACAGAGACACTGCAATTAAAGTGAAGAGTAGAGAGTCAGTAATACTACTACTACTCCAACACTACTGCAAGTATTGACTTCAGCTTATTGAAACATTGTTCAACTGAACTATGCAGTATACTAAAATTAAATACAATAAGTTATTAGAACTGTAGAATACCATCACTGTGAATAAAAAAAAGATGGTTAGTGAACTGACCTTGAGAGAAAATTTGCCAAGATAATCAGACACCACCCAAATAGAAGGCATGGATAATTCCTACTACGTGGATAGTTCGGATGGCTCTTAAACAAACACACTTGTACCTGAAACATTAATTCTATGATAAGCTGCATGAAGCTCCGTTGCAATAATGGGCTATGGGAGAGGATGGAGCCTGAGACCATGCATCATGGCTACCGTTGCCATGAGTGCTCCCTTTGTCGCTTGCATCATGGTCTGGAGGCCTATGCAGAGCTAAGCAGGTTGAGGTTGCCCTGCATGGCTGCATCACACGGATGTAATTGCATTATTTGCATACCCTCACGACGGACTGATTCCTTACTATGACGATCTGCACACGAAACAGTCCGTGATTCAGCATTATGGTCACCGCGACCATTGCACTTAATCTAATATTCCAAACGCAAAGTAATCATCGAGAGTTCGAGATTGAATTTAGGTTATGGACATGCTCCTCGATCCTCTTCCAGTCGCATCCGAACCTGAAAACCAGCTGATTTTATTAGCAAGATTCAGACTTATTCAGAGGCAGAGCAGCAAACAGAGCAGAGCAGAGGATATAAATATTTGTCCTCAACCTCAAGTGAAAACATCACCATCATAAGAGAATAAACACTTAAAGCTAGCTGCAGTGTCTATTTAGAAAATAATTTATCAACACCATTCCATTAAATCCGTTTTTTGTTCCAACTTACCTGTTTCATAGTTCAGTTACATTTTTTATTCCTCTGCTATATGCACAAAGAGTGCAGAAACTACCCGTGTGCACTGCCACCTATTCCAACCACAGAACACAACAATAAATATTGTTTACAATTGCCAATTGAGAAAGATCCAACAGATAACAATCCAAAAGATCATCACAGTTGTTGGTTCATTATAAAAAAGACAGTAGTAATGAACGAAAAAAAAAGGAGATCTAATATTAAAGGGGAAGAGGTTGGTTCTTGCCTTCTGACAGAAAATCTAGTCGTAGGAAGGTGGAGGCGTGGAGCAGGAAACATGGGGAACTGAGGAGAGAAGAAGGAAGAACCAGATACGATTAAGCCATGGAAAGCAAGAGGGACTCGTGGTGCATTAGAGGCGGCTTACCTTGGCTCAACGTCGTGGTGCAGCAGCGGCCCGTGATCCTCTTGTCGAGCGCCGCAGATGAGGAGATGCTCCAAGGACATAGGTATTCGATACCGGTACACCGCCGTCTCTATCATCCTTTTGCCTCCGTGCAGGACGAAGATGGCTAGGGCTGGAGGCGGCGGTCCTTGGCCGGCTGGTCGGCTGCCGCTTGAGATCCAAAGGAACTTGCGTCTCCCAGGAGGATGGTGCTAAGCTATGCCGCTGCCTACTGCTGGGACATGGAAGGGAGAGGAGAGCAAAACCGGCGGAGGGTCGGCGGCGGCAGAGGGAGCCAGGAGAGTGGCGGCGCATCGAGCACGGTGAGGCCGAAAGGCACCGAACTGGCCGTCCGAGCCCGACCTCGCCGCCGATGTACGCGACGCCGAAGCTTCTCTTCGTTTCCAAGGACGCCGGCGAGCTGCGCGGCTCTTTTCTGCTCTCTCGGGCGGTGGTCTGCGGCGCGGGGAGTCGCCGGAGACGGCCAGAAACGCCGGGCGGCGGAAAAGGGATCTGGCGCGCGGGCGAGAGGGAGGAAGCTATGTGTATGTTTTTGCAATAAAGTCCCCCGGTTCTATGCAAATTGCAAATAGGTCCTCCCGCGACACTGTTGAACACTGTAGATGAACAGTGCGTACTGTTGCTAACTACAGTCGCCGAGCGCGGAGAGGCCGCGGATTGCGCCGGCTTTCATACTTATTATTATTATTATTAGTAAAATAGTAATGCATCTTCAGGCTATAGAGAACATAACGGGGGATCCAGCACACACAACTCACTTCATGTGTCTCCACCACCTAGTTCATTTATGGCAACAACGTTGTGGAATGTGGCGGGACCTTCTAGGTATATTTGCTACTGCTTTTTCTGTTGGCACTAGTATTTAAAACAACATAAGATATGTCTAGTTTTTCTTATGTGGTTAGATTTACTAGTGGCAACAACGTTGTGGAATGTGGCGGGACCTTCTAGGTATATTTGCTACTGCTTTTTCTGTTGGCACTAGTATTTAAAACAACATAAGATATGTCTAGTTTTTCTTATGTGGTTAGATTTACTAGTGCATCTGCGATAATAATTTTCTAATTAATGTCATATGAAAACTGCTCAATATTCCAACATGTGTATACACTAGAAAAATACCCGGGTACATATTCAATGGAAAAGGAGCTAGAATAAATGGTCTAGGTGATGCTGTGATGCATGACCTACAAGGTTTATTAGATTAAATGTCACGAAGCATAGCTCACATATGTGTGTCCTGGGACATTACAAATATAGTAAAAATATATGTTTTGGTCATTAATTTGTTTGGGACCATTGGACACTAGTAGAAAAACTACCTTTCGTCCAGAGCCGAATCGGCCATTAATCCCAGTTCAGTGAAAAACCGGGACCAATGCCTGGCACTGGTCCCGGTTCGATCTGCCAGGGCATTGGTCCCGGTTCGTGCCACGAACCGGGACCAATGCTCCAGTGCCGGACACGTGGCGTGCCGCGGAGCTTTGGTCCCGGTTCGTGGCACGAACCGGGATCAATACCCCTCCCCTACCTATAAATAACCCACCCCCTCTCTTCTCTCCTTTTTTTTCTGGTTGGATTGGTGGGAAGTGGGTGCTAGTTTTTTTTTCCTTTGCCACGCACAAGATGTGTTCGATGAAATGTCCGAGCCACACTTAAGTTCACACAAGATGATATCCTCGGCCAAGGTTAGCAACTTTATCCTTTTCATCTGTAATTGATACAGAAATATTGCATGTGTCGATGTACGGTGGTCATTTCACTATTCAATATGTTATTGTAATGGTATTTGATAAACTTAATTATATGATGCAGATGGATGCACGGATGCGATGGATGTACGGCGAACGACGCAGTTCCGAGTTTATTGCAGCCCTGCATAAATTTCTCGAAGTGGCTGAGGCAAACAAAGTGGATAATTTTATGCCTTGTCCATGTGAGAAGTGTCGGAACGTCAGGGAGTACTCTGACCCGAGAACCATTCAAGACCACGTGCTTCGGAGAGGTTTCATGCCCAGCTATAATTGTTGAACCATGCACGGAGAAAGAGGGGTTAGGATGGAAGACAATGAAGAAGAGGAGGATGATGACAACTATCTTATGTTCCCTGAGGAATGCGGTGATACTGTAATGGAAGACGTTGAAGAAGGAGGTGAACATCGGGCATCAGATGAGCCCGCTGATGGTCTTGGTGGGGTCATTTCTAATGCAAAGCGAGAATGCGATACAGAAAAGGAGAAGCTAAAGTTGGAGGCCATGCTCGAGGATCACAAAAAGTTGTTGTACCCAAATTGCGAAGATGGCAGCACAAAGCTCGGTACCACACTAGAACTGCTGAAATGGAAGGCATAGACTGGTTGTTCTGACAAGGGATTTGAGAAGTTACTGAAAATAATGAAGCCGAAGCTTCCAAAGGATAACGAATTGCCCGAGACTACATACGAAGTAAAGAAGGTTATCTGCCCTCTAGGATTAGATGTGCAGAAGATACATGCATGCATTAATGACTGCATCCTGTACCGCGGTGAGGAGTACGAGAATATGGATAAATGCCCGGTATGTAATGCACTGCGGTACAAGATCAGACAAGATGACCCTGGTGATGTTGAGGGCGATGACGAGCCCCCCGGAAGAGGGTTCCTGCTAAGGTGATGTGGTATGCTTGTCGTGGGGTTAACACGTCAGATGTTACCATAGGGTAACTTGTATGTTGGGGCAAGGCGCCTTGGTCCTTCAGGAGATTGTCACGCTCGTTGAGGAAAAAGGATTTACCCAGGTTCAGCCTCTCCATTGGAGATAAAGACCTACTTCCTGCTTCTATGTTATTGATCTCGAGGTCTCGATAACTCGGCTACGACAACAGAGCCGGGTTACGAGACAGGTTACAAGGGTTTCGCTTGATAGCGGTGATATCGAACAAGGGTTAAGACTTTACTTAGGACTTAGAACTTAGACTTATCTATCTACGTTCTGGGAGCCCGCTTATATAGACATTGGGTCTCCCGAACATACAATGAATACCGAGTTACATACGAGCACGGAGTCCTACTCTATTCTTCTAGACCTTCCGTAGCCTCCAAGTCACCCGGTTTCTTCCTTCACTCGGACTCCAGTTCTTCTAGGTCCTTCCTTCCAGGGACGAGTCATGTTAGGCCTATTGGCCCAACTATAACCCGGCCCATATCTTGTACACTTCACTCGGACCAGACCTTGGGCCGTCCGACTGATTATTCCTTGGTCATAAGTATACCGGGTTATTATCCCCCAACAGTAGTCCCCAAGTTTGACTTGCATAAGCTCATCTGTTGCTTCACTTGATACTCTTGATCTTGATTCAATTACTCGAGGGTAGCTGCTGATGAGATTATCCGAGTTAAACTCCTGAAAACAAAATAAAAAGCATTAACACTGAATGGCCGGGTTATTTTCAGACCAGCTCCTTTTGGCGGTTCTCTTTATAACCCGGCTTTTCTGTCACACTTATCCCTCTGGTCAACGACCAAGGAACATTCTCTGACATTCTCTCGTATCTTTGACCCATAATCAAAACAGAATCTTATCTCCTCGTTTCACGCTCCTAGGGTTTCACCCTGGGCTATAAATAGTGGGCCGCAGTAAAAAAGGGTTTCACTTTCCCCATTCACCGCGCCCCTCTTCTTCAACCTCCGTCCTTCTCTCTCCCGAGCTAGGGTTAGGGTTCCTCCAAGCTCACCGCGCCGCCGCCGGCCATGGAACCCGCATTGCCGCAACTAATCACCGGGAAATCAGCTCCGCACCAGATCTCCACAAGCTGGTAAGTATTTCATTCCTGCATTTGGTTTCCATCTAGATCTTGTTTTGTTCATCCTTGAGCTGTTCTTGAGCTCGGTTCTTTTCATTTCTTTTCTTGTTATTTTCTAGATCTTTAGATCTCATGGCACCCAAGGATCCGAGGAAGCTGAAGGCCAAGGCCAAGGCCGGTGATGGCGCCACCGCATCGGCATCAAAGAAGATCAAAAGACCACCAAGCGCAAATCTGGGATTACGGCCAACTGGGCCAAATCCATGGCTACACAGACCAAGCTGGAAGAACTGGCAGAGGCCGGCGTTCTTCCTCTTCAGTCGGAGATCGAGTGGAGAGGGACTGAAGAGGAGACTCGGCCTTCCCCCAAGGAAGGTGAAGTTATCTGCTTTCTTGAGCATGTCACCCGGGGTTTTCGTCCCCCGGGTCATCCTTTCTTTAGGGATCTTCTTCGTCACTACGGCCTCCGGGTCTTCGATCTCGGACCCAATTCCATCTTGAACATTAGTAATTACATAGTTCTTTGTGAATCATACTTATGCACTCCTCCCAGCTTAGCTTTTTCTGGAGCTATTCTTGTGCAAACCTCAGCGTGAGCACAAGAATGGCCCCCTCTTGGTCTGTGGCGGTGTTTCTATTCAACGCCGCAAAGGTTCTGCCATGCCTTCTCTAGAACTTCATACCCACGTGAAACATTGGCAAAAATCATACTTTTACTGTAAAGC
This sequence comes from Poa pratensis, assembly GCA_947311845.1. Taxonomy (NCBI): domain Eukaryota; kingdom Viridiplantae; phylum Streptophyta; class Magnoliopsida; order Poales; family Poaceae; genus Poa; species Poa pratensis. The sequence goes on along the minus strand of CAMZMU010000027.1, from coordinate 15,252,446 downwards.
CAAGATACCTGCCGGTGAACACCCTTTACCGGGTTATTCGGTCGAACCCCTCATTCTCAACAACAACATGAAATCCTTTGCCTCTGACACCGAGAGAGAAGCTATCCAGCCTCTTCTCAAGAAGATCTCGGTTCTTGTTACGCACGGTCTCCGTGGAACTGATCTGATCAAAACGTGGATGGGTTGGCGAATTCAGCCCAACAGTATTCGCAAGAAGCTTCTTTGCGATTACTCGGGCCATCTGACTGATTCCCTCCGTTACTCGGAAAGTCCTACCCAAACACTGCTCTGAACAAGGCTATCAAGGCCTTCCTTGCTGAAAAGGTTGAGACGATCAAAGAAAATGGCCTTCTGCCATTCAGTAAAATAACCCGGCACCACCAGTAAGTACCGACTGATAAAAATCTCAATAACATATCTTTTCTCAATTGTATACTGATTACTTTGCTTCTACTTTTTCACTAGGAATCTGATGACTGCCACTCCTGAGGCAGATGATGATGAAGATGATGATGACGAGGCTCAGTCCTCGAGTGAAGAAGAAGAAGAAGAAGAAGAAAAGGAAAAGGAAGAAGAAGGTGAACTTGACTCCCTTGGCCACTTCTTCATAAGCTTAATTGAGAACGAAACTCAACCCAATTTATCCACTGATGCCCACTTTATAATACCAGAACCGGCTGAAAAGGCAGCCACCCTTCACCCGGCCATAGCTCTGAAGCTACTGAATCTGCTGCTACCGGGAAAAGGAAGGCTCGCACTATCTGTGCCAAGGTGCCATATTCTCGCATATCCATAGAACCATATTCTTATCTGCTATGCAAAAACTCAACCAAACTCTTCTTCAAAAATCTTCGCAGAGTTCTGCTGAACCCTCTACCAAGAGGAGAGCTACTCGGACCTCCCCTGGTGAGGATCCTCTTAACCCGGGAATCCCAAACATTCCCTCTCCACGCCGTCCTGGTACTTCCTTTTCCAACTTCGAACCACAAAAACATCCCTCTGATAGTTATCCTTTAGCTGGTCAAATCCGAGTTTCTAAGTCATACTCCCTTACAGCTTCTTCAGGCTCCAGCAATGACCTCCCCCGTGACTTTCAAGTCAATACCGGGTAATACATATAACCTTCTATTACTTGTACTTATCAACTTTGCTTTCTTTTACTCTTTCTTATATTACTTTCATACTTGCAATTTCAGGGCAAAAGCTACTCTTAGCGGCGATCCAAGCCCTCCCATTGCTGAAGAGGATAACTTGGAGAATACCCCTGAAAAACATGCTGAGCCGACTGATAAGGAGCAGACAACTGACCAAGGAATTTCTCCTCCTCCTGCTGAAAAACCGACTGATCCAGAAGTCGTGATCACAGGAGCTTGCTTTACTGAGAAGATCTCTCCCCTCAAACTGCAACCAAGTTTGTTGCCCCTGAAGAAAGTCGAAGCCGACTGATAAAGGCGAAGGCTCCACTGTGCCACAATATGGCCATACAAACTTTGAAAATCTGTTGACTGAGTACAACACATACAAACTTGCTGAGGGCAAACTTGTGGATTCTCTTGTCCAAGAACATCAGGTACATATCTTTCCTCTTCATATCTTATATACCAAACCCAGTCCCCAAGTATCGAGTAAACTGTCCTCAGTCACTCGGTACTTGAAAATATATATCTCTCTGCCATCATTTTGAAAACTTCAGAATATCCCAGTCCCCAAGTTCCGAGTTATCAGTCTACGATAACATGGAACTTGTTTTACTTTCTGATTTCAAATCCTCATTAATTCTGCCTTTCACCATAACAATACTTTCAAATCCTCATAACCCCCAAGTTCCGGGTAATATGTTCAATTTATCTGGAACTTTGAAAATGCATTACTGAATAACTTGTAAAACTTTTAAAAGACATACCAGTCCCCAAGTGCCGAGTGATCTGCTCTTCGGTCACTCGGAACTTGTATAAATACTCTACCTGCATATTTCTTTCAATTGCCGACTGAAATATATTCAGTCCCCATGTTTCTAACTTGCTATTCTTTTTTCAGAGATATGTGTCCCATAATGACCAAATACTTGCCAAGACCAACCAACTCCTTGAAGTTGAAACCAAGCTGCGCAAGGAAACTGAAGTTCATGCTTCAGACTTGGAGAAAACAATTGAATCTCTAACTGCAGAGAACACCAAACTGAAGAAGGAGTTGGAAGAGGCTGGAGATAAGTACAAGGTCTGCTATGACAAGATGGTCAGTGTCCAGAAATACTTGGACACCCTGAAAGACCATATCAAGGATATCCTCAATCCACTCATTGGTAAGCACCACTTCTTTTCACTTTTTCTTCTTTACTCGGCTTTCACATACTAACCCACATCATACTTTTCAGGCGAACAGAATGCTGCCATCAGGAGATCATATCCAGAGAAGTTGAACTGCTTGAACACCATCATCCGGCATTCCAGTTTGGCACTGCTGAGATCATGAAGCGTGTTAAGAGCAACTGTGCTCCTCCCCAAGTGATATATGATCCCTGCATCAGCTTTCCACGATCCCCGAGTGGTTAGACCTCTGGACACGCTCAGCATGCCGGGTTGGCGCAATGCGCAGCTTAGCTCTTGCCAAAGCTTACAACCCACGCCTTAACCCGGCTCCTTTTGTCAAAGGATTCCCTCAGTACAACGCTGATGGCACCAAGTTTGGAGGAAAAGATTTCAAGGAAATTTCTGCCCAAACCCGGCCTATTGCTTGCAAAATAGCTGAGGGCCTCAATCTGTCGGTTTTCCAAGATGCAGTGGATGAGAACAACACTCCAATCCCCACTCCTGAACCCAAGCATTTTGATCTATTGGCCAAGCTGAGAGACTCCATTGCAAAGATGAAGAAAGCTGCAGCCAAGTACCTCTACTCCAGTTGTCCCTGCACCCAGCCGTGCCCCTACTACGCCAATCATGGAAAAGCCGGCTGATGTTGCTAAGGACACTGCAGAAGATCAAGGCACTGCACCGCTGATTCCCAGGCCAAAGCTCCTGAAGATAACCCGGCTTCTGCCGAAGCTGAAGCTGCCAAGGGAACCTCAACCGATAACCCGGCTATCTGAGCCAGTTTTTGCTTACCTTTTCCTGCAAAACAATTATTCGGCCAATGGGCATTGTAATATGCTCTGAAATACTTTGCCTTTTATTTGATGGTGCGTCTGTGCACTATATGAAATACTCAATATTTTGTAATAACTTATACTTTTTATGGTTTAGATGACCCTTTTGGTTTATCTTTAGCTTCTTATCAGTCGGTTTTCACATGACTTTCTCAGTTGCTACTTTTTCCTTTGCTAAAACAGGGTCAAACTAAGTCCCAGCATGGGCATCATAGTTGATTGAATTAACAAGTAAGCAATCTGGTCATAAAATTGTGAGTAACATCAAACTGATAGGCAAGTTTAACCAAGAACAAAATTAAGGCTTAAAAGCCGGGTCTTAGGATTAAAACTTATGAACTTATAATTCATAAGTCCCCAAGCCCTGGATCAATGTTTATAAGTAAAGGCTTAAACTATGCATCATTACCCCATTGACCTCAAAACATCTCTATGCGTGCTCTCTTGGGCAACAGCTATAGGACTTTTTGCTAAGCACTCCTTTGGGCAAAGCTTTATAAACATAATCTATGCATAAAAAGTAAAACAGTAGAAAAAGATTTCTTCTCAAACTCTTCTTTATTAAAGATACACCAGCAAGCCGCCTCATTAAAAACCTTCCAGTCCCCTTAGGTACCCTGGTAAGGAAAAGAGCGCGTCTGAAACCTGCTGGGGGTTACATCGTGTGTTACATAACTCGGCCTAGGTTCATGTTCACTAGGTATAATATGGGCGAAGATGAGCAATGTTCCACGGCCGCTTCGTCTCTTCCATAGGAAGGATAGCATGGTCCGTGTTGTTCTCTTCACCTTTCTCTCTCACATCTATCAGATAATATGAACCATTGTGCAATTTCCGACTGATAAGGAACGGCCCTTCCCATGGAGGAGTTAGCTTGTGCATCCCGACTGATTCTGTCTGAGCCGTAAAACTAAATCTCCTTCCTGGAAAGTTCTTGATCTTACTCGGCGACTATGATAACGCCGCAAATCCTGCTGATAAACTGCGGACCGTTCCAATGCTAACTCACGCTCCTCTCGAGGGCATCAATCGAATCCTCCCTTGCAATTGCATTGCTTGACTCCACATACGCCGCCACTCTTGGCGAGTCATGGACTATATCACTCGGTAACACTGCTTCTGCTCCATACACCAGAAAGAACGGTGTACGTTTGGTTGATCTATTCGGGGTTGTATTGATCCCCCAAACCACTGCGGGTAACTCTTTCACCCAAGCTCCATACGCCTTTTCAATCGGAACTCGAAGTCTTGGTTTGATTCCTTTCAATATTTCCTGATTACTCCTTTCTACCTGCCCGTTGGCCTGTGGATGTGCCACCGAAGCAAGGTCTAATCTGATTCCCTTCTCTTTGCAGAATATCTCTGTTTCACCGAGTGACATGTTGGTCCCATTATCTGTGATGATACTGTGAGGATAACCAAACCGACTGATAATTTTCTTCAGAAACGTGACAACTTTGGAAGCATCACAACTTGTAACTGGCTCCACTTCAACCCACTTAGTGAACTTATCAACAGCCACCAAGAGATGAGTTTTCTTGCACGATGTCATCTGAAAGGGCCCCATCATATCAAGACCCCAAACTGCAAACGGCCAAGTGATTGGTATTGTCCTCAATTCCTGAGCTGGCACATGCTCCTGTCTTGCATATCTTTGACATCCATCACATGCCCTAACAATCTGCTCTGCATCCTTGAAAGCTGTAAGCCAAAAGAATCCATGCCTAAATGCCTTGGCCACCAGAGACCTAGATGAAGCATGATGACCACAGTCCCCAGCATGTATCTCTTGCAAAATTTGCCTTCCTTCGACTGATGAAACACATCGCTGATAAACTCCAGAAACACTGCGCTTGTACAACTCACCATCAATTACTGCATACCGAGTGATCTTCTAACAATTTGTCGCGCCATAACTTCATTACTCGGCAAAATCTTCCTTATCATATAATCCAGATATGGTTCAGTCCACTCAGGAATCTCATGCAACGCTGCTACTAACTCGGAATCTTGATCTGGACTTTCATCTTCCTCTTCACCCGGAAGTTGGACTGATGGCTTCCATAACTCGTCCAGGAACACATTTGGTGGAACTGGCTCTCTACGTGATCCCAATCTTGACAAAGCATCTGCTGCCTCGTTTTTCCTTCTATCAATATGATCCACCTGGAATCCTGAAAAGAATCCAGCTGCTTCATCAACAGCCCTTCTGTAAGCCGCCATCTTCTCATCTTTCCTGTCCCAAGTCCCAGAAACTTGCTGCGCTACAAGATCCGAGTCACCGAAACACATAATCCTTTTGATGTTCATCTCCTTGGCAATGCGCAAACCATGTAACAAAGCTTCATACTCAGCAATATTATTGGTGCAATCGAAGTGAATCTGAAGAACATAACTCATCTTATCCCCTTTGGGTGAAGTGAGAACCACTCCTGCTCCTGATCCCTCATACTGCTTGGATCCATCAAAATGCATAACCCATGACTTATAACTCGGCGCCTTGGGTGGTGCCGTGCTTAACTCGGTCCAATCATTGACAAAATCAATCAAGGCTTGTGACTTAATCGCTGTGCGAGGCTCATACTTGATGTGATAATCACCCATCTCAATCGCCCACTTGGCAATTCTTCCAGTAGCTTCAGTATTGCACACAATGTCTGCCAATGGTGCTCCACTTACCACTGTAATGGGGTGTTCTTGAAAGTAATGCTTCAATTTCCGACTGGCCATGAAAACGCCAAAAACTAACTTCTGCCACTGGGGATACCTCTGTTTAGCCGGAGTCAAAACCTCACTGACATAATAAACCGGCCTTTGAACCAGATGCTCCTTTCCTTCTTCCTTTCGCTCTACCACAATAACTACACTAACTGCTCGGGAATTCGCAGCTATGTACAACAGCATGGGCTCCTTTGGAGCTGGAGCAGCTAAGATTGGTGCTTTGATAATGTTTCCTTCAATGCCTCCAGGGCTTTATCAGCTTCCTCATCCCAAACAAATTTATCTGACTTCCTCAAGAGTCGGTATAAGGGAATTGCTTTCTCTCCCAGTCGGGATATGAACCTACTCAACGCAGCCACGCAGCCCGTGATCTTCTGGACTTCCTTCAATTCAGTCGGCTTTCCCAACCTATTGATTGCTGCTATCTTTTCCGGGTTTGCTTCAATCCCACGCTCGGACACAATAAAGCCGAGTAATTTCCTGATGGAACTCCAAACACACACTTTTTTGGGTTAAGCTTCATCTGAAACCTCCTTAAGTTAGCAAAAGTTTCTCTCAAATCATCGATAAATGTCTCAGCTTCTTTGTCTTGATCACCACATCATCAACATACGCATGCACGTTCCGATCTATCTGCTTCTCAAAACAACTCTGGATGCACCTCTGATAAGTTGCTCCAGCATTCTTCAGTCCAAATGTCATGTTCTTGTAACAAAAAGCTCCAAATGGGGTGATAAATGATGTCTTCTCCCAATCTCCTCTGCAAGCTTGATTTGATGGTATCCTGAATATGCATCCAGGAAACACAAAAGATCACTACCTGCCACAGCATCTATGATTTGATCAATCCTTGGTAACGCAAACGGATCCTTCGGACAATGCTTGTTCAAACTTGTGAAATCAATACACATCCTCCACTCATTGTTCTTTTTCAACACTAAAACCGGGTTAGCCAACCACTTTGGATGTAACACTTCCATAATGAATCCTGCGGCGAGTAAACGAGCTATCTCTTCTCCTACAATCCTTCTTCTTTCCTCATTCAATCTGCGCAATCCCTGTTTAATCGGTCTTGCTTTAGGATCAACATGTAAGCGGTGCTCAGCGAATTCAGTCGGTATGCCTGGCATGTCACTAGGTTTCCATGCAAAGACATCCCGATTCTCACGGATGAATTCGATGAGCGCGCTTTCCTATTTGTCAGTCAGATTTGACCCGATAGAGAACTGCTTGGACGAATCACCCGGCACGAAGTCAATCATCTTGGTATCCTGAGCCGCTTTGAATTTCGCCCTCTCTTCGGTCATTGGTTTCTTCAAAATTGTCCCATCATCCGGATTTGTGGTAGCTTTGTAGTAATTCAACTCCTCTTCCGCACAGGCTTGTTCTGCCATAACAGCATCACCTTGCTCACATTGTAACGCCAACTCACGACTGCCATTGACTGTGATAATACCTTTTGGACCTGGCATCTTCATCTTTAAGTACACATAACACGGCCTCGCCATGAATCTAGCAAAAACGTTACGGCCAAAGAGAGCATGATAGGGCTCTTCAATTTGACCACCTCAAAACAAATCATCTCAGACCTGAAATTATCCTTTGATTCTCCAAATGCGACCTCCAATGTTATTGTTCCCTCTGGTCTTGCTGACTTTCCAGGACAATACCATGAAAGATAGTACCAGAAGGGTGAAGCTGCTTGGCTGTGAAACCCATCCGGATGAATGTATCCCAATACAGAATGTTGATGCTACTACCTCCATCCATAAGAACCTTGTGTAAAATATAACCCGAAACCTGAGGTGCAACAACTAAAGCCAACGCTCCAGGTGCATCCACTCGGTCCGGGTGATCCTCTCTAGACCAAGTGATCGGATACTCGGACCACTTCAAATATCTCGGAACGCGGGAAGAACGGCGTTGACAGCTCTCTTTTTAATTTCTGATCTCTCCGACAAGTGCTGGAAACTGTAATATGATACTGTCCTCGATTTAACTCTTTGGGGTTTTGCTGGAAACCTAACCCGGCTGGTCCATTATCGGGCCGGGTGGTCCTCCATTATTTCCTCCAGCTTGTGGTCCGTGGGCCGGGTTATTTCCATTACCCGGCCTCGGACCGTTTCCTCCCATTCATCCTGGCAAACTCCTCGTTCTTCCATCTCTGAAGATCAACACACTGGGCCAAAGAGTGATTTGCCGGTTTACCGTTCCTACTATGACGTGGACACGGCATGTTGAATGCTTCCTGGGGGTTAGCCGGTCCTCGGAAATTTCCCCTGTAATTGCCATTGTTGTTATTGCCTCGATAATTGTCATCTCGCCGCTGAAACTTGTTATACCCGGTGTTTGTGTTTGCCACCAAGTCTGAACCACCATCATGCTGCCTTTTGGAGTTATTCCCATTGTTACCATTGTGATTATTGTTCCCATTGTTGTTGTTACCGTTGTTGTTGTGGTTCTTTCCTCCGTTGTTGACGTTTCCTTTTCCCTTATCTTCATCATCATCCCGGGTCTTGTCTGTGGATGCGTGCTTATGAGCCGCTTCCATCAGCTGTCCCATGGTGATGGTTTCTGCTTCGCCAGTGGCCCTCAGTCGACCCATCTTCTGAATTACCGGGTCATATCTGCAGGTTTTCTCCATCGACGACACGGCCGCAGCTGGTGTAATTCCCTTTGATGAGTGAATGATGGCTGTGACCGGCGCATCCAGTGACGCGCTGACTCGCCTTTCTTCTGGAAACATCGCTCCAAATCTTCTATAGTGAACAACTTCTCACACGTGCCCTTGAAATTCTTGACAAATAATGCCTTCAACTCATCCCAAGAATTGATAGATTTCTCGGGTAATCCATTGAACCATAACTTTGCTGCTCCTTCACTCATCATCAGGTACATGTATCTCGCGCACAAGTTGGCGGTGGCATTGCGAATACTCATCGCCATCTCGTAACTGCTGAGCCATGTTTCTGGATCCATGCTGGGGTCATAATTTGTCACCTTGCTTGGCTCTTTAAACTTCTCGGGAAAAGGTTCGCTCTTAATAGCATCTGAAAGACATTTAGTTCCAACCGGGTTAAGTAATGAAGAAACTAACGGCAAACCTGACCCGGTATTTGGTGCGTGGCCCATCACTCCTGCTTCAGGTTGTCCTCCGGCTCCTCCGGCGACACCTAAAGCCGGGTTTGCGCTCGCCGCACGCCGTGCTCTTGAACTGTTGACAATTGCTTGGGCCACAGACTGGGCCGGGGCCGGCTGATGCGGCCTCGGCACCGGTTGATTCTGGGCTGGTCTCTGCTGATGTCCCGAACGCTGAGGCTGCGGCGCCGGGTGACCTTGATTCTGCTGTCCGTTCCTGACGCCTGATCCGGCTGGCCTTGGTGTTTCTCCGTGATGACTCCGGTTAGCTCGGCTATTATATGGTGTTGAATGTAACGCTCCACTCTTATCCGGCATGTTTCCCTGCTGCGTGATCGCAGTTTTCAACATCTCAATTGCCCTGCGTGCTTCGTCTCCCTGTGGTGATTGATCAATCGGCATGCGGCATAATGCTAATGTTGCTGCGTACACGTTATCAGCCGGATTTGAGTAGTGACCCCTGGGCGTGTGGAACCGATCTGCTGGTGGTGGCATATCACCCGCAGCCGCTGTGTTCTGATTTTGCTGAGCTCCGGCCCGAGTGTTGGGTGGCACCCCGTTTCCTCCCTGATTTGCTCTAACCATGATTCCATGCCCAATTCCAACCGGCTCTGGCTCAGGCCGAGTGACATTGGGAGCTCCGTTTGGTGATGCAAAGTTCAATCTGTTGGATCTAAGTCATGCCTGGCATCACCGGGTGGTTCCTCCTCCGATGTACTGCTGTAAGATCTTCATGGCGATTCTGCACTGTTATCCTTTCTTGCTCCACACGGGCTCGATCCCGTTCTATCTCTTGTTGCTCATCAAACATGCGCTGCTGCTCCGCCAATAAAGCCTTCTGTTGATTCTCCAGCGTGATTCGTAACGTATCCAATTGCTGCGCCCGGGTTGCTGCGTTATCTGGTGTGATTGGGGTGTAACTATTGCTGCGTCAAAGTCCAAGGGCCTAAAAACTGGTGGGATTTCCATCACAACCGGCTGTCCCGAGCCTTCACCCGGTTGAAACGTTGTGAGACGCTGAATTCTTTCTCTGTTTCTCTGGCCGCTCGCGTGGCATCGTCCTCGCTTACTGAAGTTTCTGTTCCATCATTGTGATTCCTCAGAGTATACACCACCGCATGCTTCATGGTCCTTGGCTCCGACTCATAATCTTCCTCATCAGCCACATACCCAAATCTCTCGTCAAACAACGGTAAAATCGATTCAGTATCTGTATCCAAATCTTCCTCACGTCGGTACTCCGGCTCGCAAGCCCGGATGTCCGACTGATGTTCGAAACCTCCTGTTCCGACTGATTCTTCTCCATCAGATTGGACGATGGTGGCTGCCCCTGAAACGGAGTCGCACATAACCTCGTCATCAAATTGCTGAATTGCATTAACCATACCTACGAAGACGTGGATCCGACCGAACGGGATCACCCGGCCGGTATCCAGCAGATCTGCTTCTTCTTTCCAGCCGGAATCGTCGACGATGCGGTTTCGCGCTGATCCATCCTGACTTCGCCGATCGCGAGGTTCTCCATCCCTCGCAGAGCTTCTCCCTTGATGAGGACAGCTTTGGTCGCAGGCCCCACGGTGGGCGCCAACTGTCGTGGGGTTAACACGGCAGATGTTACCATAGGGTAACTTGTATGTTGGGGCAAGGCGCCTTGGTCCTTCAGGAGATTGTCACGCTCGTTGGGGAAAAAGGGTTTACCCAGGTTCAGCCTCTCCATTGGAGATAAAGACCTACTTCCTGCTTCTATGTTATTGATCTCGAGGTCTCGATAACTCGGCTACGACAACAGAGCCGGGTTACGAGACAGGTTACAAGGGTTTCGCTTGATAGCGGTGATATCGAACTAGGGTTAAACTTTACTTAGGACTTAGAACTTGAACTTTGACTTATCTATCTACGTTCTGGGAGCCCGTTTATATAGACATCGGGTCTCCCGAACTTACAATGAATACCGAGTTACATACGAGCACGGAGTCCTACTCTAGGTTCTTCTAGACCTTCCGTAGCCTCCAAGTCACCCGGTTTCTTCCTTCACTCGGACTCCAGTTCTTCTAGGTCCTTCCTTCCAGGGACGAGTCATGTTAGGCCTATTGGCCCAACTATAACCCGACCCACATCTTGTACGCTTCACTCGGACCAGACCTTGGGCCGTCCGACTGATTATTCCTTGGTCATAAGTATACCGGATTATTATCTCCCAACAATGCTCCTATAATACCACGGTTGAAACGTCTGTTCAGAAACAAAGAGCATGCCAGGTTGTTGCGATGGCACAAAGGAGAGCGTAAGAAAGACGGGAAGTTGAGACACCCCGCCGATGGGTCCCAGTGGAGAAAAATTGACAGAGAGTTCCCGACATTTTCAGATGACGCAAGGAACTTAAGATTTGGTCTAAGTACAGATGGCTTTAATCCTTTTGTGGAGCAGAGCTCTAGTCATAGCACTTGTCGGAGGGCTGCCCCCGGGTAGGGCAAAGATGTGGTATAATGGATGATAAAGAGCTGGCCGGATCAATGTCTAGCCGGGTCACTTGGGCCGGATCTCCTGGGAGAGTCGGTTAACTCTCGAGTAAGCTGGAGTGCGGAAAGAGGTCAAGAAGGATCCGGTAAAGTCAAGCCGGATCGGATTAAAGAGTACGGTTAATTTAGCCGGGTTGGTCAGGAAGGATCCGGATAGGGTGATCCGGATATTGCACCAGGGCCAAGTATTGTCAGTAAGGTCCCGGGTCCTGCAGTTCTACTGACGAGGCTCAGAAGACAGCAAGGTCGAGCCACGGGTTTTCCGGATCGCGAGGCCCTAGGCGCTGACTCGGCCAATTCGGGAAAGATGAGGTGACCTAGACCCGGCAGGCTACGCCTACCATTGCCTGAAGAGGCAAGATAGGCCTGGTAGGACTTGACAGCCAGGTCAAGCCACGGGATTCCTGGGAGCGCAGCAACCTAGGAGCTGACTCGGCCAGTTCGGGAAAGAAGATGTGACCTGGACCCGGTGGGATACAGCTGTCATTGCCGAAGGGGCAAGATAGGCCTGACAGTCCGGCCATTGAATTGACAGGAGGCAGAGGCTTGTCCTGTTCCTCTTGTCCATGCCATTATTACTTCTAGCCAGGGGCAAAATGGTAATCCGGTTAGTGTATAAGTAAGCTACCACATCCTCAGTGCGAGAGAGGACGGCGAGGAGGAGAACCACAACCAGAGAGAGAGGCATCATCTCCCCCAAGCTCCATCTTCTTCCTAGAGCTCTCACCATTGTTCTTCATACAGCTCAAGGAGCACTCTGTACTTGTAACCACTTAAGATATAAGAGAGTAGGCTAGTGCTGCAGTAGGGGTGTTACCTCCACAAGAGGGCCCCGAAGCAGGGTACATCTTGGTGTGCTTTGGTTGTTCTTGGTTTGGCTTGTTCTTGCTTGTTCTTGTGAATTCTTGGTTGTTCTTCATGCGTGCTTCGTGAGCGCACAAACCTCCCCGGATCCCCCAACGTCCTAGCGAGCCCATAACTTAAGCCATTGTGGGGACCCCGGACTAGCTGTCCGAAATACCCGATTATGTTTAACACAACGATCCCGTGATCAGTCTGTCGTTGCACATAATCCGAATTGGATACCAAAGTTTACATCCATTACAGTACCGAATAAAAAGTCTTACATAAATGGTCATTTAGACCAAGTTCTTACATAGGTGCCTTCAAGGGCCAAACCAAAATATCAGCGGAAGCTACGGCGTAGTAGACATCATATTCTAACGATGACGACCCGACAGGCAGCTGACTTGTGGAGATCCTCAGTTCGCGTAGAAGTCACCATACTCCTGCTCGGCGTAGTGCTCCTCCTCGTAGTCTGGCTAGGACAATAGCCAGGGACGAAACCAATATGAGTACATTTGAATGTACTCGCAAACTACCCCAACATGAGTATGCACTAACTTTATTTTAACTTACCACTTTTAATTGTTTTAAAACATCTCTATATCTTTATTGAAAAAGGTAAGAAGAGTTTTATAACTGTTTTTAAAAGAAATCACCATCTCCTTTGTTTCTCCAAACCCTTTCTTTTCTGGACCAGGGCTCACCATGGTCCAATTAGTCCCACAACTCATACCACTCCATTTGGTATAGTTATATCATGCCATCACCAATTCATTTTATTTTAAACTTAAAAGCTTTTCCAAAAATTTGCACAAGATCTTAGGACAGTCTCCCAATTGTCCATATCCGGGGACCCGGCTATTCGAATAGTTTTGACCCTCTGCAGAGGTAGCACGCTTTTTATCCCACACCCATCCGGTAACTCATCGTGTCAGCCACGTCCCGCCATACAAGGTGTATGCGAAGTTGAGCCACCGACCCTAGCCTCTCCTTTGCTCATGCTAGTATAGGATCCTACCCATATGATAATTCCCACCAACACTCAGTCCGGTCCCCGTCGGCAACCCTAAGTGTGAGGACTCATATGTTTTTCCCGGCGACCACATTTATGAAGTCTTCAATCCTCCTCCTTATCTTTCCATAGAGTTTGAGCGAGGACCCAGGTCAGGGGAGTTCACAAACCATCCCCTCATGCATAACGGAGTCATCTCCGTCGATGAGGTATCCCATACTAATAAGAGCAAATTATATGACTAAGCCCCGTTCCCATATGGGGGTAAGTGTGGTCGCACAGATTAAGATTGGTTGTCATAGTACTAGGATACTGTGCATTTTTCATAAACATTCCCATTTTTCCATTTCTCCACTTTAACACCGACATCTCGGCATTCCATAACCACACAAGTATTTCCAAAGGAGTTTGAATAAACAACATTGTTTTCCATCCTAAAGTTTCATAACTTCTACATAGGGTGGCAAAATAATTTCCATACACTTTTGGAAAAGGTTTTGTAAACCATTGGTTTTAAGAGTAAATCATTTGATCAAAGTAGATGCATATATATTTAGGTGCAAGCTCGGAGAGTAGCTTGCCTTGCTCGGCAAAGGGGACTTGATCTTGATCTTCTGGTTCAACAAATTCCCCCTCCTCGATATCTCCGGCAACGTTCTCGTCTAATCGATAAACAACAAACACAAGCAATCACTAAAACTACTCAAACAACATCACATCACCACAGTATCACAATCCTAAATGCTCTAAATAGCCACTGGATACAACAAACAATACAATTTAATTTCAAACAATTGAATTAAACATTAATTGTTTAAGTCCAAATTATGGCAGAAACTTGTTAAACATGTTTAATTCCACAACTTGAGTTCTGTTGGTCACAAAAATACAAACTAAATTTCTATAGAAAGCTACTGATGTGTAGAAGACAACCCAATTTGAATTGGATCATTTGGAGTTACCAAACTCCCTACACATTGGTTTGAATCCAGTACCTTAATAATCAAGTTTTGGTTACCAAATATGTTCTGTTGTTCCAAAAATTAAATCCTTTTAGGGGTAAGTAAACATTGCTATATGTGAGTTAACAAAATTGGTCCTAACTCATTTGGATCAACCAATAAACATATTTGTTTGTTTTTGTCCAGAAGGGTTTATCTTAAAGTCAACAATTAATATTGCTTAAATAATTCTACCAAAATTAGGGGAGCTAATACAAGGCAGTACTAAGCTAGCAAAATTGGTTTGGAATTATTTGGACTAGCAGAGTATCAGAAACAAACAAGTTTAGATTTTGAACCTTCTGTGGCATTTTCAATAATTCTTTTTAACTATTTATTTAAATGACATGAGACCAATTGGGTTGGTTAAACAATTTCATAAGCTTTCCAGAACAATTGAGTTTGATTTGTTTGGATTCCTAAATCTCAAGTTATTGATTTTACAAATTGGGTCCAGTACTGAAATTCTTCTGAAATTAAAAATAGAAAAGGTGTTCAGTGTGGATAATGTTGAGAAATCTGACTAGTGGGGCCCTTCTGTCAGTGACTCAGTGAACGGTTGGAAATTAATAAAATGCTGACGGGTGGGGCCAGCCCGTCAGCCGCTCATCTAAATGAAGCGTTACGCGGCCGTTGGATCTAGATCCAACGGCGCACGTTCAAAGGCCACGGCGGCGACCATAAAATGGCGGCGCCGCCGCGCCGGCGGCACGGTGGTAGACGGTTCCTCACCTAGAGGGCTCGGGAGGACTCGGTGATGATGCGAGACGACGGCGGAGGCTCGGGCGAACGTCCTGGCTGAGTCCTACTTGCTGGGACGGCGTGAAACGTCGACGGCGAGCCGCTGAACTTCCACGGCCACGGCAGCGGTCTCCGGCGGTGTCCAGGCGGCGTCTCTGTGCACAAAACAGAGGGGCAAAAGGCTCGGGTGAGTGCGGGGAGTACGGGGATCAAGGTGGTGTGGTCAGTGGAGGAAGGGGAGCAGCAGCACGGCACAGCCGTGTCGTCGCCTACCTCGGGCGGTCGAGCACGGGCACGAGCAGCAGCGAGCTCGCAGCAGCGGCTCCGCCCTCGTGGTGGTGCACGGGCGAGTGGTGGGGAGTGTGGTGCAGCAAGGGAGAGGCAGTGGGGCGTGGGGAAAATGCGAGGTGCGGCTCGAGTTTAAATAGGCGCGACGGCGGCGCACGGTGGTCGCGGTCCAGCGGCGTCCAGAGGGCGGGAGAGGTTGGCGCTCGGTGTCTGGGGGGTCCGGGCGTGGGCTAGGGTGCGCGTCGTAGCGGATCGCGTGGCGAGGTGCGGTGAGCTGGGCCAATTTTGGCCGGCGCCGTCCAACTCCTCCGCGGCGTGCTTCGGGGGACAACGGCGTTAAGGCGAGGGGAGAGGGTCTCCTCTGCCCGCAGAGGTCGCAGTGGCTCGGGGGCGAGGGAGAGCGCGGGCAAGGGGGCCCTGGGGGGCCTGGGAACGGCGACGTCGAGCATGGCGCCACGACGACGGCGACAGTGAGCTAGGGGGAGGTAGACGATGATGGTTTTGCAAAAACCCCCCTGGCTCCTGTGCACTGCTTCTTTTCCTTCTTCTTTCTCTTATTTGCTTTTTAGTCCTTCTGTTTAAACCAGAAGCATTTCTTGATTTATTTGAGGCACTAAATCAATTTATAAAAATTTGGCAAAATTTGTGGAGCCTTCCCATAAGGTGCAGAAGCTCCACAAAAATTGGCATAAAATAATAAAATGTTTTGAAACATTTTCTTTTATAGTGTTTTAATTAAGGCATTTTAATTTATTTTTACTTTGTTTACTTTTGAATTTTTAAAACTAATTTGAAAATACTATTTGAGAGAGATAAGTAGTAAGAATGAAATGGGAGGGTTTGCAATACCACTCCACTAAATTTTGTTGGAAACAAAATGAGATCCTCACTTGGAGAATTTGTGTGGCACTTGCCACATTTATTTTTCTTGTTTTGCTTTTAATTTAATCCTCTTCTTTTCTTCATGTTCTCAAAATAAAGCAAGCAACACACAACAAGAGGAAATAAGCAACACAAGCAAGAATAAGAGATCAACACATATAATTTAACAAAAGTTTTTGTTGGCTCCCATTTTTGGAATTAATAATACTTGTTAATAATTTTTGGGATGTTACAATCCTTCCCTCCTTAAAATAAATCTCGTCCCGAGATTTGCTAGGCTTAGGTACTAAAGAGGCCTGGGAATTCGCTCCTAAGATAATCTTCACGTTCCCAAGTTGCTTCTTCTTCGGAGTGGTTAGTCCACTGGACTTTGTAAAACTTGATCGCACGCCTTCGGGTAACACGAACATCTTCTTCGAGAATCTTGAGGGGCCTCTCGCGATAAGTCAAATCTTGGTTCAGGTCGATGGAGAGGTGGTCGATGTTTTTGAAAACATCAGGCTGGTCAGGAACTTCAAGACACTTCCGGAGCAAGGAAATGTGGAAGACATCATGATAATCTCCTAACTCCGGTGGCAATTCCAGCTGATAGGATACTTCTCCTCGACGAGCGATGATTTGAAGGGTCCAATATACCTTGGCGCTAACTTTCCCTTGACATGGAAACGTTGCATTCCTTTGAGGGGTGTCACCCGGAGATAAACATAATCTCCAATACTGAAAGTGAGGTCACGGCGCTTGGTGTCAGCGTAACTCTTCTGACGGGATTGGGCAGTTTTGAGGCGCTCACGAATAAGCTGAACTTGCTCTTCAGCTTCACGGAGGGTATCTGGACCGAACAATTTGCTTTCTCCGGTATCAGACCAATTCAGGGGTGTACGACACTTCTTGCCGTAAAGGGCTTCAAAAGGGGCCATTTGCAGACTGGACTGATAACTATTGTTGTACGAGAACTCTGCAAACGGGAGACAATCTTCCCACTTGGAACCATAGGATAGGACACATGCACGAAGCATGTCCTCCAATATCTGGTTCACTCGCTCAGTTTGGCCATCGGTCTGGGGATGATAAGCTGTGCTAAATGCTAACTTGGTTCCGAGGGCTTCATGAAGGGATTTCCAGAATCTTGAGGTGAATTGCGTACCTCTATCAGATACAATCTTCTTAGGCACACCATGCAGGCTTACTATTCTGGAAATATACAAGTCTGCTAACTGAGCTCCAGTATAAGTAGTCTTGACAGGTACAAAATGAGCAACCTTGGTCAATCGATCAACGATGACCCAGATTGAATCATGGCCTCGGTTGGATCTTGGAAGTCCGGTAATAAAATCCATTCCAATCTCATCCCACTTCCACTCGGGAACTTTCAAAGGTTGAAGCAATCCAGCGGGCCGCTGATGTTCAGCCTTGACTCGCTGACAGATGTCACATTTGGCTACAAAAGAACCAATCTCTCGCTTCATTCCATGCCACCAAAATCTTTCTCGAAGGTCTTGGTACATCTTGGTTCCCCCAGGGTGGATTGAATAAGGGGTCTCATGGGCTTCCTTCAGGATTAACTCCTTAAGTTCCGTGACATTGGGCACACAGATACGATCATTGAATTTCAGCACTCCTTCAGCATCCTCGGTAAAACCGGGTGCTTTGCTGAGGGAGATCTTCTTCCTAATTCCTTCAATGCTTTCATGACCTTTTTGGGCTTCTTTGATTTGATCCATCAGGGTTGGGGCTAACTCCAAATGGGCGAGATACCCATGGCTAACAAGTTCTAGTCCAAAATTTTCGAACTCTTTGAACAAGGCTGGTTGTTCGGCTTGGATTAAGGCATTCAGGGTACAGGGTTTGCGACTGAGGGCATCGGCAACTACATTAGCCTTCCCGGGGTGATAGTGGATTCCAATATCATAATCCTTGATTAATTCCATCCATCTCCTCTGTCGCAGGTTCAACTCCTTCTGGGTGAAAATATACTTCAGGCTCTTATGATCCGTATAGATCTCACAGCGATGTCCCGCAAGGTAGGGACGCCACTTTTTAAGAGCAAGGACCACAGCAGCTAATTCCAGGTCATGGGTTGGGTAATTCTCTTCATGCGGTCGCAACTGCCGGGACAGGTACGACACAACTTTGCCTTCTTGCATCAGAACGCAACCAAGTCCGAGGCGGGATGCATCGCAATACACGTCGAAACTCTGGGTGACGTCTGGCATAACCAGGATTGGGGTGGAGGTTAGTCTCTTCTTCAACTCTTGGAAACTATCTTCGCACTTCTGAGTCCACTCAAATTTCTTGTCCTTCTTCAACAGTTGGGTCAAGGGCTTGGCTATACTGGAAAATCCCTCAACGAACTTGCGGTAATAACCGGCGAGTCCGAGAAAGCTTCGGATTTCAGTCACACTGGTCGGGGATAACCAGTCAATAATGGCTTGGATCTTCTCTGGGTCAACAGAAATTCCTCCAGCAGATACTATATGTCCGAGAAACGCCACTTCATTGAGCCAAAACTCACACTTGCTAAGCTTGGCATACAGCTGGTGCTCTCGGAGGGTCTCCAAAACTAGACGCAGGTGTTCAGCATGCTCTTCTTCGGTTTTGGAATAAATAAGGATGTCATCAAGGAATACTACCACGAACTTGTCGAGGTACTCCATGAAAATCTTGTTCATGAGATTCATGAAATAGGCTGGGGCATTGGTCAGACCAAAGGACATCACCGTGTATTCAAACAAACCGTAACGGGTGGTGAAGGCGGTCTTGGGAATGTCTGTCTCTCTGATCTTCAACTGATGGTAACCTGTCCGAAGATCGATCTTTGAAAAGACTCGGGCTCCGTTCATCTGATCGAACAGATCCTCGATCTTGGGAAGGGGATACTTGTTTTTAATGGTCACGTCATTTAGCCTGCGATAATCCACACACAGTCGTGTGGTACCGTCTCTCTTGTCCACAAAAATAATAGGTGATCCCCAGGGTGAAGCACTTGGACGAACAAGTCCTTTGCTAAGCATATCTGCCAACTGCTTCTTCAACTCAACCAGTTCTTCCGGATTCATCCGATAAGGTCTTTGGGATATTGGGGCTGTTCCTGGGATAAGCTCAATTATGAACTCAATTTCCCGGTCTGGCGGCATACCAGGTAATTCCTCAGGAAAAACATCTCGGAATAGGTGAACAACACGGATCTCATCTAGGGTGGGTCGAGCTATGCCCTCGTGGCAGCCTGGTTGGGGGTGATTGGGTTCAGACACAAACTCCACTTCTACTTCTTTGTCGGTGGTGATGGATACAGCTCTTCTGGCACAGTCTATTCGACCATGGTACTTGGCTAGCCAATTCATACCGAGTATGACATCTATGCCTTGGGTTCCTAAAACAATTAGGTCGGCTGCAAATTTCTCGCCTGAAATCTCTATGGCAGTATTTGGACAAAATCTCTTGGTTTCTAGGGTGGAACCAGGGATTTGTATACTCAAGGTTTTAGTTAGGAAGCCTTCTACTAAACCTCCCTTAGCAACAAACTCCTCGGTAACAAATGAATGTGTTGCACCAGAATCAAACAGAACAGTTGCAGGTACTGAGTTGACAAGGAACGTACCCAGCACGACATCCGGCGCATCTTGAGCTTCTTCAGCATTGATGTGGTGCAGACGACCCTTGACAACAGCAGTATTTCCGCGGGGTGCGGCATTCTTGCCATTACCATTTCCATTGCGGCCTTGACCATTGTTCGGTGCCGGGGCATTGGGGCTCTGAACATTCCTCTTGGGATTGGGGCATTCCTTGGAGTAGTGACCTTTGTTGCCACATTCAAAGCAGACAACATTGGCATTGGGGTTGAAGTTGTTGAAGTTTCCTCTGGGACGGTTATTGTCATTGGGGCGGTTGAAGTTGTTTGGGCGGTTGAAGTTGTTTGGGCGGTTAGGGAAATTGGGGCGTGGAGCTTGGGGTGGTCGATAGGCAGGTTTGGGGTTTTGCTGAAAGATACGAGGCTTCTGACTGCTCGAACCTTCCTGAGCATTCATCCTCCTCTTGCGACCTTCATACATAGACTTGCGCTTGGTCTCCAGCTGGATGGCTTTGTCCACAAGTGACTCCAGATCACGGAAGTCATGGACAACCAAAGCACACTGCAGTTCATCATGCAGCCCATTCAGGAAACGTTCCATCTTCTTCTCCTCCTTGTCGGTGTCCTCGGGAGCATACCGAGATAAGTCGGTAAACTCATCAAGATAGCCAACTACATCTCTACTTCCCTGCCTCAACTTGCGGAATTCATCCCTCTTCCTATCAATGAGTCCACCAGAAATGTGCTTCCTGCGAAACTTCTCCTTGAACTCATCCCAGTTGATGACGTGGTCAGCCTGCTGGAGAGCTTTGGTAGCTTCCCACCAAGCTCGTGCAGGTCCAGCAAGATAGTGGGTTGCATACAGCACCTTTTCATTGTCTCCTACAGCAGCAACTTGCAGATTGTTCCCAATGGTAAGAAGCCAATCATCGGCTTCCAGTGGGTGAAGTCCCCTGGAGAAGGTAGGCGGGTTGGTTTTCTGGAAATCGCCTAAGGTGGATCGCGGGTTCTCATTGCCATTGCCATTACCACCATTGTTGTTGTTGTTGTTGTTGTTGTTGTAAGCGGCTGCGAGTTGTTGCAGGGCAGTGAGATGAGCCTGGCGCTCCTGCCGGGCATTTTCACGTTCCTCCATGATAAGCGCGAGAAGTTGAGCGGGGGTTGGGTCTGGTGGTGGTGGTGCTGATCCTGATCCTCCCGTATTGTCACGACGGGGCGGCATCCTGAAGCACACCGGGTATAAGAGGCAAGGCAGAAAAGTTCGACTAAGTGGAAAGACGATTTCGCAAGTGGTTGTTTAATTTAAGGATTATATGAAAATATTTCACACAGATTTAAACAAGACAAACATACTTATATTTCACAAACAACACATCAAGGAGTTCACATCAACTTCAAGCTTACAACATCACCTTACATCTAAGACACATAGCATCTGGTTTCCAAAAGAACCACTACTCCGACTCGACTAGCGATAGGGGTCAACCTAATCCTGCGGTAGTGATCAAGTCACTCGCCTACTGAGGTGGAACCTCCAGCTCTAACACGTCAGCATCTGACTGGTAGGCTGGCTCCTCGGGATCCTCCTCCTCGTCCTCGAGAACAGCCTCGAGGGGCTCCTCCTCCTCGTCAACTAACTCCTCCTCATCATCCTCCTCCTCACAGTCCATCTCCTCCTCAAAGTCACCATCGTCACTGAGGAAAGCGTTGTTCTCCTTGCGGAGATCCTCGCCCTCCTCCTCCATCTCGTCAGTATGGTGCTCTAGATCCTCGATCATCTGGTCTTGCTCTGCCACCTTCTTGCGGAGCTTCACGATGGTCCTCCTCAGCTGGGCCCTCTTTCCGAGAAGAGCGACCTTATCCTCCAGCAGCTTCTCCTCATTCTCGCGAAGCTCAACGAGCGACTCGCGGTCAAAGCGAAGCTGAATCCTAGTGCGCATCAGATCATCCTGGGTGTGCTGAAGTAAGAGCTCCATGTCCATGATGTAGCTCCCAAACATCGGGTGGCAAGGGGAAGGAGTAGGGTGTCCGTCGCAGTTGCGCCTCCCGTAGAACCGGAAACGGGAGTCTACTAACTCCTCCTTGTGCTCCTCACAAAGTCGGGCTATCATCCTCTGTGTAGCAGTACAGAGACCGTCAACCCAGGTGGCCTCCTTGGTGGTGAAGACGAGCGTCCTGGAACTGGGAGACTTGATGTTCCGGCGAACTGACGACCTGATGAGCCAGCTCAGCCTTCCGACACCGTGAACATCAATCTGGGCTCCCTCAAACTCTGGAGCGGGGCGACCTAGCAGCTTGCTCAACTCGAACAAGTCATTCTCGAACGTCAGCTTGCTATCCTTCTCCAGCTGAACGAACTCGGTCCAGTGGAGTGCCATCTACAAATTTTTAAGCAAAATTTTAAGTTAGTGGGATGATAAGTGCACAAAATTTTAAGGATACTAAGGAAATTGTAATGTTTAATGAGAATGAATTTTTGCATAAGTAAGAGGATTGGAGATAAGCGGTTTTCAAAAAAAATACTTCACTCCTTTCTTTTAGAAATTACTCTTTTTGATAACACTTGTTTGAC
The DNA here is from genome assembly GCA_947311845.1 of Poa pratensis. Taxonomy (NCBI): domain Eukaryota; kingdom Viridiplantae; phylum Streptophyta; class Magnoliopsida; order Poales; family Poaceae; genus Poa; species Poa pratensis. The sequence goes on along the minus strand of CAMZMU010000027.1, from coordinate 15,230,016 downwards.
GACCATGCTAACTAAGGTTTCCTAAAGTCAGGATGGCTCTGATACCAAGTCTGTGGGGACCCCGGACTAGCTGTCCGAAATACCCGATTATGTTTAACACAACGATCCCGTGATCAGTCTGTCGTTGCACATAATCCGAATTGGATACCAAAGTTTACATCCATTACAGTACCGAATAAAAAGTCTTACATAAATGGTCATTTAGACCAAGTTCTTACATAGGTGCCTTCAAGGGCCAAACCAAAATATCAGCGGAAGCTACGGCGTAGTAGACATCATATTCTAACGATGACGACCCGACAGGCAGCTGACTTGTGGAGATCCTCAGTTCGCGTAGAAGTCACCATACTCCTGCTCGGCGTAGTGCTCCTCCTCGTAGTCTGGCTAGGACAATAGCCAGGGACGAAACCAATATGAGTACATTTGAATGTACTCGCAAACTACCCCAACATGAGTATGCACTAACTTTATTTTAACTTACCACTTTTAATTGTTTTAAAACATCTCTATATCTTTATTGAAAAAGGTAAGAAGAGTTTTATAACTGTTTTTAAAAGAAATCACCATCTCCTTTGTTTCTCCAAACCCTTTCTTTTCTGGACCAGGGCTCACCATGGTCCAATTAGTCCCACAACTCATACCACTCCATTTGGTATAGTTATATCATGCCATCACCAATTCATTTTATTTTAAACTTAAAAGCTTTTCCAAAAATTTGCACAAGATCTTAGGACAGTCTCCCAATTGTCCATATCCGGGGACCCGGCTATTCGAATAGTTTTGACCCTCTGCAGAGGTAGCACGCTTTTTATCCCACACCCATCCGGTAACTCATCGTGTCAGCCACGTCCCGCCATACAAGGTGTATGCGAAGTTGAGCCACCGACCCTAGCCTCTCCTTTGCTCATGCTAGTATAGGATCCTACCCATATGATAATTCCCACCAACACTCAGTCCGGTCCCCGTCGGCAACCCTAAGTGTGAGGACTCATATGTTTTTCCCGGCGACCACATTTATGAAGTCTTCAATCCTCCTCCTTATCTTTCCATAGAGTTTGAGCGAGGACCCAGGTCAGGGGAGTTCACAAACCATCCCCTCATGCATAACGGAGTCATCTCCGTCGATGAGGTATCCCATACTAATAAGAGCAAATTATATGACTAAGCCCCGTTCCCATATGGGGGTAAGTGTGGTCGCACAGATTAAGATTGGTTGTCATAGTACTAGGATACTGTGCATTTTTCATAAACATTCCCATTTTTCCATTTCTCCACTTTAACACCGACATCTCGGCATTCCATAACCACACAAGTATTTCCAAAGGAGTTTGAATAAACAACATTGTTTTCCATCCTAAAGTTTCATAACTTCTACATAGGGTGGCAAAATAATTTCCATACACTTTTGGAAAAGGTTTTGTAAACCATTGGTTTTAAGAGTAAATCATTTGATCAAAGTAGATGCATATATATTTAGGTGCAAGCTCGGAGAGTAGCTTGCCTTGCTCGGCAAAGGGGACTTGATCTTGATCTTCTGGTTCAACAAATTCCCCCTCCTCGATATCTCCGGCAACGTTCTCGTCTAATCGATAAACAACAAACACAAGCAATCACTAAAACTACTCAAACAACATCACATCACCACAGTATCACAATCCTAAATGCTCTAAATAGCCACTGGATACAACAAACAATACAATTTAATTTCAAACAATTGAATTAAACATTAATTGTTTAAGTCCAAATTATGGCAGAAACTTGTTAAACATGTTTAATTCCACAACTTGAGTTCTGTTGGTCACAAAAATACAAACTAAATTTCTATAGAAAGCTACTGATGTGTAGAAGACAACCCAATTTGAATTGGATCATTTGGAGTTACCAAACTCCCTACACATTGGTTTGAATCCAGTACCTTAATAATCAAGTTTTGGTTACCAAATATGTTCTGTTGTTCCAAAAATTAAATCCTTTTAGGGGTAAGTAAACATTGCTATATGTGAGTTAACAAAATTGGTCCTAACTCATTTGGATCAACCAATAAACATATTTGTTTGTTTTTGTCCAGAAGGGTTTATCTTAAAGTCAACAATTAATATTGCTTAAATAATTCTACCAAAATTAGGGGAGCTAATACAAGGCAGTACTAAGCTAGCAAAATTGGTTTGGAATTATTTGGACTAGCAGAGTATCAGAAACAAACAAGTTTAGATTTTGAACCTTCTGTGGCATTTTCAATAATTCTTTTTAACTATTTATTTAAATGACATGAGACCAATTGGGTTGGTTAAACAATTTCATAAGCTTTCCAGAACAATTGAGTTTGATTTGTTTGGATTCCTAAATCTCAAGTTATTGATTTTACAAATTGGGTCCAGTACTGAAATTCTTCTGAAATTAAAAATAGAAAAGGTGTTCAGTGTGGATAATGTTGAGAAATCTGACTAGTGGGGCCCTTCTGTCAGTGACTCAGTGAACGGTTGGAAATTAATAAAATGCTGACGGGTGGGGCCAGCCCGTCAGCCGCTCATCTAAATGAAGCGTTACGCGGCCGTTGGATCTAGATCCAACGGCGCACGTTCAAAGGCCACGGCGGCGACCATAAAATGGCGGCGCCGCCGCGCCGGCGGCACGGTGGTAGACGGTTCCTCACCTAGAGGGCTCGGGAGGACTCGGTGATGATGCGAGACGACGGCGGAGGCTCGGGCGAACGTCCTGGCTGAGTCCTACTTGCTGGGACGGCGTGAAACGTCGACGGCGAGCCGCTGAACTTCCACGGCCACGGCAGCGGTCTCCGGCGGTGTCCAGGCGGCGTCTCTGTGCACAAAACAGAGGGGCAAAAGGCTCGGGTGAGTGCGGGGAGTACGGGGATCAAGGTGGTGTGGTCAGTGGAGGAAGGGGAGCAGCAGCACGGCACAGCCGTGTCGTCGCCTACCTCGGGCGGTCGAGCACGGGCACGAGCAGCAGCGAGCTCGCAGCAGCGGCTCCGCCCTCGTGGTGGTGCACGGGCGAGTGGTGGGGAGTGTGGTGCAGCAAGGGAGAGGCAGTGGGGCGTGGGGAAAATGCGAGGTGCGGCTCGAGTTTAAATAGGCGCGACGGCGGCGCACGGTGGTCGCGGTCCAGCGGCGTCCAGAGGGCGGGAGAGGTTGGCGCTCGGTGTCTGGGGGGTCCGGGCGTGGGCTAGGGTGCGCGTCGTAGCGGATCGCGTGGCGAGGTGCGGTGAGCTGGGCCAATTTTGGCCGGCGCCGTCCAACTCCTCCGCGGCGTGCTTCGGGGGACAACGGCGTTAAGGCGAGGGGAGAGGGTCTCCTCTGCCCGCAGAGGTCGCAGTGGCTCGGGGGCGAGGGAGAGCGCGGGCAAGGGGGCCCTGGGGGGCCTGGGAACGGCGACGTCGAGCATGGCGCCACGACGACGGCGACAGTGAGCTAGGGGGAGGTAGACGATGATGGTTTTGCAAAAACCCCCCTGGCTCCTGTGCACTGCTTCTTTTCCTTCTTCTTTCTCTTATTTGCTTTTTAGTCCTTCTGTTTAAAACCAGAAGCATTTCTTGATTTAATTTGAGGCACTAAATCAATTTATAAAAATTTGGCAAAATTTGTGGAGCCTTCCCATAAGGTGCAGAAGCTCCACAAAAATTGGCATAAAATAATAAAATGTTTTAAACATTTTCTTTTATAGTGTTTTAATTAAGGCATTTTAATTTATTTTTACTTTGTTTACTTTTGAATTTTTAAAACTAATTTGAAAATACTATTTGAGAGAGATAAGTAGTAAGAATGAAATGGGAGGGTTTGCAATACCACTCCACTAAATTTTGTTGGAAACAAAATGAGATCCTCACTTGGAGAATTTGTGTGGCACTTGCCACATTTATTTTTCTTGTTTTGCTTTTAATTTAATCCTCTTCTTTTCTTCATGTTCTCAAAATAAAGCAAGCAACACACAACAAGAGGAAATAAGCAACACAAGCAAGAATAAGAGATCAACACATATAATTTAACAAAAGTTTTTGTTGGCTCCCATTTTTGGAATTAATAATACTTGTTAATAATTTTTGGGATGTTACAGCCATCCTATGGCATCTGCCGTGACACCACCACGACAGTTGGCACCCACCGTGGCATCTGCTCGCGGTGGCCATGAACGGAAGAAAAAGAGCTTACGGTTAGGGCGCGGCGAAGAAGTAGCCCAGTGGAAAAACGGCGGGGCAGGGCGCAATGCGCGGCTCCGGCGAGTCTTCTCAGGTGTTGAGGACGTCTCCGGCGCGGCAAGATTGCGAGGGCGAGATTGCGGCGGCGGCAGAGGCGCAGATGGATGTTTTTGGAGTGGGGAACGAGCGGAGAAGAAGAGGCACCCCCGCACCCCTATTTATAGTGCTGAGCGGTAACTGACGCACTACTGCGCAGTTTTCGGGGCGTCGCAGGATAACTGCGCCCTGGAACTTTGTGGTCTCCGCTGTGACCGTGAATTTCAGACACATGGTGGGTCACATAATGGGAAGCGGTTGTACGGATCAAATGTGCCTCTCAGCGAAGAATTCGAGGAGGCCCGGTCATTTGGTCAAATACACTCAAGTGTCCGGTGGATCCAGATATTGTGCTGACATTAGCATGTCAAATCAAAGACCCGGGTAACACGGCTTTGCGCAGAGGTTTCCGGCCAAAATGTCCCGGGAAATCCGGAGACAAGTTTATGTGATTCGGATAGTAGTGCTTGTTTTTAACCTGCTGCGGTTCTTCAGCGAGGCTGTAGAACCGCACCAGCTTCGGGGACTACTGTCGGGACACAAGAGGGCCCCGAAGCAGGTACATCTTGGTGTGCTTTGGTTGTTCTTGGTTTGGCTTGTTCTTGCTTGTTCTTGTGAATTCTTGGTTGTTCTTCATGCGTGCTTCGTGAGCGCGCAAACCCTCCCGGATCCCCCAACGTCCTAGCGAGCCCATAACTTAAGCCATCCTATGGCATCTGCCGTGACACCACCACGACAGCACTTGGGCCCGTGACTCTATGTATCTACAGCCTTCCTCCTTGGTTGTGCATGAAGCGGAAGTTCATTATGATGCCAGTGCTCATCCAAGGCCCGAAGCAACCCGGCAATGACATTGATGTGTACCTAAGGCCATTAGTTGATGAACTTTTGCAGTTGTGGTCCAAACCAGGTGTACGTGTGTGGGATGAGCACAAACAACATGAATTTGACCTACGAGCATTGTTGTTTGTAACCATCAATGATTGGCCTGCTCTTAGTAACATTTCAGGACAATCAAACAAGGGATACAATGCATGCACACACTGTTTAGATAAGACTGAAAGTATACATTTGGGAAACAAGAACGTGTACCTAGGGCATCGTCGATTTCTTCCGAACAATCATGCCATAAGAAAGAAAGGCAAGCATTTCAACGGTGAGGCAGATCGCCGGAAGAAGCCTAACCTCCCTGATGGTGATGTTATATATGACATGGTCAAGGATTTGGAAGTAATCTTTGGAAAGGGTCCTGGCAGTCTATCTATTCCGAATGACGCTGACAACCACGTATCCATATGGAAGAAGAAATTTTTATTTTGGGAGCTACCCTATTGGGAAGTCCTAGAGGTCCGGTCTTCAATCGACGTGATGCACGTGACGAAGAATCTTTGCGTGAACCTGCTAGGCTTCCTGGGCATGTATGGGAAGACAAAAGATACACCAGAAGCACGGGAGGACTAGCAATGTATGAAAGACCCATACAACAAGCAGACGGATAAAGGGCGTCAATACTTAAGCAGCTACGCTCTTACCAAAGCAGAGAAGGAAATCTTTTTTGAATGCCTAAGCAGCATCAAGGTCCCGGCTGGCTTCTCGTCAAATATAAAGGGAATAATAAATATGGCAGAGAAAAAATTCCAGAACCTGAAGTCTCATGATTGCCACGTGATTATGACGCAGTTGCTTCCGGTTGCATTGAGGGGGCTTCTACCGGAAAATGTTCGAGTACCCATTGTGAAGCTATGTGCATTCCTCAATGCAATATCTCAGAAGGTCATCGATCCAGTAACTCTAGCAAGTTTACAGAAGGATGTGGTCCAATGTCTTGTCAGCTTCGAGTTGGTGTTCCCCCCATCATTCTTCAATATTATGACGCATCTCCTGGTTCACCTTGTCGACGAGATTGCCATTCTCGGTCCTGTATTTCTACACAATATGTTCCCCTTCGAGAGGTTCATGGGAGTCTTGAAGAAATATGTTCATAACCGTGCTAGGCCAGAAGGAAGCATCTCAAAGGGCTATGGAACATAGGAGGTCATTGAGTTCTGTGTTGACTTTATTCCTGACATTAAGCCGATTGGTGTTCCTGAATCGCGGCATGAGGGGAGACTGAGTGGAAAAGGCACGCTAGGAAAGAAAGCACTGATATGTAGGGACGGACATTCTTTAACTCAAGCACACTACACAGTTCTACAAAGTTCCACCTTCGTGGCTCCGTATATCCAGGAACACAAGAATTATGTACGCTCCAAGAACCGGGGGAGGATGACTCCTGGATTAAAGAAAAACACATGTAGACTTTCGGCAGTTGGTTGCGATTATAGCTCATGAATGACACCACTGTCGGAGATCAGCTCTACTTGTTGGCCGCGTCACCATCTTCGACTGTATTGAATTTCCAAGGGTACGAGATAAATGGGAATACATTTTACACGATCGCCCAAGATAAAAAGAGCACCAACCAAAACAGTGGTGTCCGCTTTGATGCAACAGACAAGAATGGGCAAAAGGACACATACTATGGTTACATAGAGGAGATATGGGAACTTGATTATGGACCTACTTTTAAGATCCCTTTGTTTCAGTGCAGTTGGGTCAACATGAAGGGAGAAGGGATAAAGGTAGACCAGCTGTACGGAATGACAACAGTGGATCTCAAGAATCTTGGTTGTTACAGGAACGAACCATTCGTCCTAGCCAATGATGTGGCTCAGGTTTTCTATGTGAAGGACATGTCCTCTAGACCGAAAAAAGAAAAAATAAGCAAACAAATACATCAGACGATGAGCCAAAGCGTCACATAGTTCTTTCAGGAAAAGAAACATCATGGGAGTCGAGGACAAGACAGACATGTCAGCAGAATATGATAAGTTTGATGAAATTCCGCCCTTCACAGTGAAAACTGACCCAAGCATCCCGTTAAATAATGAAGATGCTCCTTGGTTACGGCCGAAGCGATCATAGACCAGGGACATACGCGAAGAATGGTTCATGGCATTTATGTAAATCAATGTAATGTATTAAACCTTTATGTGATGTGTAGTAATGTATTAAACCTTTATGTGGTGAAAACCATAATACACGAAATGGGAGTTTCCACCTAGAAGAAATGGGTTATATCACATGTGAGTTTTCTTTTTTGTTTTCTGTTAATTAATTGCATGACGACCGGTGAAACATGCGTGGTAGGTGGTTGTCGGCTCCCACACCTCCCGTGGGAACCTCTCAAACCTCAGCTTCATTAGGTACAACCTTCAGAAGAAAACACCAACGTCTTACACGCGCTCGAAAAAGTTGGAACAAAACACATGATTCCCCTAAATACAGCCCGACGGTGGCTCGTGAGTGCCTGCATATCAAATGCACCGTAGGACGTAGCTAGGGAACCCAAATGTTTTGTGTTTGAGCGCCACTTCCATCCAAGCAGCGGTAAGACGTCTCTGATGATTTACAACCGTCCGGCAAGACATCTCTGATGATCTGCAACCGTTTGGAACGGTCGCAGGTCATCAGAGACGTCTTGCCGCTGGTTGCCCAAAGATGCCTCTCCGAGTGACGCTGGAATGTTTTGTGTTAGTGAGTAACCTGTCTGAGGAGGGGGGCTATATATAGGGTACGTGTGCTTCTTTAGTCCCGGTTGGTAACACCAACCGGATCATGTGGCTCACGAAGTGGTCGTGATACTGCTGATCTAACAGCTCACAATCCCTCAAAAGAAACACACCCCTGATCCAACGTCTCACAAGCGCTTGAAAGAAACACACGATCCGTGTGCTTCTTCCTTATTGGTGGGATTCCCTTTAGTCCCGGGTGGTGGCTCACAAAGTGATATCCAATAGCTCACAAGCCTCCAAAAGAAACACACCCCTGATCCAACGGCTCACAAGCGCTCGAAAGAAACACACGATCCGTGTGCTTCTTCCTTATTGGTGGGATTCTCACTATATATATGTAGTAATGCATGGTCTCCATTGGCATAGCACATCTAAACTCATATCTGCAACCTCATAACTCTCCCATGGCTTCCACCGTACCCACTCTAACCTACTCGGAGGCGGAGGCGCTTTGCGCCTCGAACTACCCCTGCCCGCCCGGCTACAACGTCCCCGCCGGCTGGAGGCTGAGCACCGGAGGCGTGCCGGTCCCTCCTGTCCCTCAAGGTTTGGCGCGCCGGGCGGCCATCACAAACCACTACTACCTCGAGCTCACTTCGGAGCAGCGGATGGATTCCCGCTGGCATCCCGACTACCGCCCGACTTGGGACGCCTTCTTCATCAATCGGCGTGAGAGGGCGCTCGCCAGGTACGAGGAGGACGGCCCGCCTCCTTCGAACTTCAACGAGGCCGGCCGTCGGCTGTGGTGGAGCGGCCGGACTCTGCAGAGCGTCATGAACTACATCACGGCTGGCGATAACCCCCGCCTGCGCTACCCTCGCTTCCAGTCCAGGCGAGCGCCGCCCGACGACAGGGACGACGACGACGGCGACTACGACGACTACGAGGACGAGTATTATAGGCCTAGGCAGGAGTATGACTAATCTGAGCCACATCATTGGTTAGGACAAATGGTTCGTCTATGTACCCAAGATTGTTGTCATTCCCTAATGCTGGTCTAGCTACGACGACGATCGTGTAAAATGTATTATTTATCTCTGCATTTCCAACTAACGATCTTTAGCATCTGAATAAGTAATCTGGTTTTGAGTTGTTTTTGCAAAAGATAAAAGTTAATGCATTTTTTAATTCAAAATGGCAAAATGGTTAATAGTTTGAAAGTTTAGTGAGATTCAAATTGAAAATGACAATAATAAAGTATGCAAAAGATATGAGTTAATGCATTTTTGAATTGAAAATGGCACAGTTGATACATGATGCAAATAGATGTATGGATCATATATTCAGATTCCTTATTTATTCTGATAATAATAAACATATTATTGTATTATTTGGATTTATAATAATAGACATATAAATAGATGGGGTTCATTTTTCTTAGCATTTTGATATATTAATCATAATTTTCTGATAAACAGATTAAAAGTTATTGATTCTACAAGTTTAAATCATTTCCTGGAAATTACATAAAAGAAAACAATTTTTTTTCGAAAAGCCCATTTAGTCCCGGTTCCAGCCTCGAACCGGGACTAAAAGCGGCCCAAAATTGCGCGAACTTCAAGCGGCCCAAAATTTGACCTTTGGTCCCGGTTTTTCTTACAAACCGGGACCAAAGACCCTTTCGTCCCGGTTGGTAAGAACAGCCGGGACCAAAGGCCTTTTGTTTATAACCGCCCGTGCGTTTCCTCTTCTTCCACCTCTGCCGCAGTTCCCCCGACGAGAGAAGCGCTCTGGCGAAGCCCTGCTCCGGCGATTTTTCAATCTCCGGGGCGGCCCCGCCCTCCACCTCTGCCGCCACCCTGCTCTGGTGCGGCCCCGCCCTCCACCTCCTCCGCCGCGCAGATTGACCGTCCGCGGAGCCGCCACCGCGCCTCCCTCTTGCTCGCCTCGCCCCTGCTCACCGGCGCGGCTAATCCGGCCGTCCAGACGCCGCCACCCTGCACCGGCGCGCTCCACCACCACCGTCGGCCGTAGCTACTCGATCAAGGTGAGTGCTTTTTTGTTCATAATTTTGCATTGTAGATTGTAGATTAAAATTGTAGATTAAAATGTTTAGAAATTTTGCATTGTAGATTAAAATTGTATATTAAAATGTTTAGAAATTTATAGCATTGTAGATTATAGATTAAAGTGTTCATAATTTTGCTACTCAAGGTTAGAAGTAATTAGATTAAAATTGTAGCATTGTAGATTAAAATGATTAATATGTTTAGAAATTTGTTAGATATAGAAATTGTTAGGTTATAGAAATTGTTAGGTTATAGAAATTGCTAGGTTAGTTGTAGATGATTTTTTGTAAGCCATTTGTTAGTGTTAGTTGCTAGGTTTTAGCTATTTTTTGTTAGCCATTTTCTGTTAGCCATTTGCTAGAATTAGTTTTGTTAGCGTTAGTTTTAGTTTTGCTATATAATGATGTTAATTTTTGTTTTGCTATATATTGATGTTAATTTTAATTTTAGCTTTGCAAATGATTTTGAAGTGGTAATACATGCTTTTCAGTATATTTAAGCTTGAATCTTTTGTTCTTGAGCTTAATGGCTTTAATTTCTTGATGGTTTAGGGTTTAGGGTCTCCGAGTTCGCCGTCGTGCCCAAGAATCCCCGCCCGAGGTGCTCTGCCGCACCCCGCCCGAGGTGCTCTTGCAAATGAGATTATAAGGCCGCATATGAAGTTTCTAATTTGTTCTTGCAAATGAGATGATATTGTGTATGTTACACACAAAAATCAAATTGTGAAGTTTCTAATTTATGCTTGTCCTAATTAAATTTGAATTTTCCTGTCGCTTATCTCCCTAGTGTGTGTGCACATATGGTCCTAGGCACTGAATAAAAAGGTTGCCAAGTGTTTGCATTATTTTTTATGGCCTTTTCTTATTTTCTTAGTTTTTGTACTGAAAACAAAAGGGCAAAAATGTCCAAATTATTTGGGTTCTACAAGTAATGAGGATCATTCCCTAATTTTTAGTGAATTTTCTGAGGTATGAAAAAGGTAGCTCCTTTGTAAACCTAAGAAAAGGGGATTTTTCTGAAAATAAATAAAAGAGTATTTTATTTTAGGTTTTTGGGCAAGTCAAAAATTGTGTAGATGTATCTTGATATATGGAACAAGTTATCCAACTAAAGTTTTGTGCATTGTTCTTAATTTGCAGAAACTATGGAACGAGACGAAAATCAGGAAAACATCCTCGAGGATATAATCCGCGGGCCGGAAGATGTTGGCGATGTCACCTCGCAGTTTCTGAACAACTCCGGTGACGGAGATGAGTCGCTCAACTGAAGAGACGGCTCCGGTGAGGTAGAACCTGACGGCTGGGGTGGGGGAGAAGTCGGCGAGGGAGAAGCCGACGAGGGAGAAGCCGAAGGCTCCGGTGGAACATTAAATGTTGCAAACTCCGGCGAGGTGCATATACATATATTAATGAAGCCGAAGATTGTATTAATTAAGCCTCTGTTGTCTATATACATATATTAACGCTCTTTCTTCTTTTAGCCCTCCGGATCGAGCAAATCTTCTGTAAGGACAAAACGAGGCCCAGCTAGAAAGTTGGGCGACCATGAAAGGTACAGGATCGAAAAAGTCGCCGAAGACAGCACACCGACTGCTCCCCCTGATGTTAAAAATAAAATGGTAAAGCAATGCGGAGTTCTTGTTAGGGACTACATCCCGATCACCGTTCGAGAATGGCATGAGCCAAAGGAGGGAGGAGTAAGATATGCCGGCGAGGTGGGCAAAGAAAGACTTTGGAGAAAGCTCATGCTTAATTTCACCCTGCTGGCGCCAGAGGTGGATCCAGATGAGGAGGATCCAAATGAGGCAGAAAAGATTGTCCGGAAAAACATGGAGCAAAAAGTCAAGGACTAGGCTCTTAAGAAGATAGCCGAGCTATTCAAGAACTGGAAGAAAAGATTGAACAACGAGTTTGTCATGCAAAATAAGACTCCGAACTTCGATAAAGGGTATGAGAAGATAAGGGACTACTGGGAAGAATTTGTGGCGTACAAGAAATCGGAGGAAGCTCAGGAAAAGTCTGCAAAAAATAAGGCAAATGATGCTAAAAAGATCTACCACCATATTATGGGGCCTGGTGGCTACGCCTTTATCATGCCTAAGTGGGAGAACCTTGAGGCGGACCTGCTGGCTAAAGGGATCACTCCAGAGCCACTCGCATGGATCGAACGAGCAAGAAATTGGTTTTACGGGCATGGGGCACGTTGGACGCAGAAGGGAAGTGCATATATAACAGAAGACACAAAGATAATCCCCTACTACCCATCGAAGGCATTAGAAATGCAGTAAAGGATGTTGCAGAGGGACGATTCATTCCCGATATAGAGGATGACGAGCTCACATGCGCCCTTGGGAATAAGGAACATGACGGATGGTTATGAGGCGTACCAGGCTCCAAGCCCAAGACAATTGCGATTCCCGAGCACAGGAAGAAATTTCCTGATAGAAGCCATCAGAGGAGAAAGGAAAAGGAGGCAATGGAAGCACGCGCTGCTTCAGACCGGCTGTGTAATATAGAAAAAGAATTAATGCGATAGAAGGATCAAATTGCCACACTTAGCCAGCAAGGTACTAGCGGCCAATCTTAGCGGCACATGGTAGAAGCTGCATGCGATGGTACCGGCGGCCCATCGAATCGGAAAAGCAGCGTGGCTTCCACGGAGCTCCAGGATGGTACTGATGATGCAGTGACGGTGGCTCCACTTCGTCGCTACCTAGTGGATGATATCGCGGAGAGCACACCTTGCGAGATGCATGTGAAAGTTTTTAACTTAACCATGAAGGTGGCGGTCGGCTATGTCATACCAATTGGAGCTAATCCAACTTACGTTTCTCTCCGGTTCCAAATGGCTACGTTGTTGTCACGGTGGATGAAGTGATGAAAGATTTTGAGGAGCTGAAGCTGCAACACCCTGCAGGTGAAGATGGGGAGGTGCTTGAACTTGGAGAAGCCAAGAAAGCGACCATTCTATGGCCAAAGGAATTCATCGTGCTTCCGAACTGGCAGCCAAGGCCATCGACTCCTCACCAGTCTCCAGCGCAACAGTCCTCTTTACCGCCTCAGCATTCTCCAGCGCAACAGTCCTCTTCACCGCCTCAACCCTCCCAAAAGTACCTCATAAGAATCTTCCCATTAGACCTTATGATAGGACTGTAGCGGAAAATGCCGCAGAGGTGGCTACCTACAATAAGACTTTTTTTTACACCAAAAAAGCCGAGCAGAAGCCGGTATACGATGAAAAAACCAAAAAGTGGGCTAAGTCCTTCCTTGCACAGCCATCCCAAATATCGATGAATCTGCAATCTGACTATGGTCGTGAACTTAGTAAGCTAGCGCGTGCCCAGTCTGAGCAGAACAAGGGAAGAAGTGCAAAAAGCGGGAAACAAATTGCCCAGCTCGGACAGCAGAAAAATCAATCGGTCCCCCTCTCATAGTGTGTTCCGATATCGACAAGGACTTCAGAGCCGATATGGATAAGGACCTGCAATTATTGTTGGAAATATGCCCTAGAGGCAATAATAAATAAATGTTATTATCATATTTCCGTGTTCATGATATATGTTTATTTCCATGCTATAATTGTATTAACCGGAAACATAATACATGTGTGGTTGCGTAAACAACATTGCGTCCCTAGTAAGCCTCTACTAGACTAGCTCGTTAATTAATGATGGTTGTGGTTTCCCAACCATGAACATGAGTTGTTAATTAATTAACGGGATCATGTCATTAGAAGAATGACGTGATGGACAGACCCAACTAAGCATAACAATATTGATCGTTTCATTAAGTTTTTATTGTCATGCCTTTTATTGTCAAGTATCCTATTTCTTAGACCATGAGATCATGTTATTCCCGGGTACTGGAAGAATACTTTGGGGACATCAACCATCGCTTCGTGACAGGGTGATCATAAAGGTGTCTTACGGGTATCTCAGAAAGTGCTTGTTGAATTACATGAATCAAGACTGGGATTTGTCCCTCCGTGTTTCGGAGAGATATACTCTGGGCCCACTCGGTAGTGCACATTCGGTAAAGCTTGCAAGCACGTGACTAATGAGTTAGTCACAGAGAATGTTGTATTACGGAACGAGTAAAGAGTACTTACCAGTAACAAGATTTAACTAGGTATAGTGATACCGACGATCAAATCTTGGGTAAGTAAAATATCGCGTGACAAAGGAAATTGTATACGGATTATAGTAGTCCACGACATAGTGGTTCAACCGATAAAGATCTTCGTTGAATGTGTGGGAGTCATTATGGATATCCTGGTCCCTCTAATGGTTATTGATCGGAGAGGTGTCTCCATCATGTCTGCACGTTCTCGAACCCGTAGGGTCACACACTTAACGTTCGGTAACGCTAGAGTAGCTCTGGGATAATTTTGTTAATGGTGTCCGAATATTGTTCGGAGTCTCGGATGAGATCCTAGACATCACGAGGAGCTCCGGAAGAGTCCGGAGGTAAAGATTTATATATGGCAAGTTGATTTCAGGGTTCCGGAAAAGTTCGGGATTTTTCGGCAGAGTGTCGGAATGTTCTAGAAGGTTCCGGAGGGTCCCATAGTGGGGCCCACCTGTCCCCAACGACCAAGGGTGGCCCACTGGTCCATTTGACCAGTCCTACTTGGTCCATGCAGCCATTCAATGGGTAGCCCTTTAAAAGGGATGTTACCACTCTTGAAAGAGGGGGTTACCACCTTTTAAATGAGAAGGGGTTACCACTATTGAAAGAGGGAGTTTCTACTTTGGAAATAAAGTGGCTGCAGCCCCTTGCCTATATAAAGAAGAGGGAGAGGTGCACCAAGAGACAGAGGCTTGGCCGCATCACTGGCTTGCTGCTCCTCTACCTCCCGCGCACCGCTTGGCGAAGCCCTGCCCGCGGGAACTCTCCACCATATCCACCACCACGCCGTCGTGCTGCTGGAATCGATCCCACCTACTTCTCCCTCTAGCTTGCTGGATCAAGAAGAGGGAGACGTCATCGAGCTGTACGTGTGCAAGCCTCCGGAGGTGCTGCTCGTTTGCGGTGCTGATCGGATCGAACATCGTCAACAACTTCACCGAGCTGCGTTGAATTAAACGTTCAACGCGCGTGTTCTTCGAGGGTATGATGAACTACTCTCCCCGTTACTAGAATCTTCTAGATAGGATCTTGAGTGTTGCTTCCGCATGTGAGAGAAATTTTTTGTTTTCTATCGCGCAAACTCCTACAGTGGTATCAGAGCCGGATCTATGCGTAGATGTTTTGGTACGGGTAGAACACATATGTGTATGTGGGCGTTGATAATCTTTTTATTACTTCCTTTGTGTATTTTGAATCTTAGTGGCATAGTGGGATGAAGCGGCCCGGACTAACTTTACATGTCCACGTACATGAGACTTGTTCCACGACTGACATGCAACTTGTATTGCATAAGTGGCTTTGCGGGTGTCTGTCTCTCCCACTATAGTTAAGATTTAATCTACAACGGGTTGTTAATAATTTGTTTATCACCGTTGTGGTTTCATGTTCGTAGGTAAGAACGGTTCTTTCTTCGAAAGCCCTAAGCCACGTAAAATTTGCAAAGAATAAGGGAGAGGCGTCTAACTTGTTTTTGCAGGGGTGCTTGTGATATGGTATAGCCCAAACTGTTTCATATGATATATTTGTGATGTATGAGATGATCATGTTTTGTAATGTTTCACGACTTGCATGTCGATGAGTACGGCAACCGGCAGGAGCCATATGGTTGTCTTAATTATCAATTGTATGACCTGCGTGTCAACTTCAAACGCCATGTAATTGCATTATTTATCGCTATGAGTTAGCAATATATGGGATGCAACGTGGTGGAGACAACCAAGGCGCCACATGAACATGGCGCCATGATGGAGATCATGCCGGTGCGTTTAAGATGGAGATCAAGACGCAATAAAAGGGCTATACCATGTCACATATTTTTATGCATGTGATGTTTATCCTTTTATGCATCTTATTTTGCGTGTGCTCGACGGTAGCATTATAAGATGATCCCTCACACAATATCAAGATAAAGTGTTCTCCCTTAGTATGCACCGTCGCGAAAGTTCGTCGTTTTGAAGCATCTCGTGATGATCGGATGTGGTAAACTCTACGTTCACATACGACGGGTGTAAGCCAGTTTTACACATGCGGAAATACTTTGGTTAACTTGACGAGCCTAGCATGTACAGACATGGACTCGGAACACGACGAACCGAAAGGTTAAACACGAGTCATATGAATGATATGATCAACATTTCGATGTTCACCATTGAAACTACATCTTCTCTCGTGAAGATCGGACTTGGTGTAGTGGATTTGGATCGTGTACCACTAGACAACTATGAGGGATGTTGTTTTAAGTGGGAGTTCGTTAGTAATTTGATTAAAATGAACTCTTTATCATGAACATAGTCTAAAGATGTCTTTGCTAAAATGTTGTAGATCATGGCCCGCAACGTAGCTCAGTTCAACTTCAGCGCATTCCTTGAGAAAGAAAAACTGAAATCATCTGGTTCAAACTTCACTGACTGGCACCGCAACCTGAGGATTATCCTCACTGGGTGTAAGAAGCATTATGTGCTCGATGCTGCGCTAGGTGACCCACCTGCAGACAATGCGCCTGAAGCAGAACAAAATGTCTTTGAGACGCGCAGAGATGACCACATTATAGTTGCCTGTGCCATCCTTACATCTCTGGACACTGATCTCCAGAAACGTTTTGAACATCACGGCGCCTATGAGATGGTTGAAGAGCTGAAAACCATGTTTCAGACTCAGACCCGCGCTGAGAGATATGAGATCTCTGATAAGTTCTATACATGTAAGATGGAGGAGCACAGCTCTGTCAGTGAACATGTTGTCACCATGGGAGGCTATATCCAACGCCTAATTCAGCTGGGATGTGTGATCCCGGATGAGTTAATCACTGACAGGGTGCTGCAGTCGCTCCCTCCGAGCTACAAAGGCTTTGTGCTGAACTATAACATGCAAGGCATGAATAAGACTCTTAATGAGCTCTTTGCGATGCTGAAATCTGCAGAAGTGGACATCAAGAAAGAACATCAAGTGTTGATGGTCAATAAGACCACCAGTTTCAAGAAGGTTAAGGCCAAAAAGGGTCACTTCAAGAAGAGTGGCAAATCTGTTGCTGCTCAGGGCGGCAAACCTGTTGCCACACCTGTGAAACCCAAGGCTGGTCCTAAGCCGGACACTGTGTGTTTCTACTGCAAGGGAGACGGTCACTGGAAGCGTAACTGCGCCAAATACTTGGCGGATAAGAAGGCTGGCAACGTCAAAGGTATATTTGATATACATGTTATTGATGTGTACCTTACTAGTTCTCGTAGTAGTGCCTGGGTATTTGATACTGGTTCGGTTGCTCATATTTGCAACTCGAAACAGGAGCTGCAGAATAAACGGAGACTGGCGAGGGATGAGGTGACGATGCGCGTCGGGAATGGATCGAAGGTCGATGTCATCGCCGTCGGGACACTACCTCTTCATCTACCTTCGGGATTAGTTTTAAACCTGAATAATTGTTATTTGGTGCCTGCGTTAAGCATGAACATTATATCTGGATCTTGTTTATTGCGAGACGGTTACTCATTTAAATCAGAGAATAAAGGTTGTTCTATTTCTATGAGTAATATCTTTTATGGTCATGCACCCAACGTAAATGGTTTATTCTTGTTGGATCTCGATAGTAGTACTTCACACATCCATAACATTGATGCTAAAAGATGCAAAGCGAATAATGATAGTACCACATACTTGTGGCACTGCCGTTTAGGTCATATTGGTGTAAAGCGCATGAAGAAACTCCATTCTGATGGACTTTTTCAATCACTTGACTTTGAATCATTTGATACGTGCGAACCATGCCTCATGGGTAAGATGACTAAGACACCGTTTTCCGGTACGATGGAACGGGCGAGTGATTTGTTGGAAATCATACATACTGATGTGTGTGGACCAATGAGCATTCCAACACGTGGTGGATATCGTTACTTCCTAACTTTCACTGATGATTTGAGTAGATATGGGTATATTTACTTAATGAAACACAAGTCTGAAACATTTGAAAAGTTCAAAGAATTTCAGAGTGAAGTAGAAAATCATCGTAACAGGAAGATCAAATTTCTACGATCTGATCGTGGAGGGGAATATCTGAGTTACGAGTTTGGCATGCACTTGAAAAATTGTGGAATTGTTTCCCAACTCACGCCACCTGGAACACCACAGCGTAATGGTGTGTCTGAACGTCGTAATCGTACTTTATTAGATATGGTGCGTTCTATGATGTCTGTATCCGATCTGCCAATGTCATTTTGGGGGTATGCATTAGAGACAGCCGCATTCACTTTAAATAGGGCACCATCTAAATCCGTTGAGACGACACCATATGAGTTGTGGTTTGGTAAGAAGCCAAAATTATCGTTTCTTAAAATTTGGGGATGCGAGGCTTATGTCAAAAGATTACAACCTGATAAGCTCGAACCCAAAGCGGAAAAATGCGTCTTCATAGGATATCCAAAGGAAACCATTGGGTATACCTTCTATCACAGATCCGAAGGCAAAGTTTTTGTTGCTAAGAATGGATCCTTTCTTGAGAAGGAGTTTCTTTCGAAAGGAGTGAGTGGGAGGAAAATAGAACTAGACGAGGTTATTGAACCTTCTCCCGAATTGGAGAGCAGCGCAGCGCAGGAAGATTTGGATCTTCAGGCACCGCCTTCACCAGCTAGAGAGAAAGAAGCTGATGATAGTGATCATGCAGCTTCGGTCAAAGTTCCCGTTCGCAGGTCGACAAGGTTACGTACTGCTCCTGAATGGTACGGTAATCCTGTCTTGAACATTTTATTGTTAGACAATGATGAACCTATGAACTATGAGGAAGCGATGATGAGCCCAGACTCTGGAAAATGGCAAGACGCCATGAACTCTGAAATGGAATCCATGAAGGAAAACCAAGTGTGGACTTTGGTTGACCTTCCTGATAGCCGTAAGGCTGTTGAATGTAAATGGATTTTCAAGAAGAAAACAGACGCTGACGGTAATGTCACCGTATATAAAGCTCGACTTGTCGCAAAAGGTTTTCGACAAATTCAAGGAGTTGACTACGATGAGACCTTCTCACCCGTAGCGATGCTAAAGTCTGTTAGGGTTCTACTAGCAATTGCTGCTTATTTCGATTATGAAATTTGGCAGATGGATGTCAAAACTGCGTTCCTCAACGGAAACGTTGAAGAAGAGTTGTACATGGTACAACCTGAAGGTTTTGTCGATCCTAAGGATGCTGATAAAGTGTGCAAACTTCAGCGATCCATCTATGGACTGAAGCAAGCATCCCGGAGTTGGAATCTTCGATTTGATGAGGTGATCAAAGGTTTTGGATTTGTCCAAAATTATAAAGAAGCTTGTGTTTACAAGAAAGTGAGTGGGAGCTCGGTTGCATTCCTGGTTTTATATGTAGATGACATATTACTTATTGGGAATGATGTGGAGCTGCTTAACAGTGTGAAAGATTATTTGAATAATAGTTTTTCAATGAAAGATCTTGGTGAAGCTGCATACATATTGGGCATAAAGATCTATAGAGATAGATCAAGACGCTTAATAGCACTTAGTCAAAGTAAATACCTTGAGAAGATAGTGAAGAAATTCAATATGCAGGATGCAAAGAAAGGTTCTTTGCCCATGTTACAAGGTAAGCCATTGAGTATGACTCAGTGTCCAACTACGGCAACAGAAATAGAAAGGATGAAGAAAATCCCCTATGCCTCGGCCATAGGTTCTATTATGTATGCCATGTTGTGTACTAGACCGGATGTGTCCCATGCTCTTAGTTTGACGAGCAGGTACCAGAGTGATCCTGGAGAGGCTCACTGGACAGCAGTTAAAAATATCCTTAAGTACCTAAAAAGGACTAAGGACATGTTTCTTGTCTATGGTGGTGATGAAGAGCTCTCCGTAAAAGGTTACGTTGATGCTAGCTTCGATACTGATCCAGATGACTCGAAATCTCAAACAGGGTATGTCTTTATCTTGAATGGAGCTGCGGTTAGCTGGAGGAGTTCCAAGCAAACCGTCATTGCGGCATCTACATTAGAGGCGGAGTATATGGCCGCTTCTGAAGCAGCGAAAGAAGGGATATGGCTGAAGGAGTTCGTCACTGAACTCGGCGTTGTTCCGAGCGCACTGGATCCCATGGAGATTTTTTGTGACAACACTGGTGCCATTGCTCTAGCCAAGGAACCAAGATGTCACAAGAGTTCCAAGCATATCAAACGCCGGTTTCATCAAATTCGTGAGCATGTCAATGAAGGAGATATTACCATTAGCAAAGTACATACGAATCAAAATATCGCTGATCCGTTGACTAAAGTTCTTCCACAGACAAAACATGATCAACACCAGAAGGCCATGGGTGTTAGATTTTTACCAATGTAAACTAGATTATTGACTCTAGTGCAAGTGGGAGACTGTTGGAAATATGCCCTAGAGGCAATAATAAATAAATGTTATTATCATATTTCCGTGTTCATGATATATGTTTATTTCCATGCTATAATTGTATTAACCGGAAACATAATACATGTGTGGTTGCGTAAACAACATTGCGTCCCTAGTAAGCCTCTACTAGACTAGCTCGTTAATTAATGATGGTTATGGTTTCCCAACCATGAACATGAGTTGTTAATTAATTAACGGGATCATGTCATTAGAAGAATGACGTGATGGACAGACCCAACTAAGCATAACAATATTGATCGTTTCATTAAGTTTTTATTGTCATGCCTTTTATTGTCAAGTATCCTATTTCTTAGACCATGAGATCATGTTATTCCCGGGTACTGGAAGAATACTTTGGGGACATCAACCATCGCTTCGTGACAGGGTGATCATAAAGGTGTCTTACGGGTATCTCAGAAAGTGCTTGTTGAATTACATGAATCAAGACTGGGATTTGTCCCTCCGTGTTTCGGAGAGATATACTCTGGGCCCACTCGGTAGTGCACATTCGGTAAAGCTTGCAAGCACGTGACTAATGAGTTAGTCACAGAGAATGTTGTATTACGGAACGAGTAAAGAGTACTTACCAGTAACAAGATTTAACTAGGTATAGTGATACCGACGATCAAATCTTGGGTAAGTAAAATATCGCGTGACAAAGGAAATTGTATACGGATTATAGTAGTCCACGACATAGTGGTTCAACCGATAAAGATCTTCGTTGAATGTGTGGGAGTCATTATGGATATCCTGGTCCCTCTAATGGTTATTGATCGGAGAGGTGTCTCCATCATGTCTGCACGTTCTCGAACCCGTAGGGTCACACACTTAACGTTCGGTAACGCTAGAGTAGCTCTGGGATAATTTTGTTAATGGTGTCCGAATATTGTTCGGAGTCTCGGATGAGATCCTAGACATCACGAGGAGCTCCGGAAGAGTCCGGAGGTAAAGATTTATATATGGCAAGTTGATTTCAGGGTTCCGGAAAAGTTCGGGATTTTTCGGCAGAGTGTCGGAATGTTCTAGAAGGTTCCGGAGGGTCCCATAGTGGGGCCCACCTGTCCCCAACGACCAAGGGTGGCCCACTGGTCCATTTGACCAGTCCTACTTGGTCCATGCAGCCATTCAATGGGTAGCCCTTTAAAAGGGATGTTACCACTCTTGAAAGAGGGGGTTACCACCTTTTAAATGAGAAGGGGTTACCACTATTGAAAGAGGGAGTTTCTACTTTGGAAATAAAGTGGCTGCAGCCCCTTGCCTATATAAAGAAGAGGGAGAGGTGCACCAAGAGACAGAGGCTTGGCCGCATCACTGGCTTGCTGCTCCTCTACCTCCCGCGCACCGCTTGGCGAAGCCCTGCCCGCGGGAACTCTCCACCATATCCACCACCACGCCGTCGTGCTGCTGGAATCGATCCCACCTACTTCTCCCTCTAGCTTGCTGGATCAAGAAGAGGGAGACGTCATCGAGCTGTACGTGTGCAAGCCTCCGGAGGTGCTGCTCGTTTGCGGTGCTGATCGGATCGAACATCGTCAACAACTTCACCGAGCTGCGTTGAATTAAACGTTCAACGCGCGTGTTCTTCGAGGGTATGATGAACTACTCTCCCCGTTACTAGAATCTTCTAGATAGGATCTTGAGTGTTGCTTCCGCATGTGAGAGAAATTTTTTGTTTTCTATCGCGCAAACTCCTACAATTATTGGACCCCAGAGCCATAGCTGCTGCTAGAGAACATGGTATCATTGTATCGCAGGCCATGGAAAATGCTACCGCCATGGGTATGACTCTTGGTCAACTTTTAGGCTATGTAGATCAGCCAATGTTAGAGATAGCACGGAAAAATGTCACAGGGGAGTCTATGGTCAGTAATGAGGAGCTCACGCGTCTATCAACACATATGCAAAATCTGCACAACTGGTACATGGTGCACACATCAAAGAAGGACGCGAATGAGTGGATTGCGGTGGACGTTCGAGAAGAGCATTTCTTCAAACCTTACGGTATACAGGTTCAAATGACTGAACTGTTTCAGTTATTCAATCAGCGCGCCCTCGACAAATCTATCCTTAGTTGCTATTGTCTGTAAGTGATTTATTTTCGTAATTAAGTCTCTAGCTCAGCTCGTTCATTGCCTGTATTATATTATCCTGACTATATATATATCCTTTTGTACGCTATTATGTAGAATGAAGATGATGGAATGCAAAACATCTAGACATTATGAGGTTGGGTTCGTTGACCCATATATCGTTAATGAACATACGTTACGCAATCACCCCAGAGACGTGGAGCATGACCTGACCACCTCTTTAATCAAGCAAAACTTCTGTACGGAAATACTATTTCCTTACAACTTCAAGTGAGTGTTTCTGTCTTGTACATATTTTTATTTGGCTTTCTCGATGTTAAGTGTAATTGATGAGTTATGCATGTCTGCTTTATGTAAACGTCCGCAGGTTCCACTGGATTCTGCTAAGCATTCAACTTGACAAGTCTATAGTTGAAGTCCACGACTCATTAAGTTGGGACCAAGCGACGTGGACCGAAATGAAAGAAATGCTCAATAAGTAATTTCAATCATTATCGCATTATATCGGCCTCTTTCGTTCGTTTCCTGATATCAAGTAATTAATAACTCCTTTGTTCATTTTTTTGGCCAAAGCAAGTGTTGGACACTATTCAAACAGAATGTAGAAGGTCCATTCAAAGATGAGCTAACTTATATATCGGTGAAAAGTCCGCAGCAGCCACCGGGGAGTAATTTATGTGGATTCTATGTTTGCGAGTTCATGCGCGAGTTGACCTCTGAGCGGAGAACAACTTATTTGAGCAAAATGCGGGAGAAGCTCGACCCAGAACGGCGCATACGAGCAATTCCAGAGAAATTGGCGGGATTTCTGCTTAGGGAGGTCATCGATGAAAGGGGAGAACATTATGCTGCGGACGATGAACTACATATGTGATCTATCTCCATGTAATTAAATAGTTGTATTCTCGCAAGAGATCGAATATTAATTATATATGCATCAACGTGTACTGTGTATATAGTAGAGCGTATAATATGCGTACGGAAACGATGGAGAGCACGTCGGCGATGCGAAGAAGGGGGAGACGACGGAGGCACCGGCGAGAGGGAGAGGGGGCACCGGCGAGAGGGGGCACCGGCGAGAGGGAGACCCTAAACCCAGTCTCCCCCACACGAAGCAGAACTGGCCACGTGGGCACCCATTGGTCCCGGTTCGTGGCCCAACCGGGACTAGCATTAGTCCCGATTGGCTAGTCCCGGTTGGGCAACCGGGACTGATGGCCCAGCCGAACCGGGACCATAGACCATTTTTCTAGCAGTGGGAGTTTGCATCATGATTCGTGTGCCTATGAGTTTCAGATGGAGTTCAATTGTAGACGAATTTTCCCAAAGATACATGAATTACACACTAAAATTGGGTGATGCCATCTGATCGAGACTTAAGTTAATTCCTTTCCCTGTGTGTGTGTTTTGTGTAGTGATGTGTGCATTTTGGATATGCAAAGATCATGTGTGAACTTTTTATGCGTGCATCACTTTAATGTGACGTTTTAGTTTAATGAAAATACTCTCTATGCAAAAAAAACTTAAAATACAAAGTAAAATTTTTCAATAGATGTCTCAAAGCCTGCCATGGGAAGCTGAGTGAACGAGAAGATGGCTAGAGCCGATTGAGGCTTATTTTGTTGACGCGATGGAGGACGTTGCCATTAGTGGCGCCGCCAAAGGCGTCGAGGGCGTTGCCGAAGAAGAGCGTCATGAGGGGCTGTGACGCGCCGTTGGCCAGGGAGGCCAGTGTGCCGACCAGCATCAGCAGCATGTCCTTTCCCTCGGCGTACTGGAACAGGCCCATGAATGAGACCTTCTCCTGCCCGCCGCTCTCCTCCTCACTAGAACCGCTCCCATTTGCTGGCACCGCTGTGTCCATTGCTAGCCGGTAGCTAGCTTTGTGTATACAGAACCCACCGATTTGTCTGCAGCTTAATCCTCGCGGCTTTACTCATTTGCAGAATGCTAGGGTATTTATGCCTCGGCTGACCAATGTCCGGAGGCCCAAGTGGGTCGAGAGGTGGAAGAATATAATACCGTTGTCACTCTTTCTCTTTCCAGAATAGGATGGTAGTTACACTCTACTAAACAAAGAGTACGGCATTAAGCAAATGGATTACGGGATTATTTCTGAGCCGACATTTTCTGTCCACTATCGCGCTGACGGGGCAAAGCTTGTACCTGCGAGCCACAGCCATACTCTCTTTTCTTACTCTCCTAAGTCCTAACCAAAAGAGCATCCAATTCAGCTGTCTCAGTCTGCTGCCATCTAACTTTCTGTTCCACTTGCACATAATACATCCAAAGCATTTCATTTTCTACTACCTCTGTTTCAACATATAAGCATGCTGAAAAATTACCTGATTTTACTTAAGTTTCATCATCAATAAGCAAAAAGTTAATAGCATCCAAGATACCCAATTGATATCATCAATAGTTTATCATGAAATATAACTTTGTAGTGTATAATTACGATTTATATTTTTAGC
Organism: Poa pratensis; assembly: GCA_947311845.1. Taxonomy (NCBI): domain Eukaryota; kingdom Viridiplantae; phylum Streptophyta; class Magnoliopsida; order Poales; family Poaceae; genus Poa; species Poa pratensis. The sequence continues at coordinate 15,205,066 of CAMZMU010000027.1, read as the reverse complement.
TGCATATCTGCTACGAACTGATGGTCAAAGTATTAAATGTCGACTTATGTCCTACAGAACTTACATTTTTTACATCGAGCAGAATATACATTCTCCCTCCGATTCAAAAGAAGTGTCGCAGTTTTGAAGTGAAGTTAGTTTAAAACAACGACACTTATTATGGATCAGAGTTAGTACAGTTTATCATCACCCATGGTTATTGTCAAATGGTACGGTATGTTAAGTCCTACTATAGGAGATGCTTGCCCTAACTTAAATTAGAAATATTGATCTCACCACTGTCCACTAGAGCCTTTGTTACACAAATGGTAGGGCATGGCGCCTTCCTCCCAGGTTTTCTAGTGGTAAGCTGATGATTATTGAAGGTATAACCATACAGATTTATTGGTTGTTACACACATACGTGCGTGGATACAAATGTGAATACTAGTCACTTCGAGACAATTAAGTTGTATATATTTGCTGTGGTATATTAAGGTAGAGTTATGATGATCTATCATCTGTTATATATCGTCGTGCTATGTTTAGATATTACTATGATTATTTGTACAACGTGAGTTTTCGAGGTAAATATAAGTTTATCTGTCAGTAGGTTGATATTTGCTAGTTAAAATAATCACAGAGAGAGAGAGAGTGATACGCGGAGAGTGTACAACAAGTTACCTGCATAGGTAGTTTCCGCGGAAATTTGTTTCCACCCTTAGTCCAAATACACCAGTCATACTAACACGTGCTTTACTGTTTTTCCTGGAAACCACTCTACCGGCTCTCAGTGGTCAGAAAAATGACCAGATTGGCTATCGTTCAAGGGATGAAATATATGAACTACGTTTTCAAGGCAAGATAGTTTGTGTACAATGTACGTCACCGTAAGCTGATTGGCTTTCATGCACGGGGGAGCATCACTACGTGCTGTAGTTGGTGAACTAACCTCTTGTCATTTCCTTAACCAGTCTAGACATATCAAATGGGAAAGTTGCGATCAACCATTAGTTAGTTTGATCCCTGCAACTGCAAGTGGAGCTAGCAATGCAAATACAATTAACCTTGTTGTTGATCATGTCGATGTACTACAAATCTACGATTCCGATGAACATGTCACCTTCCTTTCCTAGTTAAGTGTTTACGGTAGACTGCTGTTTATGTGGGGCGAATATCTCAGGTACTATATCTTTTCACGCTATTCACTGGAGAACGACATCGTTGGATGAAATAGCTCAGAGGCGACAGTTAGACGGGCCCAAATAGCGACGGCCCGATACGGCTCTTTAAGCCCTTAAATGGAAGGGAACTGTCAGCTTCAATTTGGATTATGTGAGCTGGGCTGTTAGAACGCGGGACCCACCAGGCGACCGTTGCTACGCGGGACCCACTGTGGGCCAACTGAGACAGGGACCCACCACTTATCCACGTCAACCTTATCCATTTTTTTACGAGAACCTTATCCGTTTATAAAATGGCAGAATGAGCCCCGCTCCCATGGTCCTGCCCTGCCCCCGACATTACCGTTGCCTCTCTTCCTCTGTTCTTCCGCGCACCTTCTTCTTCCTCTTATCCGGCAACGGTCCACGGTGGCGGCGGCGAATGATGTCGAGCTCCGCTTCTGGCTCCCAGAAGTCATGGCCGCGTTATGGAGAAGTCCCGATGTTTAGATGCCCGGACTGCCCTCGCCTAGATCCACTTAAGCGCTTCACATGTGTGCACTCGACGAGGGGCTATGCCGGTCGGGAATTTGTCAAATGCGAGAGCGCCCCGCATCCTGGGAAGGATGGGAAGGTAGGGTTTGTCCTGATTTGTCTCGATTTGGCCTGAATTTGATTTTGCACTATGGATTTGGAAATTAGTGATCCGTTCCCCTTTTCAGTAATTGGCGGAATGCGGCTATTTTGTGTGGATGGACAAGTACATTCGGGATCGAGGGCTTCAAGTTGAATTGTTGCCCCCAATTCAGTGGCCCCCAATCCAGGAGGCCGTCATCTCGTCTGCTGTGGAGGAGCAGATCTCATACAGAGCCGATCGTCCTCCATTGGAGGATGTTTTGGTGAATAGGCAGTTGGAGAAATTGAACAAGCAGTTGAAGAAGCAGTTGAGCCAGCTTGTGGAATTGAAGAAGCAGTTAAACATGATGGCCGGAGCATTTTATGTGTGTATCATTGCCATTTATTTGGTGTATCTTTTTCGTTCGAATTAGAAATTTCGATTTAGGAGTTGGGGATTTCGATGTAGGAGCTGTTTGTCATATGAACAATGTTATGATTTCGATGTAGGAGCTGTTTGTCGTATGAACAATGTTATGTTTGTCGTAGGAATTCAGTTAACACCTCGAACAGTTCAGTTAGCCGTTTCCAAAATAGAAAAACCGAAAAGTTCATGGGCCGTTGTTGGGCCAAGCCGTGATTGCTCGTTTAAAATAGGTGCAGGAAAAAAAATCATATTGTTGGGCCTAGCCGTTGTTAGGCCCGTTTTATGACGTGTTCGACCGAAACAATGGCTAAATAAAATATTGTTGTGTTGGCTCAAAAAATAACATGTCAAGTTAAAAGAAATGTCTAATTGGATGTGTACATAGAAGTGGTTTTTTTGTACATAGAAGCCCGAAATGACTCCATATTGGTCACGGACACTATATTTGTGCACTAGATGTTAACCCTAAAATTTGAGTTCATTTGTAGAAGGTTAAAAAATTGCTCGGATTAGAAATGAGGCTGTTTGGGCTACCTTTCGGGTTCTTTTTTTAGAACAAGTAAGATTTTGCATGAACTTTCGTTTCACAAACGTAACGACATAATAATATATATAAGTAGAGACCTTACATAGCAACCTTACACGACTAGCACACTTATAGCTTGTGCCCTCTTACAACTTACGAACCTTACACGAGAAAATAAACTAGAATGGAAATAAACATGGAAATAAGCCCTAAATAACTAAGAGTTCTCCTTGACTTCTCCTGGGCTCCTCCTTGGCTCCTCCTTGGTGGCTCACTCGACGTCCTCGTCGTTCTTGTAGGGGAGTGATGACGTGAAAGACACACGTTCATTGGGAACCCTAAGAGGAAGGTATGATGAGTGCAGCAGCAAGTTTTCCCTCAGTATGAAACCGAGGTTATCGAACCAGTAGGAGATGAAGACACTTCTGAAGGTGTCAACGGCGCCAGAAAAGGTGGTGTTGGTGGAGTGCTTCCTCTTCCTCGCAATGGTGCCAGAAAAAGTTCGGCGTCGAAGGGGAGGTCCTGGCGGTTGACTTGGAACCTGCACACAACACAACCAAAATGTTTTGCCCCAACTTAACAGTGAGGTTGTCAATCTCACCGGCTTGCTGAAAATAAAGGATTAGACGTATAGTGTGGAAAATGATGTTTCTTTGCAGAGAATGAAATAAAACAATGATTGCAGTAGGTTGTATTATCAGTTGTAAAAGAATGGACCAGGGTCCACAGTTCACTAGTGGTGTCTCTCCATAAAGATAACTAACATGCTGGGTAAACAAATTACAGCTGGGCAATTGACAATATTGAAAGTGCATAATAATAATGCATGTGCAAGTAGTGTCTACTATGAGATTCATTTGGGCATTACGACAAAGTACACATACCGCTATCCAGCATGCATCTGTGCCTAAATAGTCCACCTTCAGGTTAACATCCGTACCCCTTTCAGTATTGAGTTGCGAGCAACAGACTATTGCATTAAGTAAAGTGCATAATGTAAGCAACACAATTATACTTAGACAAAGCATCGCTGTTTTACCCCTAGTGGCAAAAACACATCCATAACCTTAGAACTTTATGTCACTGTCCCATATTAAATGGAGGCATAAACCCACTATCTAGCATAAATACTCCCTCTTGGAGTAACAAGCATCAACTTGGCCAGAGTATCAACAAGCAACAGAGAGCATGCAAGATCATAAATAACATAGACATGATAATTCAATATTCAACTTAACATAGTATCAATATTCATCGGATCCTAACAAACACAACATGTAGCATTACAATAAGATGATCTTGATCATGATAGGCAGCTCACAAGATCTAAACATTATGGCACAAGAGGAGAAGACAACCATCTAGCTACTGCTATGGACCCATAGTCCAAGGATGAACTACTCACACATCACTCCGGAGGCAGGCATGGCGATGTAGAGCCCTCCGGTGATGATTCCCCTCTCCTGCAGGGTGCCGGGAAGAGCATCAGAACCCTCCCGAGTTAGGGTTGAAGGCGGCGGTGGCTCTGGAACTTTTCGTGGAATATAACTCGGGTCTTTAGGGTTTTCCCGAATAGATGTATTTATATTAGAAGGGGCGACGTCGGTGGAGACCCGAGGGGCCCACACCACATCATGGCGCGACAGAAGGTGGGGCCGCGCCGCCACGTGGTCTGGCCGCCTCCTCGGTCCCCTTTGTGTCTCCTTCGGACTCCGTGTACGTGACAGAAATATAGGGACCTAGGCTTTTGTTTCGTCCAATTCCGAGAATATTTCCAGAACAACTTTTCTGAAACACAAAAACACCAGAAAATAGGAACTGACACTGTGGCATATTGTTAATAGGTTAGTCCCAGAAAATGCATAAAAATGCTATAAAGTGTAAATAAAACATGTAGCAATTGGTATAATATAAGCATGGAACATCAGAACTTACGGATACGTTGGAGACGTATCAAGGGGCGCAAGGGATGTAGCGGAGTTCTTCCTCTCGTCCGGCTTCCGCCACCTCCCTGCTGGCGGGCCACCCATGTACTGGCTCGAGGAGTTCTATGATGGCAACTCCAACCTCGTCATCGGCTACTACGTCACCTTCGCCAACCGCTTCGACACACTCCACCTCCTTGGGAAGGCGTTTTGGTATGGGTGCGAGTACATCACATTCACGATGTTCAACATCTTCACAAACTTCACCGACATCTTCTACTACCACGGCACCATCCACGGCCTCCCTGATACGTCTCCAACGTATCCATACCTTCCGATGTTCCATGCTTATATTATACCAATTGCTACATGTGTTATTTACACTTTATAGCATTTTTATGCATTTTCTGGGACTAACCTATTAACAAGATGCCACAGTGCCAGTTCCTGTTTTTGCTGCTTTTGTGTTTCAGAAAAGTTGTTATGGAAATATTCTCGGAATTGGACGAAACAAAAGCCCAGGTCCCTATATTTCTGTCACGTACACGGAGTCCGAAGGAGACACGAAGGGGACCGAGGAGGCGGCCACACCACGTGGCGGCGCGGCCCCACCTTCTGCCGCGCCATGACATGGTGTGGGCCCCTCGGGTCTCCACCGACGTCGCCCCTTCGCCTATAAATACATCTATTCGGGAAAACCCTAAATACCCGAGTCATATTCCACAAAAAAATGCAGAGCCGCCGCCGCCGTCAACCCTTACTCGGGAGGTTTCTGAAGCTCTTCTCGGCACCCTGCCGGAGAGGGAAATCATCACCGGAGGGCTCTACATCGCCATGCCTTCCTCCGGAGTGATGTGTGAGTAGTTCATCCTTGGACTATGGGTCCATAGCAGTAGCTAGATGGTTGTCTTCTCCTCTTGTGCCATCATGTTTAGATCTTGTGAGCTGCCTATTGATACTTCTCCAACGTATCCATAATTTCTGATGTTCCATGCTTATATTATACCAATTGCTACATGTTTTATATACACTTTATATCATTTTTATGCATTTTCTGGGACTAACCTATTAACAAGATGCCACAGTGCCAGTTCCTGTTTTCTGCTGTTTTTGGTTTCAGAAAAGTTGTTCTGGAAATATTCTCGGAATTGGACGAAATAAAAAGCCAAGTTCCTATTTTTCTGACACGTACACGGAGTCCGAAGGAGAGACGACAGATGGCCGTGGGCCGCCCTCACCACCTGGTGGCGCAGTCCCACCTCCTGCTACGCCGCCATGTGGTCAGGAGGCCTCAAGCCTCCACCAACGCCATCCCTTCGCCTATAAATTGCCTTTGACGGGAAAACCCTAAAGACCCGAGTCAATTTCCATGAAAAGTTCCACAGCCGCCGCTGCCGTCAACCCTAACTCGAGAGGGTCCTGAATCTCTTCCCGGCACCCTGCCGGAGAGGGGAATCATCACCAGAGGGCTCTACATCGCCATGCCTGCCTCCGGAGTGATGTGTGAGTAGTCCATCTTTGGACTATGGGTCCATAGCAGTAACTAGATGGTTGTCTTCTCCTCTTGTGACATCATGTTTAGATCTTCTGAGCTGCCTATCATGATCAAGATCATCTTATTGTAATGCTACATGTTGTGTTTGGTGGGATCCGATGAATATTGATACTATGTCAAGTTGAATACTGAATTATTATGTCTATGTTATTTATGATCATGCATGCTCTCCGTTGCTTGTTGATACTTTGGCCAAGTGGATGCTTGTGACTCCAAGAGGGAGTATTTATGCTAGATAGTGGGTTCAGTCTACATTTAATCTGGGGGAGTGACAGCAACCCCTAAGGTTGTGGATGTGCTGTTGCCACTAGGGTTAACCTAATGACACTTTGTCTAAGGATGAATGTGTTGTTTACATTATGCACTTTACTTTATGCAATTGTCTGTTGCTTGCAACTTAATACCAGAAGCGTGCGGATGCTAACCTGAAGGTGGACTATTTAGGCATAGATGCATGCTGGATATCGGCCTGTGTATTTTGTCGTAATTCCCAAATGAATCTCATAGTAGACACTACTTGTACATGCATTATTATTATGCACTTTCAATATTGTCAATTGCCTAGCTGTAATTTGTTTACCCTGCATGTTAGTTATCTTTATGGAGAGACACCACTAGTGAACTGTGGACCCTGGTCCATTCTTTCACATCTGATAATACAACCTACTGCAATCATTGTTTTATTTCATTCTCTGCAAACAAACATCATTTTCCACACTATACGTCTAATCCTTTGTTTTCAACAAGCCGGTGAGATTGACAACCTCACTGTTAAGTTGGGGCAAAGCATTTTTGTTGTGTTGTGTGCTGGTTCCAAGTCAACCGCCAGGACCTCCCCTTCGACGCCGAACTTTTTGTGGCACCATTGCGAGGAAGAGGAAGCACTCCACCAACACCACTTTTTTCTAGTGCCGTTGACACCTTCAAAAGTGTCTTCATCTCCTACTGGTTCGATAACCGTAGTTTCATACTGAGGGAAAACTTGCTGCTGCACTCATCGTACCTTCCTCTTGGGGTTCCCAACGAACGTGTGTCTTTCACGTCATCAAGCACTTTTTCTGGCGCCGTTGCCGGGGAGATCAAACCTTCTGCAAGGGGAGTCTCTCACTTCCAATCTCTTTACTTTGTTATTGTCTTGCTTAGTTTATTTTTATTTTGTCTTGTTTGCTTCTCTTTATCAAAAACACAAAAAAATTAGTTACTTGCATTAATTTTTGTATTTCGGCCTAGTTGTAATTTTCCTAAAATGAGTACTCCTGAGAACACCAAGTTGTGTGACTTCACTAGCACAAATAATAATGATTTCATATGCACTCCTATTGCTCCACCTGCTTCTAAAGCAGACTTTTATGAAATTAAAACTGCTCTGTTAAATCTTGTTATGAAAGAGCAATTTTCTGGTGTTAGTACTGATGATGCTGCTGCTCACCTTAATAATTTTGTTGGACTTTGTGAGATGCAATAGTATAAGGATATAGATGGAGACATTATTAAACTAAAATTATTTCCTTTCTCTTTGAGAGGAAGAGCTAAAGAATGGTTGCTGTCTTTGCCTAGAAATAGTATTGATTCATGGACTAAGTGCAAAGATGTTTTCATTAGAAAATATTATCCTCCTGCTCAGATTATATCCTTGACAAGTCGCATTATGAATTTCAAACAATTTGATAATGAGCATGTTGCCCAAGCATGGGAAAGGATGAAATCATTGGTAAAGAATTGTCCCACCCATGGACTGACTGCTTGGATGATCATCCAAACCTTTTATGCAGGACTGAATTTTTCTTCAAGAAACCTTCTGGATTCGGCTACTGGAGGTACCTTCATGTCCATCACTTTAGGTGCTGCAACAAAGCTTCTTGATGATATGATGATTTATTATTCTGAATGGCACACCGAAAGGACTCCCCAAGGTAAGAAGGTAAATTCTGTTGAAGAAACCTCTTCCTTTAGTGATAAGATTGATGTTATTATGTCTATGCTTGTGAATGGTTGATACGTCCAAAACGTATCTACTTCCCCGAACACTTTTGATGTTGTTTTACCTCTATTTTGTGTGTTTTGAATGCAACTAACACGGACTAACGCTGTTTTCAGCAGAATTGCCCTGGTGTCTTGTTTTTGTGCAGAAATCCAACTTTCGGGAAAATCCCCAGAAAATATGGCAAAGCTCCTATTTTATGAAAAGACCCACGGAGCCAGAAGATGAGATGGAGGCGGACCACAAGGTGCCCACACCACGTGGTGACGCGATGGGCCCTGGGTCGCGCCACCACATGGTGTGGCCGGCTCGGGTACCCCCTCGCGTACCCCTCTCGACTACATAAGGCCCTTGACCTAAAAATGCCGGGGGATCGACCACTTTTCCTGAAACTCTCAGAGCTCCGCCGCCAGTGAAAACCCTATTTCGGGGACTTCGCCAGGAAGGGGAATTGGAGGAGATCATCGCCATCATCATCACCGATGCCTCTCCATCAACCATCCATGTTTCCCCCATCCATGTGTGAGTAAATCCCGACTGTAGGCTAAAGGGGATGGTAGGGATTGGATGAGATCGTTCATGTAATATATAAGATCATTAGGGCATGGTGCCTAGTATACGTTGTTAGTACTTTATGTCATTGTTGCAACTTGTTATGCTTAATGCTTGTCACTAGGGCCCGAGTGCCATAATTTCAGATCTGAACATGTTATTGTATCATGAGGACAATCATTATTTTAGATCATATCTGCAAGTTGTATACACATATTATTGTCCGGAACCCGAGGCCCCAAAGTGACAGCAGTTGGGACAACCGGAGGGGATGGCTTTGATGTGAGGATCACATGTGTTCACAGAGTGTTAATGCTTTGCTTCAGTACTTTATTAAAAGTAATACATTAATTACCAGTAGATTCCCTTGAGGCCCCGCTGCAAACGGGCTGGTAGGACAAAAGATGTTGTGCAAGTTTCTCATTGCGAGCACGTACGACTATATACGGAACACATGCCTATGATTACTTGGTACTTGGATGCTTTATCATTATTTACCTGCAAATTCCTATATCTTGATTGTTATATGAATTATCTTAACCATGCAACGCCCGTTCATCCATCCCTATGCCTACAGCAGTTTAATCCTGCTGTCTACTGCAATCACTACTGCTATGTTTATTTCACTGCTGCTATTATTTCACTACTGCTACTGCTATAAACCTGTTGCTATTGATAATCTGTGTCGAGCAAGTCTATTTCCAGGTGCAGCTGAACTGACAATTCGGTTGTTAAGGCTTATAAATATTCTTTGGCTCCCCTTGTGTCGAATCAATAAATTGGGTTGTACTTCCCTCGAAGACTGTTGCGATCCCCTATACTTGTGGGTCATCAAGACTATTTTCTGGCGCCGTTGCCGGGGAGCATAGCTCTACTTATAAGCTCACCTGAGAGTACTATTGTTCGCTGCAATTAATTCATCATGGGTAAAACTCGCGATGAGAAGGTCCGTATATTGCCATCCACTACAAGGAAAGGTACGACTCTGAGTAGCTCAGCTGCTCTTGATTCACCATCTGTGATGAGTCAACTTATTACACCACCACAAGCTACACGCACTGTTACTTCTGCTGAATCTGAAAATGCTTCTGATAATTTTGATGATGCTTCTACTGTTATTGATGAGAGTGGTTCATTAGGTCCTCTTCTAGATGCTACAATTGCTAAATCTAAACAAATTGAAAATGCTGAAACACCTAGTGGAAGTCCCACTACCCCTATTGATTCACCTGAGTTGAGATCTTACTTGTGATGATCTTGATGAAACTTATGTGGAACTTAATGATGACTTTATTGATGAATGTCATGCTACTAGTGGTGCAAGTAATATTAAAAATCTCCTTGCAAGACATGCTGTTAGATATAAACTGTCTCCTGATGCTAAATTTGTCACATCTCCTATAAACATTAAAGATAAGGATTATGACTTCTCTCTTGATTTGTCACATATATCCATTGTTGAGAAAGAACCTTTTTGTGGTACTGAAAATGAAAGTGATGTGGAACACATGAATGAGCTCTCTACTTTGAGTAGTTTATTTTCTAATGATATAAAGAAACGCAGTTACTACTTTGTTACTAAATTTTTTCCTTTCTCATTGAAAGATGAAGCTAAAACTTGGTATAATAATTTGTCTCCTGGTTCTATTGATAGTCCTATTGGTTTGCTTAATGCTTTCTTACAGAATTATTTTCATGCTAGTGCTCAACATGCTGCCTTGCAGAGAATTTTTAACTTTAAACAGATTGAAGGAGAGAAAATGCCTGAATCTTGGGCAAGGTTTTGTTCTCTAATTAGGGCTCCGCCTGGACATCAATTGACCAAAAATGAACTTCTTGATATATTCTGTAATGGACTAACTTCTGAATCTAGGACATACCTGGATAGTTGTGCTGGTTGTGTTATCGGGATAAGAACTCCAGATGAAGCTGAGGAATTAATGGCTAAAATAAGCCAAAATCATGATGATTGGACCACCTGAACCGACCCCAACACCCATACCAAAGAAGAGGGGTATAATTGAATTAAATGACGAAGTGATGATGGAAGCCAAGAAATCTCTTAAGAAGAAGGATATTAAATCTTAAAATGTGAAGAATCTTCCTCCTATAGAAGAATTATGTAAGCCAATTATTTGAGGTACATTCCCTCCAACGGTTTGATGATAGAGATATTCCCTACTCTAAACATCCTGATTAATGCTTAGATGAGTTTGATAATTATATTGTTAAGCAAGATAACTTTAATATGAGAGTGGAAAATCATTTAAATGAGAATTCTCAAGCTATTAGTAAATTGCATGATATTGTGGAAAGAACCTCCAATGATGTTAAAATGCTTATTAAACATTTTCATATGGTTCAAACTCAAATTGATCAACTCACTAAAGTGCAAAAAGATTTGTTAGTCAATGCCTCTAGGGAAAAAGAGAAACATGTTTGTGAAGTAACAACTATAGGAGGTATTTCTACTCAGGATCCTTTATATCCTGAGGGACATCCTAAAAGAACTGAACAAGATTCTCAACGAATTAATGAAACTAGTGCGCCTTCTAAAAAAAGACGAAGAAACATAAAACTGTTGTAGAATCCTCTGAACCTGCTAATGATCCTAATAGTATATCTATTTCTGATGCTGAGACTGAAAGTGCTAATGAACATAACAATGATAATGATAAGAATGATGCTTCTGATAAAGAAGAAATTGAAGAGGAACCTGAAAAGCATACTAAAAGTAAAAAGTACACTAAGGAAGACTTCATTGCTAAGAAACATGGTAATGAGAGAGAACCTTGGTTCCAAAAGCAAATGCCTTTCCCTGCTAAGAAACCCAAATCAAAGGAAGAAGAACATTATAATAAATTTTGTGATTGGATGAAACCTTTGTTCTTGCAAATTCCTTTGACTGATGCTATTTAATTGCCTCCTTATTCAAAGTATATGAAAGATATTGTTTCTAACAAAAGGAAAATTCCTAATGAGGAAATTTCTACTATGCTTGCTAATTATTCTTTCAATGGCAAGGTTCCAAAGAAGCTTGGCGATCCAGGTAAACCAACCATTCCTTGTTCCATCAAAAATAATTATGTTAGAACTGCTCTATGTGACTTGGGAGCAGGAGTTAGTGTCATGCCTTTCTCTCTTTATAAGAGACTTTATCTTGATAAACTGATACCTACTGATATATCTTTGCAAATGGCTGATAAATCTACTGTTGTTCCTGTTGGCATTTGTGAGGATGTCCCTTTTCAAGTGGCTAATAATTGTTTGATTTTAACTGATTTTGTTGTGCTTGAAATGCCTGAAGATGATAATATGTCTATTATTCTTGGGAGACCTTTTCTAAATATAGCAGGTGCCGTTATTGATTGCAATAAAGGAAAAGTAACTTTTAATGTGAATGACAAATAGCACACTGTTTATTCCCCAAGAAGGTGGACAACGTATTTGGAGTTAATACAATTTCTAATTTTAGAACTATCAAGTGGGAAGTATTGATTGCCCTATATATGATCATAAAGAAGGATATCAAAACATTATGATTGGATCCATATCAATACAATTCAAGGTAACATGATTGTCTCATGATGTTTAAATCGCTTGTGTCATATAAAATTTATTTGGTGGCAAGACTTGATCAACCTTGTTAACAAATACATCTTATATACATTAAGGTGCTAAACAACATCTTATTCCTCACCCTTGTTTTACCTACTGTAATGATACTTAGTTTGCAAGAGTTTAGTTGAGTTTGATTTTGAAAATCATTTTTCTACCCAGAAGTTATTATTTTAAGTACCCAGAATTTGTCCAAATTGAAAGTTTTCAAAAATTGATAAAATTATACCACGGGTCCTATTTTTGAAAGAGCATCGTGGGAGTGCCTGGTGCTGAACAGGGGGGCCCACTATGCCACCACACCACATGGTGGCGCGGCAGGCTCCTGGCCGCGCCGTGGCATGCTGTGGGGCCCACCTGGCCCTCCACTCACTCACTGATACCTGTAGAAGTGATAGCCTTCAGTAGCTACCTGCAATGAAAAGTATACGGGGTTAGGTTGAGCCTCCAAGTGCAGAGTATGTAGTAAGTGGAAGACGTGTTTTCCCCACGAGGGGTGACTCGAGGGTTTAATTTCGAACTCTCGGGGAATCAGTAGTGAAAGATTTATCTTCCTATCCTTCTTTTGGTTACCTACAAAACAAAGTTAAATATTTTGGTCCTCAACCTCACCTGTGGTTGTCAAGCACAAGGTGTAAGAATGATATCAAGATAGTTATGCAATGCAACAAGAAATAAATATGCAATGATGATGAATGAATATGCAAGGATGATGATAACAATGATAGATGATATTTTTGGATTTTTTTTGATGAATGCAAAATGTAAAAGTGTTTTTGTATTTTCGGATTTAATAATTGCAGAAAATGCAAAAGTGGTAAAAGTTGTTGGAAAGGTGTTTCTTATGATTAAAAATGGACCGGGATTCATGGTTTCACAAATGCACTCTCTCTTTAATAAAGTGGCAGACAATGGAACACTAGAGTTGACATATGAGATTGCAACACAAAGTTTGATGACAAGTTACTAATTATATGGGCATCACGTCCTAACATAGAGATCTTTTGGTTATTAATCTCACTTATACTCCACCAAGATGCGAACTAAACCATAACACCTTAGTAATTAAGATAACTCTGAGTATAGCTTTAAGTATCATGACATCAAGTTAAAATAAGAACATGCTAGATCTAGTCACGAAGAAGTGGCTAATCACCCACAACCCTTATAGCATGGTATTTTTGTTTATCCCTAGTGAGGCAACAACGTAAGGTAAAACACGCAAGTGGATCGCGATATTAAAGTTGTCAACTTACCGCACTCACCACCCCCCGTTAATCCAACTAATGCACACATCACCCCCACACACGCTCTCATAAACATGCTTGATCATAACAAGTGAATAAGAACGGGGTACATAATATGCATCTATATTCATAACTGAAACAAACATTACAATCTCAAACATATATTAACTCATAAAAAGATCCAACACATAGGTATTACAACGATGACCGTAATCATGTTCAGCAGCTCATACGGTACTAATTAGTGAAGCTCAAAGAGAGGACAGATACATAAGTTACTTCCACAAACCCATAGTCCAGAGGTGGACTACTCCCTCTTCATCATGGAGACGGTGGAGATGTCGATGGAGAAGATGGAGACCACGCTGGCAGGGCCCCGCCGGAGTTTTCCCCTCCAATCTGCAGCTCCAGATCTCTCTTTCGGTATTTCTGTGTTTCGGCGGCGCTACCTCCAGAGAACGTCGGGTGGGCTATTTTTATAGTCGGTTTTAGATCAAGACGATGTCGGTGGAGAAAAGATCGACGACAATGGAGCGTCGACGGCCTAATTGGTGGGCCCCACGCGGCCAGGTACAAAGGCCGCATGGGCCCCCTCTTTTGGGCCTCGGGGCTCTGCTTGTCCGCTTCCTTCGCCCCCAAGTTTTGTTACTTCCAAAAAATGATGCTCGTAAATTTGCAGATGATTTGGACGACGTTTGGGACCCTGAAACTTAAAATCAAAAATAGGGTTTTCTGCCTGCGCAGGGTTAATTCCATAAAAATAGGAAATAAATATAATATTCCCAAAAATCATTATATAATAGTGATATAACCCTTATATGATGCAAATATGATTGGAATATAAGTAATATAGTGCAATTTCATGTATGCATTTTACATGCATCACTCACCCACCTACCACACCTTTCTCTCTCCCGACCAAACACATCTCCATTGCTCAAACTCGTGTTCTTGTTGTTCCTACTTGCGATTTTCGATCTCCTTGCTCAGCCCATCTTTGCTACTGAGATTTGGGGCATTTGCTCTCCGGTATGTGACTCGTCTAATATCCAAGTAGAATTTTGTTTAGTGGAGTATATCTTGAGTATTTTGCTGCTGTAGGTGACATGTTAAGTGAGTTTGCATGCTTGTTCTATGTTGGAATAATTATTTTTGATGCATGTTTAATCCTCTAGCAAGTTTCTATAGTAGTCCCCTTCGTTTAGATGTCTCGAAATCAATTTTTATATGGTTTGTAAAACATTTCGAAAAATGGAGATGAATGCACACCAACTTAACCAATATGAATTTGTGGTGCATGAAGTCATGAGAGTCCATCGTGAAGAGGGTGTATTCCCCTCCATCTATCCATGCTCAGAGTTCACGAGGAGCGCAGGGATTCTGCAAGATTTCCAAACTCTAATCTCTAATGCAGGATTGGAGGACTTTGTTGTTGGTGAACCTTACCAATATGGAAAACTAACTGTGTCTAATGTGCAGGATTTCAGTTTCGATTGGCGTTCACCTAACCCCACAGTCTGCTACAAAATTTATAATAAAACTGTCAACTTGCCCTTTGATGATTTTTGTGCAGCCATTAGGGTGCCTCAATGGGGATCGCGAGAGAAGATGAGAGAGCAACCCAAGCCACTGCTGGACTTGTACAAGGATATCTGCCAAGGAAGGAGTCTCTCAGATGAGGATGGTAAAACTTGAAGTATTCAAGTCCCATCTATTCGATATTTTGCTTATTTCATTTCAAAGTGCGTTCTTGCTAGGAAAGTTGCAAATAAGTTATCTGTTCATGACTTGGCTTTCCTAGCAGCGGCTTTGCAACGAGATAGGAGCTATAATTTGGGTGCTTTGATAGCTTTCCGTCTTGGTACTAACCGCGAGAGAGGTGGATTTTGTGGGGGTCTCATTGCCTCTCGTTTATTAGCTATGCATGGTGTAGTACCTCACCGTTTGGATGTTCAGCTTCCATAGAGAAACTTGATATTAATTCCATGATAAAACACAACTTTGTTTCTAATTGGTCTGATTTGAATAGCCTTTCTTATGAGATAACCTTTTTCAAGAAAGTGGGGTGGAGAGTAGTTAAATCTGACCGAATAGTCAGTTTGCCTGCACCTCTTTTGTTTAATCTTGATTCCAGGGAAGGGTGGTCACTCTTGGTAGATGAGCTCAATGCATACATGGAGCAATATGGGCATCACGCAGAGGATGGCGGAGAGTGGGATGAAGATGACTTAACCCAGTTCTCTGACACAGGTGGTTTCCCACACCCGCATCCTGGGTACGCTGGACCTTCCGCTTCTTCTTCTTCTTCTTCTTCTTCTTCTTCTTCTTATTCTTCTTCAGTGGAGCCCGACTATGAGCACGCCAGGTATGATCCACCAGCCTGGAGCTCCTACCCACGCTACGATTGATCTCCACTTAGGCCAAAATCCTAAGCTTGGGGGGAGGTATACCGACATATCACTCATATACATATCATGTTCTATCGGTACTTTGTATATTCATGTTTCGATTTTCTTTCTTTCTTTTTGTTGTTTCTTGTTTGCTTTGCTTTCCAAAACACAAAAAGACCAAAAATATTTCTGTTGTTTCTTCTTTATTTGTTTCTTTAAGTCTCTAGTATTAGTTTGCTTAGTTATTTAAATTCTATTTGTTTTTCAAAAATCTAAAAATATTTTGCTTTATTGCTTGTTTCTTTTTGCTACCGTTTTAAATTCGAAAAACCCAAAAATAGTTCGACAGTCTTCCGTGACTCAAGTGGAGCTTGGTTATCATTTCATATCATTCGAGCCACACAAGTGAAAAGCAATAATGACGATTTACGACAATTCGAGTTGGGGTGAGAGGCTGGTATGAACTCTATTTGTTTTCATTTTTGTACATATACTCATCCATGTGAACATGCTTAGTTGGTTCGTGTGAGGTATATGCCATTTAGTGGATGCTTAGTAGTTCATGTTCTCTTATGATCAGTTCCAATTTATTAATAGTGGGTAGCATGTTATATTGATGTTTGCTTGCATTGTTCTATTCATAAAGGGGTATGACATTGTGGTATCCTCCTCTGAATGATTCATTTGAATTCACTTGGCACATGCTCACGCATGCATATGACTGAAAAACAAAAAGTCAATTAAGCCTTGATGATTTATTTTGTCTCATAGTTCTTGTATCACATTTATGCCTCCGTTAATTTTGTTTTGTCGCAAGCATGACTATGACGGTTATTGCTCTCTTGATTGTTGCTTCCCAGTCTATTGCTAGCCTCTAGTAGTACTGAGCGGGAATGCTTCTCGTGCTTCCAAATCCTAGAAACAAAGTTATTCCAAAGAGTCCACTATAAATTCCTATGCATGGCATTTCAAACCATTCAAGTAAATTCTCATGTGCTTCCTTTAATACCTTCAAATTACTTCTCATTTTGTGACACTGTTTCTAGCTCATGAGGAAGTAGTAGTTGGGTTTGTTATCTTCCATACTAAATAAGTACCTCGACTTGCATGCTTCATCTGCATGTCACTAATTTTGCAAAGAGCTGGTTAGACAATTATAACATCAAAAAGCTAAAAACAATAAAATAGGCACTCCTCCGTGGTATGTGATTGTTGGAAGGTACCCGAGAATCGGTTAGCCATGGCTTGTGTAAGCAAAGATTGGGAGGAGTGTCAAACTATATATAAAGTGCATGCTATAAATGCCTAATATCAACATCTCGGAACCGCTCTCATTTTGTTTAGTATGGAAGATTACAGAAACTCTATTGTCATTCGTTGACAGGAACAACCACCTCCCAAAACATTTTTACTTCTGTTTTAAAAATAAAAAGCTCTAGCACATGTTAATCCCTGCTTCCCTCTGCGAAGGGCCAATCTTTTATTTTTATGTTGAGTCACCATCCTTTCTTTGAGCACCTTCTTGAGAGCATAGTTGCCATTCTTAGTGTAATGTGCTTGTCCCAGAATGCGGTTAATTGTGGTATAACTTTGATGCTTTGACCTTTGATATCTTTACTTCTAGTCTTCCCTTGAACTTCAGAGGTGCCTGGGCATTTATATGTTGCTGTACAAATTCGGGCAAGCGAGATACCACCTTATCATATCTTATTATGAGCATTGCAATCTTGTAGATAGATATGTTTCATGTTGTCTATTATTAGCATTTTGGTATCTCTTCATGGTTTACATAACTATTAGGTGACATTATTAGCATACATTTTATTATGAATTACCTAAGCACTTGTCCATATAATGAGAATGTATACATCATATGAAGCAAATGTGTTCGTGAAAGTTTCTTTTATCGCACTCAGTTGTTAACTGAATTGCTTGAGGACAAGCAATAAGCTAAGCTTGGGGGAGTTGATACGTCCAAAACGTATCTACTTCCCCGAACACTTTGATGTTGTTTTACCTCTATTTTGTGTGTTTTGAATGCAACTAACACGGACTAACGCTGTTTTCAGTAGAATTGCCCTGGTGTCTTGTTTTTGTGCAGAAATCCAACTTTCGGGAAAATCCCCAGAAAATATGGCAAAGCTATATTTATGAAAAGACCCACGGAGTCAGAAGATGAGACGGAGGCGGGCCACGAGGCGCCCACACCATGTGGCGGCGTGGTAGGCCCTGGGCCACGCCACCACATGTTGTGGCCGGCTCGGGTACCCCTCGCGTCCACCTCTCGACTACATAAGGCCCTTGACCTAAAAACACCGGCGGGATTGACCACTTTTCCAGAAACTCTCCTGAGCTCCACCGCCACCGAAAACCCTATTTCGGGACCAGAAACTCCGTTCTGGCACTCCGCCGGGACGGGGAATTGGAGGAGATCATCGCCATCGTCATCACCGATGCCTCTCCATCAACCATCCATGTTTCCTCCATCCATGTGTGAGTAAATCCCTGCTGTAGGCTGAAGGGGACGGTAGGGATTGGATGAGATCGTTCATGTAATAGATATAAGATCATTAGGGCATGGTGCCTAGTATCATTTTAGAACTTTATGTCATTGTTGCAACTTGTTATGCTTAATGCTTGTCAGTAGGGCCCGAGTGCCATGATTTCATATCTGAACACGTTATTGTATCATGAGGATAATCATTGTTTTAGATCATATCTGCAAGTTGTATACACATATTATTGTCCGAAACCCGAGGCCCCAAAGTGACAGCAATTGGGACAACCGGAGGGGATGGCTTTCGTGTGAGGATCACATGTGTTCACGGAGTGGTAATACTTTGCTCCGGTACTTTATTAAAAAGGTGTACCCTAATTACAGTAGATTCCCTTGAGGCCCCACTGCAAACGGGAAGGTAGGACAAAAGATGTTGTGCAAGTTTCTCATTGCGAGCACGTACGACTATATACGGAACATATGCCTATGGTTACTTGGTACTTGGATGCTTTATCATTATTTACCTACAAATGCCTATCTTGATTATTATATGAATTTTCTTATCCATTGTAACGCCCGTTCATCCATCCCTTTGCCTACAGTATTTTAATCTCGCTGTCTACTGCAATCACTACTGCAGTTTTTATTTCACTACTGCTATTATTTCACTACTGCTACTACTAAACCTGTTGCTACTGATATCTGTGTCGAGCAAGTCTATTTCCAGGTGCAGCTGAACTGACAATTCGGTTGTTAAGGCTTATAAATATTCTTTGGCTCCCCTTATGTCGAATCAATAAATTGGTTTTACTTCCCCGAAGACTGTTGCGATCCCCTATACTTGTGGGTCATCAATGGTAAATCCCATGTTGATCCAAATAATGTTCCTTTAGCTTCATTGGTTGCTCAAGAAGAGCATGTTGATGTGAACTTCATTAAAAACAACAATGCTTACAGGAATAATTTTGGTAGTAACGATTATAAAACCATATCCTTCAAATAGTGGTAATGGTTATTCAATTCCTATGGTAATTCCTACAGCAATAATAGAAGTGTACCCTCTAATCTTGAAGGCATGCTTAAGGATTTATTAGTACACAAACTGCTTTTAATAAATTTGTTGAGGAAAAGCTTGGTAAAATTGATGTACTTGCTTCTAAAGTTGATAGCCTTGCTCTTGATGTTTATCTTTTGAAACTAAAAGTTATGCCTAATGATGTTAAAGAGAACAATACTTTTGCTACTGCCAATGCTATACAAGTTAAAATTGACAACAATATTAGGATGTTGGCTGAATTGCATGCTAGGTAGAAAGAGAGGATAGAATTGATAAAGAGAATAGTATAGCTAGAGTTTGCACTATTACCACCACTAGTAATGCAGATGTTTCACATGCTAGTAAACCTCCTACTATCAATGGTAACATAATTTGTGTTGGCAATGTTTCTACTACCTCTGCAAAACGGTTAAAATTGCCTAAAAACACTGAAACTGTTCCTGATAAAAGTGCTGAAATTTTTTGAAATATGGAGACAATGGTTCCACTACCATTGATCATAATGATTTTGATTTTGATGATTGTAATATTTCTGAATTAATTATGTTCTTACAAAAGCTAGCTAGAATTCCTAATGCTAGTGCTATAAATATGTTTTGCAAAACATATTACAAATGCTCTCATGTAAGCTAGGAAAGTAAAAATTAAACATGAAGCTTCTATCCCTAGGAAGTTGGGATGGTTGGGAGCCCATCATTAAGATGAAGGTGAATGCTTTTTATTGTAATGCTTTATGTGATCTTGGTGCTAGCATTTCTGTTATGACTAAGAAACTCTATGATATGCTTGATTTACCACCTTTGGAAGACTGATTTGGATGTTTATGTTGCTGATAATGCTATGGGGAAACCTTTGGGAGAGTTGATGAGTTATCATTATGGTTGACAATAACCTTGTCCCCATTGATTTTATTGTTTTGGATATTGAGTGCAATGCATCTTGTCCTATTATTTTGGGAAGACCTTTTCTTAGAACTGTTGGTGCGATTATTGATATGAAAGAAGGAAATATAAGGTACCAATTCTCACTCAAGAAATGTATGGAACACTTTCCTAGAAATAAATGAAGCTACCTTTTGATTCTATTATTAAAACACATTATAATGTTGATGCTTCTTCACTTGGAAACACTTGATTTTCACTTTCTGCGCCTAGCTGAAAGGCGTTAAATAAAAACGCTTATGGGAGACAACCCCCATATTTTTAATTCTGTACTTTTCTTTTATTTGAGTCTTGGAGCTTGATTACTTCTGTATCAACTCCTTTGTATCTTATTTTATTGCATTGTTGTGCCAAGTAAAGTCTCCTAATAGAAAGTTGATGCTAGATTTGGATTTCTGCGCAGAGACAGATTTTTGCTGTCCACCGTTTTGAGCTGTAGGCACTCCA